>CM042186.1:39575176-39592819 GCA_023539305.1 Ilex asprella | reverse complement strand
CCAATTAATAATATAATTTTATTATAATACTAATTTACTAATTAATATTACTAAGTGCAACATATTATTATAATATTAATTTATTAATTTAAATTGTGTCTTCAAATTAACAAATAATATTATTTCATTAATATTAAAATCATTATGTACACAATGATTAAAACACATAAATACTTAGTTCTAGATATTTAACAAATAAGTTATAATTAATAAAATGACTTGTAGTTATTTAATATGTAAATTTAACAAATAATAATAACATAAAAGAATAATTATAAAAAGGAAAAAAAATAATGAAAGGTATCAAATTAAATTAATGGTAGTTATGTATAGTTAAAAGTAAAAAATTATAATGCAGTGGGGTATTAAATATAATTGTTCATTATTTATATAACAAAAAAAATATATAAAAGGTAGAACAGGTGTTTCGACCTGTTTCGACATATTTCAACCTGTTTCGACATGTTTCGACCAAAACGGTCCGACGCAGTGACGTTTCGACCGAAACTTTAGAATTTTGGGATTTAACTCATGTTTTGTGTCGGTGTGTTGAAATTCCGAAACGTTTCTGACGTGTCGACACGACATTTTGATCCTTGCTTATTTGGCTGCTAGAATAGATTTGTACCCATTCAGGTTATAATCTATGTGGGCTAAGTTGCACCAGCCAACAAACTTGGGCTTGCCAGATCTCAGTCTTAGATTTCTAGCATGAAGGGAGGTTTTAGCAGAGCTCAAGTAATCCTCACAGGAGGCCCCACTTTTTCCTTTTGATTATCCATTCTCTATGAGATAGTAAAAGATATGATAGCTTACAGTTTGACAAAAAATATGACTCTCGATAAAGCACAATGATGAATATGATTCATAAGGCTTAGTTGAATTATGTTGTGTTGAATAAAATAACTTACTTTACATTAGATCTTTAAGTTGTGTAATTACTTTTGAGGCCCATTAAATGTGGGCCTATGCTTCATTACTTAAAAGTTCCAATTTGGCTATGTTCTACAGTTTGGATATAGGTTGACTTGGGCCAACCTAACTTGCACCTCTGTCGTCCTTCAACTTTATATGAATAAAATAGTGGAAGATTCACCCAAGTTCCACTGCCAGTTCTTCATTTGCATTGTGTCCAGCATGGCAGTTTTGACTTTGTGATGGCCATTTCAAGCAGAACTATCTTTTGGGTTTCCCTTACTTTACTCATTCTAGCAAATATGTGGATGAAGAAGTGAAGTACATATTGGTTTATGATATCATATGCTTCGCGCATGGTTGAGTCTGGTCGGTTGGTGTGGGCACCCATTATGTTGTGGGAAGATCTTGAAAATTCTTATTGTTACACAATTCATCTGCTTTTGATCTTTATCCTACTGAAGGGGATTCCTTCAGTTCTTTAGCCTAATAAATGGGTTGTCAGGAAGAGTGAATTTTGTCTTGCGAAATTTTTTTTCCATATAATTGTGGACCAACTTGGGGCAGCTGCTGCTGGTCAATTTTCTGTGTTAGTGAGAATTCCTTCTGCTTGTATTTAAAAGCCTTTAAGAGCAGAACTTCGATATATTATATCATTGGTTATAAAGGAGGGACTGCCATGTCATGAGGAATGAGTTGGCTTTGGGATGTTAGCCTAATGAATGTAAGAACCATATACTGTCCTAATTCCTTGACAATTACAAGAGAAAAAATTCCACTGGGGAGAAGTGGAGGCTTGGCATGTGAATGTTGAGTTATGATTGCTGTTCTGCTGAACCATTGTGAACAGAACACAGCATATCACTTGCCATGAAATTTTTTAACGCCAACAAATTGCGAAATGTTGTATCCTACAATATTAGTCTTACATGGATGAACGACTGTAGTGGCCTTCAGAATCAGGCCACTACTGTACTACTGTAGTTTTACAAATAGCCTATGCATTGTTATCCATAACTTGATCTTATATTAATTAACTCGTGTGATTACTTGAAACAGTATTCCTGGTCGTTATGAGTCATTCTTGAAGGAACTTGATTATGTCAAGCACTTGTGGAGGAACAGGCGGGAGCTGAAGACTGAGGATGTTGGCATTGCTGCCCTTTTCGGACTAGAATGTTATGCCTGGTGTTGTGCTGGAGAGATTGTAGGACGAGGTTTTAAAATTACTGGCTACCACGTCTAAGCGCTGCACCATGCTTTGTCATAACCGATAGAAGTCTAAATGAGACTTTTTTCCTAGTTTTTCAGTCAATGATCACTTGATTCCTACTGAACGTGTTTCGGTGAGAAACTCGTAACAAATGAGTCTAGAGCAAGTTTATTTGCTTCAATAAACTTTAATTTTGTTTTCCTTCACCCCATCTCTTTCCTTTTTCCCCGAAGCTCGTATATTTGCACCATATAATTGCTGTGTTACTGTAGTTATTAAGCCATCATTATGTTTTAGATTGCGACCTAAGTGTCAGACATTGAAGTCACAGAAACAGCCAAGGTTGCGTTTTTCCAAAAGTAAACAGCTTTGTTCTTCTAGTCGGGTAAAATTTGGGTGAAAAACATGGTTGTTGTCATGAACTTTGGTTGTTTAGCTCATTCCAGATGGGACAACACATTATGCTCATTTTTTTTTTAATTTTTGGGTGCTTTGGAGGGATCCTCGGCTAAAAACACTAACACCAGAAATATTTGCTAATAAACAGTGCAAAATACAATGAGGTGGCGACACAAGATTCACCAGCTCATCAAATTAGCTCTCAACAATATTGGCAAGGTGGTCAGCACTGTTGTTTCCCTCTCTTGGGTGAGACAACACTAAATTTTGAGTCATGATGATGAAAAGGTAGTTGTCGACAAGGACTTTGAAAGGTGCAGTAACTGATTGTTTTCCGGCTAGGAGTAGCAGCTGACTGTTTTCTTGCTAGGAGGTTGAAGACTTCCAACGAATCACTCTCTAAAATGCAGTTGCCACCCGGTTGCAGACTCAGCTTGAGACCTTGGAATGCTGCCTATAGTTCTGCTTTGATACTGGTTGTGTTGATTAGCCTTCGAAAAAAACCTAGGACCCAAACTCCTCTGTCATTCCTGATAATTCCTTCTATTCCAACTGGACTTGGGTTCCCTTTAGAACTCTCATCTGTATCGACTTTGAACCACTCTGCAGGACGAAAACACCACTTAATGATTTGGAGAGATTTGCTAATTGCTACCCTTCTACTCTTAACAGTTTCCCAAAAGCTTCAGGGGTGTGGTGTTACCAATGCACTCCCTATTTCTATCTTTCCAAATACTCCAAATGATAGCCATGAACAGTTGGGGCCATGGCAGTCCATTCCAGTAGGAATGGCCATAGGAGATGCAGTATTTATCAAACCGGTCTTTAAAGTTTATATTAGAGTCAACTTGTCTGTCTTGAGGGGTAAGAAAATATGACCAGTTGATCTGGGTCTTACTACAATTTCTCAGTATATGTGATGTAGTCTCTGTATGTGAGTTACATCTAATACAAATGGGACTATTAGTCAAGTATCCAACAATTTTGAGGTAACTGGATGGAGTTTTATCATATTTAACAATCCATAGAAAAAGTTTTAATTTCTATGGAACTTTCAGTATTCAAATCCAATCCCACTTCTCTTCAGTAATATACAGGGAACTTTCATTCTGAAGCAGTTTATAGAAATCAAAGGAAGAGAACTTGCATCACCCCAGAAGCGGATATCCTCTTGATGAGTGAATTGAGGTAGAGGAGTATGTAGAATTTCTGTTTGAATATGCAGGGGAAGAATCATACTTGAGATAAAGGTCCCTCCCCCACCCACCCGTCAGTCATTCCAGAAGCTAATTCTTAAACTCATTGATAGGACCTTTTTTAGCCCTATTTGCTCTATCAGGAGCTGGATTAGAATACTAATATTCGGTCTTCGCATCATCTTTCACGCTATATGGCTGGTTCCTGGGGCTGAAAACTTTGGTTATTTGTTTGATTACTGTTTCTGTAGAGAGAATATAGGTGGAACCGGTTCAGTGGAAGATTGTGTGTTATCAAATGCTCTCTTGTATGGCGTTAGAATTCAGACAACCAAACACTGGTACTTGATCCATGTGTTTGTTTCCCTTTGTACAGTATGAAGGTGGTGGATGATAGTTCCAAGTTCCTCCCCCAATGTTTTTCAAAATTTTCCTTTCAATTGCATATTCTAATATTCCAATTGTCTCCAAAGTATATTTTTTTCTCGTGTATCATTGGTTTATGTTGACAGAATCCAGCAGGACTAATACTAGAGTAATCATCTCTTTATGTTGACTAGGTGTTAAAGGATATTTTCTAAAATTATGGGTTAAGTTACGCATAAATTTGGTGATTATTTCTCAATAAATTTTGTTGATGATGTGATCTGGTTGTCACTACGAAATAGAGAGAGGGGTGATTGTAGGATAAACCCAAAGATTAAGAATTTCGTTGTAATTTGACCTGATGGCTGGAGCAATGGATTTTTATGTCAACAATGAGTATCGATTGAAACTCCCACGAATAATCAAAGGATACAACTTCAAAGAATAGTTTAAGTAATAATATGGATGAGTTGCAAATTCAGACGTCTTGAATTTGACTTTTGATAATGTCTTAAGGTCAGGTCATTAAGAATTTATTTTTCATGAATGACCAATCCTGGTATGGATGACCAGTTTTTGACCAGACCAATGAGGGATTAAATCTAGGTGCGCCTAAACTAGTTCGGACACTCTTTGATCGTTGAACTAAAAAAAAAACGATGCGAAAAATTCTTATCCTGAGGCCGACCTCTAGATCAATTTTATGATGATGTTGTTTTGAAGTGCAACACCCAATTGAGATTCATCCTGTCAATGAATTTTCTTTTCAATCAGCGACATTATGAACACCTATGATGGTTTCACAACATTATTATATTGGCATTGCATACCATTTTTTGCTCTTGGAAAGGCGGAAGGCCCATGATCGGTGCACAAAACTGAAAGGTCTAAAAGATATAAGTGATAGATAATCGTATTCTCTTTTAAAAAGATTAATTAATCATCAAATTAGGTCTCATGACGTATGAGGGCATTTGGTCAGTGTCACCCATTGCTCTGTGCAAAGATGAAAATAATGACTATGCACTCCACTGTTGCAGTATGTTCCTTTAGAATATCATGTTTCTCCAGAAGCCATTGCTAAGTCCTATTTATACAAGAATGCATCATTAGTCCTCTTTGTGCAAGCTGTAGCAGAGGTTTTTGAGTTGGAACACAACTCAGAAGCACCAGAAACCATAAAATTGGTGTTGCTGACACAATTTGAAGTATATGTTACAAATCAAACCAAAAACAAACCCTACAGATATAGCAGAAAATTTTGCTCAAATATATTTCGTATGGCAGAACCAATTTGACATTCAAATGCTTTCAAGTACACAATAGATCAAAGCAACTATTCCCGGTCATTTTGGGAACGCCTCAAAAAATTCCTATATGGCTTTATCCTATTGAAAGATATTTTGGAAAACCCTCCTGTAATTTCAAACCACTCTGCCATCACATTGCTTCAACTCCCATTCTCCGTAACTGTAGCATGTGTATTGACAGCAATTTCTTTCCTCTCTCCTAAAATATGTGATTTCTGAATGCCAAAACCATTTTTGGTGATAAGAGTAAAACAAATGCTAAGATTGAACCAAAAAACAATTTAATGGCATATCCAAAAGGGTCATGGTCCTCGTCTTCAGATGTATTTGAGGTTGACATTGCTGTTGCTGAAGGTAGGGCTTCAATGACTGCATTTGCCAGATCAGTGATAAATGAAGAGGTGCAATTTAGAGCAGGAACACGGCCCCAGTTTGCAATGCCAGATTCGAGAGCCAAGTGCTTGTACTCCATATCTATCTCTTCAAGAGTCTCAATGTGCTCACTCACAAAGCTAGAATTTCGAAGTAAAAACAAAAAAAAAAATCAGCAAGTAACAATTAATGTAATAACAAAATGTCAACCATAAAATTGAATAAACAAGAAAAAAGGGATAAAAAGCCACACAGTTCAAGAATGACGTCACTATCACTATTGAAAACCAGAAAACTTTCCAAAATAGCCATTCGGAAGAAAAAGAGTAGTTCATGGCTGTGATTACAACTACTAGTTTTGGTAATTTAGTAGGGATTGTCATAGTTGTAGTTCCACATACTAGTGAGTCATCCAGGCTTATGACCCCATTTAGGTTATGTAGAGACCTGAGACCGGCCAAGGCTAAGCACATACTGTACAAAACTTGTGACAAAGCATAAATCTCTTACAGTTCAAAGCAATAAAATAAGATTATTCAATTCTGAAAGATGAAGCAACAAAATCATCTAATGTTCAAGAATATGTTGTTTTCACAACAGATTTAAGCCTAATAATTGTGCACCAAGTGGATCTAAAGGTCATAATGTGTATTTTACGACTTTCTTTGAGACTCGGAGCAAAACCACAAATGCTAGACGACTTTCAATAACATACCTCACAGGAACTGCCAGAAGACTCTTCACACCTTTTTGGCCAAGCTCAACAAGAACTTCATCAGTGTAGGGCTTCAACCATTGTACAGGCCCCACCCGGCTCTGACAGAAAATGGGAAACATCAGATTATAATCAATGGTCAATAAAAACAGCCCCCATCCTAGGTTCTACTTTAGATTTCTTTCCTTCTTTTGTGTAAAATGGGCGGAGAAGGTGTTGGGAGGGCACTGCTAGTAAAGTGGAGTGGATAGATCACTCCATGATAATGCCAATAACTATGCTTTGAGACTCAAACTTGAAAACTTTAGATTTTACACCCAACCTGATAAGCCAGAGTATGATTGTTGTTAATTCCTCTTGCTTTCAGTTCTTGCATTATTAAATGAATGCACTCCTCCATCTGAGCTTTGTATGGGTCACCCGCATCCTCAACATAACTGACTGGTACTCCATGAGCACTGAAGAATATCATGGCCTACAATACCGCAGGAGAACTAAGCAACACACTTATAGTAGCTGCAAATCTAAATTGATAAATTATGAGCCATAATTATCAAGATCATTAATGCGTCAAAACTGTGCCATTTAAGTCGATGAGAGGAAAGAAATCCACCTCCTGAGGCTTAGAGAACATCTGTAACTCCTCCTCAATCAAGTCAGCCATAGACTGGATATAACCTTCTCGTTGATACCAGGACTGTATAATGGAAACTGGTAGCCTTGACAAGTATGTATCTTCTCTAAAACACAGCTCAGATTTAGATATGTTGATCAGTATGTTAACCGGAAAAATATGCCTTCTAAAAAAAGAACAAAACAAAAAAACAAAACAAAAAGTCTACAACATGCTGAGGATGTGGAGTTTACAAACTAAAAATAAAATCTTACCTGAAGATGCTTTGGAGAACGCGGATGCTTGACCCAGTCGTAGAGATAGAATATTGAGGATATAGAGGCAGCACTACAAGCCTTGTAACCTTATCCCTCTTAATCTGCCAGAGAAAATGAATAAATTTCAAGCCTTTGACCTGAACAATGTAAATAGAGGATGGAGAAATGTTTTATTAAAGTCCAAGTACTGACAAAAGCTGGGATAAAAACACCTATCAACTAAGCTGGCAATCAGGAAAAAAAAAATTGAATTCTTCACGGGAAACCTCAGAAGACAATGAATACTGTGTCAGATAGATGCAGAAATAAACTGGTTCAGTTTACAAATGCAAAGAGGCACATAGTAACAGATATTCCCCATTTAAGTAGGCTGACCAAGAAACCTGTAGCGAAGTGATTATGGTTCTTTTGGAAACACAGCTAGCAAAAAACAAACAGCTCTTTGGTGTAACAGAATGGGTCGACATACCTTCTGCGTATACTACTACTTTGGAATCTTCCTAATCTTAGCCTTGGGAAAAATGGGTTTACAGCTTTTTCATTAGTTCAGCACTACTGTCATAGTGTCATTGAATTTGTTTCATTGAAATTCTATTTCATATAAGTCTAAAAGGACGCAAACATCAATCATAATGCAGCTTAAGACAACAACCACCAACACCAAATACTGGGAAATCATAATTATATTGCAGCTTAACGCAAATTCCAAAAAAAAAACCTGCTTAACAGCTTCCTCAGTAAATGGGTGCCAGTACCGCATTGCAACATAGACATTTGCTGGGACGTCCTTGGCTTCCAGTGCCATTTTAAGTGCATTAGCCTGCAACAAACAGCTCAAAAGTTGTTAACATGGTTGCCAACAAAGTGAAATGTGAACAACCTAGATTAAGAAACCAATAAATAAAAGAACAGCAGTAAGCCTAAAAAAGACAGGCTAAGAACAAGATCAACAAATGCTATGGGGTGAAAAACATCCTAACATGAACAAAACCAAGAATTTCTTAGGTGGGCAATGTTTACCTGTTCATACGTTATTTTTCGCAAAGGTGAACCACCTCCAATGGAAGCATACCCTTCTTTACTTTTTGGAGCCCGGAGTACAGAAATGAGTTGTGCCAATGGTTGTTGGAGGAACCGGAACAACCTGGGGAGACGTATAATGTCCTGCTTCAAAAGACATTAAATCTATAAATATGACCATGGAGCAATCCTAATTATCTGTATACATAGCTGAAGGGCATGAGTGCTTAACTAACATACCGGATCAGCAAATAGATTGAACAAAAATGGCTGAACATCATGCAGTGTTTCTGGTCCTCCAAGATTCAAAAGCAGGACTCCAATCTTTTCCTCTGAAGTGTGTGAAGGAGATTCAATAGCATTCCCAGGGTAAGGGCACACTCCCACAGAGCAAAACATTTTCCCAACTGGATTTCTCCTCTGAACTGGAACATGTAGAGATAATCCTCCATGGATGCTGCTTTTTTTATCATTTGAGTCAAAACACGAAACAGATCCTTCGCGTGCAAAGATATCAAGAGATCGTTGTCCCTCCGATGAATGGCAGCAGATAGGCATCGCATGCCTAGTCCGAGGGCATAACCTGCCAGTGAAAATATTTAGCTAGATATATACTAAGAAGCGTGTTATCTGTTATAGTAAGAAGCATTGCCATGATATAGTTTTCATATTTGTTTTTGTTTCATGGGAAGGAATCATGTATTGTGTACCAAAAAACATCATGAAAGGATGCAAAAGAACTATCACACATTTTGTCTCCCAATTCCATTTTTTTCCACCCACCAGGGTAGGGTGGAGTTGGGTTTGGGGATGCACTGAATATGAGCTTTTGTTGACAGGTAAAAACAACTCGCCAAAGGGTGCCAATGCAGAACAACATGAACAGTCATTGATTTTAAACATATAATGCACAAATATCATTGAAGAACAGAGAATGATGGAACAAAACTCTTCTTTTCTCACAACTTGCGGTTAAACCTTTCAATCTAGCAAATATATATATGTGTGCAGCCACACCAACACGTGGTACTACTGTAAATCCATAAATTTATTTCCAGAGGATCAAAGCACAAAACAGCTCATGCAAGCTAGCCAATTTCAGATCCACAAATAATAATTTTGCCTCCTTTTAAGGCATACCAGTTTCGTTACTTCCTGAAAGAAGGTTTCCGAAGAACTAGCTAAATAACAATAAAGGGATGAATAAGCATTGTATTAACACCAAATACCAAAAAAAATTGATGTTTTTCCTTCCGCGTATCAGGGGGAAAAAGAAAAACAGGATCACAAAATTTGAGTTTGGAGACGAGAAATTAACTTAGCAAGACAAATTGAACCAATGAAATTAAAAAACCTTTTTTGAGGCAAATTGCCACGAAATTAACCTACAAGCATATTGTTTCTCACTGAATCCAGATATAGATTTGATGAATTATACTGCGAATTTTATGTATTTACACAATCTATACCAACATATGTTTACCCCTGAATTGATATAGTTGATAGGCAATCTTACATCGAAGAATTATGATTCAAACAGCTGAGATCATAACCGGAAAGCTTCATCTGAGGAAGCAAACGAGAGCTCGTTGCTGCATCCATGGCCTCGAATTCTGAAAAGTCTGTAACACTACCGACCCAAAAAACAAAACTCCTGTACCTCTATATATGTAAGTATAAAGCCGTCAATCTCTAATTGTCTCTCAGATCAATCGAGGTTGCGAGATTTTAGAATTTTCAGGGTTTTACACAGGGTTGGACAGAGAGTAGTTATAGAAATATGGAGAGGGAGAGAGAGTAGCTAGGTGGTCATCAATGGAGGCGTGTACAGTAAGCCAACAAACGTTGATCCCTCCGCGAAGATGCTGGAAAAGGGGGGGGGGGGGTGTGATCTTATGCTGACTGATATTAATTGCAATTAATGTCAGTTTGGCCCCTTCATTTTTGTTTTATTTGGGTTTAAATCATAAACTCTTAGAATCGAATTAATGAACTCTTCCCCTTTGCTTCTTCTATCATTAAAACATTTCAAAAATTAAATATAAATTAAAGTTGAAAAAAAGGGAAAAAAAAATTCTTAAGCTTTGCTATTTGTGTTAGTGGGGAATTAACAAAGATAAACTATTACAATTTTAAGTAGTTTAATATTAAGATTAAAATATTAAAATTAATGGGAGGAATTGAAATCAATACCAAAATTCATGGGGCATTTAAGATGTTTATCCTTTTTCGTTGTTTTTCTCCGTCTTTTTTTTTTTAATTTCCAAAATAATAGATGGCCGAGTTTGACCATACTCATTCTTGAATAAATTTGACTTCCCGTTTAATCTATTAAAGCGGATTCGTGTCGAATTTAAATGAATTTGTGTTAAAAAATATTTTAATTATATCTAATTTATTAATTAATTCATATTTAATAAGTTAAATCATATTAAATTTATATCATGTATAATAATTATATAAAGAAGTTATATTGTATAGTTTTTTTTGATTAATTTCACTTATATTAAATTTATTTATTAATCGTGTCTTATCAGATTCAATTATTTATAAAACGAGTGATTTAATGAAGATCCAAACCCTTTAAATTTCGTATCGTATTAACAAGTCGTACCATATGTTAACACCCTGCTTCTCACTCTTGGGTGAAAAAGCTGCTAAAAGAAAAAAACAATTAGGGCATGTTTGCTTCGAGTATAAGGGTGGTATAAGAGAAATAATACATGAGACCCATCTTATACCTTATTTGCTTGACATTTTTGATTTAGTATTATTTTTTGGGTCATAGTATCGACCCCGTGTAAACAGTAACGTTAATGTCTTCTATATAGTACTAAGCAATACCACATTCCAAGTGGTATTATTTTCTTGGTACAAGTGAAAGGACAATATAAGCGAGTAAAATGACACAAATATCTTCCTATGTGAAGAGTTCACATATAAAAATTTATTTTAATTTTTTTTTTGTATTATGTTTAAGTACACGGTGTCATCATTTTTTTTTAATTTTTTTTAAAAAAATATTTTGAAGAGTACAGTGTCACCGATTTTTTTAAAAAAATTTTTTTAAATTTTTTCCTTGTAAACGAAGTAATTAAATGAAAGATGTTAAGGGTAAAATGGTGTATTTATTATATAAGATGTGATAGAATAGATGGTTATTTGTGGGACCCATTACTTATTGAACAAACAAACAAGGGGAAAGATGTGATAAAAATTTAAAACTATGTGTAGTGTACCATTGGATAGGAATGAAATGTAAATGATTTCTATTACCACATTTACTGGTTGAATATATTTTGTTGTGAAACATGAATCGAAATTTAAGTTTCTATATTAACATGAATCGAAATTTAAGTTATGGAAAATTTTCATTGTTGACCAATTGAGTTTCACGTAGTGTTTTTTGTTGAAGTGTAATTGTAGATTTTCCTAAATGTTGAATTAATTTGAATTGATATGTAATTCATGGGATGCCTTTTTTTTTATTAGTTAGAATGTCAGATACTTGAATAATATATGAGTTGATCTAATAAGTGGTGTTTATAATTGGTGAAGCGAAATGTTGGTTAATTTATGAGATTTGCATTCACTTTAAATACTGGAGTTTTGGTACCATCAATAGGTGTCAACATGTGGTGTAGGTTGGATTGTTTTACCTATGAGTGAAGGGTGTAAGGTTTTTGTTATGGTTGAAGGGGCTATGGTGTTTATGGTTTGTAATTTTAAAAAGTGAGATAATGATCGGTTGAAAATGAATTTCTTTGGTATATAATTGGTTGCTAAACAACGCCCCTCCCTCTCATGTATGTGGTCATGGTTGGGTTGCACTTGGCAAGTGATTAAAATAATTGGTTTGATTGCCACTGTGATAGCAAGATTATATGTGTAAAATTATTCAATTTTTTCTTCAATTCCTTACCCCCGTACTGATTAACTATGAGTGTGTGCTCTTGTCATTTCATTCCTTGTGTGACCAATTTGTTCACGTTGTGTATGAAAGAGTTTTTTTTATGGATGGAGAACTCAAACTTATACTTTCTCTTCATAGGTTCTAAGTGTCCCAATTAATTGTTTTCTCTTTCCTAAATATTTTATCACATAAGAATTATTTTTCTTCATAGGTTTTACAGATTAAACTAACAGTAGATAATTATTTATGTTTGTTACATAAGGAGGGTATTTTTTTAATTTTTTTTAAACTTGCTTAAACAATGTGATACTTTCTCTTATTATGAAATTGTGTTTCCTATTTGAGCTAAGTAGTTTCAGTGGATTGGAGGCTTAGATGACTCTTTGAATAATAAATGATGACATCTATAGTATTTTAGAATTTAGAGTTTGATTTGTAGGATTAGTACTTTAGTGTTTTGGACTTAATTCTTCAGTTTAGGAATAATTTTCTAAAATAATAAAGTCATAATATTATACTTTTGTTGTTATAGAATCTTATGAACATTACTTTTGTTGTTGTAGAATCCTACAAACATTAGTTTATTTTTGCCTATTCCTTTTAAGTCTAATGTGAATTATTTTTTAGTTGCGTTGGTCAACTGTTGAATTATAGTCTTTTTTTTTTTTTTTGATTTTGGGGTTGGTATGGCAGAATTAATTAGATCAACAAAGAATTGAAAAATTGGTAACTTTGTTACTGATTATTGTTCAATTTTTTATATACCCTTGCGAGTTTTTATTATTAGCATATTATTGAGATGAATAATTGATATTTTTGCATCATTTGCCGGTCAAATGAGCATGGTGGTGTACATTATTGTGAGCCCCTTTTGCTTTATTACCATTTTTAACGATTGTTGTAGTTCAATTTTTACTTTCAATTGACGATAGTTGGGACAATTCACAAATGTTGGTTTTTTTTTATAAGTACATTTTTTCCTTAGCCTGCGTTGTTAATAACACATAATATCTTAATGAAGTTTGAGACTTTCTTGGCCGGAAGTATTTTCATGTGTTTGAGATATTTAAGTACTAATAATTTTATGATTGCTTACAAGCAAGTTGTTAATTAATCCTCTTTTTAATTTTGTATTTGTTTTTATAATATTTATTTTAAATTTTATTGACGTGCTTGATCACATCTGTTTTGCGTTGAAAAATTAGGCATTGTCGCGTTTAGTTATTTTGCCTTTATTTTGCTATGTTTCATTACTGTTGAAAATTTTTGTTTGAATTTGGAATTAATTTTTTTTGTGGTTGAATCTAGTTGGTTTCTTTGTATTATTGATCGATACTAAGTCTCTATGTCAGTTTTGGATTGTGTAATTACCGTTACATGTTAATTAAATATTGGTGATTTTTTTTATTCAGCCTAACACAGTGGTTTTCAGCATGTACATTTCTTTTATTGACCCTGTGAGTTGATTTTTAAATAAATATTTTTGAGCACTATTGTTAGTTCTAATTAGATATATAGTTTCAAACATATGAATTTTATGTTTTTTCAGTTTAAATTTATAACATTTTGATTATTAAAGTTAGATTTTCTCCATCTCTCTATTGCAATTTGTCTTCAATAGAATCTTTATATTATAATACTTTGTTGGGTATGTATGCAAAGTGTGGTATTTAAGGATGCAATTTAAATTTTCAGCTTATTGCGGTCATTTTAAGTGTTTAATTATTTTGAGTTCACAATTAATATTCGATTATTTGTTGAATTGCACCGTGCCTTCAGGCACGGATTATTATTAGTATAATAATAATGGAGAACAATCTTATTGTGGAAAAAAATAAGGTAACAACCACTTGATTTGTTTTTTACTTTATGGCTTCAATGGAATAGTAAGTTTGCTAAGGTCCCTAGTCATGTGAAAATTAGGAATAATTCATGTTTGAAGACACGATACAGTGTGAATGATTTTAAGAGAAATATTAGTAACCGTTTGATAGACTTATTAAAGTCTACTCTATTTTATATTATAAATTTAAAGATTACAATTCAGATTAGTGACATCACTACTACAACACCCATAAAAAAATTTGGTAATGCATTGAAATTGATCCATACTAAGATTTTTGTTTGATTGATTTGCTGCTGCTGTTGCTCGAAACTTGATTTGAAGGTTTAACTCCAAAGAGGGGTCATACCTCAACCTATGTTTTCGAGGTTTAAAGAACATCTAAAAAAAAAATCTTCTACAAAGGAGGGGGTTAGTGAAATTCGAATATGTGACCACCAACAGGGGGCTGCGGAGTCATTGAACCACCGAAGATCCTCAGGTTTAAAGAACATGGTGGTGAGGTTTCTTCTTCTTTTCCTAATCACAACCGTTGCTAACCAGGGGTATTTAAATTTTCGATTATCCAAATATTCCAACCCTACCTAATTCTACCCTATTCTACTAATAAATTATCACAAAAAATCGGGTAAAAATGTAAAATATCCATAAAAATTCTGTTTTTCTACCTGACCACCCTACCCCCATATATGTACATATGTGTGTGTGTGTTAAATTTTTAACATTTTTAAACTGTTAATGTGTGTAAAAGCCACAAACTAGAAATACTGTTAATGTGTTAAATTTTTAACATTATTTTGTTAGTTAATTGGTACAAGTTATTTAATTGAATTGTTAAAATGATTCAAAAATTAATAACTAAAAAATATTGTGTTCACCTGACTTCCTAGTCGATTGTTTCATAATGAAATTCGAGTAGGAATAGTATACTTGATTGGGTATCTAATAGGAAGATGAAATATCATAATTCCTCCTCCTCGTAGGCAGGGTGAACACCCCTATTGCTAGCAGTGGAAGAACTTCCATCAGCCATAAGTAGGCAACATGTAAAAACAACCCAAATTTTATGTTGGATCTTCATCCCTCCTGCTGCCCCCCAAAAACATCTGAATCTTTTCTGACGAGCCCAGATTCAACTAAGCCCAAGCCCAGACCATGAATTAAGCCTATATCATCAAAAAGCCCAAACTCAACTCATGACCTCAATCCAGTCCAAGATTCAAAAGACCCAAGAAGGTCAACGCACGTGGGGAGCAATTATTAGGATAGCCACGACTACAAGATAATGCTTATTCCCAATTGTAGTTATCCTCTTCAGAAGACTAGTAACATGACATTCACGTCGTCGCCTCAACTAGGGTTCTGTACCTACAAATTATAAACCTCTTTACATATAGGGGCATATATGTCACACACCACACCTTGAGCTTACTATTGTTCGTTGTCTATCTCTCTCACCTACTATTTTATTTTTTCATTAATAAAGTTTTTCGACCACCGTTGCCCAACCACCCAATCTTTGTCTTTTATTATTAATTGCTCCATTAATTGTTTTACGTCACACACTCAACTGATTTGATTATACTTAACCTATTTTGTGCATCATCAATTTGGCGCCATCTGTGGGAACCGAATAAAGTTTTCTTCTATATGTCCTTATTTTCGCCATGGCAATTACTACTAGTTCAATGAATCAGCAACCAAAGGATCACGACCCGACGCGTTGGGAGGGGGTCCCACCTCCATCTACGAAATCCTCCATTGCCGCAAATCCTGTGGTTGGGCAACAACTTTGGGAGACAATGCAGCTACTGGTGAATCAAAATCAGTAGATTGTTCAACTGATGCTCGCCTCAGGAGGAATCATGTCCTAGCCCGCAAAAAAGGAGGCGCCCAATGCCAGTACTCAAGCGCCCCCCAACGTCAGGGAGTCTCTTCTCAACGCCCAAGCGCCCCACATGTTTGTCTTCCTTATGTCCCTGCTCCATCCTTATACCTTGCCGACCCTCCTGTGTAGGAGGATGAGAGGGAGAACTAATATGTAGACCACAAAAGTTACTACAATGATTCGACATAGTGTCCCTAACCAATGGAACGAGAAAATTAAGAAAGTGCAAAACTAGCTTGGCGACGCCCTAAACGCCATCAAGGCACGAGCGCCAGGAACAGTGGACTATCTGGTAAGGCACACTGACATTCCGTTTGTGGCGGATGTTGTCAACTACCATTTACCCTCAAAATTCAAGATACAAACTATAGAAATCTTCGATGGTACGAAAGATCCCCTCGATCACCACGACACGTACAAATCCTTCATGCAACTTCATAACGTACCTGACAAGATAATGTGCAAAGCCTTCTCTACCATCCTTAAGGAATCTACACGATAGTGGTCTGCCAAGGTCAAGTCATCTTCTATCAGCTCGTTTGCTGAATTAAGCAAATCTTGTCTCCTATTTTATAGGGGGACGCCAACATTAGAAACTGGTCACCCACCTGTTCACCATCAAGTAGGATCGGGATGAAAGTTTAAGAAGTTACCTCACTCGTTTTAACGAGGAGGCCCTTCAAATTGAGGAGCCAAATGACAAGGTTACCATGATCGCATTTATTGCAGGTCTGCGCTCATCAAGTTTTATGTTTTTCGTTTTGAAAAAAACCACCAGCAAACATGTCCAAGTTGTTATCAAGGGCACAAAAGTACATAAATGTTGAGGATGTCACCAAGGCTATGGGAGATGAGTCCTCCTACAGAGTTGAGAAGAGAAAAAGACACATGTAAAGATAGAAGAGAAGCAGAGAGTAAGAAAAAGAAGACAAAAAGAGTCTCCGTCAAGGATTGCCTTAGTCTTGCACCTCTGAGAGAGCGGCAAGCCTTTACGCCACTCAATGCTTTGGTTGAGCATATCCTGTCCCAAATACAGGATGACCCTATGATACGTTCGTCGGAGAAGATAAAGTCTGCCCCAAACCGTAAGAACCCAAACAAGTATTGCCATTTCCACCGTGACCATGGTCACGACACTGGCGACTATTTTGAACTCAAAAGGCAGATCGAGAAACTCATACAACACGGCCAGTTGCAGCAGTACGCTGCCAGTAGAGGTAGGGGTGTCAAACGTGTTGGGTTAAACGGGTGAAAAACATGTAAACCCGTACACGACACGTTTAATAAACGGGTAAAAAATTTAAACACAGACACGAATCGTTTAATAAACAGTTAACACAACACGACTCGTTTAACACGTTTAATTTTATTAAAATTTTAAACTCCATTAACTATTAACTATCCACAATATTTGTACTATATTTATTAAAAGATTTTCAATTAGCGGACACTTGCAAAAACAAGTGAAAAAGTTGAATGATGAAAGGAATGAGCTTCAACTTTTTATAGGCAAAGGAGGAGGTCTCATTCCCTTGAATCTACCGATGTGGGATTCAAGTCAAGAAGCTTGCATAGTAAACACTTCTCTCACAAGCTTCTTGA
>CM042186.1:39540765-39570176 GCA_023539305.1 Ilex asprella | reverse complement strand
TTATTATATTAAATTTATTTAAACGGGTAAACAGGTGATAAACGGGTTAGCATGTCTCACCCGAACACGACTCGTTTATTAAATGTGTTAAACGGGTTGACCCGTTTATCACTCGAACCCATTAAAGTCTCACTCAAACCTGTTTAATCAGCGGTTAATTGTGTCGATTAATCGTGTCGTGTTAAATTTTGACAGACCTAGGTAGATGACAAGCCCCGTCACTTGGTCGAAACCATAAGGACAAAGAGCACCAACAGCCCTGGGAGAAATTCAGATGATCTCTGGAAGGTTAGGAGGAGGAGGTGACTCCAACTCAGCCAAAAAGGCGCATGCTAGGAGAGCCGGACAGAAGAAGTCAGATGATCCTCGCCCAACAAAGACGATCAAGCACAGGGAAGGGGAGGCCATCTCGTTATCAAACAAGGACCTCGAGGGGATCCAACACTCCCATGATGACCCTTTAGTGTTAACCACGATGGTAGTCAACTACCAGGTTAAGGGAATTCTGGTAGACAACGGCAGCTCCACCGATATCTTGTTTGCATCAGTCTATGATAGCCTCCATCTTGGCCGGGAGAGATTGAAACCCATTAAGACGTCCATCATTGGATTTTCGGGGGAGAGCGCGTATCATTTGGGTTCCATCACCCTACCAGTCATAGCAGGAACAATACCTAAAAGCTCAACCACCATGGTAAACTTCATAGTGTTGGGTTGTCCTTCTACCTACAACATCATCCTTGGACGCCCTGCATTCAATACCTTAAGGATAATGTCGTTCACCTATTATCTTCTCCTCCGTTTTCCACCCCTATAGGATTGGAGATATCAAAGGAGACCAAATCGCTACCAGAGAATATTATGTGGCCTCTATGAGGGCCAAGAAACCTCAAGAGACCCTCCAAATGGAAGTGTTTGACTCTAGGGACGATAGCACACTGGAAATGGGAGAACCAACAAAAAAACTCGAGCCAATAAAGCTAGACAAGAACTTTTTAGGAAGAAGAATCTATATTGGCTCCTCGCTTTCCCAAGAGCGAATAGCCCACCTCATTGACTTCCTTAGACGAAACATGGATATTTTTGCTTTGTCCCATGAAGATTTGGAGGGCATCGATCCCGAGGTCGCCACCCACCGACTCAACATGGATCCCAGATACAAGTCTGTCCTCCAAAAGTTGAGAAACATAGGTACCGAGAGAGCCCATGCCATAGAAAAAGAGGTGAGGAAGTTGCTAGCAAACAGTTCGGTAAGGGAGGTAGCCTACCCGGTTTGGCTATCAAATGTTGTGATGGTAACAAAAGGCAGCGAAAAATGGCATTTTTCCGTAGAATTTACCAAACTAAACAAAATTTGTCCCAAAGACAACTACCCCTTGCCGTGCATCGACATCCTTATTGATGTCACTGCTGGACACAAACTGCTTAGCTTTCTGGATGTTTATTCTGGATCTAACCAGATTAACATGTTTCCTCCAGATCAAGAAAAAACTTCTTTTATCAACCCCGAAAGGAACCTACTATTATAGGGTCATGCATTTCAGACTTAAAAACGCTGGAACCACATAACAACGTCTCGTGAACGAGATGTTCGACGCACAGATCAGGAAGACTATAAAGGTTTATATGGGTGATATATTGGGGAAGAACTTAGCTACGGCAGACCATATAGCACACCTATAGGAGACTTTTGACATCCTGAGAACCTACCAGATGAAGCTAAATCCCGAAAATGCAACTTCGGCGTTAGCTCAAGAAAGTTTCTAGTCTTCATGGTTAATAAAAAGGGCATTGAGGCTTAATCCAGACAAGATCAAACCAATCTTGGAGATGAGATTCTCAACTTCTATGAAGGAGGTCCAGCGCCTTAACAGAAGGATAGCAGTCATTAGCAGGTTTGTCTCAAAGCCAACAGATAAGTGTTTACCTTTCTTCAAAATTCTTCGAAAGTCTTTTTACTGGGGACTGGATGTAGAGGAGTTTTTCCAAAAGTTAAAAGCCTATCTCGTTACACCCCTTACTCTCTCAGGACATACCAGGAGAAACTTTGTATCTTTACCTCTCCTCTTCGTCCTCTACTGTGAGTTCCATCCTTGGTCAAGGAGGAAGGAGGAGTTCAAAGGCCTATTTATTATGTAAGCAGGACATACCAAGAAGCAGAGGTAAGATACTCTAAATTGCAGAAGTTGGCCCTCACACTAGCCACTATAGCCAAGCGCCTACACCATTATTTTCAAAGTTACACCATCGTAGTTATCACAGATCAACCACTCAGAAGGATCTTGGGAAAACCAGATATGTCTGGGCGATTCCTTAATGAGCTATCAAGTTGAGCGAGTTCAACAAGCAGTACCAACCGAGGGCAGCCATAAAAACACACATAATTACAGATTTTGTGGTCGAATCTATACCACTACAGGAGAGAGATTCCCATGGATAAGTGCCTTAAGCCCCTACATTCACCTGCCTATTACACAACACCTTGACTCCCTATGAAGCAAGGCCAGACGCCACCCCTAGAGAGCCTGGTGCCTTGGAGCCGGCCCCTAGCTCCCAAGCCTAAGGTGCCCAGTCCCCTTGCATCTACTCCTTCAGTATCCTCAGCACCCTCGTCGACCATACCCCAGCCTATCGTACTCCTGCCTAAGTGCACTGGCACGCCCAAGTGGGCATCTCCCACTGGCGCAATCGCACGCTAGAAACTATAAGTGGATGGATCCTCTACTAGCAAGGGCGGTGGAGCAGAGCTAATGCTTATCAGTCCCCAGGGCACTCCACTCAAATATGACGTATCCCACCATTTTTGCAGCATCAAACAATCAAGCAGAATATGAGACCCTCATCTAAAGCTTGAAGCTCGCAATTGAGATGTAGGCCCTTTGTCTCGCGATTTATAACGATTCTCAGCAGATAGTCAATCAGGTAAAGAGAGACTTTGAAGCAAAAGAGGAAAGTATGCAACAATATCTATCAATGATATAAACTTTGCTAAAAAAGTTCACCCACTTCCAAATTCAGCATGTGCCCAAGGAGGATAACGTCATGCCAGACGTGCTCGCCTAGTTCTCATCTGCAAACATAGTTACAAGCTTCGCAATCAGAGGTCACCAAGTTAAGCCAAGTAGGCTCAAAGCGGACAACGTCAATTGTGCATCCTCTGAGACCAACTAAATGACACATATCTGAGCCTATCTAGAAGGAGGCACTCTCCTAGAAAATCCAATAGAAGCCAAGAGGTTGAGGTAAAGAGTGTCTAGGTACGTCATCTTACGTGACATCCTTTATAAGAGAAGTTACTCACTATCCCTACTTTGCTATCTCTCATCGGAGGAGTTCGATGATGCTATGAGAGAAATCCACGAAGAAATATGTGAAAATCACTCTGAATGGCGTGCATTAGCTCACAAGACGATGAGACAAAGTTACTACTGGCCTAGCATGATTAAAGACGTCTATGAATTCGTAAAAAAATATGAAATGCCAACGTTGTGCTACAATGCCAAGACAACCACAAGAACTCACCACCATCATGAGCGTTTGGCTCTTCTCTAAGTGGGGGATTGACATCTTAAGCCTCTTTCCCATGAGTTGGGGTCAAAGCAAATTTGTGGTAATAGTCATTGACTATTTCACAAAGTGGGTAGAAACCGAGTCATTAGCCAGAATAACGAACCAGAAAGTGAAGGACTTCATTTGGAAAAGTATAGTACGTCGTTTTGGAATACCTCATGTAGGGGTGTCAAACGGGTCGAATTAAACGGTTACGTGTTGAGTTAAATAGGTGACGGGTAAAAAATATGTAAACTCGTACACGACACGTTTAAGAAACGAGTGAAAAACTCAACACGAACACGACCCGTTTAATAAATAGGTAACACGACACAACTCGTTTAACACATTTAATTTTAAAATAATTATATCAATAAATTTTAATATTCCACTCTTTTTTTTTTTTACTTCCAAGTGTGCATACCTCAAAAAAGAGAAATTTTAGTCAAATCTCATTAAAAAATTAGACTTGAAGGCTTAAAAAAAAGGCAAGAGGTCATTACATTTTTATAGGCAACTCAAACCTCCCCCTCTCCTCTCCTTTTTCAATGTGGAACAAAAACAAAAGGCACTAGTTTGTCTTTATCTTTGTCTTTGAAGTGCTCCTCATCTCTCCTCCTTTGTCTTTGAACTACTATTTTACTTCTTTTTTTTATTGATTTTTTTACTTCTTTTTTTTTTTGCTAATTTTTTTAAAATAATTATTAATTTTATTTATATGGGTAAACGTGTGATAAACGGTTTGACAAGTCTCACCCGAACACGACCCGTTTATTAAACGTGTTTGACGTGTTAACCTGTTTATCGTAACAGAAGTTGCAAGACCAGATACCTACAGAATTCAAAACTCTGAAGGGAAAGCCTTGGCCCAACCATAGAACGCCGAACACCTGAAGAAGTATTATCAATAGCGAGGTACAAGACAGTGACTCTCATTTTATTTGTCATTTGTCGGTTCAGTTAATTTATTTTGTTAGCTATTATTTTAGTTATGAAATAAAACTCTGCAAAAATTATTTTGTTTAGAACTGTCTTTATTTCATCTCATAAAAGTTTATAAACAACTTACAAAAATTAGAACATGACCTAACAACAACAAGATAGACAAGTAAAGATAAAAGTCGTCAAACTCTCGACAATCGCTCATTGTTTCCCGTTCGACTCTTGTCAAAACTCTCTCTGTCACCAATTATCATTGGTGCCTCATATAGGACGAAACTAGAGAAATCAATATGAGGGAAAGTTGTTGAGGTCTTCCCCCTAAACTCGTTATAACCGTCAACAAAAGCGCATGCAGCGGCCCTCTCAACAGTCTCTCTCCTCTTCTCCATCTCAATGGAATGAGCCTCTACCGTGGTAGCTCTCTCACGAGCTACTCGCATGTTAGCCTCTGCCACATTAGCCCTCTCCCGAGCTATTTGTAGCTTTGCCTCAGCTCTTGCGACCTTCTCGTGAACCGCTCGCAGCTCTGTCTCTGCTCTCGTGCAAGCAATCTCCCTGTCAGCCTCCATCTTGGCGGCCCTCTCGCAGGACGCCAAAATCTCGGTCTCAAGAGATACAACTCTCTCATGAGCCAACCTCAATTGCTCCTCAACAACCTCTCGTGCCTATCTCTCTTATGTTAGAGTCCTTGATGCTTCATCGAGCTTGATCGACCTCGAAATAAGATAGGGGATGGCAGCAGCCATCATCTACAAGCATCCAAAAGGTAGGACATAAAAAAAAAGTGCAAAAACCAAGGCTAAATAGAAGAAAAGTATACCATAGCAAATCCATCCATCGCGGTATCTATAATGCCCTATAGACTTCGAGAGTCGATCTCTCTAATATATGCAGTCGTCACAAAATTTCAAAGTCGATCCTTGGCCAGATTCACATCTTATTGCATTGACACCGAACCACTGCTAAAAGTAGGACAACTACGTGGAGCTTCAATCCCTAAAGTAGTAGAAGGGCTAACCCTAACGCTCGAAGGGGCTGCGAAGGAGAGGGGCCACCATCGGACCTCGGACGAGAAGCACTGGGAGCATCAGGCTTTGCCCTCTTGGGAGCAGGGAAAGATGTCACCCTAAAAGCATAAAGAGTCTTCACCATCGCTCTATCAATAGTAATACCTGTGGAACTGGCATAAGAAGAAGAATTTACAAACGTTATCAAATTTATGGAAATGATCAAATACATTTCCTCTTCTGTCTAGGGGAAGCTTTGGAGTGACCCAACGTAGACATAAGAGCTACAAATTGCTTAGTAAGTTGATCCCTACTACTCTCTTGCTCCGCGGATAATATGGGTGAAGCTGCAAATGAACCAAACATGCAATAAGTACGAGAGGGATATGACATTCATGCATAAAAGCAAGGGAAAACTCATAACTAGCTTAGTCTTAGAAAGAGTATCCCACCTCAAGCGCACTAGGTGACGGTCCTCCTCAGTAGTCCACTCACCTCCTACGAAGAAAAACCTAGACTTCCAACTGTGACAATTCGAAGGTAATCTAGTGATCAACTTGCCTGAAGTCAGAGCAAAATGGTACCATCCCTAATGGGGAGTAGGGTTCTCCAAAAGGACATACGACGCCAAGAACTCCTCAAAAGGGGGAGAAACACTATCCCTGTGAACAAGTCTCCACAATGAAAAGAAAGCCAGTAGTACCCTCCAACCGTTTGGAGTCAACCTCCCTGGAGCGAGCGACAAGTGACCCAAAATCTAGCAAATGAGTCCGAGCATAAAAAACCTCAATCCCGCCTCCACGATATCCTCATAGAAAACGATCTCTCCAGAAGAATCAGAGCATGCTAGCTCGTCCTTCTCGACCCGGCAACACATAACGACATGAGGGATATGGGGGCAAGTGACGAGCCCAGAGCCCAAATTCAACTGAGCCCGAGCCCAATCCATGGGTTAAGCTCAAATCATCAAAAAAATCCAGATTCAACTCATGGCTTCAGCCCATTCCAAGATTCAAGAGACCCAGGAAGGTCAACGCTCGAGGGAAACAATTATCGGGATAGCCATGATTCCAAGATAATGCTTATCCCCGATTGTAACTATCCTCCCCGGAAGACTAGTAATTTGACCTTCACGTCACTACGTTAACTAAAGTTATGTGCCTATAAATTGTAAACCTCCTTACACATAAAGGCATATCTCTCACACAACATCTTGAACTTACTCTTGCTCTCTCTCTCTCACCTACTACTTTATTCTCTCATTAATAAAGCTTACCGGCCATCATTGTTGTCCTCAGTGATTAAGTCACCTAAATCTAACCACTCAATCTATGTTGCTTATTATTAATTGCTCCATTAATTGTCTTACGTCACACACTCAACTAATTTGATTGTGCTTAACCTATTTTGTACATCATCATGTTCTATGCTCTTTAAGACCCAGAAACCAGTATTACATGAAATAGACCAATGGCTATATGTTGAATTTCATAATTGGTAAAGTCAAGCATGATAATGCTCCTTAAGACCCCCAGAAACCAAGGCCTTCGACATGTTCTTCCTTCTTCTTTTTTTTTTTGTCATTTAACTACCTGTTCCCTTCATAACCCCTATCGAATGCATTTTTCGATCCCTTTCCCTACATAGCCTTTTATTTAAAGAGGATAAAATCAAAGTCTACCTTTCTTGGTTTTTTTTGGTCACCCACTTCTGTGCACAGGAAAGAAAAAACAATGCTGCACTAACTATAGCAACCATGTCAAAACTAACGATATTCACTAGTGTCTCTAATTTTAGCTATCCCCAGCTCTTATCACCATAAATGCCTCTTTGATGTGAGACAAAACATATTGCAAATATTTGAGAGGAGAACAGGAAATGGGCTCCAATTAAAAAATAAAACAGGAAATGAGCATATCAATACATGTAAAAAACATGCTTCTAAACATCTTGGCTAGAGTAATAAGATGTGTTGAATGTCAGAAGTCCATAGGAAAACATGAACAAGCAGATCAGTAATTGTTATCCCTGACTTGTCAATTGCATCCCCAGTTTTAATGTGGCTAGTAGTATTACTCTGTTCCACACTCGTCGATGTTGTTTGTCTATTGAGATGGATGTTCATTTTTTGTTTACCCCTTTGAACACACAAACATGCAAACCCCCTAAATAAAAAATGCCACCTTCCATCTGATGTAAAATAGGCACTACCACTATGAAATGTTGTTGTAAGTCAAGTACGCTCAGAACAAAGTTTAAATATTTGTCATGGGGTACTGATTCATATAACAATCAGCCAAAGCTGAAGCCAATTCAATAATAGGAACAAAGCCTCGTGGAAGGCAGAAAAACACAAACCCAAATTACCTAGCCTTGTAGTGTTTGATTTCACAACATGAGGGTGAAAATGGTCCATCCCCGGAATTTACTAGTTTCTAAGAACCTCAAAGGATTCATCTCTGTGGACTTTGGAGAGGAATCTGGTAAACCTACTCCGCATGTTTCATGACATGCCACCAAATAGTCACTTTTTTGAAGGATCTACATGAATTCTAAAGAAAGCAATCCCCATAAAAGGAACATCTGCAAACCATTTTCATAAGGATCCTAATCTACAAAGTAGATTTCTATTAGTGTCATGTGTTGGTAGTCAGAATTACATCCCAAGATCAACCTAGTAATTTGCATGAATGAAGGCTTTGACCAACCATGTTAAGACATCGCATAACATACAAGAACAATTTTGTTTTAGAAGTGTGGTCACCAATTTATGAAATCATCCCATCACCAAGTGAAAGAAGCAATGAACTTTATCATAATTTGACCATTTGAGAAGAAAGAGAAGAAATACCCAAATTAATTCATTCAAATATAAAATCAACAGAGTCCTATCAAAAAATATATATATAAAATCAACAGAGACACTGAAACTGCTACACAACTAGTGTTTCAGGAATCAAAAGGATATTCACTAAATAGCATAAAAAATGCCATGTCCAGATGAATTCATTCTTCAGGTCAATAATTCATAACATTGGATTCAATTTCTCATCCTCTGGTTCTAGTGTACATTTGGAAAAGGAAAAGCACACCCCTCAAGTTAATACAAAACTAGCAATTTGTCTAAGACTCCCAAAACATCATCACAAGGAAACAATGTCCAATAAATAAGGACGAGTTTGAGCGATCAAAAACAACATTCACAATCAAAAGGACAAAGAGGTGTACCTCCACCATCTGCCTTCCCAATCCCCAACTCCTCTTCTGTATAAATAACCAGCCCATCCCCAGTTTTCTTCCTTGGCCGAGCTACCGGGTCCAAAAACCCATTGCTTTCTATGGGACCTTTGCTCTTACTCTTCTTTTTCTTCATTGTATTCTCTTTTCCAGATCCATCTTCTGCCGGCTTCTTTGCCTTTACTTGTTCTGGCTTCTTTCTCTTTTTCCCGGCAAAGATTTGATCAATCTCATTACCGGTTTTTGTGGGTGTAGGCAATAAGGTTTTCCCCTGTTCCACAACAGGGCACTCGGACACTGTTGTAGAACTTTTATGTGAACTCTTTTTGGCCATTTTCTTGAAATCTGCAAAACCAAGAGAAGAGGAAAACATTAAATCAAACATTTCACGCATCATAACACGGATTTGGACCAGCTAAACATCATACAGACATAGGACATGAACATGGCCGGTTCAACGGTATATTCAAAAAAGCATGGGCTTTTAAGCCCTACATATTAAAAAACCCCAAATTTTAGAGTTCAATAATGAGATATAGATCAATGATTAAAAGTTAAAATTCATTATAATTTAGCTTAACATGCAACTCTTATCATATGATTTCAATTTCAGAAAAACAAAAAGAATTAAGACTCACACATAGACTGTCATACAGAAAGAGAGAGAGAGAGAGAGAGAGAGAACCTGGGATGCGTGTGGCTTGTGGCTTCGAAGAGAAGGCGGCGACAGAGGCGAGAGTCTCTGAGACTCGAAGAGTAGGAGGCGCTAGGGATCAATCGACTGAGAAGAAGAAGAAGAAGAAAGAGGCGAGAGTCTCTAAGACTCGAACAGGAGGCGCTAGGGATTTTAAGATTTTTGTGCACAAATTAACATTTATATATTTTTAAAATAAATTATAGGGAAAAATCCTTCTGCACCCTCTTTAATTAAGTTTAAATTTAATGACACTTCGTCTCGATTCTGAAACTTCACTGCACCCCTCTTGATTTATACTTTCAATCAAAGACACTCTCTTACCGAAAATTTCTAACGATTTGATTATATATTTTTAAAAAATATCAAAATTACCCTTTATTATATAAATAGTCTAAAATGCCCTCAACACTTTCCCCATTACATATTAAAAAAAATTATCTGCAACTCTGTAATTAAGTCTAAATTCAATAACACCTCCTCTCGATTCTAAAACTTTACTGCATACCCTTATGGTTATATTTCAAATCAATGACACCCTCTTAATGGTAATTTTTGCCTCTGTCAGTAGATAAAGTATTGATTTGACTAAATATTTTGTGAAAATACCAAAATTACATTTTGTTATGTAAATGAACTAAAATGTCCACAATCCTTTTCCTATTATATATGTTTTAGCCAATTAGTAAGTGTTATTTCTATCATTATATTATCCCAATAAATTTTTATCATTTTAAAGTGTCGCATGATAATTTTGTTATAATATTAGTCATCATATTATCACTCATTTGATTACATAATCTAGTTTTTATAAATTTTATAGTTAAAAATAATTTTCTATAATAAAAATTACAATCAATAAAATCAATGTCAAAATCTCATCCATTTATAACTCCTCTATTATCTTCTATCCTCCACAATGTCACCACACAACTTTTCACACATCACCCTTCATATATAAATTTAAAATATTATTTGATAAAATTTAATATTAATTGAATAAATTTGATATTAATTTGATAAATTTAAATATTAATTTGGTGTTAATTTGATAAAATTAAATATTAATTCAGCGTTGATTTGATAAAACTTAATGTTATTTGAATAAATTTAAATGTTGTTTTAATAAAATTGAATGTTCATTTGGTGTTAAATTAAATAACTGACATTAATTTGATAAGGTTAAATATTAAATTAATGCAATTTAATATTCTATTTAATATATTAAATTTTAATTTAATAAAATTGAATATCAAATTGGTGTTGATTTGATGAACCTAAAAGTTAATATAATAAAACTAAAAAGCAGTGCATTGAAATTTTAGAATCGGGAGGGGGTATTGTTAAAGATGGGTCTATTCACAGGGTGTGTCGTCAAAATTATGTCTTTTTTACGAGAGATGTGGATAAAATTTACTCTATAAAATATTTAGGGTATTTTTATAAATTAACGATTTATGTTAACGTCATAATCTTGACAAACACTAACAAGGGGTGACAGTGAAATTTCAAAATTGCGAGGGAGTGTTATTGAATTTAGGCTTAATTATAGGTGTGAATGAAATTTTTTCTAAATTATATTTGTGAGTCGAGTCAGGTAGGGTAGGAATGCAAAACTTTTGTGGCTATTTCGCATTCCTACCCAAAAAACCAAAAATCTTTTCATTAGCCGACCGATTTTAACTGAAGCCGATCAATTAAGTTGGGTAAGGTCGAAATTGGTTGAGTATTGGAAGATTTGAACACCCTTACTGGAAAGATTAAGTCAACAAAATAAAATTTAAATTTAAGTCCGAAAGGTAAGTCCACCTCACACATACACATTTTAAATGACAGAGAAAAATGGTTAACACTTGGATAAAAAAAATATAATAAGTATATCTCTTTCATAAATAAAAATAAATTAAACACATTTTCTATTTTTCTCAAACTTGATTTTGTTCCCATTTAAATATAAAAATACCAACTAATTAAATTGTTTATTTTCATAAAGGATCCACAATAAAAAGTAATTAATATCAAAAAAAAATCAATAAAGTTATTATTTGAAAAAACAAAACACAATAAAATAATAAATGAACGTTGCATACATAAACAAGTAAAGTATCATAAAAAATAGTAAAATAATTCAATAACAATGAATTGTAAATGTATATTGATAGACGATCATGTAATACCATAATTTTTATGAACAACATACAAAACAAATAAAAAAAACATAAAAACAGTAATGAAATAATATATTGTATCTCAAAAAGTATGAGTTAAGCAAGAGATAGGAAAGATAAACAGATGTTCACTTAGTCATGATGATCTATATATATTTACAATTCCTATAAATTATACTATTGAACAATTGTACGCAAATAGCATGTGTATTAAATAACACATATGTAATATTTAATATATCTTAGATGACTAAATTACTAAAAAAAAAATTATGTGAGACAACGTTGTAACATTGAACATCTTTATTATGACAATACCTTATAACGATCTAGACATAATTTGACAAATTAAAAAAATACATAAAATATAGAATAACACATATATTACATTTAATCCTTGCATATTATCCAGTAATCAATTTGTCTTACTTAATCAATTTCATAGACAAAGACTCAACAGTAAGAGATAAATAGAAACTATAATTGTTGCAAGATATGCAAATACTTCCATCCTTTGGTCGGAAGGAGCCACAGCAGGGCCGGTCCTATGACCCAACCATTAAAATAATCACTTAGAGCCCCAAAAAATTTATGGCCTCAATTTAATTTTCAGCTTTTAGTTCAACTTCATGTTATGAGACCCTTTTGAATGGACAAAGTTAAAGGCCCAATTTATTTTACAAATCTATTTAAAGTCTTATAAAAAGTTCTAAAATGTAATAATTTCACAACTCTACGTAAACCTTATAGAAAATCCTAAAATATAACAAATCCTTCTAAAAATATATATAAAAATAACGATTTCTAGGTTTAAAAGTTACAATCATTTTCGATTCTTTTCACTATTTTTTCCTTGACTCTCATCGCCTCTCTTCAACTTTTTCTCTCCCTCCCACTCTCAATGTTTTGCTTTGGTTCTTTGTCATTATCTCTCTAATTTTCTTGTTGTCACTCTTAAGTCTTTGTTCAATTTATTAATGTGTAACATCCTGACTTTATAATTGCACTCAATTTATTGTCTGATCTTGCCCAATCTCAAAACTCCTAAAAACAAATCATACCGTAACTTTCTATAAAATGTCTAATACTTATTAAAAAAATTATTATATTCCTAAAATATTAAATAAAATATCATATAAAATTCTTGTTTTAGCCCCAATTTGTGTTGGCCGACCCCTGGACATGAAACTAAAATTCTCTTGTTTTCTCTTCTTTTTTTCTTTAGTTTTTCTAGCAACCAAACAAACATTGTTTTCATGAAGCCAGAGTAAGAGGAAAAAAATTAAAAAAAAAAAAGAGAAAAAATCGTAAGTCAAACCTTCACTCAATTGAGCAGCATAACACTGAATTGGACCAGCTAAATAACATACAGACATAGGAGATGAAACTCAAAAATTCTTGTTTTCTCTTTTTTTTTTCTTGAGTTTTCCTAGAAAATAAACAAATATCGAACTTAAAACAAAAAATTATGAGTTGAAAAAAAAAAACCTCGATACCTCAAACAAGAGTTAATCACGAGTGCATAAACAATTAGAATCTTAAATTATGAATATAACGTGTTTCATACAACAACAAAAAAAGTCCTTTTTTTTCAATCGAATTGATTTGAAAAATTAGGGCTTGATTTCGTTAATATGGGCCTCATTGACTTTGAAGGAAATCTGGAGGAAGAACGTGCTCGCTAAAACCCTAACTTTTGTTTACACATTGAGCTCTTGTCGGAGTGCGGAAGGGATGGAGTGGGCGACCCTTTATGGTTACTATGGGCCTCATTGGCCCAACAAAATTTGAGCTACAGGGCATTTCTTTTAGGGTTTTTTAGATGTGGATACAATTTTTTAGATTTATTTAGGCAAAAGTGTATGGATAAGTGGTTTATTCTATTAAGTACATTTTTTATAAAACTTTTTATGTTTAGGTACAAAATTCAAATGAATTAAAATCTTTTTTACTTAAACACCCTTCCTTATTTTATGCAGCCATGATTGACAGTTATTTTAGGAAACGAATATGTAAAGATTACATATTTGTTATCTTTTTTAATTTTTGAATTTTGAATGAAGAGTTTTGTGAGAAATTTATGCATCTATTGACAGTTATTTTAGGAAACAAATATGTAATCTTTACATATTCATATATATACAAACTGCTCTCTCTCTCACACACACACACATATAAACTGATCACACGCACATGTATATATATGTGTGTGTGTGTGTGTGTGTGTGTGATCAGTTTGTATATATTTGTATATATATATGTCGTGCCCATGTCATGGGGAAGAATCGATCAAGATGTTTTGTTAGATATTATGTATTGGTCGTTGTTGGGATGTAGGAAAATTTTTTTTGTTTTTTTTAATGGGTGTAATTATTTTTTTAATGGGTGTAACTATTTTTTAAATGAGTGTAACTAGTTTTTAAATGAGTGTAACTGTTTTTGAATGGGTGTAATTTTTTTTTTAATGAGTGTCACTGTTTTTGAATGGGTGTAACTGTTTGGTTTATTTTGTGTTGTTGTAATATTAATATAAATATAGTAAGAGAAAATAGGTGGAGAGAGAGAGAGAGAAATTGTTAGAAAAAATATGCTCATATTTTACCTCTCATTACTTGATTGTAGCCAAAAAAAAGGAATAAAAGACAAAAGGGTTTTCAGCTATGTATTGTTTACCGATAGCAATAGTGGCATTTCTAAAAAATATGCACTTTATCCCAAATAAGTTTTTGACTTGTACTTTTGCCTAAATAAGTCTAAAAAATTGTACCAGCTTCTAAATCACCCTTTCTTTTAGAGTGAAATTTGAAAATAAGTACAAAATTTTGGACTAACATTAAGAAAAAGTGTATTTTTTAAGAAAAATACTAAAGGTCATTCATTATTTCAACTCTCTTTTCCCTATTTCTCTCAATCCCTCTCTCCGTTATTGTCTTTATTATCCCCTATTTTCTCTTTCTCTTTTCCATTCATAGTTTTTTTTTTAAATATGCAAAGATTTGATTTAATTTTTTTATCTCTCTCCGATATTTTCTTTCTCTCTCTCCTTATACTAACGTTACAACAACATAATTACGCCAATTAGTTATAATTATCCTATAATACACTAAATAGCTATTTATGTGTTCTAATAAACTAAACAGTTACAACACCAACTTAATTTATCATTCAATTGTTTACATAAATTAAAGAGTTACATCATTTGAGTTGGTATCATAATTTTGTATAATTATTTGATGTAACTATTTAGTTTATCAGAATATATGAGTAACTATTTGATGTATTATAAGGGCAATTGTAACTAATTTGTGTAATTACGTTGTTATAACGTTGATATAAAGAAAGAGTGAGAGAGAGAAAATAAGAAAGAGATATAAATACATTAAATCAAATCTTTACATATTTGAAAAAAAAAATTATCAATGTGAGAGAAAAAAAATAGGGGAAAGATAGAGAGAGTAACAAAGAGAGTGAGAGAGTAACGGTGTGGAAAATAGGGGCAAAGAAAGAGAGTAAAAGAATAAAAATTATGCATAATTTAAGGAATAGTAAGTAATATAAATAAAAAGTTATCCGAATTGTGTATCTAGTCACAAGATATTTTAGTAAAAGTGAACTTAAAAGAGCAAAAAAATTTATCAATATACTTCCTTTCAAATAAGTCTAAAAAAATATACCCACACTCAAAAAACCCTTCTTTGAATTATCCAAATAAATGCTTTGGGGGTGTCAATTAACTTTCACGATGTCAAGGGTCTAAGTCTACTGGACGACAAAAAATATCGTTGGTTGGTAGAACGAGTTTGAGTAACTAAGTTGTCTCTATCTCACCGAAAACAGATTAGAGATTTCCCCCATCATCCAAAAAAAAAAATCAAATTTGTACATTATCACAACACAATATAGATCCAATTTGATACAAAATCTAAAAATAACACATTTACCAAGTACTGTCAGAAAAAAATAAGTATTTATAATTTTTTTTACATAATTTTGTAAAAGTTGTTACAGAATTAAATAATTTTTTGTTAACAAAAATATTGACCCAATCACAATACACGCCAAAAGTGACACAACAAGATACGATTAACGACCTCCAATAATTTTTTTATTTATAGGCTATACTTTAATGCGATGAATACTCGATGCAATAATGACCCTATGTCATCTCCATTACATGATATAAAAATACAAGAAGAATATAATAAATAAGAAAGTGAATCTCTAATAATTTAACAATTACACATCCATGCAATTCAATAGATGGTGACACCACACAACAGTTCTGATTCTTTACCGTGATGACTCTAATTAAACCTAAAAATAACATCAAATATTAATTGTATATAAGAAAATTAATTATTTTTCCAAACCACCTAAATTCGTTTTTTTAATTGTTTCTCCTCGTTAATTGTTCACCACCAATGCATAACAAAATGGGTCAAAAGAATTAAATAAAAAGTAAGAAATATATAAAAAAAAATATTAAAATACACAACCCAACGTAACCTAACTCATCTAGGTAAGCTGTGAAACTCTGCTAAACCAACTTCCCAAAACAGTTCATATTAAGATCCTTAATAATGCAACACATTCTGATAACTCTGAAGATTGGACAAAATTTCTATCTTGTGATCTACCTGCTCAAGTCCAACTACTCCCTTTCATTCATAGACCAGGCAGAGGGAACTTAGTTGTCATAGCCTCAACTCTCCTTTGCAGATCCAAAATCTGTTCCATCAAAGGAAAATCTGGAGATGCTAAAAACTTCATGAAATCTTGGAGCTTAGAACCTGAAGCTGATCGTTTTGCATCGAGAGCAATCTGCACGCCTTCGTGAATAAAGTCTGCAGTGGAAACAAATTCCTCTTCACTGAAACCTCGGGTAGTCATAGCAGGTGACCCTATGCGTATGCCACCAGGAACTAGTGCACTCTTATCACCTACAATGTTCAGGCTTAAAGACTGTGAGTGCGAAGGAATAAATTAGAAAAACAGAAAAAAAACGGACAAACATATAAAAGATGAAGCTACATAGCATAAACTGACCAGGTACTGAGTTCTTATTGAGGGTAATGGAAGCCATATCAAGAATTTTCTCCACACGAGCACCGTCAATACCCTGTGTCGATAGAGGAAATGTTAGTTAATCCATGTTTAGCTCAGCAGATATAGTCTGAAGTAGTGGTGTGCCTCTGTTAGATGTTGAAATTGGACTCTCTAAACTCCAAAGCTTCATTCTCATTAATGGTTTATACATCATTTTGGTTCATAAAAATTATGTATCAGCCCACCAAAACAATGAGGACACTGACCCCAGAATTCTTCTAAGCTCTAAAAACCAGGGAGAGTGCTAGCTCGTTCCTGACAACTTTCTTAAGCTTTTCATATCTCTTAGTTTCAAAATCACGATATAGATGTTGGAGAAATATACTCATTGCATTTACATAAGCAGCCACAATATATTGGAGTTAGAAAATGAAAACAAAGGATATGTGATGAAACTCACTAAAGGTCTGAGATCCACAAGAACCAAGTGGTTATCACTTCCTCCAGAAACCAGTTTATATCCCAACTCAATCAATCGGCTGGCAAGAGCTCGACAATTTGCAACCACCTACAAGACAAAATTGCCTGTTAAAATAAATCCCAGACATTATGTGTTAGCCATGAAAAGAAAGGGCAGTACCTTGTTCTGATAAACCTTAAATTCTGGTGCTTGAGCATATTTTAAGCAGACAGCAAGTCCCCCAATCGTGTGATTATGTGGACCACCCTGTCAAGATAGCTCATTGCCTTTTAGTTTGCTCCTAAAAAAGGATTTCAAATCTAAAAGCTAAACTTTTTGTCCAAGAAGAAAACTAATTAGATCTAATCTACACCTATTATGATGATAGAGCAAAGCGAGAGTCTAACTAACCTGCAAACCAGGAAAAACAGCATTGTTAATGGCGGATTCTAAGTCCACGCCCAGAACAGGATCCTTTTTGAAGAAGATCATTCCACCTCTAGGTCCTCTCAAAGACTGGAGCAATTTTTAATTGTCAAGAAGTTGGGAAACATACACCAGTTAAAAAGACATTATAAAAGTGAGGCAAATATTTTTTATATTGTTTTAGATCATATAGCATGGATAAGAAACCATATCAAACTATGACAGTGCATCATAACTAGAAAGTAATCCTTTCAAGTGTCTTAAATATAAAAAATGCCTTGGGATTTATGATGAACGAACCAAAAGTTCAACATATAATGCAATTGAGGATTTTAAAATACTGAGCGAACCGTTTTCACGAGAATGGTCCCCCCACCTTGTGTGTCGTTGTTGTTACAATATCACAATACTCAAATGGATCAGCAACCACAGAAGCAGCAACAAGTCCACTTATGTGAGCCATATCCATCATGAGAAAAGCACCAACAGCATCAGCAATCTACCATACATAGCAGAAGTAATTAGCCGCTAAAAACAATAGACACAAAAAGCATCCCAAACTATACATATCATGGACAAGCAGAAAAATATGCATAGCCAGTAGACACAGAAGAATTGCACCTTTCTCATACGAGAGTAGTCAAAATCTCGAGGATAAGCACTAGCACCAGCAATAATAAGTTTCGGTCGAAAGAGATTAGCTGTTTTCTCAAGCATGTCATAATCAACCAGGCCTGCACAAAATGTGAAGTCAACTCCTAATCAGCCACCAATTCATGTTAACATCCAGAAATCAACTGCATTATACCATATCCCAAAGAAGAACGTGGCACCTGAAGATTCGTTAAGCCGATAAGGCATAGATTCAAAATAAATAGATGTGCCCGATACCCGCCTTTTAGGAGTCATGAACCCATGGGACAAGTGACCTCCATGGGGCAAGTCCAATCCCTAAGTCAATAAATTAACAGATTATATTAGTCCAGGTCTTCCACCACACGTGATTTATTGTTATTTCCAATATGATCGATTTAGATGACCAAATTGCAGGTAGCCAACATTCAGCTTACCATTAGGCGGTCATGAGGATTAAGAATTGCTGTGTACACTTCAAAATTGGCGGGAGAACCTGACAATGGTTGAACATTTACACCCCAATGCTTGCCATCCAAGTGAAATGCCGCCAAAGCCCTTTCTTGACAAAGAATTTCTAGCTCATCAATGTACTCATTGCCACCATAGTACCTGACAGAAGATAACAATTCCAACACACAGATGAAAATAGCAAGTTAGGGCAGCATTAGAATCTCTCTCTCTGTGAAGATAGCTTACCTTTTGCCTGGTAGGCCTTCGGAATACTTGTTCGTAAGGACAGAACCAACTGCTTCCATCACAGCTCGTGACGTGAAATTTTCTGAGGCAATAAGCTCTAGACTTCTAAATTGACGCTGCTTTTCTTTGTCAATGATCAAACGCACTTCGGGATCAGCATCACTCAGGCCATAGTCTACAAAGCTGCTGCCATTTCCTAAACGCAATAATTTGTAATTCCCATGCATAAGGTTTAGTATCAGATATTTCATTGAATATAGGAATATATCGACAAGAAAGCTTCAAGGATCTTCCCTTGCAGGAAAAAGTAATAATCAAGCTAGTTTTTGAAGGCACAAAGGAAGCAGATACATGATTCTTCTAGTTATATCATATATGATACAAAGTATCCTTTTTTCCTTATTTGATCCCTTTGAAATCCAAATTCGAAATTGCAATCAAAACCATTCTTTAGAAAGGTTATCACTGCACGAACAGTAGCTGAAGTGTTGAACCATATTACCACATAGTTACATTTGGATGTAGATTCCTCCCTCCCAACCCTCCCCCCTTCGTCTTTTCCAGACGCTAGATTGTTGGCTAGAAGTGATCTTTTCTCTCACTCTTGCTCAATTAAGTGATCATTGAATCAGACACTGGTGCATAAAATTGAAAATCTTTCAACCAGTTTCAAGACCTGGGGTTGAGGGAGGTAAAGTAAGTCGATGTCTGTCAAAATGAATATATTATTATGTAACATCACAATATGTAAGTGTTTTTTTTTCTTCTGACGAGATATCATCTCATCAGTTATTAGAAATATGTATTATGCCAGTTTCCTCTAGATTATCATGCATCTTATTTTTAATTATGTGGTTACTATACATAGTGTATTGGGGAATTTCATAGTTAAAAGTATATTAAACAGTCCTTAAGCTTGCCAAGTTTATACAATTAATGGAACAGCATTCTTGTCAGTATTACAAATTGAGACAATTCCAAAATTCATATCAATAAATTAACCAAGTTAGCAAATAAAAATGAATGGCAACAACTCCTCCAATCAGGGAACTAGTACACTCCAACCCCATAAGACAATGTATCTCACCAATTTCTTCCTTGAGTGTACCATGCCAAGGCTCTATTCACATAACTAAACCCCACCCCCCATCCCTTCCCCCGGGGGAGGGGTGACTCTATGCATTTGAATTTCATTTAGTATTATAAGACTCTAGGGATATAAGGACTTGAATCATCGACAACGAGCTTCTGTTCTTAGTTTGAACGATTACCCAATTTAATTAGATCATGCATTTAAAAGCTTAACATACCCAGGTAAGAAGACACTCTATTGTTCTTCTGTCTCCCATATCCGAAACTAAACACACTTAACAACCAAATGGAAGAGAAAATACAAAATGTTGGCACATGTAGACCGAAACTACAAAATCAAAATTCCAAAATTCACAACTAGTTACCTCCTCCAATCTCAGGCACAGGAACAGACACGGAAGAGGGTGGCCTCCCAGTGACCAAGCTCCCCTCGAGTTGAGATGATGATCTACATGGCTTAACCGAACTGCGCTTAACCTGGTGTGGGAAGTAGTAGTTAACACCGCACCCGTTTGAAAGGAAAGTCGATTCCTTAATCCAAACGGGCTGTTGAAGAGAACCCATAACTGCAGCACCACTACAACAAGCCTGCATACTAGCTTTTCTGATACAGCTCTCACAAAACTATATCCTACAGGTACCAAGTTCGATTTGCACATACATAAGCATTACTTAATCAAACTCAAATACACTGAGTTCGTGAAAAAATATGCAAATTCAACCAACACACAAAAAAAAAAAAAATCGGTGGATTTTAGATCCTGTTTAGGTTTCACATTTATTTTCGGATTTTGCTGAGATACCAAACGGATTCGAGAGGAACGGAATAAATGGGATTGATGAAAAAGAAAGACTTACAGGCTTGAATTATTTTTCTTTCCCTTTCTTTCTTTCTTCTTCTTGCCTTTTTAAAGATGGGCAAAGGAGTGGAGTGGAGTGGAATGGGTGTCCAGAAACCCTACCTGCTGTTAAAAGCGCGACCCTCCGGTGTAATAAAAAACAGAGAAAATCTATGGCAACTTAGAGAATCTCGAAGGAGTTGTCATTTTTTTTTGTGTCAAAAGTCATTTTACTTGTTTTGACATCTTTAAAATATAAATTTATTTCAATGACAAGTGTCAAAATAAGATGCGATTTTCATATTTTTATTCATTAATTTATATGAATTGTTTGATCTATAGTCATCTAATGGATCTACATTCATCACCCATGATCAGACTAATTCTACTACGCATCCAAATTTTATTTTGTTTTAAATTTAAATTTGAGTAAAATCTATGCTATTTATAAATGTTAGTATATGTGAAAAAAATTTGACTTCCTATTTTATCCCTAACTATTATAAAAAAATTAATTATACTCACCTACACACTTTCATATAGTTTTTATTTTTTACACATATCTGACTTCTAACTTGTTTTAGACTCTTTTATAAGGACTTTTAAATTCTTTTGAACTCATTTATTAATGGTACAGTTACATATAATCTTCTATACCTATATGAAAAAGTAAAATCTTATAACTAGGTTAACTTTTATGGTCAAATATATGTTATATATTATTCTTTAGTATGCAATAATATAATAATATTATAAGCAATATAATCAATTTATTTAACAAAATAAAAATTAATAATTTCATAATATAATCAGATGTGCAAATGCATAAAAGAGTCGAAGAGATATCTAGATATATGACAAATTAGATACTCAAAAACTTATAGAATAAATCATTAATTAAATTTAACAATAATTAAAATACCGATTAATTATTTGATACCTAATTTATTATTTAATTTAATTACTCATTTAATTATCTTTTGTAACATAATATTATTTAAATTTAGTTATGTGTAATGCACATCATGCATTACTAGTATTCTTAAAAATCTTGCTCAATGTTATATCTATATATTAAATTTGAGTTTCTCTATTAGAGTATTTTGTATCAAATTATTTTTTTACTCAAATTTGAGTAAAAGTTTGAGTCTTCATCGGAGATAATCTTACATATACTAAGCAATAAAATGAACAAAAAAAATTAATCTAATCTAATAATACAGTTAATAAATTATTAAATTCTCAACTTATAAAAATATAACAATTGTTAAAATTAACATATTCCAATGTCAACTCAGCCAATCCACTTTACTAATGTCAAACAACTCCACCAATCTACATCCACCTCTCTATTATTTTTCTCTTTATTTACTTTAATTTTAAATTATATAATTAAAAATAAATAAATAAAAATTATTGCACGTTAATATTAAATTTTTAATATTACAGTGTGCCATCAGACACCAAGTTACTGTTAATAGATTTACAAAATTGGATATATCATATATGTATTCCTTTTTATTATTAATTTTGAATTTGAACCATCGATTCAACAAAACAAAAACAACGCATATCAGATCCTAACTACAGAGAGGTTCTACTGCTACAAAAATTGCATCTGTTTGCTTATCCTCGTGTACCAAGAAGAAAATGTTGATACAAATTGCCAAAATTCAGCCCAGAAGATGCAGAACTTGCTGCCTTCGCCATTTCCTTCCCCCCTGCGTCTCCCTTTAAAAACTGCAAAACAAAGAGGAGAAAACAAACCCGCGTAGCAGAAAAATTGTAATCTTGAATATCTTTTTTTTTTCCCCAATCAGAACATGGTGAACAAATACAAATCCTAAATACTGTATACAAACTCAACGCGCTCTACATATTTTCTCCAGGGAAGAAATTCATTTCATTCAAGACAAATAGGTTCTTTTAACTGGCCAAGAAAGGAAGAAAAAAGCTCAGAATTTTAGTAGAAAGGACAGTTCCTCAAGGAAAGTTTGTCACAACTACTTGTGAGGTTTTGGTGATATTCAATGACCAGATGTATGTACATTAACCACGCAAAACCAATATGCGCCTCATTCCACATGTGAAAGGCCCCCTCCACCTTCAGCACGTGTCCTGCATAGAAGCCCAGTATTTGGTTATGGACTTAAACAGTAAGAAAAGATAAACATCCTGAACAAATGAACTTTGACCTATACACACTGTCAAGTAGAAATGACAGCAGTTTGCCTCGTTAAGGAAGCTACACATGCATGCATCAACAATGTCAAGCAATATACATACACATTAACTGTTGGCATGTGTAGCTTTTTGAGCTCTGTTCAGAATTAAACATATGGTCTACCAGACTAGAGCAAGAGATGCAATGGAAATGACAAGGTATTATTTCATTATGCGTGGAGGTTTACCAACAGCCTTGAGTGAAAAACAATCATGGATGTCCAAGAGATGAGTTATACAAGATCAGTCAAAGGTGAAAAGCAAAACTGTATGTCCGAGAGCCAAGAAAGATGCATGACATGAAAAACCAAACTGTCCATACAACTAAGCCTCACTCTCCCAGACTCCCAGTGCTTATATCTCACAGGCTTATATTATTAAATCAACCTTTTCCATTTCAGAGATCTGGAGCAGAAATTATGCATCAAATGAGCAATTTAATGTTAAAAAGGTTTCAGAAGAAGGCAAACAGCACTCACTTGTGGTCAGAAGGATTTGGCATAATTTCATAAACAATTGTTGTGACGGCATTCCTCTTCAGCTGTTAATCCACAGAAAACAAAATATATAATTTGCAACACCACTGCATACATCTATATCTTAAATTCCACACTGAAATTACCTGTGTAGCTTCACCTTTTAAGCCAATGTATTGTATTTGAGTTGTGTCACCACCAAAATTGCCAGGGAAATGCAGTGTCAGATTTCCCACACTTTGAAACCTAGAATATCTGATTATGTTGGCATAGCATTAGTTCGTCAAAATTGATAAATAATGAAACAAACAGACAAATGCTATTCTTCAAGCATCGACATGGGAAATTAACCAGTGAAGATTTTAGAAATCTAAAGAGGCACTGGGGGTGACGAGCCATCATTATCACATAAAACAAGTTTTACATCACTTGCATTATACAGGCTAACCAAACTCTTCTGAATGATTATCTTCAAATAGCGAAAGTAATCAATACAAATTGATCACGCTGTTGACCCGTTCATGCTTGCTATAAAAGAATAATTTACATCATTCCATGTACAGGAGGAAACTAATCAAAATGAACGTCTCTATACAAAGACCATCCGGTATGCCAACTATACAGGAGGGCAGGGATAATTTACCTTGTCTGGTATTCTAAAATGCCTTGCAAATTTTCTGCCAAATCCCATTCCTTGGACAATGAGCAAATGTTTGATTACGTTGATATTGATAAACATAAAATCCTGACAACTAACATGAGACATTACCTGAATAGCTTGCATAGTTTGAGCATCAGAGAAGTCAATACCATCTCGATTGATGAACCTACATTTAAGTAGAACGTTTTACTTGAGATCACGACTATCGCTTACTGATAATATTCATGTCAAACAAAGTGATAAAAAGGTTGGGGTTGCAGGAGGCGGATGTCAAAGTAGAGTAAAGATTACTCCATGAAACACAATAAATGACCATCCCTACGGCAGAATTAAAGAACAGCTTGCTTAGTAATACCATCACAATGTAAAAAGTGTCAACAAAGTTAAACTCACGCTCTCATCTTGGAAGGACTGGTTCCATCAGCACCTCCGACAACTGAAATGCTCTTGAGCTTAACATCTGATGTAAATCTACCGTAGTCAATTCCAACAAACGAATGTAAGAGAAGCAATCCCAAAAAAAGAAGGGTCATTATGCAGGAAAAAAAGAAATATTGCCAGTCGAAAGAGTTTGAGTCACATCCTCAAACATAGTTTCATGCTCAATTATATTTTCAGTATGTTTTTATCAAGCAAACCAAAACAAAAGTAGACTTCTGATCGAGGATATATTTAAATGTGCAAGTGGTTAACTCACTACAAATATTTTATGCATATCAAGCTCTGGATCTGAACTCAACAATTTGTCTTCAACTGAGCCATGAGACAAGCAAAGGGCTGTCACTATTATCCCTCAAGCATCCACTGCTTTAAGGGAGGTGAAGCATTTAAGGCAGACCCAAGCTGTGTGACACAGAACAAAGAAGTAGCAGGAAGAAAGATAGGAGAGAGAAGAAGAAGAAGAACATAGAAGGTAGGTGGAGGAAGAAACAAGGGGAGAGAAAGAGACGAGGGAAAAAGCTTGGGAAACAATTAGTCGAAAATAATACAAAATTTAACAGCCAATCTTATCCAAAAATGGCAAACAAATTCATCCCCCAAATGCTAATCTTGAGTGTTTTCTCAAACCAATTTTTGTCAAGGGGATCCTCTGATCTGGAAACTTTTTTTAAACAAACAGCACTGCTAAAATGAGGTAGGCAGTTGTATCATATATGGTCAGAAAGCTGATACAATGCTTTATGCAACGAGTGCAGATTCAAAGTATAAATTATATATCAAAGCTCTAGTGCAATCCTAATCATTCAGGCAGCCTTCGGAAAGGTGTAAACTATTTTTTCCTTTTTCTTTTCTTTTTTAAGAACTAGGGGTTTTGAATGGAAAAAATAAATGGAGGAAACTGACAAATAAAGACCAGAGCACACAACAACTATAATGCAGGGGACAGTCACAGCAGAAACTTGGAGTCTGGCAGGGAGGACATCCTAAAGATGGCTGCTCCAACACCTTTATTATCTTTCTTTTGTTTTACTTTTTTACACAGTTTATGATCCTCTCCTTTACCACAAGCTGATCCTTCTTATTTGTCACATCTTTCAAGTTTAGGCCACTAGTTTAAGCAATTAGAGCTTGTGGGAGGAGCGGTGGCACAAAATTAGCCAGCCCATTAGCAGTTTATCCAGCTGCAATTTGATCTACAAACTGGATTTCATGAATAAGAGTCTCAGCTCATCATGGGTGAGAGAGATGAATGAGAGACATGTCCACCTGGGAACCCAAATCATAATACACCTTTATAGTTTCTTCATCTTCGGTGAGAAAAAAGACCCCCTTTAAACCTTCAAGTTCTGTTGTGATTCTAGAATAATCCTTGATTAGTGACAATAGCCACAATGTGTTACCTATATAACTGACCAATGAAACAACTGATATATCCAACCTAAAAGAACGGAAATAATTTAGGGGGTTAAACATATAATATAGAAACCCAAATAGATGATGGTATGTTATCCAGAACATCGGTGGAAAGCACAGTTGCAGAAAGGAATATGTTAGAATATAAATAATCTAATTTTAAAAACATTAAGATATAAAATTGTATTTGTTTTTGGAAAAAAAACAAAAAACAGATGAACAATAAAAGTAATTGTTTGCAACAGAATTTAGAATGTATGAACATTGAAATAACAGCAAGGATGAATAACTATTGAATTAATGCACACCGAGGCTCAAAAACAAAAGGACCAATGCGCAAAAAGATGAAAGGTAAATAAAGCTATAGAATTAATGAGTAAACCTAGGTAATAACTGGCTCTGAAAAAATGAAGCACACACTTACGGGATGAAAACAATCAACTCAGGATCACCCTCGTTGCTTTCCAAGTGACCCTGTTACAAATAAGAGGATCAAATTTTAGATGCCTTTTCAATAGGGGAGAAAGAAAATGGTGTACACGTAACAGATGGAAAATTTACCAGATAAGAGGACCATTTCACTTTTTTATGCCTATCTTCACTTCTGGAGAGTATGGTTTTATCAAAATGTACCCATACCGGTGATAAATTTATGCACTCTAGGTTATTTGGATATGGTTTTTTTATACAGAATAAAATAATTAAGGAAAACGAGAATACTTTCCAAAAGGTAAAAATAATGAGTAAAATAATAATAAAATAGATGACCAAGAAAAAGATTTAGGTTCTAATCAGCTTCCGGAAGTTAGATCGTAATCAACTTCATCAAAAGTTGAAGTTGAGTAGAACTTTTCCTACGAGAAAGAGGTGTCGGCCAGAACTCAGAAATTCAAAAACCTAACTGCACAGAAAAGTAAAGACGCCTACAGAACATAAGGCATTAATACTAGTCTGCTGCTTGCCATTCTAATACAGAAATTCAAAGCAGCCAATAGCAGAACACTAATCATACCCCAGAAAAAGTATTGGGCTCCAGTGTCTGTGAGTGTAAGAGTACATTTTTCTACAAGGTCACTCCTATATTTGCCTTAGAATACTCTACAACTGCAATGGGCAATGATAACCTATATTATTTCCCATAGTTAAACAACATGTTGCCATTTGAAGGTGACAGACTGAAATACATTGGATTCCATTAGCACTAACACACAGGTGTGTCAGTTTGTTTATACTACAGATGACAAAAAAAGAGAAAATAATTTAGAAACTCAACCATGGCATGAGATGACAGCAAAAGATTGATCTGGCATAACGAGTACACTTATGAATTGCCCATCAGACCAGCTCTACTTTATCAATAATAAACCACTAGCAATGCTAATGGATCATAACTTTTAACCATATCCAACCATACATATTACCTCAGAACAACAACAAAAGAACCAAAAAAAACATTAATGTAAAAGAAGATTGAGAAAACTATAGACAACTAATTGTGCAGATCATGCATCCATCCATTTTTCAAAAAAGTGAAGAAACACGATAGATGTTGAAGTCTATTGGTAGAATTTACCTCTGAAGAATTCAGGCGCTGCTCCCAAGCTCTGAAAACTGACTTCACACTTCCTGTAACTGCCTCATTTAAAGCAGACACCTTTGACAAAACAAGAGTAGAGTCTTCGGTCATATGTTCAATGAGGATACTTAATGTGGGTTAAGAGAATTGTAGAAGCAAAGAAAAACAACTAATCTAATAGAAGCGCAACTATAAGAATAACAGAAAAATAAAGGTTAAGGTATGCAAAAAACAAAAGCAAAAACCAAAACCACAAAAAATACACCCACGTTCGTGTAAATAAATAGATAAATAAATCTATTTATATCAAAATGAAAGCTTGAGCACACATCCCACCATAAACTAGATATGTTTACTAAAATGAATAATTCCTATCAAAATGAATTATTTGCACAACAATGCTTGAGCACTATGGGTAAATAAATCTATTGTTTGGCTTTACAATTCACTTTCCCTTCAAATAACAAATATTGGTATTCATTGAAGCAGTACTACAAACTAAACAACAACATATAAACTTACTGTCAATGAGTCTATCTCATTCATGTAACAAAACTTCACCAATCACAAACTTCATTTTCTGGCCTTACAGGGTGAATATTGAAGACTAGGTTTTGTGGTCACCATAAAAACACAGGGCAAATCAAATTTATAGCATTAGAAACTAATTGTAACTAACACATAATCCCCTTCGGAAAATAAGACACGAAGGTGTTGAAACTTGATGGGGTTATGATAATCACCTAGGGTTTTGTGGACCATTTTTTTTTCTTCCGATCTCAATTATAATCGATAGTAGTTGCTAAATAGCGCTAGTTCATTGTTTAAGTACCAGTACCACTGTCATTTTTTGTACATAGAGAGCCACAACAGGAGAAAATGAGAGAGAGAGAGAGAGAGAATTGACCTTAGAAAGGTCTATATGTTTGTAGAGAGACCAATCAGCTGAACAATCGTGATCTTCGCAGCTGTGATCATGTAAGCAAGCCATTTCTACACACACCCACACACTCTCTCTCTCTCTCTCCTTCTATCTCTGTGTCTGCTCACCGGACGAAATGGAAGAAGCCAGAAGGGCGAATTCAGCTTGCTTGGCAAAGGCGCAAACCGATTTGCTACCAATACCGAATTACGAAAATGCCCCTGCGTTTGTGTGAGGGGCAGCCGGTTCGACACTTTCTCGGGTCGGACAATTCATGCCGGTTGACCCAACAGACAATGGCCCATGTCATGCACAGTGGATCAGAAAACCCATAACCACATTCCATGATTCTCCCCATTGGGCCACTGCACGATTGGTCGGGCCCGACCTGACCCATTACCTAATAGGTTGGGTCACGAGTACATTAGTTAATCGTGTTAGGTGAAGTGTGTTCATATCCAAAAATACTTTATCCATACCGATTTTATTTATTGATTCATGTCATGCGGTGTGCTAAAATAGGGATGGAGTGGTACATAAGATAATAGGTACCAAGTTTCACGGGGAAAAAATATTTTCATCCAATTTGGTGGGAAAACGCTCATTTTGCAGGAAAATTTGATCCAACAGGGAAAAAAAATTTTCTTAGAAATCTTGATTTCCTGCTAAACAAAAGCAATAAAATCTGATTTTTTTTTCTCTTTTTCCCATTTTCCATCATTGTCTTGCTAACCAAACAAAGTTATAGAGTTCATATCGCGTATGAATCGTATGTAACTAGTATATAAACGATGTGATATCATATTTTGACACCACTAATCACAAGTTATTTAGACGACAATTATTCCATGCTTCCTTAGATTATCCAAATGAATCAAATCGATTAAATTAGAGCACTTTGTTCTCT
>CM042186.1:39526520-39540365 GCA_023539305.1 Ilex asprella | reverse complement strand
GACCCTTCACCAGATTGGACGCAATGAAGCAAGCGATTCTTCTGTTCATCAATGCCAAGCTCGCCATCAACCCCGATCACCGCTTCGCTTTCGCGGCACTCGGAAAGTCAGCTTCTTGGGTAACTCCCTTAGTTTTATTTGCTACCCTATTTTTCTTGATCGTGTGGGCTTGAATTTTGGTGGGTTTTATGGAATTTCCAATTAGGGTTTAGGGTTAGTATATCTCTTCGGAATTTCAGCTGGGTTAGTTTAATGGCTGATTTATTTGTTTATATCTGATTATATTTTTGTACAGCGGTTGAAGTAAAATGTTGGTTTCTTATGTATATCTGGATGCTATTTTTGTGTAATTGAAATTTTACTTCTACTGGCCACTCTAGCTTTCAAGGTTCAGTGTAAACAAACTAAATCTGTTTGATTATCGATATAATAGTTTGTTATGTGGAGGCGTGGTAATGGGAATAGTTCTTGGGGTAGGTTGAAGAGGGATGATAATGAGAGCTGGCTCAGGCTTACTTCTGTGGGGTCTGCCTTTTTGAATTGAATTTCAGTGAGGGTTGTAGGGTAAGGGAGGCTGACAAGTACGGAAAAATTAGCTGTATGATTGCATTTTCTGGGATCACATTTGTCTTTCTGGTACCATACCCATGCCGTCTAGATTGGACATAGGAATTGTCAGGTACAAATGTCACTGGAAGTGACACGGGCAAGTGCTGGCTCTCGTTGTGCTGTGGTGGTTAAGGTACAAAGCCAAAACCCCAGGTCAGGGCTCAGGGGTTCAAGGCAGAGAGAGAGATCACTGATCTTGTAGTAGGATCTGAGATTAGAGACACCACTTAATGTGATTACTAACTATAATAATGATGACCTTGATACCATTACAACTTAAACTCTCAGTATAATCTTACCATCTTGGCCTTTCTCAATCTTGCAAGTCCAATCAAATTGGCAGCACGCCATAGGCGATATGCTGATTTTTTTATAAGAATCTTAGAGTTGTTGCAGAGTTGTGTGAATTGGCTTTTATAATCTTGCAAAAGTGCATCCGGTTCATGTTTTAATGCCTGGAGATATGTACATTGGCATGGTGAAGGTAATATTTCTCACCTTTCAAATTTGTGCCTCTCTCCCACCAAATCCTTAACCTCTTTCATTGGTTGGACATAGGGGTTCCCAATTGTTTTAGTACTTAGCATCTATTTGATCTCACCTGCTGAATAGCTTTAATGGCCCTTGCTATTAATCTTGTAGGAACATTTCCAATTCCATAGACAATTGTTAAACTATATATCTTATCATTTTGGACTCAACCACCCCTAGATTACGCTCCATCTTTCATTGGGTTCAACCGTATAATTTCCAGTTGGCATTCCATATTTCCTTCTATGTCTCCTTGCTTGTGTATGGAGAGATTGATTGCTATGGCATACCTTGAACCTACCTTTTTTTTTCCCAATGTGATCATGGTATAATAAAAAGAAGGTAAGTGATAATGGTCTATTGAATGGATTTACTTGCATAAACCACTTTATGGAAAGGAGTGTTTGGTTAATTGGTGATATTCTCATTTCTCTTCTTTCAACACTTTGAAGCTTCGGAAAGAGTTAAGTAGTGAAGTTGAATCTGCAATAGCAGCATTTCGGGGGATCTCAGTTGACTCATCTTCTGGTCATGTGGATCTCACCCAACTATTCCGGGTAGCAGCCCATGAAGCAAAGAAATCTCGTGCACAGAACCGGATCTTCCGGGTGGTAAGTTACGGTGGATTAACACTTATATATACCTGCTTATGCGTTTATCACTGTATTTGTGCCATGGAGCAGAGTCCCCCCCCCCCTCCCTTCCTCCCTCCCTCTTTTTCTTTCTACTAGTTTCGTCTTTGTTGTTAGACAGTTGATATCACCAATTTCAAGTACAATTTCTCATGCAATCTAGTGCAACCCAAACACAGTTTGGGTTAAATTTTACTAGCGCCAAAATAGGACTAGAATAATAAGGATTTTGTGGAGTTTAGGTTTTTGTTTACTATTCCTAATTTAAAATATTTTGGAAGTTCTTTTAAAAAAATTGATTGCTTTATGAGTTGTCTTGGGAATTAACAAGATTAGGTTTTCTTTACAGCTTTGACCTTTATGTCTTGAAATTTGCTGTCAGAGGAAGAGCTGTTGAGGGTTTTTCTTGTTTCTCTGCTATCTACTTGTAATTTTTGGTGATTCCTGCTTTTTTCATGCACATACTGTTCTGGTTTCTTTTTTACTTCTCTCTACCCTCAAATGGTATAATTGATGCAGATTGAACTTCTGGGAATGTTTTGAAACTACATAATGAAGAAGTGTTTCCGAGTAATATTTTCGTGGCACCTGAAATAAGTAGAGGTGTTAGCCCAAGTAGCTCATCTTGATTAACACCCCTAAAAATAGGTTTCCTACATATTCCAGTAATGTGTGTATCATCTTTCGGTTATCACTTGTTCTTTCAGGTGAAATTCCTAAAATTTCAAGAAGTAACTAGTGTGATTTGTGTTTCTGTTGTATTCAGATCATACTTTACTGCAGATCATCAGTAGCACCACAACATCAATGGCCTGCAACCCAGAGACTCTTCACTTTGGATGTAATATACCTTCACGACAAGCCAGGGCCTGACAATTGTCCCCAGAAGGTGTATGATGCCCTTGTCGAGGCCCTTGAACATGTCAGCGAGTATGAGGGCTACATCTTTGAGAGTGGCCAGGGGCTGACACGTGTCCTCTTCCGTCACATGTGTGTTTTGTTATCACACCCCCAGCAACGTTGCGTGCAAGATGACATTGACATACCCAAGTCCCTTACAAAAAAGTCACCTGCAGCTGACTCAGCACCAGCAGAAGAAAATGTTCCTGTGACCAGCCAATGAGAGAGAGTAAACAATTGAGCAAGTGAATTGTGGTATGCATGTTGGTTTCTGTCTATGATGTGATTAGGTTTCTGGGAAAAGTTCATGTGTATCTGTAATTTTGTAACCTTTGTATGAATGGTGTAAACCTTCTGGATTCACAAGTCTGACTAAATTTCTTAAATTGACAAAGTAGATGGTGACCGTGGAAACTAAACTACTCTTTTTGGTTTCCTACAGTTTTTATACTTGAAACAGAAAAAACTCTGGTAAACTGTTGAGTGTAGATTCTTTGTTTTTTTGTAACTTGTCTTCGACTTGGGGGTAGTTTTTTGGGAAGTCTTCTTCAGGCTGCAGGCGTGACATCTTTACTATGCATAATCGTCTTCTTTAATTAAAAATTAGAATTCTCTCTGTTCAAATAATTTCTTAATCTGATATTTGGATCGAATTCAGATTGATGTTTTTAATCGCGGTCGGATTTAAACTAGATGAGATCTCATCCGAATTTGATCTATTGACACAGGTCATACACAACTTGTGTCGATCGTGCAAGAAATAGCTTCCAAATGCCTTCTCAGGTGGTGCAAAGTGGGCCATTGACTGGTTCAGATTTTGTGTCAAAGAATTGTTCTTCTTGATGAGATTTATAGACTCTTGTAGTTATCCCAAATGTTTCTGCAATTAATAATGTATGCATTAGGGAAAGAAGCACGACTATTATTGTAGTTGATTGAACAATGCTTAAAAATGTGGTAAAGTACAGGTTGAAAATCAAAGGAAAAAGCCTGTAATAAATAATTGCAGTTGGACTGAATGGAAGGTTTTACAATATATGTTTGTTGTCCATTATGATGGACTTGATTTTCCTTTGCATATCCTGAAAATAATTAATTAAAGTGAGCAAAGAGACAACAAGAGAGAGATGGAGAAGAGAGAGGTTGGTGAGTTGCCTTGCTTTGGATAGTGTTAGTTGAGTTGTCTGACATTAGAGACTATGCAAAAAAAATAATATTTTTGAGTGGGAAATTTATTTTGGGATTATACATTTTGTACCATTGGATGAAAGTAGATAAAAATTGAATCAATTTTAATTATTGTTGTACTTTTATTAGTCGAGACTTTAACTTCTTATCTGTAATATTAAATAGAATATGTTTTTGAATATTTGGCCTTTCATGTGAGTCAAATGGTGGTGTTCTATTTCTACAAGGAACTGATTAGCTGATACCCTTCAACCTTGAAAATAAACAAGTTATTTTCTAACCTCCCTCAGTTACTACCTTTTTTCTGTTATTTCTCTGCCAAGAAAGATGTTTTGAAAGCCATGAACCTTGGCCAAGCAATATAAAACAAAACAATTAGCCTAAAAAAATTGCCACTAGCTTGAGAAAAGTTGAAAAACCTTGCTTTAATTGTTGTATATATAAATTTGTGCCACCCCCCCCCCCCCCAAAAAAAAAAAAACACCCAAATTTAGCCCACTTGATGGGTTTCGGGTTTCTATATGCAAGTTTTAAAAGACTTGAAGAGGCATTTCTCTATATGTCCTGGTTGGTGTTTTGACTTTTTTGGATATTGACCCACTGATTTGAGAAATAAAGAGTGCTGTGGCAGGTGTAATGCCAGCATCCAATCTTATGGACCTAATTTGAAAGAGCCTTCTCCATCTACATTTGACCCTTGCCCAAACCCAATAGTAGCGGGGAGTCTCGTGAACGGGGCCACTCTTTTTTTTTATTTTGGTCCACATCTGCTTCTTTGGTTCTTCCTAATCTTTGGTGACTCAAACCATACACAAACATAAGTTGTTTATTTTCATATTGAACATCATGACAAAATCCACACATATGGGAGTGGGACCCAAGAGTTAATTATAAAATCCATTAAAGAAAATAGCAATATAAGTCAACTCAAACATATGGTGAGGATGGTTTGATTTAGTTTATCACCTTAAGAAAACTATGGGTTAATCTTCTAAATTTGGGTATCCTTCCCCATATATGCATGCTCACAATGGGTAATACAATCCTCATACTCTGTTGTTAATGGTTCTTTTTTGTGAAGGTTGACCCACTGTTTGCATCTTTCCAGCTATGGTTTCTTCAACCTGCTAAAGAGCTCCTAAGTGCTTGCTGGCATGGCCATCCTTTTGAATCTCATTTCCTTGTAAAGTGCATCAAGCAGGCCATGGTCAACCATCTAGTGGATTCTACCTTCTCCCACTTGGAGAAAGTGCTAAAATGAGCAATGGGGTCACCTCACCCTACAATGACCTATTTGGGTTTATAATGAGGCAGTCTGACCTGGATTTTGATAGAAATTTAGCCAAAATTTTGAAATAATTTAAGAAACTATTGGCCTTAGCCAAAGGTCCAAGAAACAAAAAACAAATGAAAAGAAATGTAGGAAGTCTATAAGATAATTGTTATTTTGTTGAGTTGAGTGCTTCAACACAGTCTTCAAAGCAATTCAACAGCTGCTTAAAATACTATTATTGGCTGCTCAAAATCAACTGTTTAAAGCATTTAAACTATCAAAATTATTGTGACAAAAATAAGTAAGCTGCAAAAGATGTATCAGTAATTCAAGACTTAAACAATCTCATAAACAAATGGAAGTCCAACACTTTTAGGTTCTCTTGGAGCGTATACTATTTACATTACACCTTATCTAACAACTTAAGTTTTTAGATGAGTTGGTGATTTAACATTGTGTAAAAGCGGATGTCCTATATTTGAATCTTACCATCACCCTTATAAGTATAATAGTTCCATGTGATTTGGCCATGATCTACCTCGCATGTGATGGGGCATAATGAAGCATACAATACTTACTTTACACACCCTCTAAAAGGGTAAGAGTTTAGATGAGATGGTGATTTCACATGTTCCAGTGCACACAAGTGCCCTGCCAATTCTACAGTTAAGATGTTAAAAAACTACTTGATCCCACATGGGTACACCTCACATGGCCTTTAATTTAAGCTTGCAGTAGTCTAAAATAATAGCCAACAATTATAAAACCAGTGTTACTGAAACAGGATGTACTTTTCAACTCACTGGAAGTCACTCCTAATCCTGCATATATTATATCATGTTATTTTACACCTCCTGGGGTTCTTATTCCCTATATAAAGAGACCAAGTCACCACTTGTTTTGACAATAAAAGTGGGTGCCAAAAAGAAAAAGTTTATAATTTCTTATGGGTATCTGCATATCCATTGTATCGTCAGAGATTCATGAGACTGATTATGGCCATGAAAATGCTGTGTATTATGAAGAGACTAATTCCTTTAATGAAACCCAAAGAATTGGCTCAGTTTATTCTCAGCAAGGAAGCAAAGGATCAAACCAAGATGCTGCAATTCTCTACCAGGTATGTTGACAAGTCCTCTCCAAATTGCGTAACATTCAGGGTTGTTTTTCATTTTATTGCTTATATCTGATCCTATAAAATATATTTCTCTTCTGCTAAACTCATAAGAATTAGTTTTTCTCTGAAAGAATTTAAACTCTTGATGAGTTTTCCAATATAACAGTCCTCTAGGAAACATAACATGAAAATTTGTTTGTTTTGGGATTGAACGGGCTGATCATAAACCAACGATAGGGTCAGATACAAGAAACATGATACATGGTGTTGGATATCTTGATGCATAAATTGGTTTGGATGAAATTAACCTACTGAAACATGGGGTGTGTGCTATGGTTATTAGGTTTCTGAGCTTCTATAAGTACTGACATAGGATTTGATCCTTTTGAAAGGGCTATGGAATGGAAGATGGAACTTTTTGTGGAGTTTTTGATGGGCATGGAAAGAATGGTCACATAGTGAGCAGGTTTGTGAGAAACCGCTTGCCTTTGTTGCTCCTGAATCAGGGGAATGATCTTACAAAAAACAATACAGTTGCTTCGAATGTTAAGACCAGAAATCGAAATAAAATAGCAGAGGGAGAATTGGTACCACAGAAAAATTTTCATAAACAGAAAGAGGCTTGTATTAGTGCCTTCAAAGTGATAGACAGGAAGATTAAGCATCTGGAGAATTTGGACTGCTCTTGCAGTGGAACCACAGCTGTTGTTGTAGTAAGACAGGTAACAAACAAATCACTTATGGCTACATATAAATTGCATTATTAGCTTTCGTTTCATTTTGAAATTTTATATGGAGGATTTACATGTTTATTGTAACCAATGGGTCTTTGGTCCAATGGTACTTCATACATGTTTATTGTAAATAATGTGAAATTAAGCAGGGTGAAGATCTTGTTATTGCTAATCTAGGGGATTCAAGAGCAATTCTGGGGACAGTCAGGGATGATGGAATCATGGCTGTTCAATTGACAACTGATTTAAAGCCTGGCTTGCCCTGTAAGACAACCTTTTTTATTGTCATCTATTACCAGTGAATATCATAAAACTTTTCTGATCTTTATGCTCCTAGTTTTAGGCATTCAGAACCAATGTCGTCAAAAGTGTATCGGAAGACGTATAATTTTTCAAAAAAGTGTATCGCTTATCATAATGTATCGTGTATCATAAGATATGTACAGTTTCATAAAAAATATTTAAAAATAAATATACTTATGATAAAATGTCATAATAATACCACAAATTTCTCACATAAAACAAAATAAAGAGACTACAAAGACCAAAACAAAAAATTAACAATCTATATATTGAAGCTGCTATCATCATATCAAAAGTTAGAGAGCTCTAGGTCTAACATCTAAAATAGCTAGAGAAGGACAATTTTAGCAATCATACTATCTACTCCTGCGATGAAACATATAAAAGAGAAGACTTTTATTTGATGAAACATATAAAAGAGAAGACTTTTATTTTTTAAAACTATAGATGGTGAAACGACGTTGTTTTATTACCTAATGCTTGAAAGAATTACTTCTAAGTGAAAAGGCGGCGTTTTCTGATTAAAATTCAAAGAATTTTTTTTAATCTATTTTATCTTATATCGTACGTATCGTCTTGTATCGGGTGTATCATATCGTGTATCGCACGAAACAGTACAAACTAATACAGTGAAGCGATACTTATCATTTTATTCATGTATTGAAACGTATCGTATGTATTGTATCGTGTATTATACGATACTAACAACAATAATTGTGAGTATTGCCCAAATCCTATCCAGCCATATTTACTGCTAAATTATTGGAAATCTAGTGTCTTCTTCCTCCGTCTTACTCAGTTTTGGCCTAGTACCAGTCCTCATAGTACCTGTAACTTCAACTATGTCAAGCTATATCACCTTTGCTAAGTTTGAAAGCTTCCTTTTCAATCAACCCATGTTTTTTTTGCCCTTCCCTCGTTTATAAATTGGTTCTATCCTAGTGAGTGATGATGGTTTATCAATGGTCATGCAGCAGAAGCAGATAGAATAAGAAAGTGCAATGGTCGAGTAGGTGCACTGAAAGAAGAACCACACGTTCAGCGAGTGTGGTTGCCACATGATGACACTCCAGGCCTGGCCATGTCGCGTGCATTTGGAGACTTCCTACTAAAAAATCATGGCCTAATTGCCCTCCCTGATGTCTCCTATCACCGTCTAACGCCCAATGACAAGTTTCTTGTACTAGCCACTGATGGGGTAAAGACCAATTTTATCAAACAACGGAGTACTGATGCTTCATCTTGCACGACATTTCGAGACCCAAAATAATCTTTAAAAAGTACCAAAAACGAGTACTGATGCTTCTGATGTTGGTATTGCAGGTGTGGGATGTGCTTAAAAATGATCATGTTATATGGATTGTGCACTCAGCAGAGAATGAAGAGGCAGCAGCAAAAGCAGTGGTAGAAGCAGCTGTTGCTGCATGGAAACAGAAGTACCCTTCTTCAAGAAGAGATGACTGCACTGTTCTCTGCCTCTTTTTGCAAAAGAGGAGCCAACAACATTGTTTGCCCCTTAAAACTTGAGCTTTTAACCATTCATCTTCCACGTTGAGCATTACACCTTTATCACAGAGGATCTCGAAGCAACATGAATGGCCGCCGCACTATGTGCTCTTTGCGGTTAGTTGGCTTGACCAGTGCCTATGGGGAGAGACTGAAGGGGGAAGTAAATACGTTTCTTGTTCTACCATGATTGCCTGATTGTTCCATTCAACAAATAGAATCCTGTGTTTATCATTTTGGGCTGATGTTATTGCTCTGAAAGCTCTCCAATTTTCTGTACCATTGTGTTACATGGTGTGCCTGCGGTTTTTCGGATCGGAGTTCTAGTTATAGTTTCCTATTGAAAATCTAAAGAAAATCAACAATGTGATGAGAGATGAGAAAGCTATTGGGTGCTAATTACTACTGGAATTGCCCAAACAAGAAAGGACTAGCTTGTTAACCTGTCACTAGAAAGTTACCACACGGTTTAGCAATCAGAATTTAAACAACAGGTTTTTAGTGGCATAATAATGCCTACCACCATCTCCAGGCAGCTTACTCTCTCCTTCCCATTGTGAGATTGAATCTCTCCAGAGAAAAAATGGCATACCTTTGGATTGATAGCGCAGAAATTTGACAGTCCACAGGTGGAAAGCAGCCTTAAATCTGTTTTTTTGTCTTATGCACTAATTTTTCTGTCTGATATGAGCAAAGGAGTTGGTGATCTCCACTCTGTCATTCAATATTTGCAGTTAAAAATTGGAAAGAGAAAGGTGGCACCTTTCAATACTTTCAAAAAGATATCACAAGATGCCTCCATAGTAGGCCATTTGAGGCATATGGGGCAAAAACAGATCAATCTACATCTATACATTCTCTCAAAGAATCTCAATCTACAATCCTGCTTATGTCAATCCAACCAGCACATCTGCATCAACAAATGCTCAAAAATTTTTAAGGCTTGGCTTCTCATACTTTGATCTAAAATCAAATACCAAACTTCTGTGTTACAATAATTTAAGTTTTATGGATCAGTCTCTTCGAATTCTATATGCCAGACAATCAGGAGGACATTATGCCTCCAAAATAGCATCATTTTTTCTCTCCTTTCGTGTTCTTGCCCACGAAACAATGCAGTCAGAGTCAGAATTGGTGTACTATGGAGAATTGAAAAACAAACTCTCAATTTTAGTGAATATCAAACAAGTTAATTACCAGTACGGCAGTACCATCCAGCGAAAAACCTCTTTGTTTCTATTTTTCTAGTGCCAGAATATAAACAGCACTCTTCCTCTCTTCAAATATGTATTCTTTTGCCTCGATAAATTTATCCCTTTCTCAATTTGGGTCTGAGAAAAAAGAATGCCATGGAAGATTTACAACTCCAAAAAAAACTGTCACTGAAGTGAGTCGTTGAAGCATGCAGCTCATCCAAAAATCAAGTTTGTTCCTCAATTGGATCCTTCTGTTCAAGCAGGTCATCATAAGTAACAGGCACCCGTATTCTATCATGAACAGAGGTGCGTTTCTGCTCAGTATTTTGCGAACAAGGCAAATGTAGCAAACCATCTAAAATGCTAGTTGACTTTTTATCTGTAATCATATGAGCAAGTTTTTGAGAAGACGATTCTTTGATCTCCACTGGTGCTTGCTTGATGTTTTGGTGATGGAATTGCTTCTGCAACATGATAAATAATACAACGCGCATCAATTATTGCCCAAATCAAAGAATATGCAACACCATAAAATTAAGAAGCACCGTTCAGTTGAACAAGGATGACAATTGACAGAACATGGTGGCCAAAAGAAGGCATTGGATAAAGGAGATGTGTGAGACACGCTAGACATGGTAACCTATAGCTTATCTATAGCCGTCTAGGAAGCAAGGATACTTGTTGGAGGGATGCCGTGGCAATGTCGGACACGGACACAAGTCGGATGCACGTCTGACACGGCTAGAAATATCCTAAATAGTGAATTCAGTAGGAGACGATCATGATTGTTTTTTTTTTAATTTCACAACTATTAACCATTAAGAGAGGTGTAAGATTTCTCCTCTTCTTTTTTTGTATTTTTTGTTATATAACTTATGGACTATAAATGTTAATGAGTGTAATGATGTTTGATTAAAACGGTGGATATCTATTTTGATCTATTTCAATTTTAATTGCATAATTAATGTTTGCTAACCAAGGGGTCTTTGGTCCAATGAAACTCCTTATCTTGTAAAGGTTTTGTCTTCTTGAGGTCTATGATTCAAATCCCCCCTCTCCCTCCCCCTCTCTCTCCAAAAAAAATAAAAAATGTTTGTTAAGTCTTATAATTAATACTGTTATAAAATATACTTTGGTTTCAATATACTACAATTCTATTATTATCTAAAAAAATATACAATATTATTTTAATTAGTTGTATACTTGTCATATCTATGTCCTATATTTTCGAACTTTGTCACGTATCCCCATATTCGTATCATATTGGATACGAACTCATGTCTGTATTCATGCTTCCCAGATAGTCGTAAATGGAACAAAAATAAAATCTAGTTACCCAATCTCAAATATGAGTCAAGGCACACATGATGGAACACAATAATTAGTGTATGGAGGAAAAATGAATAGGCTAACAACATAGTAGAAAAAAGACTTTTCCATTAAGGGACCTCTTGTAGTCTTGCTTATCAATATCTCATAATGTGTAACATATGCCAACAGGAACCTTCTTAGAAGACTCAAATTGATCTTTAATATATTTCATGTATGCTTTTAATTAAACATGAAATAGAATAAACAAAAGACTGTTGAAGTTAACAAATACTTAAATTACATTTCTTTAACAACTTAATCTTTTAGATGAGTTTTTTGTTTAATATCGTCTAAGAGCACAAGGTCCTACACTCGAAACTTGTCACCACCTTCATACATACTTAAAGATTTCCACGTGCTTATCCCAAATTTGAGTCCACACTTAAGGAGGTTTGTTGAAATTTATAAAAATTTAAGTTACACCCTCTTCCATGGCTAAAACTTTTAGATGCGTTGGTTATAATAAAGAAATCCAAATAAAAGACACAAATTCGTATTTTTGTCCCTGTATGTCATTCTATGATCTAGGGTTATCGCATGCAATCAAATGATTGGGGACCTAACACAAATCTCAATTCTAATGAGTGAGAAAATTGATTTCCTTTTGTTAGTGAGTTAGGGGTAATAGGATCATTACCCTATTTCATATGTGTAACTATATAACACTCTCTCTGATCAATTGATGTTTGAGTTTTTCTCTTTCTATTCAATTACATCTCTCTCTCTCTCTCTCTCTCTCAATATATTGTTAACATGATATCATAGCCACGCACTGTGCGTAGCCGTCGTGAAGGAAATCGTCGTTGCTGAGTCTATGTTTATCTTTAGGGTGAAGTCGTTGTTTGACGATCACCTTTGAGTTGTTGGTGTTGTTCGTCCCCGGGGTAGAGTGAACAACCACAACTGGGTTGTTGTTGATAATCGATTGTTGTTGTTGATCATTGGAGTCAAGTCGAAGAGGATGGGTTGTGATTGCCATTGTTGTCGTTTCGTTGCTAAGAGGCTGGTGAGGATCCATTTGGTGTTGACAGCAGGGTTGAGGACAAGACCCGAGTTCAATCGGGCAGGATTTTGATGTTATTAAACCCAAGTTCCTTTAAATCCGAGTCCAGGCCTGCAGAAGCCCAAGTCCAAGTGAAGCCCAGGCCAGTCAAAGCCCAAGCCCCAAGTCCAGCCTGGTTCAGACATAAACTGGTCCAGTTCAGACCCATTCCAGGCCGGTTCAGACCTATTCTGCTTTGTTCGGGAGTCCTTTGCTTCAGTGCTACCCAATTTAAGTCCTACTCTGCTTTATTGCTGCCAGATAAATTCTACTGCCCAGGCTAGTCCAGTCTTATTGCTTCTGCTACATATAACACCTGTTTCTTCTACTTTATTATATTTTCTTCTACTGGATTTATGGAAGAAAATAAGTCTAACCCTACTGTTGTTGAGTCAGTTGTGAGTCAGGATTTTACTGGCCTATCTATTACCTCTATTAAGCTGAATGGCATTAACTACATGTCATGGGTCTTGTTCTATTGAAGTTTTTTTTTGACTGCGAAAAATAAAGTTAATAATCTAATGCCAATCTTAAGCAATGGAAGATGGAGAATGCACAAGCGATGACTTTATTATAGAACCTCATATTAGCATTCACTACATGTCTCTTGAAACTGCTGAGGTAAGGCTTGCAGTTAGTCAATTATTTTCAGGAGAGGATAATATTACCAGAATTTATCAGTTGTTTCAAGATTTGTTCAGTTTGGAGCAGGGTGATAAGAGTATTGCAGAATACTATTCTGCTCTTCAAAATATTATAAATAATCTTAATACTTACCAGCCCCTTTACTAATCTGACAATCCAGAAAAAAACACCGAGAGGAGTTAATGGTTGCTCGCTTCCTAAAATCAGAACTAGAACCTGTTCGTGCCCAGATAATGAGAGCGCATTCTCAAGTTTTCATAATATTTCAACTCACCAACTTGTTACCTTAGCAGATGGCTCTTCATCCTCGGTCTCTAGTGTTGGCACTGTGAATCCTACTTCATCATTGTCCTTATCCTTAGTTTTACATGTTCCTAAATTTTCATTCAATCTGTTATCTGTAAGCCAACTCACCAAGTCTTTGAATTGTTCAATTACATTTTATCTAGGGGTGTTGCCTTGACCTATCTATATTAGCGATCACATGTTACAGGAGGGTACTCAATACCCTCCCCCCTCCCACTCATGGAACACTAACAGAATACCGGGAATTCTTAGCCAGCTCTGATTCATCTCCGGGGGGTTATTAGGGGGGAAAGAGCTAGTGGAAGGTTCACTTCCCGATGACCCGAGCGAAGCAAGCAAAGAAAATATCTTCTCTTGCTCTTCTCTCAGTGAAGCTCAAATTCTTCAGTTGTCCAAAGGCTTTTGAAGGAGTCTTGCTTGGCCTTGACTTTCCCACTTTTCACCCTACTCAACAGATAGGAATTATGATATTCCATTTTTCTATTCGATATT
>CM042186.1:39465449-39526120 GCA_023539305.1 Ilex asprella | reverse complement strand
ATGTATAGTTAAAAGTAAAAAATTATAATGCAGTGGGGTATTAAATGTAATTGTTCATTACTTATATAACAAAAAAAATATATAAAAGGTTGCACAAGTATTTCGACCTGTTTCGACATGTTTCGACCGAAACGGTGCTGTTTCGACCGAAACGGTCCGACACAGTGACGTTTCGACCGAAACTTTAGAATTTTGGGATTCAACCCATGTTTCGTGTCGGTGTGTTAAAATTCCAAGACGTTTCGGATGTTTCGGACGTGTCGACACGACATTTTGATCCTTGGGTAGGAATACAGAATTTTTATGGATATTCTGCATTCATACCCGATTTTTTACAAACTACCAAAAATTCTTCTGTTAGCCTACCTGATTTTTTGCGAAAGCCAATTAACCAGGTCTAATAAGGTCGAAATATGCGAGGAAGCTAAAATTTAAACACTCCTAATTTTATCCATATGTTGTGTGTTTCAGAACCTCCAGATGAGGAAGTGATCGGTAGAGGTCATGAAGGCAGTGGTCTTTAATTACCATCTTGATGCAGTCACAGCCTACACTTCTATTTTATACACTTTATGTTTTCCACATCAGTGACATTGTCAGCTTGATCACCCATCTTTGCAAAGTCTTCAACAATTAATTCCTCATTTGAGTTAGTTATCATATTTAGATTGTGAGTCATGACAGTTATGTAAACATTTTCGGAGTACATTTACTTCCAGAGTTTACAATCGTGTCTCCAGTTTATTTGAAGTTATTTATTTTGATATTTGGGTCACTAGTCGTCTTTCTTATTCAGGGTTCAAGTATTTTACTACCTTTGTAAACAGTTTTTTCGGGATGACCTAGTTATTCTTAATGAAAGATCGTTTTGAATTATTTTCTATTTTAAAGCATTTATTATGGAAATCAAGACTCAATTTGGTGTGTATGCGCGCACTTTACAATCTAATAATGCAAAAGAATATATTTCTCATCCATTTTGTGATTTTTTCCACCGGCTTACTCCATCGCACTTCATACAGTGGCACTCCACAACAAAATGGGATAGTCGAATGAACAAATCATCACCTCATTGAAGTTGCTCATGCCTTTCTCTTTCATATGAAAGTCCTTGAAGTTTTCTGGAGTGATACTATACTTACTGCATACTATCTAATTAATCGTATGCCTTCGTCTGTTCTTAATGATCAAATTTCATACTCCCTTCCACCACGTGTCTTTGGTTGCGTAGCTTTTGTTCATCAGTTACGTCCTGGCACAAACAAACTTGATCCTAAATCTATCGAGTGTGTTTCTTGAGTTATTCACGAATACAAAAAGGGTATAAGTGTTATAATCCAATCATTCGTCGTCAATTTGTTTATGTTGATGTTACATTCTTTGGGTATGTTCCTTTCTTTTCTAAGGCTTCGAATGATGTTGCACTTGATCAGTGTCATCTTCATTTGCCTCTTCCAATTATGTGTTCACCCAATTTCTCTCATACTACAAAACTTCTTATCACACTAGTATACTCCCATCGCAAAAAGACTGTAGTTCTAATGCCTCCGCCACTCTTTCAGTTGTCTAAAGGTCTTGATCTCCTACCAACTGTGGATGTTGATCTTCCTGTTGCACTTCAAAAAGGTAAGTGTTTTTGTACTCTTCTCATGAGTTCTACGGCTCATCTTCTTGAACAATTTATTTTCTATGATAATTTGTCCTCCACATTTCGTTGTTTTACTTCATCTGTTTTGTCTACTTCTATTCCGCCCATTGTTCATGAAGCTCTTGCTCATCCTAGGTGGCATCAAGCTATGGAAGATGAATTCACTGTTCTATATCAAAACCAAACTTGGACACTTATCAACCTTCATCTTGAGAAGAAATTAGTTGGTTGTCGATGGGTATATATTATCGAGTACTTGCCTAATGGTTCCATTGAGAAATTAAAAGTCAGACTCGTTGTCAAGGCCTTTACTCAGACGTATGGTGTGGATTATGCGAAAACTTTTTCACCAGTTGCAAAGATCGCATCTATTCGGGTTATTCTCTCTCTTGCAGTCAATTTTCAACAGCCACTATTTCTATTAGATGTCAAAAATGCATTTTTACATGGTGAATTGACTAAGGAAGTTTATATGGAGCAATCACCAGGTATGCCGATTAAAGAAAGCAATATATGGCCTAAATCAATCACTCCAAGCTTGGTTTGACAAATTTAGTAAGGTAGCGATAGAATTTGGACTTCAACGATGCCAATGAGATCATTCGGTGTCTCGCATGATCATTTTAGTTGTCTATGTGGACAACACTGTTATAAGAGGGAGTGAAGGTATTATTACTGTAAAAGCATTCTTGCAACAAAAGTTTCATATTAAAGATCTGGGTAAGGTGCTTTCTTGGAATTGAAGGAGGTAGATCCAAGAGTTATATTAGTTTGTCTCAACTCAAGTATGCACTGGATCTACTTGATGAAACAGGACTTACAAGTACAAAACCAGTTGATACTCTCATGGAATCTACCCTATTCCATAAGTGTAACTATATTACTCTCTCTCTTTCTAATCAATTGATGTTTGAGTTTCTCTCTCTCTCTCTCTCTCTCTCTCTCTCTCTCTCTCAATATACTATTAACACTATTGATTCGGACGCCTAGTTTTGCCCTTACTTTGCTAGAGTACAAGAATGGGGATGATAAAAATCCTATTTTAAGCCAAGTCAAATATGACTGCAACAGAAATTGAGATCAATGATCTGGACAGTCAGCCATTCATCCAAAAAATGCCCCTTTAAAATACAGAGATGAAGTCTCACTTTCGACTTTCATCAGGCAAATGTTACGTTTCTTTTCTTTCCTTTCTGGTTTTCTTTTTCTTTTTTTCCTGTAAGTCAAAAACTTACCATAACTTCCAAAAAGGAGATGCGCGCCAACAACAGTGCTTGAGGTTGACCTGATATAATACATGTGGCTCAAGGCAACTTTGTCACTAGGAGCTTAAGCTTAGCTAATACATGCTCGCAACTAGGAAGTGGCCTGATGATATTGCATGAATAGGGACAGCAACAGGGCAAAATGCACAAGCAGTCCGCCCCTAATGCTAGGTATGGGGTTCATAGAATGGGGGAAGGGCAGGTATGAGATGAGATGTCCCAAACCCAATCAGTTTTTTGGTGGGACAAGTTTGTGCCAATGAAACCTGACCCAACACGATTATGATGTGAATTAACCAAATTGGTCTAAACAGGGCATATTTGGTTTGGGCATTTCCAATTTGGATAGGGTGGGTTTGGAGATTACCCCTACATGGGTCAGCACGACTCACGGGGTTGATTTGGCAGGGCAGTTCGAGGACCAGGGAAGAGGAAAGGGCAATCCACTCCACACTCTCAAGTCTTAATGAGTCCACCTTTTATGTGACATCATTGTTTCACAAATATGAGCCCTAGCAACTGGAAAGTCATTTAAAAGCCCCACCAAGGGTCAACGAGTAGCACTAGCAACCTATAGTTTGCATCCATGTTTCCAAACAACAAGACGTTACTCTAAATGGGACCACGTCCACCTTTCCTGTGACATCATCGTTTCACAAAAATTAACTTTGCGCCATGCTAGAGTGCCACTCTAGAGATATCTACACAATTTTTGCTAGCCTCATTAGGCTAACCTAGTGTCTGCTCAAGTCTAACTCATCTAACAACCAAGTTAAACTTGGTTAGAACTGGGCTCACATAGATTCACAAGCTTGAAAAATATTTCTAGTGGGCCAATAGCTTGGCTTGTTTAATGCCCCTATCTCACTAGGTACACACTTCGAACCAGAAAAAACAGTATCATAACATGAAGGGATAAACTCTATTCTTCTTTCCCTCCAACTATAAAACATGACTCATCATGAGACTATCCTCCAATTCCTTCCACCGTCTGCTGTAACCTATATCTCTTCAACAACCTACCAGAGCTCTAGATGCAAGATATATCAAACACTGACAAAACGCTCCATATCTCTTAGGCAGACTGTAAGACTTGTTATGAATTAACTATCAACTTCTACTTTTTCCTACCCTCAAGAAGATGTTATTGTGAGGTTTTTTTCATCCATTTCCTAGTTATAGATTTCCTCAATTCACAATGGAACCTAAAGGGAAGGTTTGTATGTCAGTAATTTTGCCCCAAACACGATTTGGGATTAGTTTGCTTTATTCTCCAAGATTCATCACTCCCTACTAAACCAAAACTCTGTACATGTTAGCTTAAACTTTTGCACTCAATTTGTGTATGCCACTACAAATTTGAATAATGGAAAAAGGAAAGACAAATTAAGTTTCCAAGTGCATAGGGCCAAATTAAACAAAAGCACCAAGCAATAGCTTTTACAAGCTAAAATTGAAGAATACTATTTAATAGCCAAAGTAAGTAATTTACCTCAAACTCCTTCCCTTTTTTCATTATTTCCCTGTAGGCATTTGGATCACGTGCTTTGAGAATGCACCATAGTATACCACCACCTGTCCGGTAGCGTCTACCATCAGCAGTCTTCTGACCTCCACAAGCCTGAATTGCATCAACCTGCATATTTTCCATTTCGTTACATATCCAACTGCACGATGAAAACCAGCAGAAAGCCAGAAAGGTGATATAGACTAACAAAGATATAAAAGACAATCCTGTTTTCAAGAAACAAGTAGTCTAATAGGACATTCTAATAGACACTAATTAATATGAAATTAAAATAAAACACAGAGATGTCCTTGAAATAGAAAAAACATGAATGATGAACAGCTAAAATAATCGAATTGTAAAAGCTTACCTATACTACTTAAAGATCTTACTAGAGCGAACACACACATAAATTTTTACTAAATTCTTATTTACCAAGTTCAACTGTTTATAAACCACTAGTCTCAGTCATCCACCCTGCATAGCACTCAAAATATTTCATATCATTCCGTCTTAAAGTTACATCCTCGTATATGTGCAAGGACATCGAGATATCTGAACAGGGCATTAGTTCGTTCTCGTGTTCTTGAATCGACTAGAAGGGAATAATGAATTGATTTCTTCGGCTCTTTGCCACTGCATATGGATCCATCTTGATAAGTAGATCAGACTAACGGAAGGGGAGCACCCTTGTCTTAGTGAAATCAGATTTGCCCAAATGAAAGGAGGTTGGTTAAAGATGATGTTACACGGCGTTCAGAACCAGTCTTGACGTGAATAAATTAGAAAGAACGAAGAAGGAAATGAGACGACTCTTTCTTTGAACTATATCATAAACAGATCTTTCCCTCCATACCAATCACAAGTTTTTCTCCATTCCTCCTGTATATCATCGTAACGCCCTTAATGCTAGGCTTTAAAAAAGACTTTTCATGTCATTCCCTGAGAAATTCACATGATAGAATTAAAAAAAAAAAATTAACATACAAAAGAACAGCTCCTGTAATTCTCTTTCTTCTCCCTAAACATTTTATCCAGTCATCAATGATATAAATGCAAGAACTCCGATTAGCAAGAAAGATTGAACTTGCAAATAGACACCAGAACAAAGTCTAGAGGAATGGATACTAATATAATGAGACAACAAAACAAAGCACCACCAGAACAGGCAAATTTACACATATTTCTTGGCAATAGAAAATCAAATGCATCCAACAAGGATCACATATTATTGTCCCTACAGACATGGTACGCACTTTTCATCAGATGTTGGATAATTTTTCCCTTCAAATAGGATATGTAACCAATACATATAATGTTTTTGTGTGTATGAGTGTATCTACATGCATACCAAGTGATGAAACTGCAAAATATGTGTCAAACCAATTGACATCAGTCTATTAATATGAAACGAATTGGTTCAGCAAAGAAATGTCTCGTCATCCACAGGACTGGAAACAGTGAAATGGCTTCGGCACAAAATATCTGCGAGTGTAGTGAAACAACATTGATCATCAGAAACTAAAAAAGACAGCAGATCTTTAAATAGAGGGAATAACACTGTCAGCTCTAGGCTGTTCCAAAATCAACTGTAACTCCAACATCTCACCTTCCATTGCAATAACCAAGTGAATATTTCTTGCTTGCAACTGAAACCAAAAGGTAGATAGTTTCTGACCTTTCAACATGGCATATGAATCATGGGGTAAGGTCATCTTTATGAGCACCCAAATTATAGCTTTAAGCCCATTTAGTAAATAAAAAGCATAATGTATTAATCAGGAAAAAGGGTTTTTTGCCGCCCCCCCCCCCCCTTCCTCCCAGAGGGCAGGGGTGACTGGGGGGAGCATAAAATTGAAGAAAATCTCAATTTTGATGGAGGAAAAGTTTGCAGCGCACACAACCATGGGTTAAAAGAACAGGAAAGTAAAAACAGGATAGCAATAAATGCACTATTTGTGCACTCAATGGTGCCTTTGAACATATCTTCGAAAGTATAAACACAGAGAAAACGCTACATAATTAACACAAACGAGTCAACGACAGTATCCAGTGTGTGGACTCTTTCAAAATAGAATGAAAGCATCAATCTTTGCACAGGGGGAAATAATGTGGCTTGCAAGACATCAACAGTAGATTCAATTGCTGATTGAAAACTATTTTCAAACCGCCCCATTAGGCCAAAGTTTGGCCCTGTCCTTTGTGACTTCATCTATCCATGCACATTACACACACACGCACATCTGTGACAACTATTACACACAAATCATATTGACCACGGAAAAAAAAACAGCTCTATTATTATTTATTTATTTTCTGCCAACTAATATGAAAACAAATCCTTTAGATCAAGTGAACTCCAAAGAACAAACAGACAAAGGTTGCATCCATATTTTCAATGCGCATCAGATGCAATTTGAAATTTTGCAGGTTATCTGTTTACAATCTGTTACAAATTTTTCTAAGATCCTGAGAACATCCCTGAAACAAGAGGGAGAGCAAGGAGGGATAGCTACAAAGATTATCTGAAATTAATAAAGTGTCAAATGGTACGTACTTTAACAAAAAAAAAAAGGCTTACTTAAATGCTAGTTTAACTGGCTACTGTGTCACACAAATAACTTTCTTAATAGTAAGCACCTTGATTTCATTGACAAAAATTGTGAGCCACTGCTTTGATAACACTAAGCCTGAGCAAATGGTTTCTTGTAGAAAAGAAACCTTTGAACCTAACTAGCATAAAGGAGTTCTATTTGACAAATGAATGCCAGTTTTGAAATCATTACTCAAACTAGCGCTAGCACTACTGTAATGGTATAGCGAGTTTTTATTAAGATCATCCTATCAACTCAAGGGTTTATAAAATATTTTAACCACATGGCAATAGCAACAACAAATGAAGATATACTACACTACCTGTTCACTTACTTTATGCCCCACTTTCCCACCAAAAAAAAATGTCTCATCCATTAATGTCACCTTTTGACATACTCCCACTTAAGACTAAGTTACATCAAAGTAGAAAATCATATTCACTCCACAAATCTTCTTCACGCACACAATTTTCAATCTAAAAATAGTTCTACATAAATTGTACTAATCACTTCTCTTGCATATAAAACCAATTCAAGAAGCAATGGACTGTATAACTTCAAAGAGGCTTAGATTGCATAAACATAACTCTAAATTACATCAAATGGAAATGATACCTCTTTGACAATATCACTCAAAGCAGATACACCCAGAACACCCACGGCAGTATATACCAGGTAAGACTTCTTCTCTTTCAAGCGCTTACAAACATCTAACACAAATCTGCAGATGCAAAATATAGAGAGAAGGTTAGCCCTCCAGCGTGAACTCCCCTTTCCTTCAAAACAGAACAAACAATGCTCGTTTTGATGATTTCTTCACATGATAGAAAGAGCAATGACCACAACTATGCAGGACTCAAGCTGAAAATACGACAAATACAGGGAAAACCAATAAATACGCGATTTAAAGTCATGCCATGATTTAGGAATTCAAACCAAATTTGGCTCACAGACATAATAAAGTGGCAGGAAATGTTCCTAGAGCAACCCCAAAAAGTTGCAAAAAGGTCCGATTTTGTTTTAACAAAAATTGCAACTCTCTTTTGCCATGAAAACATATCAATCTGTGATAGAAATAGTGGGATACCATAGGCTCCAAAAGACAAATCCACCAGTGACAATCCCAATAAACCTAAAATTCTAAGCCACCTTCCCCTCTATTAAACTGGAAGGACTTCTCATCCCTCGTATAAGTCCTTTTCATCACCAATGAAAAGCTTTTGTTCGTAATAAAAAAAAAAAGGAAAATGGAAGGACAAGGTTTAGACATGTCAAGCATGCTTGTAAACAAAATGCTCTAACAATATAAAGCAAGCCGTTTGTTCCTTTCACCATAACTAAATCAGAGAGAATGTTGGGATAAGAAGTACCTGTTGATGTCTGTGGCATCAGGCCCTGAACTGCCTTTCTTTCTCTTGTTCTTTTTCTTTTTATTCCTACGTCTTTGATTTTTACTTCGAGAGTCTTGGTTTATAATGTTAGCATCTCTGCCAGCATTTTCTCCGAAGTCAATTGGAGCAGTCTGCTCAACCAACTCTCCTTCTTCTACATCAAGCATCTCAATATCTTGGGCATCTTCAAGATTATCCTCTTCAAAGATGGCATCTAATACACTCTCCCCTTCCTCCATGAACCCACCTAGACTACAATTGGTTCGAAGGCATAAAACATTAGCATAAGAAAGAATAGATTTAAATGCTATGAAGCACAGATATGGATACGGGATATGAATACGATATAATACGGATACAGCAAAACGGCAAAATCTAAAAAAATACGATACAGGTATAGTTAGATTTGTCCATAAATATATTTTTTAAAAAATTTATTATTATATTCAATATAATAATTATGATTTATAAAGTAAATCACACATCTATCAAAGATATATAATAATAACTAGTCATTCTATCATTCAGAAATTATATTATACATTCTTAAATTTTTTTATTTTTTTGCAAATAAGGGCCCAAACATTTTTGTTTTGGTGCCCCTATTCTTTTTAAAAAATTCAAGTAATATTCTGCCGTATCCCCGCCGTATCTCCGACATATGCACTGCATATCCTGAAGTATTCGAAATTCAAATTATTTTTTTTAATTCTAGGATACTTCTTAGCCGTATCGAACGCGTATCTGATACCGATATTTTGACCCTTTTGAAGTATTCGTGATTCATAGTTTAAATGAGAGAAACATTGATAGTTGTAATTTGTAAACAATTCAAACCAATCATGATGAATAACAAGTAACAACACACAGAGCTTTGACTCGTATAAAAAAAGAAGAAGCCAACTATGCACAATTAAGGTATGCAAGTAGATTAAATGCTACACACTTGTTACCCAAGAAAAGAAATTCATCCTATCCTGCCAAAAAAATAAATAAAAGAAATACTGCACACTAATTACTTTTAGTATAAAACCCTAGGCATTTGCTTTTGGTTGCAGAATAATAGTTCATAACAAGTCATCATTGAGATTGGTCCCATTGATCGGGCATGTGTGAAGGTGTACTAACTTTGACATTATATACAGAAACTAATTCTCTTCAGATAATAAGCCCATCACCTTACAGTTATAATCAGAGCATCTTACTATTGCATTGGCAGCGACTCCTAGGTTACAAAACGATAACCAGTGTAAAGGCATTAATGATTTGCAGAAAAGTGCAATCCAAAAGACCAACAAGAAAAAAAAAAAGATTAACACATTGTACATCCGACACAAATAGGTATTCTATGAACTAAGATAGACCAAACTTAGACTACAGATACTACAAGTAAGCACTGCTCCTATCAAAAATACAACCTCTCATAACGAGTCAGGCATTGGACAATAGAGAAAATCTCACAACGAGTCAGCCATTATACAATAGAGAAAGCAATCAAACAAAATGAATCTTAAAGCCCCATATATCGAAACCTGGCATGGCATATATAGAGAATACGTATACAAGCTCAACGGCGTAAATATAAAGAGAAAGGGAAAGAGACTGGGAAATTAGGATTTCGAAGAGGATTGTGAACCTCGGAGTGCAGACACACAGTTGCATGTGGCGTCACTGGAGCGATGGCGTTGTGGCGGTTTTAGGCTGGCGCTACCTGGTTTGTGCCCAAATTCACAAACAAACCGACTTTTTAAAGTTGGTTGGTTGGTTGGTTCGAGATTAACTCATACAGGGCCTGCGAATCTTGCTTTGGAAAGTCCATCAAACTAAATGGGCCCAACTCTTTTTATTTTGTGGGCAATAGCTCGCTATGACAATCTCGTGATCCGGCTTTAAGCATAAGCATAGTTTTAAAACCTGGCCCAAACATCAACCCGATAAAGAGTCTGGGTCAATGGGTTACTAGTTCAACCGTTGGGTCACTGGTCGAACCGGTAATATAATAAAAATAATTTTAAATTATAATAAATAGGTAAAAAAATACAATAATTATAAAAATAGCATTAAAAATGTAAAGTTAAGTAAAAAATTATCAAACATGTATCCAAAAACCCACAATTAAACCCCACAGCATACCAATTTACACTTTAAACTCTAAAGTATAAACTAAGATACACCCATAATATAAAAAAGATTAGACTTCAATGAGCCCATTCAACAGTTTTAAATAAACTCATCAAACGACGATCACCATCCCTCCCAAAACAATTCACATTGCACCCTGCCGAGGCACGGGTTACCCCCAATAAGGCAATAAATTGAACATCATCTCATTTCACACCATAAAAACCACCATATATCTAGATTCAATTTCAAGCTTAAAAATTTCTAACACCAACAACCCAACGATATTAAAAATATTGATTCAAGCTTATAAAGCTCTTACATCAACAAATGAAAATAATCAAAAACTAATGCATTAAAGACCACCATAAATATGCTCAAGCACTACTTGTAAGCAAAATAAAAAAACTTGCCCTAATTTGCTCAATTGATCAAACAATAAGCTCTTAACTACTTATAATCATAGGTTGTAAATTGTAATCACAGGTTCTAAATTATAATCACAGATTCAATGTATAAACGAAATCAAAAAATCAAATAAAAAATTTTTTTGCCGATTAAGGCATGTACTGTGTACATGTTAGAGAGTCAGAGAGAGAGACCAACAGAGAGAGAGAGTATGTAGGATTTCCCATAGTTTTAAAACCCGGCCTGGACATCAAATCAGAAAAGGGACCAGATTAGTGGGTCACAGGTTCAACTGTTTGAATCCGTAAGATAATAAAAAAATAAATAAAAATTATTATTGATAATAAATATGCTTAAAAATCACAAAAAATAATAAAAATAGTATGCTTAATATATTTTAGATCAAACAAAAACCCAAAAATTACCAAATAGATTCCCAATCAAATAGATAAATCAGTAACAATTAAGCCAAAACCCATGCTCAATTAGGCAGTAAGATTTCACCTCCACCCAACTCTCAATCAAACAAATCAAAACCCCAATTTCATCTCCCTCAATTCCCAATTGCGTAATTTTTGGAATTGATAACTAAGCAATGCCCTTAATTTCATATGAATTATCAAGTATCATCAACTAATTTACTAAGTTAGTCTACAATACAGTCAATACTAAAATAGCAGAGAGAGAGATGTACCTGTTGAGAGGGCCTGAGGGAGCAAAACAATGGTATGTGAGAAGCAAAACAAGTGAAGAAAATATCCAATCAATCGGCTGATGGTGGTGGAGGATTCCGAGAGACGATTATATGATGGTGATGAGGGATGATTCCATCGATTCAAGGCTTCGAGTTCGACAGTTACACTGAGAGAGAGGCTTCGAGTTCGACAGCAACAATGAGAGAGAGAGAAAGAGAGAGAGAGAGAGGACAGAAGAGATGATGGGTGGCAGCTGGGTGCAAAAACAATTAGGGCAAAAAATGCCCAGATAAATCCAAAAACCTTATATTTATAGTATTTGTAATAAATCTGGTCAACTCGTTAAAATCCTCCGATTCATCGGGTTGACGTTAAAAACCGTCCGATTTATGAGTTATGTCCGGTTTCGAAGCTTAAACGATCCAAGGAGACCAGCCCGGTTCAATAGCCAATTCACCGGGTCAATCCGTCGGCCCAGCCGGTTTTTAAAACACTAGTATTACCTAATCCACCGTCAATGGTCGTCTCATCGATGTTTCGATGGGATGGGGCTTTGAAGCAGCCTTCGTCGGTTCGTCCCTTGCTTGCTCGCAGCGGCACATATAGAGAGAACTCTAATTCAGAGACTAAAACTCAGAGACAGAGTGACTGGGTTGAGAAGATCGACGATCGCTGGGAAGAGGCAAAGGCAAAGGCTCACGGTCAGTAGTTTTCAACTTTCATTCGACTTGTTAGAGCATCTCCAACCATGACTTAAATTTTTACTCAAATTTAAATTAATATTTGAGTAAAAAGTTTGATTTGATATAAAAGACTCCAATGGACAAACTCAAATTTAAAGAAGGAGGGACTCAAATTTAAATGAGGTCAAACCCACATTTAAAAGGAAATAAGGATGACCATTGGATCTTTAAAAGATGATGAAATCTCACCATTAAATAGTTGAGTAAAGATTTGAGTTCCCTTAATTTGAGTAAAAAAATGAATTTTCCTTAATTTGGTATAAGTTTGAGTTAAGGGTTGGAGCAAGTTTTTTAAACTTTTTTACTCAAATTTGAATTTGAGTAAGGGTTGGAGATGCTCTTATAGATTTATAGTTTTAGGGCAAAATGCTCAAAACTCAGCCTTATATTCAATATTAAATGATCCGGACGGTTTTAAAGTGAATCGTCCGAGTGGAACGGGTTAATAGGTTTAAGCCGGTTTAATGGATTTTATTCAATTTTGGTGCAAAAACGATCTAAGAGCATCTCCAATGGAGACTCAAATTTTTACTCAAATTTGAGTAAAAATTTGAGTAAAAAACTTAATTTGGTACAGACCACTCCAATGGAGAAACTCAAATATTTACTTAAATCTTTTAAAAAAATTTCAAATTATCCCAAAAACTAATTTGTTTAAATTTCCCACAAAAACTTAACCGCCAGTAGTACCCATTAGTTTTTGCCTCTCAGTATTTCTTTCCCTCCAAACACCATCTGCGTACACACTGTTGGATTTTTCCACCAAATCATCACATGAATTTAGCAGAAGATATACAACAATATCATATTGTACCCATTAGTTTCCTGAACAATGTACAGCTCCAAAAGATTCAACAATGAACAATAATGCATACAACACCAGAAGACTAGCATGTGTGAACAGTAACTCAATAGTGCACAGATTTTCCAATAGTGATGCATTGAATGAACAGTGTGCAACAAACGGTGATGTATAGAGCACCAGAAGACTTGCAAATTTGTGAACAGTAACTCAATAGTGCACAGAATCAACAGCAACACAGTGACAGCAACCGAACTAACCCAAAAATACTCGAAAAACAGGGCACCGGTGCAAAATTCTGCTTACCCAAACCATAAAATCAACCAAAACACAACACAAGTCATCCCAACGGCTTAGAATCATCTAGCTGTGTATGGAGAGGACAAACCTAGAAAAAAAAATTGAGATAGTCGATGATGAAAAGGGAAGAAAATAGAAGATGAAAAGGGTAGCAGATTACCTTGAGACCGTCGTTCCTCCGGGCTTGTAGCGGCGTTGAAGTGGCAGAAGCTTTGAAGTGGAGAGAACGCTTGGCAAGAGGGCTTTTGTGAAGAGAAAAAATATCCATTGGAATTTGATATAGAGTTTGGGTCTCCCTCAATTTGAATTCAAAAAAAGTTTTTTCTTGATTTGATATAAGTTTGAGTCAAGGGTTGGAGCAAGTTTTTTGGGCTTTTTTACTCAAATTTAAATTTGAGTCTAAATTTGAGTAAGGGTTAGAGATGCCCTAATGAATGAACTGACTCGGTTTAGGCACCGGTTTGCCGAGTCAATCTGTCGGACCGAATCAAGTTTTAAAACACTGACTTCTCCAAACCTAAACTCATACTTTTTTTTATAAAGATGAGATTCAATATATAATCTAGTCCATACATATAATTGACACACAACATATAAACATGTGAGACCTATAAATTAACAATAATTATTATCACACATTTGTCTTATAAATGATTACGTTATCCATTGACAAACGCTTGAAGGTGTTCTAAGATATCGTTGGGTATTGGAGAGGACCATTTTATGTGTGTGTTTGACTATGCAAATGTGACGATCCGTATATAAAATAATCATTAGCATGTAAATTTAGGTCGTCAATAATGATTTTATATAATTATAGGTTATTTTAAAAAAAAATAAAGACATTTTATGTGAAAACGAGTCAATTTATTATAATTTATGTTAAGTTTCGTAATAAAACAATTAATAAATATAGCTATATATATATATAATGAATGAATATATGTGTTGTATAAGTGTTAGAGAACAAATGAATAACGTGCAAGAGAAAGGGAAAAAAAAGGGAGAGACCATGGACAAGTGTCCATAGAGATGCTTGGAGACTAATTAAATATTGGCTATAAATAGTCAAGTTCAGACCAAGCAAGGTGGCATAAAGAGAAAAGGGGGAGAGAAAGGGACAGAAGGAGAGAAAGAAAGAGAGAGATAAATGGAAAAAAAATTATGAGATTTTGGGGTCAAAAATTCAGCAGTTATTTTTTTTTAAATCGCTATCAAATTTGACTATGTCATTCACGGTATTTCGAATTTCGCATTTATTAAAGTCATTGTAGGATTGGAGGCACGGGGCACTACACATTATGCTCATGTCTTTTAAATCTCTTTACAAAGGGTGTCATTTCATTATCTAGAATTTTTATTCCTATTGATTATTCTAATTGATATGAAATTCTGTCAATATTATCAGTTGACCTGTACGTTTACATTGTGCTAAATGTTTTGGGATTGATTGGTACATGTACGAAGTGTACTGAGAGCATAATTGGTTAAATATTATCATGGCCATGCGGGGGGCGATTGTGATTATAGTCCTGAGGGGTGTAATGGTTCAATACGAGTATGAATTTTAAATATCTAAATGTCACTTGTCATGTCACCAAGAGAACCCCATTATGAAGTTATGTTTGATAAATATTGAGTTATGTGACTTATCGAATTGAATTTTGAATTCTTTTATCTATGATTGTTTATCGATTAAATTATTTGATATTTGATCATTCATATATTCTTTTTTCGTTAAGCATATTGTTTCTTGTCATATTGTATACCTCCCCGCCTTTAATATTTTTTTAGGATTATCTTATAGAGAAGGACCAGAGTTGATATTTGAGGAATCGAAGATGAATGAATCTTTATATAATTTTTAACTTGGTGTAATGAGGAGATTTTTTTTTATTATTTGAAGATCAAAATTGCGATTATAAATTTATTAAGGCAAATAGAGTTCTGGCCCTATATTCAAAAATTTATTTGTGATTTATTATCGATAGATTGATTTAATCAAATAACGGGTCCAGGAAAAACTAGGGCGTTACAACATATGTATAGTTTGTTAAATTTAAAATAGATAAATCTATCCAAAATGAAAATTAATGAGAATGGATCTTAATTGTAGGCATAATAGCAAACACTTTGGAATATCAAAAATTGAATATTAATTATACAACATTAAATAGTAATTTATTTTTTGTTTTTTTAATTACATAATTTAAAATTAAAATAGACAAAAAACAAATAAATGAGAGAAATAGAGAAGATAAAAGAGATAGAAATAAGAGTGAATTAGTGATATTGTTTGACATTAAGAAGTGTTTTAATTGATTTGTCTAACATTAAGGACGTAAAAAATATGATACTTTTAGGTATAAAAAAATTAAGATAAATTTTATACCCTTTTACCAAAGTTAGTAAAAATTGGCTGAATTTTAAATTTTATTATGTTTTGTTAAATTAAGAATTTGATTTTTTAATTATAATATTAGATAAATTTATAAAAAAATACTTCAAAAATGGGAGGATAATGTTGTCGGAGAAATTATAATGGGTGTCAAACTCCAAAGCAAGTGGGTGAACGAAATTGGACGGTGGGGCAATGATAAGGTAGACGAAGTTGCAGAAAAATAAGGAAAAAAGTTATGTATCTCAAAACTCTAACTTAAATTTCTATCCCAAATGAAAGGAGATCATTGGATGAGTGGGTCCTATTAATTTTTTTTAAATAGGACCCACTGATCCAATGATCTCCCTTAATTTGGAATGAAGATTTAAATTAGAGATTTGAGATACATAACATTACTAAAAAATAAGTGATCATTTGGGTATGTCGGCATCACTCATTAATAAGTTGTAGTTCACTTTGTCTTTTGTACATTGATACCAATACATTCCATCCAAGGCTCGTTCACTAGATGTGGACAGCTTTTATTAACAAGCCACACGACAAACACACATTTGCAAAATCATACTCAATACATTCTTGATTAATCTACTCTGGGTTGTTACTTTTTTGTTTTTTTGTCGGTTGAGTAACATTTTTTGTTTTTAAAGTATGTATAAATTGTCGGTTTAATTTTTAAAGTATCAATTTTATCAATTTAATTTTTAAAATATTCAATTTATATTTAAATGATATCTATAAAGACAGACCATTAAGTTTTAAGCATAATGATCACGTGATACTATTTGAAATAATGATACGTGGTAACGTCGCCATTTTCATCAAAAAAATTGACGAATTATCTAGTTAATGATCAAAGTAACACAAATTAAAACTTTGGGAACTAAATTGACAAAATGAATACAATAAATACCAAATCGACAAAATAAATATATTTTAGAGACTAAAAGTGTTACTAACCATTTTTTTTTATTTCTTCTTCTTCTTTTAGTATATAAAATGGATATGTAGATAGATCACTTAACATATTCGCCAAGAGACAGTGATTCTCACATAATTATCTACACGAGATCTCACCGCACTTACGTCTAGATCAAAACTAAAGTCTCATTGCATACCCTAAATATTGAAGAGTACATTTAGTCCTGCCGAATTGTCATAATTATAGAAATTCGAACCTACTTAGTATTAAACGAAAAAACTCAAATTCTTACCACCGAATTGTTACTAGATATATTATTGTTGACAAAGAATTACATCTCGTTTTTTTGTTTGATGATTGATAATTGGTTTTTCAATTTTGATTTCCACTACAATTTTTACGATGATATTTGGAAGTTATCATTGGGCTAGAAAAACTAGTTACTTAAATTTTAAATGACTTTTAAGTAGAAATGTTGTAGTGTTTTTTGATAAAAAAAAATTCTAAATGGTTGTTTGGTTGATTTTTTGATAAAGATTTGAATTGACATGTCCAAACCCATTCAAATCTAAATATGAGATTTAACATTCAATATCATTCATACCCATGTTTGGTATGTGTATAAATATATGACTATTATGATTATATATTTATATATAAATGACTATTATGTCATTTAACCAATTTAATTCAAACCTATATTTATTTACATATATGGGGATAAAAATATCATTTTTTAGCTTAAATCCATTAACCCACATATGAAACCCACCCCCGGCTGGATTTCATGAAATTCATAAACTTGAGTTTAATTCCCGGGCCTAATGTGGGCTGGGTTTCAAACCTTGAACTAACTATGCATTTATTAAACATGGGATTGTTGGGTTTTATTCCCCAACTTATGTTCCAAAACCTCCCAAAACTCATATACCAAACAGAGTTCAAGGGTTGTTTGGTGAAGGAGTATGGGGGCTTGGCAAGATGAGTTTGGAGAAAATAGTCCAAATGACTTCCAAATCTCATGTTTAGATTGAAAACTCAATCCTGGGTTTTCAAACCCAACCCTTAGCTGGTCCGAATATTAAATCTATAATCATGAGTTTCATTAAATCTAAGGGGAGATGGGTTAAGAGGTTAGTGATGCAAATGACAATTGTACCCTTTAATATGAATATAAATTAGATTAATTAAGGGTAAAAAGGTCATTTATATGACAAATAATTGTTAACAATTATGATATATCTGTGGAGCCTATAGATATATGTTTTATATACTAAATATGGATATGAACCAGATTCATTGTTGAATCCAATCTTTATAAAGAGGGCGTTTGAGTTTAGAAAATTTTAGAAAAATCAATTCAAACCCATCCAATCAATGCCTGAGAGATATGTGTGTACATATGTTGTGATTATCTATGATGGGGTTTGAACTCTTGGTCCCCATAATTTTTTTATCAATAGATAATTTTAATTACTTTTTTAAATAAAAATTCATTACAAGTATGTTAGATGAAATTTTAATGTCGATTGTGACCCATGTCCCATCTCTTCTATATAAAAAAAGGGAATTTTGTTATTTTTTTTCTCACCTTTCAATTTATGAGAGAAAAAAATCTACTTAGCTCTCTAATTTAGTGTGGGATTTTTTGGCAAAAAATTGTTAAAATAGTTGGTAATTGTTCCTGTCATATATATCGTTTCAAAAAAAATTCAACTCAAATCTCATTTATTTAAAAACATGTATACTTTTTGTTCGTATTTATATCTTGTTATGTAAGTCATTTTTATCTAGTTATACAATGAATTTGATCGATTCATGTGTTTACCATCTCAATATGGTTTGATTAAACCATAAATCTTTACTATTATATTGTATCTACGGATTGTGTCTCTAATAATATTTTTTTTGGTCAAACACTATTGATGAGCTCAAAATTAACCGGTCTACACCCAATAAAATAAGAGGTCCCAAATTAACTAGGTCAGCCTCAAAGGGAGACCAAGACACCAGTGTCCGAAGGAGACCCCAAGGGGCACCGTCGAAGGGGAGCCACCCCAAAGGGGATCCCTGCTCTCTTTTGTTCAACGCTCTTTCTTCTTCGCACCGCTTATGTGGTATCCCTCCTCACTTTGTCATTCCGATTCAAGTTCGTCCTAACTTAGGATCTAAGAAGCCTAAAGGATAGTAGCACGTAAGAGAGAAATATCGAAATACACATCATGGAGATCTAATTCTACCATAATTGTACTTACTAAAAGAATTGACCGTCTCACTAAACATATATAATATAAGTTCTTTTCACATAAAGGACATGAAATTGAGACCACACACATTTCTTTACACACACTACTTTTTTTTTCTCTCTCTCTCTTTCTCTCTCTCTTTCCCATAGTATTGTAATACTCTCGGAGTATATTCTTTCAGCGACTTTTGTTCATCAATAAAGATCTCTGGCCACTGCTATCGTTCTCAAGAGTGAAGTAGAGTAGATTACCCGGACCAAACCACTATAAATTTATGTATTTGTTATTATTTACTGTTTTACTATTGATCTGTCATTGATTACTTATTTATTGCTCATTAATTACAACCTTACGTATACTCGACTGCTGATTTTGCACAAAATAATTTGTGTATCATCAACTGTTATAAGAAATAAAGATGATAAAATTCGAACTCATAATTTTAAGATATAACGATGTAGATGATGATCATTATTACACCAAAAATATTTACAAAACAGTCATGTGACTCACGACACCCTTACCATGGCAATGCAACAAAACAAGTAATATCATAAAAAAAATTATTATTTGGACTTAATTTAAGATCATCGTTAAATTAAATTGATTTTTATTTAATATTAAAATTCTTGATTAATTTAACAATTATATTAAATTAAATCCATAATTAAATCCTCAACTTAAACTCATATAACATTACTCGTTAACACAATCAACAAAATTGGCCACTTTGTTTGGGACCCACCAAAAAAATACCCCTCCAGCAGCCCGGGACCTAATCAACGAATCAGATCCATCCACGTCACATCAAAAAACCAAATCATGACTTAATATATACGTAATCCAAACCCCATAAATTCTCTCCCCCACCCGCCCCCCTCGCTCAATATCTTCTCACCGGAGACGACAATGATTCGGTACCCCGCCGGTGCGCTGCTCTTCCTGGTGCTGTCGATCGTGGTTGTCGACGTTGAGAGCCGGAATGCCGTTGATGATGTGCTGAAATTGCCTTCGGAAGCTGAGAGATTCTTCCTTCCAAATGATGTTGGTAACGCCGTTGATGATGACTCTGTGGGAACCAGATGGGCGATCCTGCTTGCTGGATCAAATGGATACTGGAATTACAGGCACCAGGTAATCAATCATAACTCAAATTATTTCAATTTTTTTTGTTTTTCAGTGTCTTAAATTTATGTTTATTTCTTGATATTGATGAATTTTGGGTATTTTTGGTGGATTATGTTCTTGGTGTTGTTGAAGATTAGTTTTGTGTGTGTGAGTGTGTGTCTATAGAGGTATAGGTCTATATTCGGGCTGGGAGATTCTAATTTTATTAGAAATTCAGGTTCGGTTCATTGAGTATAACGTTTATGAATGAGATGATTTTTCCCTTTTTTATTCTATAATTTCTGAAATTCTGGTCTGGGTTTTTAGTTATGTTTTGATGTTCATGAGAAAATCTGAGAAAAGTAGAACTGTTTGGTTTCCCCACCAATCTTTGGAATTTAGAAATATACAGGAAACAAGATGCAGATCTGTTTTATAGAATCCGCTGAAGTGGTTAAGCTCACGCTTACCACATTTCACTACATCGTTAACACGACCTATGATCTAACTACATCGATCCCCGGTTTGCAATCAAGATCACCAAAAGGGACGATCCCAAATTGTAATAGTAATCATAAATCAATTCACTTTAAAACATGTACCACAAATATAAAATACATGCACCACAAATATAAAATACATATTAATTGACTATATATATATATATTTATAATTATATATTATTTTAGATAATAGAAAATCAAGCACAACTATAAGATAAATGATAACTAACTTATTGTTTATGTATGTTCTATAATATATAATAGTTTATAGCAGGAAAAATGATTTTCCAAAACGAATTGTCACTCAAAATACTGCACCAACTAAACCTTCCCCCATCGTATCGTGTATTTAAAAAAGTGTCGTACCATGTACTTGAATCCATCCTATGTACCATAGCGTCCCACGATCCAGATAACATTGGTTAAGCTTCAAAACATTTTATCTAGGTAACAAATTAGTGTCTGCTGTTACCGTAAGATTTGACTGTTAAGGAAGTTCTTAAGCTGGGATAGAGTGAATAAATGATGGTGGGTTGAGGAATTATGAATCTCAGTCTCGACATATTAGAATGAAGTTCAGGGTGAGAGTTTTAGCTGACCCCAAATGATTGGGACACAAGGCTTGGTTTGGTTGGTTGGTTGCCAGGTGAGAGTTTCTTCAAATTGAATTCTCTGTTTAGCTGCTGAATTTTTTTATGAGATATGCAAGGAGAGGGATTATTCAATTTTTATACTCTGGTTGGTTGCTAGGAAAAGTCAATAAGAAGAAAAAAAAAATTCAACTTCTGATAAATTCAAGACGGTTAAGTCCTAATACTTAGATTTTTGTAATCCGTGACTACAAAAAGCAAATAGCTTTTGATTTAGTTGGATTAATGTTCTTTGGGCTTGGATGAGTGTTGTTAATTTTTGAGGCAGTTAAATTTTATATATTTCTATCTATATCTTATCTTTTAATATTGGGCACTATGTTTGTTCCAGGCAGATGTATGCCATGCCTATCAACTCCTCAAGAGAGGTGGTCTCAAAGATGAGAATATCATTGTTCTCATGTATGATGACATTGCTTACGATGAAGAGAACCCTAGGCCTGGAGTCATCATAAACAGCCCACATGGTAGTGATGTTTACAAAGGAGTACCTAAGGTTTGTTTCTACTCTTCAGGTGTCATCCAAGTTGTAAATTCGAAGATATTCCATCTTTTTTCATGTGGTCAGTTTTCTTGATGCAGGATTATACCGGGGATGATGTTACTGTACACAATTTTTTTGCAATTCTACTTGGAAACCAAACTGCAGTTAAAGGGGGCAGTGGGAAGGTCGTGGACAGTGGTCCAAATGATCATATTTTCATATACTATTCTGATCATGGCGGTCCTGGGGTGCTTGGTTAGTAACTATCTTCGAATAATTGCCTGGGTTTACACTTTCTCTGTCTGGTTTGAAAGGAAAAGTCTCAAATCTTTATTGCTTTATGTTTCTATGTTCTTAGCAAAAGATTATAAGCATCTTACATTCAATCTTGCTGCATTGTCTCTTATGCACCCATGATTGGGATCTGAAGATGATGATGGCCTGTGGTAGTGCATGACACAGTCTAACCTCAAAGGAATAATTCATGTTATGTAGCTTTTCGGACATTGTGGGAACTCTGGCACAAAAAAAAAACCATAAAAAATTGTAACATATAATTCTATGTCAAGATGTAGCTTGGTCCAACAATCTGCACTGAGGACAATGCCCTTTACTACTCCCATAAACTAGCAGATTCGAAAAAACTTTAGTGTCATCACTTTGGTGACATACCTACTGGCCTTTGCAGTATAGCTTTTTGCTTTGAAGTTGTGAGCAACAGATTTTAATTTTGACATCCAGTGATTCGACACATGTGAATCTATTTTTTAAGCCTTCTGAGGTTCAAACTATTGTAATTTAGGCAGAACAGACATTAGACAGAATAAACTTCTCTCTTGATGCACTGGAAAAGAAGCTACTTTGCGAAGTTTCAAAGTTTTGGGCTCGTGCTTACTTTTCGATTTTTTTTATCATGTCTTAAATGATTTCAGGTTTTGGACATTTATATATGCTAAACTGTGGGAATGTTGCTCTAATTCACAGGGATGCCTACCAGTCCTTACATCTATGCAAATGATCTGATAGATGTCTTGAAAAAGAAGCATGCTTCTGGGACATATAAAAGCTTGGTAAACTATTGGTTGATTGTCACTTACTGAGCACATTTTCTACCAGCTCTATCTAAGATTTGTCGACTATATTTTAAACAGGTATTCTATCTTGAAGCTTGTGAGTCAGGAAGTATCTTTGAGGGTCTTCTTCCTGAAGGGTTAAATATCTATGCAACCACGGCCTCGAATGCAGAAGAGAGCAGCTGGGCAACCTATTGCCCTGGAGAGAATCCTAGTCCTCCCCCAGAATATGATACATGTTTGGGCGACTTGTATAGTGTTGCCTGGATGGAGGACAGGTAATGCAGATTTCATTCTGATTGTATGTGTTGTGTAATAAATATGGAAAAGCAATGGTTGTGGCAAACTAGGCAGGCAGTAATCTCAAGTTCTGAACCACGATGTGGAAGTCTTGAAATAAAAGCTGATTACTTTTCCTGGTTTATCTGGATCGTTGCAAAATAAGGTTTACTTGTTTGGTAAATTTCACAGCTTTGTCACACTTTAAAATTTTATATTTTTTGTATTTTTTAAAGAAGGAAGAACCACTGGGTAGTTAAATGTTAGGTACTGGACTTGAGGTTAATTGTTGTGACCTCTTGAAATTTCTTTCTCCTGAAGTGTACATACTTGACCTACAATGGCTTGGCCTTCCAAATCAGCCGGTGTTTTAAAATGAGACTTATACTGTTTATTATCTGCTGCTCAATGGTGCAATTCTTGTGGGAACGATAACTAATCTTTTGACCTCGTGAACAGTGACATACACAATCTGCGGACAGAAACACTTCGGCAGCAGTATGAACTGGTAAGATTTTATGGCCTAATGTTGAAGTTTAACAGTTTGCGAGAAACTAATATTACTCGAGTCACAATAGAAAATTGAAAGAATAATGTTTTAAAGGCTCAAAAACATAAATGAACTTCATTTCTTATAAATTATGTGTGCCAATACAGGTGTAGATCTGTGTTGAAGGAGTCTTCACACAGAATATTCTACAGGCCTTCCCTTTTGTATGCTCTTATATACTTCAGTTGATTTTGTAATTTCATTATGCTGGCATTTGCAGGTTAAAAGGAGAACTTCAAACGAGAACACATTATATGGTTCCCATGTCAAGCAATATGGCGATCTGAAGCTTAGCCGGGAAAATCTTTTCCTCTATATGGGTACAAATCCTGCAAATGATAATTATACTTTTGTGGATGACAATTCCCTGCGGCTTTCTTCAAAAACAGTTCACCAACGTGACGCTGATCTTTTGCATTTCTGGCACAAGGTTTGTATCCAATTCTCGGTATACCAATTGAATCCTTAATGCCTTGATCCTGTCATAACTCCTTTCCAAGCAAGGAGCTATCAGGAGGTGGTTGCTATGATTCATTGACTGAAATTCTTAAAGGAACCTTTACTAGTACAGAAATTTGGAAAAACTAAATGCTGCAAATAGATTGTTGGAACTTGGAACAATGTCGTGGTCTGTTCATGTTATTTGATAAGCTCCTATATGGTGCATTTTTGTTCAACAATAATTGTAGCAGGATATTAGGACCAAGAATCCATTTCCAGTTACAACTTTTGTATGAAACCACCAAAACCAGTTTAATAGTAAATCCACCAGCCTGATGCGATAAACAGTCCAACATTTATATTCGGCCTCCATTATATTTGTTGTTTAACCACCTATTTTCGTTACATTTTCCCAAAAAAGTTCAGGTAGAAAAACCTTTATGCACCCCACCTTTTTTTTATATCAGTTCATTGTTGGCAGTTCCGCAAGGCTCCTGAAGGTTCTGATAGAAAATTTAAAGCTCGGAAGCAGTTTGCTGAAGCCATGTCACATAAAATGCACTTGGACAACAGTGTAAATCTTATTGGAAAGCTGTTGTTTGGAATTGACAAAGGCACTGAGGTGTTGAAGACTGTCCGACCTGCTGGGCAGCCTCTTGTTGATGACTGGGACTGCCTTAAAGCATTGGTAATATTTTTATTTCTTGCCTTATTTTTGTCACAATTTACACTTCTAAATCTATATATGTCACTTAGTTTCAAAATAACCCACTTCTTTGGGACTGAATTTGTCATATTAGATGGAAAGGAAATTGTAGACGCGCAGAGGTTTGTGGATTGGTTTTCATAAGAAGGAAAATCATTCTCTTGATTTCTATAGAAATCTAAAACATAAATAGGCTTTGATTTGTTATTTCAAAGTTTTTATACAAGAATTATTTCAAGCAATTTTGATGTCTGAGAAAATGGAGCGTGTTCTTGTTCTCTTTGCAGGTCAGGACATTCGAGACACATTGTGGATCCTTTTCTCAATATGGAATGAAACACATGCGCTCCATTGCCAACATCTGCAACGCTGGAATTCGGAAGGAGCAGATGGCTGAGGCATCAGCACAAGCTTGTGTCACCATTCCTTCAAGTTCTTGGAGCTCTCTCCACAGAGGGTTCAGTGCCTGATTGTCACAGAATCCGCTACCTGAAAGACCAACTCATCGTTATATTCCAATATGACACGGTGTTCATCTATATACGTATTCCTATTGCTACCATAATTTGCTTCTCTTATTATTTCGTCACTTCACTGTAAATACAGCTAGGAAGCACACATCTACTAGACTGCTATGTAACGAAAAAAAATGGTGATGTATGTTTTGGCTGCACATAATGTTACAGTCCTTGTATGCAAAGTCTGAATCTGCATTTAACACACAGCCTGAAGTGAAAACGAGGGACAAAACTGGTACATGAATTTGGATACCATGCTATAATGCCCTAGTTTCACTATTTAAGATATTATTTGTTTTGTGTTTCGTTTGTAAGTTTGCGACTTTAAAACATCGTGTTTTGAAAGGCAAGGTGTTTACTCGTGCTCTTTTTTTAGATAATCTGTCTTGTGTTTCTTAGAAGATTGACTCTAATGTTGTTAAATCTTCACCCGTAACTTACAGTATTGTTGATGCATTATTGCAAAAAAAACACTATTGTCACGATAATGTACATTTGTTTAATTTTTTTATTATGTAATCTAAAAAAAATTTGAGCGACATCTGGGGGAAATCCGCGATCATAGCTGTCCGCAGGGGCGGGGGGGGGGTGGGGCCAATGGGGATAGTTGCCCCTCAACAATTTTTTTAAAAAAATTGTGTCTTTATGAAATTTTAAGAAATTTAAATATTTTAAAAACTTGCCCCCCCACCCATTGAAAAATTTCTTAAATTTACAAATAGTTTCATATCTTAGAAATTAAATGAGATTCTTTTATACCTTAAAAACTTAGGTTTGTCAGTAAAATAAATTTTAATATAAATTTGATTTGATTAGTCAAAATAAATTGAGATTATTGCTCGACAATCTGAGTCCAATTCAGTTATATAATAATATATTATCAATTTTGATTTTGGATGCTATATCAAAATTTCAATCTAATTGTAATCCAATATAATTCACATACGTGTATATATAAGTATATGCAGAGAGTGTTATTAGATGAAATTGAATCAAAATTAAAATGTAATATCAAATATTTAACTTATTGGATGTGGACTATATAACTAAAATCCATGAAATAAGTAGATTGAATTTATAAAAGAGTTCTTAAAACATATTGAGATTCAATGGTTCTCATTGATTTGTAATGCATATTTGGAATACAAATTTAAGATATATAATATTGTTCATGATTAAAATACACATGATTAAATTAAGTGACGGCGGACTAACAGAGTCAAAGATTCCGTTCTATCAGTTAACGGGGGTGAAGTGGAATGAGGTTAAGAGTGGGACAGAATTACGGCGTGACGGGGACGTGAATTAGACGGACCTGACGGTTCAAACAAAGAGAGATCTGGACCGTTAGATTCGTAATAAACGGTGAGAGATGGACGGTAATGCTGTGACGGAGTGTGTAATGGAACACGGCGAGTATAAATAAAAACAGGGGGTTCGAAGGGGGACACAGCATTTCGTTGTATTTGTGTTGGAATTCAGAAGCTCTTTCTCTCTGAATTTTCCTTCACTTTCCCGAGAAAAAGAAACTGAGAAAATCCGAATGACTTAAATGTTGAAGCTGCTTCGGTGTGAGAAGATCTGGAGTTTGTGAAGCTTCGTTATTGTGCAGAGATAGAGAGAGAGAAATTGGAGTTTTTGGAGGTTGGTATATGATAACAGAGTGTGATTTGTATTGCTTTTTTCGATTGATGATGTATATAAAATAACCTATGATTGCCTAAAATATTGTTTTACAGATACATTGGAAGAGTTTTGAAGGGGTTTCTCGAAGGATTATAGTTTGGATTGGGCTTTGGTGAAGATTTGGTCCCTTTTTCGTAAGAACGTGAGGAGGAAAACTGACAACAAAGCTGAGTTAAAGGTTTGCAATTGAAGAGAAAAGTCCGATTACTTGTGAATTTTTCTGTGCTATGAACAATGTTTTGTGCTTAACTTTATAATGTTTTTCAATCTCTGGTTTGACAGGTGCATTTGCGAGAGATTCGGAGAAGTTTTGAACTAGGGTGATCGGTTTCTGGGGTTTGAAAATTCAGACCAAAGACATAGATCGAGAATTGAAACTTGGAAATTATCGTCATTTTCTTCAAGAATCCATTAAAAAGGACCGAATATCTGTTAATTCAGCAGTGAATTTTTTGACTGAGAAAGAAAGAAAGGTACAAAACAATGGCGCTTGGCAATATCAGAATTAAACCACGTTGGATATTTGAATATAGCTGATGATGATTTGCTGTGCTTTGGTTTTGCAGTCTCTTTGGGCGACTCTGTTTTGAGCAAATTGGTCTTTGAAAAAGAGAAGGTGGAGATTTCGGATCCGTCTGTCTGATTGTTCAGAGACTGTTTAATCAAAGCTCGTTTGATTGTTCCTCTTGCTGTGGTTGTGTTTTGAATCAACTTAATCTGTGTTCATAATTGGATTCAGAGAAACGGAGTTGGAGCCGTTAAGTTTCAGGTAATGGCGATGCTTTTCCGAGATGGACCCACCCTTCATTTTTCCGCTGTTTTCCCGGAGGGTTGATGTGTGAATTCGGAGATGTAGCCATTGAAGCTCTTGGTTTGTATATAGATTTTTTTTTCTCCACTTTCTGCTTCACAAGCTCTTTTACTCATCAATGGCTGTTCCATTAATTAGTTCCTTTGGGTGTTTTTCCCTCTTTGATCTTTTTTATTAGAGTAAAACATCGCGTTTCTACCTTCTATTTTGGGTCTTTGATAATCTGATTATTTGTTGTTCTTCTTCTTATTGACAATCACCAGCAATTCTGCAAAGCTCTCTCTCACTCTCTCTCTCTCTCTATCTTTCGTATTTGGAATCCAATTTGTTTCTCGGGTTCCTCTGTTTCACTGCTTTCAAATCCTTTCTGTTGTCATTGCCTCGTTTGATAGAAAGCCTTGAGATTTGAGGCAAGTCTTCCCTCCCCCCACCCCAAAATCCAACCCAATTCTAATCTCAACCATTTTCAGAAAGTTTCTCCTGTTCCGGTGAGTATTCTCGGCAAACAAACAAGCAGCTTCTTGCTAGTTTGAGGTTAGATCTTTTACAGAGCACCCATTTTTAGACCCTACATCTAAAAAAAGTTGCTATATTCGCAATAACGTTCTAATTTCAGTGAAAAATCTTAATTTGTGCCTTTCATCATTAACCAGTTCTTCTTCTACCACTTTTGTTTGAATTTTGTATAAAGTTTTACAGAAGCAATAAAAAACTTGAATTTTCTTTGTTTTTTTTTTAGAAAATTAACCGAAATGGACTTACCAAACTGACCTGAGTGAACTATGATGTGAGCAGGTGTGCAAGAGAGAAAGAGAGAGATGGAGAAGAACCACCACAACAATCGAGATGGGTCATTGCTAAGATCAACAAACCATGTTTCCGAGACCAGATCGCAGGCTACGACGTCGTCTGACTTCGTATTGCAGTGGGGAAACCGGAAGCGGTTGCGCTGTATGAAGTTTCAGATAAGGGACACTAACACCGGCACCACCACAAACAAGGACTCGGCCGGTCCAAACCCGGTTCAGAGAACAACGGTTAGGGTCGACCGCCGGGTTGTCAGATCGGATCACAACATGGACTCGAATCAACCCACCACCGCCACTACTACCAATAACCAAACTAACGGCTATCTGAACCTCCGTCAACGGCCAGCATCGCCTCCTCATCGCATTCTCAGGTACTCTCTTCTTTTCACAGCTAATTAGCACTTTTCGATCGGATATATTGTAATAGCAATACTTTAGTGTCTGGCACCAAAAAATGAATATTAATTGTGTAATATTTATATTTTAAATTATAATTTTTTAATTATATAATTTAAAATTAAGATAACCAAAAACAAAATAAGATAAAAGTAAACATGGATTAATGAGGTTGCTTGACACTGACTGAATAATGTATTTGTTGAGTTGTTTGATAGTGATGATCGTGTAAAAAAAAATTGGGATGAACTATTTACTATTAAGTTAAAATGTATGAAAATTAAATCAATCCTAAACGTTATTGTGTTTTTATAAATGAAAAATTCAACTTAAGGTTTGGTAGATATGCACGTTCTAAAAAGGTTGATGAGGTTTTGGGTAGGATTGGAAATTGATTGTGCATATTGGGTTTGAATCATGTGATTTTAAAATTAAGCATGAAAAAAAAACAGCTCATATGATACGATTATGATCTCTCCGTCATCCCGAACGAAATGGGTGATCTCGTAGTTCTTGGTATTCAATGATGCATTGCTAGGAGGTTGATTTTGTGGAGAGGAATATGAGGGGAGGTGTGGGTGCTCATTGGCCATTCATTATCTGTGAATTGTGATGATTTTTGAGTGTTGGTGTGATCCAGGGTTGAGGTTTATTCACCTTGTGGTTGGAAGTGGACAAACAAACCCCTAACATTAGAGCTAAGTTTAACTCCTCTACATTTTATGAAGTGGCTGACAAAGTTTTTTAAAAATTTCAGAGATCAAATTTTTAATCAAAATTATGTAAACAAAAAAAAAATTATTACCCATTTGACTGAGAGCTCATTTTGGCGGTAATAGCCACCTATATTAGACCAAGTCAATTACTCAGTTTAATATATTTTTTATTTTTGAAGGAAAGAGGAGGAGGATTTGAATATTTGAACTCAAAAAGTCAAAGTCTCTGTAAAGAGAAGAGTATCATTAGATTAAAGACTTGTTCATAATAGACAACAAGTAGAGATACCCGACTACTACAGTACTAGTACTACACTACTCCTCAGTTCTATTTTTTTATATCCTAGTTATTACGGTAAATCATCGTAGACTTTTTCTCTGTGTTAAATAGAACATCTAAATTTTTTATAGTCTCGGTGGGATTATGTTCTAGTTGTTCAGACTAAAAAAACCTTGTTTTTTTCATGGCGAATTTAAAAGCAAAGGTTGATCATGTTGACTAATGTTCGACCTTGAGTTTTTTATTATTTACACACATCAAATGGTGATTGAAACCAAGTGACAACGGGGTGGTCTCAGAGCGGGCTTATTTTTGGGGGGGCCCGTGGGTCACTGTCCACCGTTCTCCCATCCCAAGTGGGAAATGCAAACAATGCCATATTGTCATATGCCTTGCCTGTCTTTTCTGCTTGATGGCTAATGGGAATTAATGGTCCAGATGAGAGTGTTCACGGGTCACGGGTCACGGGTCATCCCTTTTTTCATTAGGCTCTTTTTGGATGTAGAGATAGTGTTTTCGTGTATACTCTTTCTTGGACGTTATCTTGTCAGATGTACGCTGTATATTGACGAGAAATCCGTTTTAGATAAAAGAAAGACTTGAAATTCAAGTTTTTTTTTTACCCAACAGCCGGTGTTGTGATAATGTCGTCGACAGGTGAGAAAGAAATTTATGGTAGACTCTATTACATGAAATCTAGACTTAAAACTTGATTAAGGTATCTTGCCACGTGTCACACCTCAACCCCCCCAATCCCAATCCCAAAACCATTCTACACCGTCCGATCCACAATCAAGATTAGCAAATCGGGTCCACTCTCTCTCTCTCCTCAAAATAAGTAAGGCAAAAAACCCCCCAACCAACGGCTTAAATCTAGCCAGTAGCCAGAAACCAAACCCGCCCTTTTATTCCTCTCATTTAGTACTCTCCCACTTCCCTTTTCCCCACCTGCGCACACGAGAATCAATCACTAAACCACTTTTTTTTTTTTTTATTAAGTCTTGATCTGGAGACTAGTGGCCGCTAGACCCCCTCCCCTCAGTCCCACAAGGTTATTTTGGTAATTTTACATTTTCTCATGTTTATTTTTTACCATTTGTCTTTAAATGTAGGAGTACTTTCTAAGCTGTTAAATGGGTTTGGGTTTGTGTTTGTGTGGATTTACTTTTTTAGGAATTCTGAGAGTTCAATTGCCATGAGAGGACACAGTAACGGCGTAAAGGGACGGCTGGCTTCTCCGGACAGAGGGGGTGCGCACGATAAGAAAACTACCAACCACCATACCAACGCCACCAGGTCCATCACCAACAATCATAATGATAATAATAAGAACGGTTTTGTTGTTGTTGGCAGTGGTGGTGGAGGGTCGGCATCGTCGGGTACAGCGCATGATAGCAAGAAAGGAGGAGGATCATCATCGGGGAGTGAAGCGATTCCGGCAGTGTGGCCGCCGAAGTTCGTGATCGCGTTGACGAACAAGGAGAAAGAGGAGGATTTCATGGTCCTAAAGGGGTCTAAACTCCCTCAGAGACCAAAAAAGAGAGCCAAGTTCATTCAGCGCACAGTTAATGTAAGCTTCTCCCCCTCTCTCTGTCTCTCTATCTGCTTCAATTTCTTAGTTTCATTGATAATAATAATAATACTAAATTTACATGATTATTTGCTATAGATTATTTTATGATCGAGTAGATTAGAAAAATTTAGGATATTTTTTTGGATCTTTTACCAAAACACGACACTTAGAATAAAATTTTATCGAGTTGAGTCACTCTTATTCTATTATTTAGGAAATATATTTTTAAATTAATTCAAATTACGATAATCAATTTAGAACTCAATTGAATAATTGACGGTTCGACGGAAACTTAAACACTCTTAAACAAAAAAACTCAGGTGGTCATTAAAGTTGTAATAATGATTTAGGTATTGGGGCCAAATGGGTTGGGATTGGAAGTGAGAGAGGGAGAGAGGAGTGCGACATTTATTGGTCATGGCCTACTCTGCCTTTTCCTTTGTGACGAAAGGACAAGAAAAGTGTATAAAAGGACAAGAGGGTATGATGTAGATGTATACCTGTCACACGAGGCATGGTTTTTTAAATCCACAACCCTTCCTGTGGTCGGACCAGACTAATGTATTAGGGAAACTCTACGATTTTCGATTTGGGTATCATCGATTACTAATTTTTTATGGTATAATTATATTTTTTTTAAAAAAAAATTATAAGAGATCATGATCGATCATACAGTATTGATTCTAATATTTTGTGATCGAGATCGGCCATACCCTTTAAAATTATATCTTATACCTTAAAAAAAATTGTAACTTTCATTTACTTTCCAATATATATTAAGATCCGAAAATACTTGCATTCACTTTCCAAATGAAAAATACTTGCATTACTTTGAAGTCAACGTGCATAATTAGATCAATTGAGTCTTGTTAATTTTTCGGAGGGGACTTGCCAATCCTACATATTGTTGAATTTTTTTGGTGAAATTTAAATACATTTCGTGTTTGAACAAACTAACCCATTTGGATTGATGACTTGGTCTGGGTACTAGAAAAAGTAGCATGGGGAGAATTTAAATGATGGGTTAACCATGTACCATGTGGTCTGCGATTTTATTAATGGAAAGCTATTTAGACAGACTATGAGAGCATCTCTAACAGATGATTCAAATATTCAAAATAGGTAAATTTTAGCTAACTAAAGTCAAAGACAGCACTCCAATAAATTATGTTCATATGCTGTAAAATAGATTTTTGCTACAGTGATGCTCCGTAGAAATATGTAAATATAATATATATTATTTTCTCTCTCTTTCTCTTATTTCTTCCATTCTCTCTCTTTCTCTCTTTCACTATTCTCAAAAAAATATAATATAAAAAAGATGATAGATAATATTTAAAAGGAGTAGTTAAAAATATAGAGAATCTGTTAGAATGTATATTAAAAAAGTGAGTAGCTAAAATAAAAAAAAAAATATTTTTTAGATAGTTAAAATATCTACCATTGTTGGAGATGTTTTTAGAAATAATAAAATTAAAAGACTAGGGACAAAACTGGGTATAGGAGGAATGGTCTCTAATTTTTATGTTCTTTATTGTGGGCGGCATTTTCATGTATATTATATAAACTTATGTAAATTACTTTTCTTGTGATACCTTGCTTGGACCACACTCACAAAAGGCACCAATCGGATTGAGTTTGGATTGAATTTTGACACTACCCAATTTTATTTGATAATTCGACGGATTTTATATTCGTAATTTATATCTGAATCGGTTAACAATCTAAAATTCCATTTAATCCGAATAATTCGAAATAATCACATAAGTTTCTTTAATATTTATACAAAAATATATAAATATTTTGAATCGGATTAGATCTGTATATCTGAATCCGTGAAATATAAATGATTGGATTCGGGTTTGGGTTTGAATGATTGATAAAAAATATTAATTCATATCCGACTAATCAAAATTGGGATTAGATCGGATTCGAATTAAAATTAGATACATTAACATGTCTACTCGCACATCTAATATTACAACACTTTTTTAAGTGCTGCAATTTGAACCAATTACTCATGCATTAACGTAATGCAAAATATTATTTGTATTTAATTTATTGATGTTATTATTTGTTGAATGACGAAAAAATTTTGGTTTTAGTTTTTTTTTTTTTCTTCTTCTTCTTTGCGTAGAGATGGTATTAGGGTTTGATCCTATGCGTTCTGGTCTCATGTAGCCCCTCTGTTACCATTAGGCACAATGGTGCCATGAATTTTCCTTTCACCCACATAACCTATCTGAATTTCTGTGTCTCTTTGTTTGTACAGTTGGTAAGTCCTGGGACATGGCTATGTGATCTGACCTTAGAACGATACGAGGTCAGAGAGAAAAAAGTCTCAAAGAAGGTGAGTGCGTAAAATCTCAAACCTTAAGGCGAATATATAGATGTTATTTTTATTTGAAAAATATATATTTACTCTAATGTCTGTCATTAGTCGCTTCGAGATCGTTTAAACTGTCGATTTCATGTCGTGTTTGTGTATGTTGCAGAGACCAAGAGGGCTAAAGGCTATGGGTAACATGGAGTCCGATTCCGAATAGATGGAACAAATGGGTTTGTTTTTGAAGAGATGTTTGTGAAAGTTGTTGAGCCTTTAGGTGAGGATAAATAGGAAGACCTGTGCATTTATGTAATTTCATTCACTTTCACCTTGAGAAGAAGAAGTAAAAGAAATATATTTAGCTTCGTTGATCATGGTGTGTCGTTATAGCCTTTTCTTTTTGGATTTGACTACGGTACGATATATATATATATATTAATATCATATCTCTATTTATCACATTTGTAATTACTTTTATTACGTTTGTGGATTTTTTTCATAGCTATTGTGGTATCCTAAAAAATAGTAAAAATAATTATTACAAATGAGGTAAAAATATTTACAAATATAATAAAAATACTTATAAATATAGTAAAAATTGTTACTATAAATGTGATAAAAACATTTATATTAGTGTTAAAAATACCTATAAAAATGGTAAATATTTTGGCTGTAAAATGACTTGTCAAAGTTGTAAAAATATTTATTAAAGTGATAAAAGTAAATATTAGAGGTACGATGCCGAAATTATTATTTTGGTGCCTTTGTCTTGTCCTTTGTTTTTCGTCTAAGAAGTTCTAATTTGATGCCCAAGTTGTTTCGACCGGCAAAAAGTTTTGCTTAATTAACTAACAACTGACCAAAGAACTAACAATTAACAATTGATTCATATGTCATTTTTTTTACATGAATACTAGTAATAACTTGCGTCCGAGAGTGCTCTACACTATTATTATAAATTGAACTTTTATTGTGTTGGCGGGTGAGGAGATGTTGTAATTTCATGTGTTGCATTTTACATGGATGACTCAGGGAAAAGGAGTGATTAGATTATTTATTTAGTGTGTTCACTTTTAATTGTTAAGCGGTTTTTTTTTTAAGAAAAATTCCCAAATGAATAAAACGGTAAAAAATATATAGACAATCAAAATAAATAATATCTTGACAGTTAGGGTAAATTATTAGACCTTAGAATAATATTATTTTGACGTAAAAATTTAATCTAATTTACTGACATAATGATATAAGAATTATCGGATCAACACTAAATTTTAATGTTTAATGAAATATACATTGAATTTAAATATCACAATAAATTAAATTTCAATAGCATTATTTTTTAGGCCATATCCCCAACATTGTTCCAAATTCCTCAAAATAACAATTTCTGATTATGTCCATCATGCTTTTCTCACCAGATCCGTCATTGATGATCGATTCCACGTGAAAGTCCCGACAGATATGAAACACAGAGGGGGACCATCTTACTTTAAATTGACATCATCCACCTACTACAAATTACAAATAGTCGTGTAAAATGAGTAAAGCAGTAAACAATTTTTTCCTTTTTTCTTTGTAGAGGTTAATTTTTTAAGATTCGAACTGAATCCTTAGCCAGATAAATACTTATCAACGCTAGAAGCAAATTTTTTTTTTTTTTGGGTATTGTAGTTAAAAATATGTTTGTCAAGTTATGCACATTTTGGTTAATCTTCTCTCTAGTCTGATCAAAGACAGATTATTTATATCAAGACTAAAAAATTCATGATAAATGAATCTCTCATGCCATTTTGAATTTTAATGAATAATTTTTTTTTCTGTAAAAAAAATCCTTAATAATGATTAACACTCATCATCAACAAATATTAATGATGAAACATCTTATCCATTAAAATTTAAAATTTTACAAGTGTCACTCATTTAACATTGTATTAAAAATAATTAAAAAGAAAGGGTAATAGAGAAGATCCGAGTCAATCTAAATTTATAACTTGTCATTCTCTTCGTTGCTATTTTATAATTTCGTTTTAGACCAAAGCATTTGAAAGTGGACACTTTCAAAATGGGAATGGCTTCACATTTTTTAACCGCGAGTTGGGGTTGGTATTTGGCCACTATACCTTGAAAGTGGTAGCAGTTAATGGCTAGGAAACTTGTACTTAATCAAATGACATTGGACAAGTGGCAAATCGATTATGAAACACGCATTCACTATAAGCTTGACATTTGCTTCTAAAAAACCAAAATCAAATAAAGAATTATAAATTAATTTGTAGTAATCAAATGACAATAGAACAATTACAACACGCATTCAATCTAACGTCTACACATTTACTTGGAAAAAATGGATTTTGATTCTCTCTGTTACCCATTTTTTTCAATTTCCTTTTAATACAGTGCTAGATTAATAACATGTGTAAAAATTTAAAAAAATATTCAGTCTTAGGCTTTGACATTTGCTTTAAAAAAAACGAAATCAAACAAATAATGAGCAATTAATTTTTTGATATAATAATGTGTTCGGGTGATAGTAAATAATTAATTTTTTAATAAATAATATCACTATTGCATCATTAATTAACAAATTGATTTTTTTATTCTCAAAAGCATTATTCTGCACTCTAAGCTTGTCATTGGCTTCGAAAAACCAAAAAATCAAACAAACAAATGAACAATTTGAAGTTCATTCTCCACTAAAAACAAAGATAGATTTCACTTCTACTAGACACCAGAACGAAATTCAACAAACTTTGAAATTGGACTCTAGTATACTATCTATTCAAGTCTTTGTGTCATAATCAGTAATAGAAGATTTCGTGAATCATTGTCTTAAATCTCCGTTTGGCTGATGAGAAAACGAAAGAAACGAAACAGTGTCTACCATCTTCAAAATCCTTTTCGTTTGTACTTTGTAGTGAAAACGAAACAATCTCAACGAACTAAAAGCAGAATCCAAGATTGACCATTAGACTAGCAGCGGTAATTTTTCACATCGGTCCGAATATTTTGAGGAATTTAGTCCTCTAAATGTCTATTATTTTCTCTATGATTTCTCAACCGCTCAGAAACTGAAAAACAGAAGATTCAATCGATGACTGAAAAAAAGAATCGCCTAAAAATTGTTAAATAAAAGATATGAAGACTAGATCACCATTAAATGGAACGTCTAACTGACATGCATTGCATCAGATCTGTGCAGCAAAACAGTGCAATCAATAAAATCCGAATAAAAGCTCTAGAAGTTAAAAAAAATCATAGCAGAAACAAGCTTCTACAATATCAGAAAGCAATCAACCTACATAAATCTCAGAAATCCAGGAAACAAAGACAAATCCATACTCTATACTGCTATATACGATCATCGCCCGATCACGAACATAAGAGCAAACCAGTAGAAACAGCCTCATCGAACGGTGAGATCTTCAGATCTTGAGTGCAGATCCGAAAAGGAAAGCAACAACAGCGACAGCGCATCCGGTGACGAACGACGGGGAGATTTCTCCGGCGGAAGAAGCAGGAGCAGGCGCCGGAGCCTCAGCGGCAAGAGAACCGCTGATGAGAGTGAAAACCGTAGCGACTACTGCGAGCAGAGCAATCTTGGAAGCTGTGAACTGAAACACTGCCATTGTTCTTCTCTTGAGAATTTCGATCTAGAGCGAGAGAAAGAGAATTTTCAAATGGATATCTGCAATGTGAGGTGTTGTAGAGTTTGAAGCAGGTAAGAGAGTACAGGTGGTGAGAAGTTATATATAAACCAGAGAGAGAGAGAGAGAGGGAGATGTTCGGGCAGGTTTTGATGATCACGGGCTGGTGCCCGGGCATACAGTCTGGCGATTAGTTGATTGACAGCTGGTTCAAAGTATTCGTCGAGAACCAATTTTTTTTTTTGATCTGAGTCGAGAACCTAATTCGAATTTAAAATATTTGATAGACAGCATTGAGTTCAGAATTCTTTGGGTTCTCATATCCCTGGCTTAAGCACCTGTAGCTACGCGCTTAAGCACATGTAAGGATAATATATATGTTTTATCGAGGGAGTAACTCGGACGAGTTTGATAGGTTAAGAGGTTAATTCTAACTCAATTTTAGGTATATAATTTTTAATTTTAATTTTAATTTAATTTGAGGAACTCAATTCAAGTACTACCTAAATTTAATTCGGACGAATTCGGGTTGAATTCGAATTACTTAAATTTGGCTAATTCGAGTTAAAATCGGGTTGAGCTTGGATTACTTAATTCGGGTTGATTATTTGAAGTATAGAATTGATTTTTTTAAATGTAGATCTAATTTTTTTAAGTGATATGAGATAAAAGATAAGACGCAGATAAAGAGAGAAGGAATGAGAAAGTGAGGAGTGAGAGAGGGAGCCTTAGAGTTTAAGACGACTTTGACAAGTGGCGATTGAGAGAGGAATGCTAAAAGAGGGAGGAGTGACAAGTGAGGGAGGGATCTAAGAATTATGGAGGAGATGGAGTAAAGACTTGAAGTAAAGTAAAAGTCTGGACTCTAAAGAGTAAAGATAAATACTAATTATAGTTAAATATATTTTTATATTTATGTATATTCGGGTTTAACCCGAGGTCTTAACTCGAAACTTGCTCAAATTCAATTCAGGTTGAAGTTTTTTTCTTCTAGGGCCAACCCAAGTATTAAAAATTCTAATCCAAGCTTTTTTTTTTCTTTGGTTGGCCCGCCCAAAATGCATCCCAAGTTTTATCAAACATATCTAACTTTACTTAAATCCCAACTCAAATTTTAATTTCTAGATAAAACTAGGTTAAAAACAATATTTGATTCTTGACTCAATTGTTCAAAAATGATTCAAATTTTACTCAAATCAAGAAGAATTAAAATCTTTAGATGTCAAAATACAACTTTTTTGTATTCAATAATCAATAATATCTGAGTCAGTTTACGGGCACCTCGACAAATTTCCTCATCGGTCCAACCAAAAGTAGGTCATTCATGTCAGGACTAAGGAGAGATAAATTTTTCATGACATTATCCCAAAGAGTTGCCAAAATTCTAACTCATGAAGTCTTTAGGTTTACAGATTTTAATAGTCATATTTTAGCCTCTTTTAAATTTAAATTTAAACTTTTTTCCTATAAATTTAAATTCATCTATTTTATGTTTTGTATTAAATCAAGTTTTTTATTTAAATTTGTATAAAAATTTGAATCAACATTGAAATTGACCACCATTAATAAAAAATTGTTTAATTAACATTAATACTATTAAGTTATAATTTATAGACTTAGCGTGACGATTGAATTGGTAGTAAATTTATTCAGTTGTAACCTATTAATAATTTAATGACCACGGTTTTTTGCCCTCAAACTATATCTTAATAGTTTGTATACTATTTTAATTTAAAAATACCAATGAATTTTATTTTTATACGACAAAACAAAATAAAAAACAAATAAAAAGTAATACTGCTTAAATTTTACGCACTTTCTATTATTAGAATTGACAATGAATTTTATTATTGGATAGAGACTCGTTATCCATTCAACAAATTTGACTTATTAAATCAGTAAATAAAAGTTAAAAAAATTAAGTCTAAATAATATTTTTAATAAATATTTTTATTCACATTAATTATATTCAATACAAATTCGAAGTAATAATAATATTTATTTATTAATAGCCTTAATTCTCAAAATAAAGAAGAAGAAAAAATAGCGATTGAATGACACGTACAGTGAGAGGATGTAGGTATTGAAGTGGTGTTGATGGGGAGGAGGGAATGATTAACGCACTACAAGGTGCAAATCGAAAGCGATCCCATCGACCAACGCAACTGCTGCCAGAGAATGGGGTGGGGTTTGTCGGTGGGGTCCACGCACCATGTGAACACACCTGTAATGTGTGAACAAACCACCAGCAGAAGAATGACACGTGGACTCAGGGTGGAAAAACAGGGGTCAAAATTGACGGGGAAGTCACGGTACGTGGTATTGCTTTGTTGGTAAGTTGGTTACTTAAAGTGATGTTTTATGTTGTGTCATGTGCGTTGCCCAAGTTTAAATTACAAATTACAAGTTTATTTGCCATTATTCATTAAATTACAAATAGACAAATTATATACATGAATAAATTTTTATTTATCCAAAAAATAAAGACACAGTGCAAGAAAAAATATTTTTTTGATATTGTACTAGGACCGACCCTTAAGATTGATAGTGGAACCTGTTCGAGTCAAGCCTTAAAATTTTATTTTTTTAATTGAGTTTAAAAAATTATTCAAGTTTGATTTATTTAAAAAACGAGTCAAGTATGAACAAATCAAAAAATGAGTCAAACTCAAATAGATCGCTTCAATTAACAACCCTAGGAGTGTCCATGGTCGTGTTGGGCTAGGCCTGTAATTTTTTTTTTAGTTGAGCTTGTATAGAGTAAGTCTAAGTCTTTACCCAAGTGAATTATCGGTCGTACTAAATCAGATCAAACTTCGGATAAGTGTAGGCCACCTGCAACCAAGTATCGGGTTTCTGGCTGAGTAATGAAACTTGTGGGAAACACATCCCATGGACATTCCTAACCAACCCGATCGACCCCAATTACTGTATTCAAAAACACTTTTTTTAGATACCATACTTTCAATTTTTCACCAATAAAAATATATTGAAATAAATTTTTTATCTATAATTTTTGATTTTTTTATTATTTTATTTCATTAATAATTATAAATTATTCCATTAGATCGGAGTGCATGGTTATCTTAAACTCCGGAATGAAGTAGGTTAGATGGATGGATAAAAAAATAACCACAACTTCAGTCTTAATCACCAACAACCCTGAAAAGAGTACAAACGAGCGGAAGGAATAAACAGAGAGAGAGTGGGTGGAAAAAATATGAATTGGGTGGAAAATCCAGAAGAGATTTTCAAAAATGTGATGGCGTGATCGTCTCCCTTACCATCTCCTTGGCCGTTAAGATAAGGAATGCGGCTGACAAGGGACAAAATTGAAGTCATCGAAACAAGGGACGTTACTTAATTTGAAAGAAAGATGAACTAATCGATTTTAATGTTTTATTTGGTAAGATAAAAAAATAAAAATATGAAAAATTAAAGAAATAGATAAAATATAATTAGGGATGTCAAGGGCCCGAAGGAGGGTGTAGTCTCTATCCCCGTACCCATTTAAAAAAAATCGTTTATTTCCGGTCTACCTCTGTTAGCGGGTATAATTTTTATTTATATCTTCGTCCGCGAGTAAATTTTTAATCCCCGTCCGCGTCCCCGTTTCTCTCATACCCGCCCAAGCTCAAGCTAATTAAATTCAATATTTTAAATAATCTAACAATATTCTAAATAATCTAACATAATATAACACAACATAATATAACATTACATATTGAAAAAAAACACAAACAAATGTCAAAAAATAAATGTTCACAAATAACATAATGGTGATAAAATCATCTCAATCAACTCAATATATATTTTTATTTATTTAGCAGGTAACGGGGACGGGGCGGGACGGAGGTAAGGGTAAGTCCATCCCCGCCTTCATTTCCGCAAGGGTTTATACGGATATTCCCATATATGTCCACTGTTCAATACGTATAGTCTGTCTCCGGTCCAAACTGGACGAGTTTGGACGAATACCTGTTTTTTTTCGATCCACTGCCATCCCCAAATATAGTGTTTGATAAAAAACGAAAATACATATCAAAATCAATTTTTGTATAATACCCTGGCAAAAATATAAACACATCCCTCAGATATTCAATTATACGTAGTAATTAGTACAAAACAAACCCGTCCCACAAGTCAATAAAAAATGAGTTTTTTCTCAAACTTCACTCAAAACAAAAATTCTTATGCGTTTCGACTTACAACCATCAATATCTCCGTCTCGTATATATTCTCTTCATTTTCTAGGGTAAATCTAATACGTTTTGCTTATTCTCATATACCCACTCAAAAAAGTTATTAGACAAAGATAATCATTTGTTGATAAAAAAATCAAGTTGTTCACCTGCTATAGTATTTTGGGTCGACCGTGGTCTTTCCACGGATAGGAAGTGATACTTTTAAGCATGACCCTATATTATATTTGTACAAATATATTATTAATCACTCACTTACCTTTAATCATTTTAAAAAAAACGTGATTTGTACGTACGAGTTTACTCTAGGAAAAAAATATGTTAGGGTTCCAAATCGAACACACGTGGCCACACAAGACTGCCTCAGGACTTTAGCATGCAGATCAGCAAATGGGCTTGTCCATGTGGTCCATTCATAGCAGATTAAAAACTCATAAATAAACTCTCTTTTCATTTTTTGTTGTTGTATTTTTGTCCTCGAACCATCGGTTTCAAGATTGGGATAATTACACATAAAACTTCTCAAATTTGTTACTTAATAATTTAAATCTCTTGATACTTGAAATACTAGTTAGTGCACACGTGCGTTGCACGTGAACCGTTTTGAACATGAAATATAAAATATTGTTGTAGAACTTTCAAATATATATTATTCAGAAGTTTAGGAAATTTTCGAGAGGAATGTAATTATAGTATTTTAGTTGAACTTTGGTATTACTTGACACTTGAACTTTGAAATTACTTGACAATCAGGGAACAATTTATCTTCTTGCTATCTTCCTCCATATGATTTTTTTAATTCACTTTAAGATCAGACATCCATGGCTTTCTTATTGAACATGTTTGATTCAGGATGAAGCTTATGACATTAACTCAAATGTCGACTTAATAATTTTTTTTGATTTAGGTATATTAAAGCATCTCTTCAACCAAGCTTTTGTTAGATAGCAATAAGATGGCCTATGCTCAACAGAGGTGCCTGAATTGATGGCTTTCCGCAATCACTCTTAAGCAGACATTTGGTAATTCAAGGAACAACTTATTTTGCATAATTCTAAACTCCTGAAAGCATAGTATCCCTGTACGAGATAGTATGTTAAAGGACACAAGTTATTTAACATATGATAAATGCTTGGTGATGCATGCAGTGAAAAGAGCTTTTACTAGGGAAAAAAAAAATTAGTAAGGATTCACAGCAAATAGCTTCTGTTCAATGGGATATTTTCGAAATGATAAGCTCATTTTTTTTCTTTTCTAATAAGTAATCCAGACATATCCAACCATGCTTGAATATTGCATCTTACCCTTTGGTTGCCTAGAGACACCACTCAATTTGATGACTGGTAAGTCACTTTTTCTCATAGATGCTTGAATATTCTCAAGCAACATTGTGTATTTGTCACGGATTCCAATCCCTTTTAGTATTCCACGATCATTAGTTGGTTTATAATACTAAACACGTGTACTTAGTTTTATGTAGTCCTAAAAAGTGATTAATATAACAATGTCGTATGTATTAGGGGATTCATGTTTTGCTTTACTTTTGTCATGTCCTCCTTAAGTTATTTTGTTTTGTTTCATTTGCCTATTCATAATGATTTGGAAAGCGCCAAATTTGAATGATATCTATTCCACAATTATCTTCATTATACTTTTGTGTCCAAAAAACCTCGGTAAACATTCACAGTGCCTAGCCACATCTCTAGGCATAATAAATGTTTTCAATATTATTCTAAAGCCAAGAAGAGAACAAGATTATTCTCTATTTTATATATCCCCTTAATAATATGTGACCGTTGTTTAAAGTCTACTAATTCAAAACAACTGACCAAGTATGATGAATAGAGGGACATGTGAAACAGTCTACTCCTTTCACAATATACAGACACAATGTGTATGCATGTAATCTTTCCTAAGTCAAAATGTTTTAGACAATCACAATTTATACAGACTAAACTAAAGGCAGGATTCTAGAATGTACTATATTGATCAGAGTTATAGGCATAAGGATAATAGAAATTAAATGCGCCACAAGGGAGACAGTGTATTAAGTGAAACAGACAAATTTCGTTGGTAAGTTTCAACATCTAAACAAGACATCATCATAGACTATATTTTGAAATCAAAGCATGTGCTAAAGGACAATTTATTCAAGCAAAAATGTTGGAATTTGTATAAGGTTTTGATAATTTCACATCACAAATCGGATTAGCAACAAGATGCGTAGGAAAAATGAACATATGAAGCAACATATATAAGAAAGTAACTGCATAAAGTAGTATGGTAAGTGCGAAGCACTGCATTCTCTTATCCTTGTGAATCTTTGAAGGTGAAAAAATACCATTTGAGATGGTTCATATTACTAAAAAGTTACGATGTGATATTTGGTGTTAATATATTGAAGAGAAGGATTAAGTGGGGAGTAAAAGAGTAAAGCTACTTCAAATGCTAACATGTGCATCTAAACATATTCAATATCATAATAAAAAAATAGAACTCCATGGTGTCTTGCTCATATAATACCCCTAAGGTAGCATGGCTAATTCTGACGTTCTTGATTGCATGGAAAGACATGAGTTATTAACATTTTTTGGGTCGTGGTTTCATCATTGACACAAATTGCTTTCTATACCCTAAGGAAAGATTAATGCGTATAGAAAACATAAGTTAAATTATGAAACATATTCAATATCATTAATGCTTGACTATCTTAGACATTACCTTTCCATCATGCTTGAAGGTATATTCAATCCAGTTACTGTAAGCAATGATTTTAGCATTAATATTCTATATAAGCTGCAAATAATGATCTTTTAGAAGTAAGGTCTATATGCTATGTTTTTTCATGTGAGAATGAAAAAGAGAAGGAATAAGTAAAATATTTAATAAGACTTCGTTCTCCAAACAATTATGGTGAACTTACTTTTATCTTCTTAGCAATTCCAATAACTAAAGTTGACATGTAAGAATGCATTGGCAGGTGGCGCACCAAAATTGAGAGGCGGAGTTGAAAAATCCACAACATTATAATCCCATGTCTATTGAGAATTCTACAAATTAAACTGGAAATCCTCTTTGAGAAGGATCTACCCAATAATAATTGATTATAAAAATTATTTTCGAGTTGGTCTCTATCACTAACGCTTATTCAGCACTATCTAAATTTCATACAAATTTATCACAGTGATTCACAAGAAAAAACAGTGCCTCAGGAGATCCCCCACCTCCTATTCTCCGTGATTTTGCATCTTAAGCCTTCTTTTTTTGTAAATATAAAAAATATTCCATTGCATGGCATACAAAATAATAGAATCAAGCAACAATTTTTACATATGAATATAGTGAAAAACAACTTAGATAGATTTCAAGCACCTACTCATGGATCTCAACGCTTGCATGTCTTTTGAATTACTTAGTTTACAAAATATAACTAACAATAATATATGGATTTTTTAAAAAATAAATGTTATCGTGTAGAGCCTCTAACCAATAAGGGCATTCATTATATACGAAAACTTATATTGCCTAACTGATAAAGGAACTGGACAGTGTGGAATATTCTCCTTCCTCTAGATACCGTGGCCATTGTCGTAGCCTCGGAAATCAAAGTTTTTCATTGCTTGTGGGTAGAGAAACTCTAATTGAAGAACCTCTCAAAAAAACCCCAATTTCCAATTCTGCACAATACAAACATCAACAAATTAGAATCAATAGTTTCTTTAATTTTCAGAAAATAATATATGTAATAGTTAATCTGCAATTTATCGATGCAAAAAGTGTAAAGAAAAGTGAGTTCATCAACATCAATAATTTCTTACCCGGATTGTCGGGCCTTTCTTAGGGAGTAAAACAGCAGGTAGATGGGATTCTAAAGCTAGTAATAGTAGCTATAAGATAATTGATGAAAATCATCGTAACTCTTCTGATTTTGAAACCTGTTTTGATCATCAAGAAGACGAATGACTTGGGCTCCGTCCTTTTATTGCGAGATTGTCGAAAGATTATTGCGAGATTGTCGAAAGATTTTTGAGATAAGAGAATGTGAAACGTTAGAAGCTCAACAGTCTGGAGTTTCTATACATTACAATTACATAGCAACAATGAATTCATGACTAACTTAAACAAGGCTAGTGTCTAGGTGTTTAATCTTTTTCATAGCAATATAATAATCAATCAAAAAAAATTCACTTAACTGCATTTTATTAGTAGTATGGTATAGATAGATTGATGAATTCAATAGCTTTTTATAAAATGAACAATGTTATATGGACTTAAAAAATAGATTAATAAAATAAGTAAAAAAATTACAACATGAATAAAATAAGACTAAATTGAAAAATAGATAGGTAGATAGATATGTAGCAATAATGTTGTTAATAGTCAATTAAAAGTTTTGATCTAGATATAGATATAGATTTATTAATTACACTTATATTTTAATATTTATTCCTAGAATAGGAATGATCTAAGAGTTAAATTAGAAAATAATATATGATTGTCTTTATGGAATAATTTTTTTTTTTTGCAAGGTGCTTTTAGAAATAGTATATAGATATAGATAGATATAAATTGCATTGTCTTTACTTAAATTTTTAATTATGAAAAAAGAATTCAAAAGTTTTTGAACATATTAATTGACATTTAAAAGTAATATTGATACAGATAAAAATATAAAATAGTAGCTTAAGGGTCACAATCACAAATAATATAACATTAATATTCTATTCTATATCTAAAAGAGTATTATGGGCATTGACTATATTATTAGGGTTAATATAGTCAAACAAAAGTTTTTTACTTTTGTTAACATTTTATAGTACTATAGATATAGATATAGATATAGATTATACACAAACTCTCTGAAATTTGTAAGTGCATAATATTTAGACCCTTGCTGCCATCAAACGTCCGTTAATATATCTGTTAGTAAATTATATTTAAACTCCGTGAAGTTATAAACTTATAATACTTAGACACCTCAAATTGAAAATGTTATACTTAGACAAAAAATACTTCATTCAAATATTGAATATCAAATATTTTAAATTTTACAACCAAGACTTATATTCTATTATATCATTTATTGAAATAAAATTAAAAATATAAAGTCATTTTTTTCTAAAAAAATCATAATTAGTGGATAATTATACTATCTATTAGAATAAAACTAAAAAATCAAATAAGGAATTTAAGTCATTCATTGAAATAAAATCATGTTTTATTATGTCATTTATTGAATTAAAAAAATCTATTTTTTCTTAAAAAAACATAATTAGTATATAATTATACTATCTATTGGAATAAAATTAAAAAATTAAATAAGGGATCAAACTATAATGGATACAATATATTTTAACTTTAATTGAGATAATTTGGTAGTTTTATTTGGCCGTTTAAGCAACCAAATTTAATTCTAATAGATAGTGTAATTGTATATCAATTATAATTTTTTAAGAAAAAATTAGATTTTTATTTTTAATTTTATTTCAATAAATATAATAATAGAACATGAATTTTAATTGTAAAATTTAAAATATTTGATATTCTATCTTTGATTTGAATATTTTTATTTAAGTATAATATTTTAAATTTGAGGGGTCTAAATGTTATGCGTGTAAAAATTTCAAAAAATCTAAATATAATTTATTAACTAATATAATAAATATTGACGATAAAAATCTAAATATTATATGAGTACAAACTTTAAAAGGTCTATGCGTAATATTTTTAGTGTTTAATTAACAAAGGCACTGCCTCAGGACTTTAGTGAGAATGCGATCAGCACGTGGCTGGTCCAGGTGGTCCATTTCATAGCAGATTAAAACTCATAAATAAACCTTTTCTTTCCCTTTGGGAAATATTTCATCCACAGTTTCTCTAAATAAGTCTATTTTCAACGACACTCATTTCCTTTTCTAAAATTTCATTGCACTTTCTTCTAGTTTATATGTTCTTTTCACATAAACCCCCTATCATAACCACCTGTTATTGATTATCTGAAAAGCGTTGATTTCATACCAAAATGTTTATTGAATGTCAATTTTACCCTTCTTATTCCCCAAGAAACTCTTGTTTCACCCCCTCTCTCTAATGCCTCAATAACCTAATCGCCTAGCTGCAAAACCACCATGGCAATGAACCCAAGCCATTGGTCCATTGTCACAGTTATGAAACTAGCATATGCATTATGCAGACCCATCATTGTTGGCAACAAAAGCACAAACAACTATTTGTGAACACAAAGGAGACAGTTGTTTTGTACTTGCTCTTCTCAAAGTTTGATTCTTGCATATATACTCATCAATGGATTTAAGTATTTGCTGACCGTGTCCTTACCAGAAATGGGTATGTGTATGTGCCAAATCAACAATCTAACCTCATGCAAACCACTAAATTTTGATACTCTAACTTGAACTTTGATTCGAGCACAATCGAAGGTGGAGCTCGAAGGATTTTTGAATCGAAGGCCACTACTGTATGGCCCAGTAATCAACTATTCAATTTCAAGAATATGACATACTAGTCAAAGTCAATAAGCCTAAAAAATCTCTATTTTCAGGAAGGGGAATATGATTCAGAATTAATAATTATTTCAATCATTGTGCCTGACAAAGCCTCTATCTCCAATGAGTTACATGTGAATTGTATACTCGTGTGACTTCAATTGGGGACCACAAAAACCACACCACTACCCATCACAAACCCACCGTTAATCCCTTAAATCCCAATTTTTTTTTTAATTCTAATGCTAATCAAAACAACTAAACCTAAATCCACATCACCCATTAATCACAACTGCAAAATTGGTCTTGTTCTATATACGAACTGGATTTGAATGGTAGTGCTAGTGGTGGGCATACACGGCGGTGGTGTGTGCATGCAATGACGGTGATGGTCTTGGAAAAACTGGTTTATTTCTCTTTCTATGTATCTCTCCTCTGTTATATGTATACATTCCATGTCTCTATTTTTCTTGATCTTACAAACAATGGCTAGTGTGGCAGTGGAGAGAGGGTTACTGGTGGTTGGAAAAGAAAAAATGAGGGGATGGGGATGGGGGAGATGGGGGAAGGAGATGGAAATAGCTAGGTGGATGTTGAAGAAAGTGGTGAGGGAGAAATGGGTGGGGGAATATCTAGTTTCAGTCGAGGTTTTTTTTTTATCAATTCAGTCAAAGGGGTTGACATTTGGTCTTTCTCTCAATATTATCAACATATACATACATATATATAAAATAAGAATATGTATTAATACATAGTTTAATGAAAAATAATCAGTGAATATGTAAATTTTTATAAAATTCATGATTAAAATGGTAAAACGTGTTTCCGTCACATCTGTTAGCCAACCAACACTGACATAGGAGATTAATGAAATTTCAGAAAAGGAAAGGGGTGCCATTGAAAATAGACTTATTTATAGGGGGTGTAGATGAAATTTTCCCTTTTCTTTTTTTTTTGTTGTTTTTTAGTCCTTGAACCATCGGTTTCAAGATTCCACCAATTGCACTTACTTATAAACACCCGCTAGTTCAGAGGTACAATTTGATCTGCTTGGATGGTCTGATCAAATGGCCTCTAGTCCCCATCAAACCCACATCCCTCTTCCTCCTGACCCAGGTAATTCTTTTGCTCTTCGTTTTTTTTTTCTTTTGTCCTGTAAAAATGTATCTTCAATTGGATTGTAACTATGAGCTAATATACAATGTTTAGTGAGGTATGATCGACAATTGCTTCTTGGGTTTTGCTTATTTTGAGTTGGGTTTTGGAAATTATCGATCATATGCCTTCTGATTTGATGAATTGGAGTGTTTCAATTATTTCTGAATGTGGGTGATTTGATGCTGTTACTGATCTCAATCTCTTGGTTCATGCTGGCAATTACAAATCATGCCTATAGATTCAAGAATATGTGTTGTGAGTCGCATTTCTAGTCCTCTGTGTGGGTGTGGGTGTGGGTGTGCTGTTCTGCTTTGGGTTTTGAAATGGCTTGTTAAAATAACTTGATATGAAAATTAGGTTTAACGTGATTTATCACCGTTTGCTTCAGATGGTTGGGAATTTTCATATTGTTGTTAACTGGGCTTCATGCCTCCGTCACCAGGTATTTTGAGAATGATATTTTTTTCCGACTTTTTAGATACGTACAGTGAGGACTCACATTCATGCATTCCACTTACTTTTTGGGAATTCAGGCATTTATACACGTCTTCGCGGTAGGCGCTTGTAACAATTACAAGACCTGACAATTGTAGGGAGCATGGGTATCCAATGTAGTCCAATGGAACCAGTTCAGGCATGGCATTTGGGCTGGTGGGATTGGGTTAGGGGTTGTTTCTAACATTTTTTTTTAATGAAATAGAAAATATTAGACTTTATGCTGAAAATTTATGGGCATCGTGTGAGTTTAACGAGTTAATTATGGTTATATCTTTATATTAGATTGTCATTTTACATGTTAAGTGGGCTTGTTTAGTTTGCACTGCACATCCAGTTACACCACACTCTTTAGCATCTAAAATCCGCTCTCGTACTCAACAGAGCATAAACGCAACATTTTTTATTCTTGCTAAAGTTAATATAGTTGGTGAGTACGATTGACTAAGGAGGATGCAGACCTAGGAAATTTTATGGTATGTGTTGCTCTGGAATTCTGTTGTCCTTTTACCTCATTATCTGTCCTTTTTTATCCTGTCCTTTGTAATTAGTTTCCTGAGGTCTGCACCATTCCCACTTGCTTGTTGTCTGTGTCTTAGATCTGATTCTGAGAATTGTTCTGATTAATGCACCCTGTTTAGTAATACCACTATTAAAATCCCAAATGAAACTGGAAAAATTAAAAACTTGGGGTGACAAGGAGGGGGGGGGGGTGTTTAACAGCTTCAACTAAACATGGACTGATGGACCTGAAGGTGGTATGTGAATTGTGCTCATTGGTTTTCAGTTTATTATCCAGAAGATGGTATTTCACTTTTCTTGTTTGCATCTATCTGTTTTAAGAAATATTGCAATCCATATTGCTGTTGTTTCTCCTACTTTTTGCAAAGCCATATCTCTAAGTTGGGCATTTTAACTTCCAATCTACATTTTTAAAAGGTAATTTACTGTTTTTGCAGGTGAAAATAACCTCACTCATGAAGCTCACTTGTCTCCAGTTCCCATTTTCGTTGTCACACAAGCGGGTCAGCTTCCAAGTGAATTCTTGGAGCCATCTCCTGAGAGGCAATTGGTGATTGGTTTTGACTGTGAGGGTGTTGATCTTTGTCGTAATGGAACTCTTTGTATCATGCAGGTGATTTTGTTTTGGGTTTCCATTTTAGGCTAGATAACTGAATTGGACACTGCAGTTTTAAATTTTTCTTTTGTGTCGTGGGATTGATTTTGACTTTTTTTATTTTTATTTTACCATACTTTTATGTAGAATACCATTTCCTATGACCAGACGTGTATTTTATCTACTTTTGAAAACTAATAAGATGTGCGTAAAAGCAATACCAATGAATATGAGCCTAAGTAGACTGATTGAAAGACAATAGCTTACCTATTTAGTTAGACATTTCATGGTTACATGATGTAAGCATCGCTATACAATTGGTGTATATGTAGTCGGGAATCTAGAAGGAGTATAGTGGTGAGTGACTGAGTGTAGATATTATGTACATTGCCAAGATCTATTGATCTCGGAGTCCAAAGGATTAGGTTTTTTAGCTTGTCTTTACTAGGTCTCTTCAGTTTATTTCGCATCAGCATTGAGTATAAAACATCATGTTTTTTAAGTTGTCATATTGATTTCGAATTTTTGCCCTTCTCAAACTGGGTGCTGTTTCCATATCCAAAGCAATATGCTGTAATTTTCTTTTTGACCTTTTAACTCTTCTATCGATGGCTTTTATTTAGGATTTCATACGTGTATCATCAATGGATTTGCATGATGAGAGTTAAACTGAGCAGTTGAAATATGCTTTGCTTTTTTTGCAGCTGGCCTTTTCAGATGCTATATATTTGGTTGACGCTATTCAGGGTGGAGAGATGCTTATGAAAGCCTGCAAGCCTGCACTTGAGTCCAGTTACATCACTAAAGTTATTCATGATTGCAAACGAGATAGTGAGGTCTCTTACAGATTTCTTCTGCTTTTGGACCTCAGGATATTTGAATGAATGTTTCATGTTTGATGTTTTTGAACCTGTTTTTATCTTGCAGGCACTGTACTTTCAATTCGGGATTAAGTTGCACAATGTTGTGGATACCCAGGTGAGCGTCTTCACTTTTTCAAGTTTATGGCTAGCATTGCTGGCCATCTTGTTTCTTCTCTTTTTTCTTTCCCCCTTTTACCTGTGCTGTAGTATTTCTTGTGGAAGCTTTCTAGTAGTCTGTCATACTGTATTTCAAAAAAACTATGACCAGTATAAAAAGGAGATATGTGGTTTTCTCTGGACGGTGGTTTTCTGGAGGGGGTTTGAGGTTTGAATATCTGATTGAAAACACATCCTAGAGGTTATCAGGTTTTTTGTTTACTACATGTTGTTGATATTCACGATTTAATTATTTGCTTTGCCAACATTAACAGTCTACTTCCTTTGAACAATGGGTCTATTTAATTGATTAGGCGTAGATCCCTTTTGTTAGCCCGCTGCACATTTGCAAGCCATTATCTTGTTCTTCACAGCCTTTTTTTGGGCCCAAAAAACACTTGAGCATTTGTTGTGCATAATCTCTTTGGGAGCTTCTTTAATAATGGGCTGGTTAATAGTTTTTTCTTCTTTGTCACCTTGCCTTCTACTTATACAAGCAAGCAGTTTTGTGATCACTTTTAATAAAAGCTTGAGGTTAGTTACCTCAAATTGATGAATCTTCTTGACTTTGAAGAGGTTATGTTTGGATGGGCATATGCAATGGGATTTTTCTTTAATCGATTATGATTGACAGTTTCTTCACATGCAGATTGCTTATTCTTTAATTGAGGAGCAAGAAGGACGGACAAGAGTGCTAGCTGACTACATATCATTTGTTGGCCTCCTTGCAGATCCACGCTATTGTGGTACCTGGTCTTTTTTGGTGTTGATTTTTCTGTTTTTGACCCTGGAACCTTTTGCAGTTTAATGAATATTTTTATCAAGAGTGCTTGCTTGGCATGTGTCATTATCATTGTTGGCATGGTTGTAGTTTCTGTAGTTTTTATTTGCATTTTCCGGACTAACTCATTTGTGCATCTGATTTAGTTGGGCAGATGGGGAGCGAGAAAAATAATGTGCAGAGTGAAATTATATGTTACAATATGAATCTGACCAAATCTTATTGGCTATTCCATTTTTGAATTTTTTTCCTTTCAATTTTTCTTTTTACATTATGGAACATGATACGGTTGGCCATCTACAAGCTTAGGAAGACACATGCCTCTGTCTTAACAGAATGTGTAGTGTGCCTGTCCATAACTTAGCAAAAGGATATATTCCTGGATCTTGTGCTCCCTTTTGTAGTACTTTTACCATCCTACCGTTTCTCTAATCCTAGAGGATGTAGTATTTTGTTGACATGCATTTATCACCTATTATTGTGCGGATATGGTTCTTGGATTTTGACTTTGAGATTTGAATGCAGGTATATCTTATGTCGAGAAGGAAGAAGTTCGTGTACTTCTGAGGCAGGTTGGTTTCGGTGTCTTAATAACTTTTCTGAAACCGGGAGGCACAGGGTCATCCCTGTTGGCAAAGGCTTACTCACACAGTCAAAACTTATGTTCAAGCCTCTCACCCCCCCCTCCTCTTCACTAATCACATAATATGCTTTTCTTAGCTGTATTAAAAAAAAGTTATCCTTCCTCTGGTCTGCTTCTCGCAGTGCAGACTTCTGGGTCTTTTGGTAAAAAGGAAAAGTTGTTTGTCCTTGCTTTAGATGAAGTTCAATGGATCAATCTCTTATGATGGTTATACGTACTATTTTTGTAATATTTTTTTTTTCCATATATAAAACCTCAGATCTGCATTTTCAGCCCATTTTCCCCCTCCGTCTCTCATAAAGGCTGTTAATAGACTTGAGGCAAACTCCATAGGACCATAATATAGATGAACTTTATTGCCACGTGCATCTTATATTTGAGTGAATTTCTCATCACCTCCTTACGAGTCTGTTCAATGAATGAAGGTGGTCCTCTGTGATTTTTCCTTAATGTTTAGTGTACTAAGTTATGGAAAGTCACAACTAATAGCCGATGCTGGTGCGTAATGTATTAAACTATAAGCCAAACATAAGATCATAGAAATCTCCTTTGGTGACATGCTGAATTAGTTAATTCGTTAACAAATCATATTATGCTGTTTTAGCAACGTATTAGGATGGAGAACTGCCGGTTCAAACATCTATATGGCTTGTTTGAGCTCAGAGCAGTGAGAAAGTACATACAAAGTTTATATTTTTGTTGACATTCGGTGACATCTAGGATCACCTTAATCATTCAGCATGAGAACTTACACATATTCACCAATACATATGGATCTTTTTTGTGTGTGTGTGAATATAGATGTAAGTTCTTAATTTTAGTTGTCAGCAATACACGTGGAGGGATATGTGGTGTTGTCTTTGATCAGTTCTTCATTTACATTTCCAGGACCCTAACTTCTGGACATATAGACCACTCTCTGAACTGATGGTCCGTGCTGCTGCAGATGATGTCCGCTTTCTTCTCTATATTTATCATAAGATGGTTGCGAAATTGAATCAACAATCTTTGTGGTATCTTGCTGTCCGTGGCGCGTTGTATTGTCGATGTTTCTGCCTAAATGACAATACTTTTGCTGATTGGCCGTCTCTCCCTCCAATCCCAGGTTTTCCGCTCTTTCCCCCAAATAAGCAACAATTAGTTCTTTGGTCAACATACGCGCATATGCAGGTGCATGCTTGGCATGCACACAAGCACAACTTAGACATGGTGCTGCGTCATAGAAGTGCATTTTTTTTTCATAACAAAAAATACTGTCCATTGTACCTCCATAAACACAGGCAATGATTCAAGACGACTTAAGCATGCATATGATCATCATATCCCTAACTTATTCACAATGCTTGCTTGTTTGCGAACAAGATTAATGAGGTGGGCTCCAAGTAATTGTGTTAATGCTTTGTTGAGTTGAGTAGAGATGTATCTAACATATTAACCAAGTGATGCAATATGTCACCAATGACATGTGATCATATGTTGATTTTAATAAGTTTTTTAAACACTTGCTATTATAAGGTTTGGCAAGCAGTGAAATTGTGCTTATTATTACAGAATATTACAGAATATAGATTGCCATCTACTTCTAAAATACAGAAATGAGTGTAACAATTACACGCCTCGCTCAGCAGTGAGTGCAGGACCTAAAAAAACATCATCATATTCGAACTATTACGGAGCTTAGAGATATCAGAATAAATGTGTCCTTTAAAACTTCCTTTTTTGTGCTCAAAAGACGACAAAATATAATTGGAAGTATATAGTTTTTATGATATTGCATATGTAGTCTAAGATGCAGTCACTATGGAGTATATTTCATCATATTAGTGGCTTAGCACTTCAAAATGTGTTTTGAGTCATTTGTATGACATTATGAATAATTGTTGACACTTGCCAGGACATCCTTAATCTTTACAATTACATTGATGCATCTTAAGGAGTGACAATTCCATCATCATCCATTCCACCATTTTGATCTTGGTACACGGACTTATAGTAGTAATTGGCATCATAGATATTCCATGTGACATGATGTAACGTGTTGAGGTATTGTACTTCAGCAATCCTGAGATGCTGAAACTGCATTCGAAGTATTATTAGAATCAGCTCACTCTCTGGTAGCAACTTATTTGCATGCACAAATGTGATTACTTTTCTTTTTTTCCTCTGGGGTATTGTCACATCCAAGAGTGGCAAGCACTTCTTCTTGAACATTGTACCCAAGTAGCAACAGGAATTTTAAATTTTTGTTTGGTAGCTGTGTCCAACTGCTAATTTTGCTGAACTGTAGAAATGTGCGGTGAGTTAGATTGTTAGATAGGAACATCAGCAAAAATTACACTTAGATTAAATACTGATTAATGTTCATTGTACCATTTCAGATAACCTCATTGCTGATGAGAATGCTTTTGAGGAAGAAATCCTCTCCGTTCTTGATGTTCCACCTGGGAAAATGGGACGTGTTATTGGAAGAAGAGGGGCTTCCATCTTGGCTATAAAGGAGTCTTGCAAGTAGGTTTCTTCTCACTATATATGGTATATCCGTATATAACTTATATAGGGGAGCACCACTTTTTTTTTCCCTCCTGTTCTTGACTTGAGCATATTTTTGCAGTGCTGAAATCTTCACTGGAGGCACCAAGGGTCCACCTGACAAGGTTAGTGTTCCAGACATGCAGAATTTCTCAATAGTTACTGCTTAATTATCTCACGTCTCAATCGATGAATCAATCTCCTAGCACAAGGTTCCTGTAATTGAGGTATCCCATACCATTTTGGATGCATTTACGAAGACTGGATGATTATTGATATTATCACGGTTCTTAAAATGATCTTGGTAACCCTACATAACACGCCCTTGTAGTTCAAAAGTTCAAAAATTTTGCCTCCTTGTAGTTCAAAAGTTGGCCACCACAATTTATTAAAGTTAGTGTTTATACATGCCATAACTGAATTTCAGCTGGAAAAAATCTGCCCACAAATCCCGCCAGCCCACCCACCCTCCCTTTTGATGAGGTGGACTGGAAAAATTTGTGATTGGAATATTGCAAAATTGGCCAATACATTCAGACCAACTGGAAAATGAAGTAAAAATCGACCAAATGGGTAAAATTTTCCGGTTGCCTGATAAGAAATTTGGATGTAATTTGGTTTCATGCCACTGAAGAAAGTCTCAATTCATTTGTGGAAACCGTGATCCTATATATGTTCCTTACACCTCATGGTTTTACATGCAGGTGTTCATTATTGGACCAGTACAGCAGGTGAGGAAAGCAGAAGCAATGTTAAGGGGGAGAATGCTGGATGTGTTTTAGGAAGTTTGTATTAGGCATTGCGTCTCGCTTTCAACTTACTATCGACAATAACAATAAACTTACCAAAAATATGCGGTTCTGTTAATGTGCCGTGTCCTTGCTTAAAAATATCCCTATGTACATAAAATCATCGGTTAGTTGAGATGCTGATGCTGCTATTCTCTGATCAAACATTGTTTGTGCTCAAAGTGGAGGGATGCAGACTGATCCAGTTTGCCCCCATGTTCAATTTGTAATGGAATCAGTTCAAATTGAATGATTAGAATGCACAATTAACCGATTTGAGTAGGCCAGTAGAGGTTGACACTAACTGTTGGTTGTTAAATCAGTAATGTGAGAAATACCAAAATTGATCATAAGTTATCACAAAAGTTGTAACTTCACCCCAATAAATTATAATTCAAACATTAAAAATTATGACTTGATCCAAAAAAAAATTGTTGTAAACTAAGCACAACATTTGCATAAAAATTCATAAAAAATTGTAAAATTTAAAAATGTGATACTGATTTTTTTTTTTTGGAGTACTGTAGTCTTGTCCCCCTTCTGAATTGGAAGATTTGAATTACAGAATGAAAGTGATGCATAGAACATTGTTTTATTTGGGTAGTGATGCAAAGAACATTGTTTTTTTTTTTTTTTTTTTGATGCATAGAACATTGTTTTTTTTTTGGGCAATTGATGCATAGAACATTGTTTTTTTGTTTGGGTAAGTGATGCCTAGAGCATTGTTGTTTGTACATAAAAGAGCTTGTATGATGATTGGCATAGCATTTGATTTGTGCCATAAAGGAGAAAAAGACAGCAAAAGACATAATTCTCTCTCCTAGAAAAATAGTGCATACAAAATTTAGGATTAAAATCTATTTCAATACATTTTTCTTTATATGAAAATAGTGCATACAAAATTTAGGATTAAAATCTATTTCAATACATTTTTCTTTATATTTTTTAAATGACACTTCACTCATCATGCATGCATTGGTGAAAGACCATTCCTCGATTTGTGATTGTCATTGTTGAGCATAAATTACACTAATCTTCTTTGTATTGTTCCAATTTTATCGAAAGTCATAAAAGGATGCATTGGTGAAGAATCCAAGATGATTTACTATTAAAAAAACAACTGATGAAAAGTGCTGTGAATAAGATCTAAATCCAGGAAAAAGGGCTTCATGAATTTCCACTCTTGAGGTGCTTCAATACTGAATGTATTTCCACTCTCATAATCTGAAGGTGCTTCACCATTGTATGAAAATTTATCTAATATTAGAGGTAAAAATTTAAATTCTCAACCTACAAAAATATAACAACAGTCAAAATTAACCAATTTTCATCTAATTTAATTTAATGGTACAAAATTTATTCAAAAATTATTTTTTCCACTCAAAAACATCTTTGCACGACCACCAATGTCAAAATATTCTAACAACGCTTCTCAATATCAAACACTTTCATAGATCCACACCTACCCCTCTATTATTTTTCCTCTATTTTAATTTTTACTATACGTAATTAAAGAAAAGAGAAGCAAAAACAAATTGATATTTAAAATATAAATATTACACGATCAATATTCAATTTTTGGTATTACAAACACCGGGCAATTACTAATACATCACCAAAACCTCTCAAATATCCCGACCAGCAGCGAAGACACTCTTCGACACACCAGATCTTTTCCATGTAAATTACTTAGAAATACACAAGGAATATCAAGAGAAAACTGGGTGAATAAATTGGGAAAGCGAAACAAATTATTTCTTGAGGCTACCAAATTGGTATTGTTGGCTACTAAAGCTCGAGAAGAAGTCATCTCCACCTGTTGCTGTGGATGTGAACCCAGATCCAGATCTACCAAGTCCAGATCCTGCACCCATGGCTCTGCCCATGTAAAATGAGGCTGGAGGTCCCTTATCCTTTTCATCTGATCCATCAGTCAAACCACCCACGACACCGACACCTGCCAGATTTACCTTCTTCGCTGCCAGTAGGTTTCAAATGAACAATGCGATTTCAACATATAGGCAATCAATGACAATTAACAGACAGCAATGTCAATTAAAACCTAAAATCTCGCCCCATCTGATACACTTTTTCTGTAAGTTTGATCTCTACAGCTGAAGAATGAGCATGTTCTTGGGCTATCGTCGAAACATACATAGGGTTGACGACGAAACGAATAACGAAGCTTTACGACAACTTTTTTCTACAAGTTTACTAGCATCAAATACACAAGTGCTCTCTGAACGGATCTCAAACAAACCGTGGCTGACAACGGGGGTCTCTATCCAAGAAAGATAGTATGGCTACACTTCCGTAGGAAGTCAGAACTGGCGGAAATGGGTAACAATTTCATCAGTGGATCAGCCGACCAAACTAATTTATCGCTTGTATAGTTCTCTTTTTGTGCAATGTGGTCCAATGACATAACATGATTTTTCGCCAAAATGAGTTTAATATCATCCTCTAAAACACTGGCATGCATCTCTGGTGTTAGTTACCCTATGTGGGTTCAAATAAAAATGATAACATGGTAGTGCTGTGATGGGTTTTACAAAAATCTGATAGATTTTAACATCAGTAGTAACATGCAAATCAACGATGCAACAGAAAGACAATTGGATTAGCTAAAAATAAGCAACTTACGTGCAGTTATGTTAAGATCAATTAGTCCACGGCTCAGAGAATCTGCCCATATTCCAGATTTAACTTGGAAAGAATCTTTCTTTGGTGGAGGCATAGAATCCACTGAAGACTTTTCATTCATGATACTATGGCTGCCATCATCGACAGGATTTTGTGAGGGTTCTGTCGACACTGAATCACTATTAGAAGTGAATGCACCAAAAAGATTGGACCCATCAAAACTGCTCAGCGGAACAGATGCGAATGGATCAATTGTGCTAGTCGCCATTGTATCAGATTTTAAAAATTTATTCTCAGGTTGTACAACATGATCAGGAACATCAAAAAAGTCGACCGTTGAAGAAACTGCAGAGGAAGAGGCAGGTTGAGAGGCAAATAGATCAACCTTGGTCTGCAGAAACGTGAATGAATTGAATAAGAACAGAATCAAGTGATAGTATGATATGAAAATTAACCATCCCTCATTCAACCATGAACCAAGGAGCTGAATGTTTTTGCTGAAGCATTATGGATCCAATTAATGCCAGATAGATTATTACTTCAAAATTACACATTTCAAAGTGTACAAGAGATCTGATCAAAAAAAAAAAGTGTACAAGAGATCAGTCAGAAAGATAAATTCAGTTAATGTCAATTTTCCCTAAAGAATTACAAACGTAAGTCATCTTTAGGAGGGCCAAAAAGGCCTAAACCCATCTCTTTCGGTTTTGAACAAGAGGAGAATGTGCACCCTTACCTCAGCCCAAAATTTGACAATTTTCATATCCAGTTAAGATTTATTTGCAATATATACAAATCCTAAAATTTTGAGGTATTATGATGCTCTTGAATGATGGTACTCGACCAAATTGTTACCATATTATTAGTACTACTTTTATCTTTCTTTCAAAACAAAAAAAAGAAGGGGGCCAAGTATATTCTCAGGTGAAAAATGTAGTCACCACCAAAAAGGCATCTTGTCTGATAGTATGTACATCTTAAATCTATTATAGGGGAAAAAACAATTTGCAAAAGCAACTAAAGCGGAAGAAACCCAGCAAATTTCTGGTAGGGTGCCTTTCCTATAGTTTTCTTGTGAGAGGGTTGCCATAAACAGCTCCCACTCACACGAAGGTCATGGCCCCAAACAGCCCTTTAAAGCAACTTTTATTGTTATCTGTTGATTAAAGTTGCTTTTCAAATTGTTTTCCACATTTGTACT
>CM042186.1:39443882-39457382 GCA_023539305.1 Ilex asprella | reverse complement strand
ATTATGTTATTATTTAGATAAAGTTGATTATGAATGTTAAAATCGTGAATTTTGAATAAAAAATCGGAACATCGAATATTGTCAACTAATATATTTTTTCATATGTTTGAATTATTATGATTTAATAGTTATAATATAATTTTCATGACATAACAATTTAATGTGAAAATATATGTTATGTATATAGGTTAATGTTATAAAAAATATTAGCATACTTTTTTATTCGTCGTTTACTACAATGTTGTATTTTACTTTACATTTATGTATGGACAAATATTTGTAACTAATTTACGAGTAACATCGTGTCTTCAGGTACGAACAATTGTTAATATTTATATTTATATAATAAAACAAGAGTGTGTTTGAATTTTATCACAGTCATATTTTTCCTCTCAAAATCATCACCAATCACTTACATCACCTATCATCTTTATGTCATACTCAAACGTCAAATCACATAATTCATTTCTATCACATGTTTAATTATTTATATATTTCTTCTCTAAAAATATTACATAATTCATTTTTATCATATATTTAAGCATTTAATATTTAATTAATTTGTAGTTAATATATTTTGAAAAAATTTAATATAGTAAGATTAGTTTTTTGGACGCACATTTTTTATATTTATCGTACCTTCGTGCATGAGTTATGACTAGTATATATATATATAACTTAACGATAATTAGTCATTAGTCTGTCTTATACGCTTCCTCACAACCAGTTACTTTCTCTTTTCCTCTCCATTATCGGCATCATCACGGAGTCTTCCAAACACCGGGACCTTTCCACTGTAAATTCAATTCTCTCTCCTCCGTTGATCTTGTAATCTCAAATCGATCATCTTCGATTAGCCTGGGTCTCTCTGATTAAAAACCCTAGCCTTCATTTCAATTCACAGGTCAGTATTTTTCGTCTATTGGCATATATGTATTTGATCAGTTTATGTGTTGGTAGATCGGATGATTCCTCTGGTGAAGTAAACGGCCTGATTTTTATGCAGGTTTTTGAATAATTGAATTGTCTTAGTCTTAAAGTTCAATCAATAATGTTTACGCGAATCTTCGGCAAGTCTAAGCAAGAAACTAATGCACTTACAACGATAGACAAGTTAAACGAGGTAAGTTGTATAATTTGTGATTATAACACGATTTCCATTCTTTTTTGTTGAACTGTACATAGAATTATTCAGTGTAGGCTTTGTATCATTGCCAATCATCAATGGGACTTGTGAAGTGTAAATATATGATTTTTTTTTTTGTTGAATTGATTTAAAAAAGGGATTATTAGTTTCTATGGTAGAATAGTGTCTCTGGAATTGAAATTATGTGAGGATTATATTCAACATAGGCTTTGTATCGTTGTCAATGGGACTTGTGTAGTGTAAATATCTGATTTTTCTTGCTGAATTCATTGATTATTAGTTGCTATGCCGTTTATGCAATGGGAACTCTTTGATGCTGCGAAGGTTACAGGTTTTGCTTTTAGTATTGTAGTTTGAGATTATGTCTAATTATCTCATGTTGGGATCTACCATGCAAGTATTATAGATTTGCCTCCACATCAAATATGATAAATGCTTTATGGATATCTCATATGCCCTAGTGTCGGTGACTTGGTGCTGCCGGTTACTGGGACAATTCTTTGATCTGGTATCTCAATTGTGGGATGTCCTCTTGGGGCTACATATTAATATACCTGTGGCTCTTGTGGCACATTGTTGACTGTCTGCGTGCATAAGCAGCTTGGTCTGTTCATAGTGAGGGAAAATCTTCTCCTGTTCCATCTATGTAAATGTTGTTCACCGATTATGTTAATGGGCTTTTAGTTCCGATTTCCTTCTTAGCGTATAGAACCGGTCATCTTATTTTCTCTATAACATGACAAAAGTCTATTAGATCTTACTACCAGTCAATGACGAAACTAACTAACCTACATTTTCAGAACCCATAGCCGCCATAGTTATATATGTCCCTTATTGAAAGAGTCCTATTTTCACAAGATGGTTGCCCCATGTACCAACATTATTTGGAACAGACTTGAAGAATTACTATTTCAACCACCAAGCCTCAATCAAATATTCGCTTATTTTCTGGATAAAAATCTTCTCTCTCACTTGTACAGTTAGAATTATCACCCACTTCACTTTATTTCCTTAAACATTTTTTCTGGGTGACTAGAAGGTTAACAAAACAATAATATTATTCCAATTTTCTCCCAATTCCCGTTCTTCTTTCACCGATAAACCAATAGTCCTTTTAGGAAAGCCCTCTTTAGTGGTTTAATGTGTGTTTGTCTGAGAAAGAAAATCTTAAGTTATTCAACAATTGAAAAGGGAGACGAGGAGATAAACTCTTGCTCTTCTACAGGTATATGTTGTACTTTGGAATACTTGTTCCATGTCATTGTGTCTTAGTTACTGATGTTGATTAATTAGTAATTCATCATTTTTATTTGTCCTAGCCAATTTTTTTTTCCTTTTGCCCATTAAAGAGCTCTCTCTCTCTCTCAAACGCACACACAAATACACAGAGTAACCAAATGTCTCTTATAACTTCATTGCACTGGTTGCATTTTGCTAAATATTGGTTTTGGTACTCTCTGTAGACACTCGAAATGTTAGAGAAAAAAGAGAAAGTTCTCCAAAAGAAGGCTGCTGCAGAGGTTGAAAGGGCCAGGGAATTTACCAAAGCAAAAAACAAAAAGGGTATGATTTATGGATGCTTGTGAAACGATCATATGCTTTGGCATATTTTTTTAGAGTTACTAAATATATGATCTATGATCTCTTAGCTTCTCCACTAGGTTGTGAAATTGTTTTTGTCTTTGTATGCTATGATTAATTTTTCGTGATTATTTTTTCGTATTTGTGCTTGTGTAGTTTGAAGGGGCTTTTGGGTGTTCTGTGGTTGCTTTAACCTTTGAATTTGATTTGCATATGATTTATAAGGACTATTTAGATGGTTAAGGGAATAATATATGCTTCAAATGGTAGGAGATACAAAGAGAGTGGATACTTGGGGGTGCTGGTATGCTCCTGAAATCCGTTGGTATCTCCATAAAGCTTGGTTCATAATATCTAATGTCATCAAATCTTTAATGTTTTTATTGGCATCTGAATAATAACATTTTGGCTATATGAGCTAAAAATGTATTATTTAAGAAAATGGCGATGGTGGAAAATTAAGAAAATGGCGGTGGTGCTTTCCATCATGGTCTTTACACTAGGTCTCTTATTGATCCCAGTTATCATTATTATGTCGTGTAATCATGTACATGTCTTCTTATCTACACTTTTTATACTTGAAATACTACAATTTACAAACTAATCTAAAAAAGGCATGACCAAGATGGATTATGTCACTTGTCTAATTTCTGTTTTGTATCTTTCAAGTCAATAGTGTGCCGTTAAAACTTCTTTCATTCTCAATTTGGTTGTTTCATTGCTGAGTTTCTTCATTGTTGTAAATATTCAGCTGCAATTCAATGTTTAAAGAAGAAAAGACTTTATGAACAGCAAATTGAAACCCTTGGAAATTTTCAACTGCGCATTCATGACCAGGTACTCTCTTAACAGTTTATAGAATATAGTAATGCTTTATGTGATGTGGCCATGATGTTCTCATGAAGATTGATTGCTAATTTTAACATTATACGAGCTTGGATATCAGATGATAATGCTAGAAGGTGCAAAAGCTACAACAGAGACAGTTGATGCCTTGAGAACTGGAGCAGCTGCAATGAAGGCCATGCAGAAGGCAACGTAAGTTTTGCTTCCTTGAATTGCTCTCTTTTGGCTATAATTTGGAGTCATCTTGAAAGCTAATGGTGATAAGCTGATGCAAGACATGATAAATAAATGATGATGGTTTTCCATGGGCAATTTGGAAAGACTTATTATGGAGTTGTAAAATACCAAGCATAATAGTGTACATGCTATGTGAAAACACAAGGCATGCTCCATTTAGATGATAGTACCTGTTATAGATCTAGATGTATGTAGCATGTTGTTCATCATTTGATTGGGCTTCATGCTAAATAGTTGAAGTTAAACAGTTGGGTGATGATTACATGTCAATGTATCCTGATTTGGTCATTGGCATTCACTTTCTTGGATATTTTTTTTAAGTGTCTTTCTCACATTTTTTGGAGTATGATCAGTGTTTCTTCTGAGTTGTGCTCATAGATGGGATCAATTTTATACATTCATTGCTTGAAAGGAATTTCTTAATGTGCATATGGTGAATATCCTGCCCTCACACATCTCTAATGGCATCTTATAATGCAGGAATATTGATGACGTGGACAAAACAATGGATGAGATCAACGAGCAAACTGAGAGCATGAAACAGATTCAGGAAGCGTTATCAGCACCTATCGGTGCAACCGCTGATTTTGATGAAGTTTGTGTCTTGTCAATTTTAATAATCCATGTAAGGATTTGTTCATTCTTAAATGATACATTAAACAAAAGTATTGTTTCAGGATGAATTGGAGGCAGAACTTGAAGAACTGGAAGGAGCTGAGTTGGAGGAACAGCTTCTACAGCCAGCCACAACTGCCCCTGCTGCTCCAGTGCAGGTGGTGCCTGCTGGAAGGCAACCCACACGTCCACCACTCCATAGGAACACAGCTGAGGAGGATGAACTTGCTGCATTGCAGGCAGAAATGGCACTTTGAAGTGGTAATTAGCAGACCTGTGTATTTTTTGTTTTATTATTTATGGTGTCAGTTTTTGTGATGAATTTTAATTACTTAAGGCTACTTCATTAACTGCTGTTGAGACATAGAAGTTTCACAATGCATAGAAATCCTTTTGAGGGGCCACTTCATGCAAAAGTAATTACAAGGGAAAATAAAATTACATGTCCAACAGCTGATAGACTAGTCTGTTTTGGAATACCACCTTGTGCAGGCAGATGTCTTGTGGAAATTAATTGATTTTGGTGGTTGCACACATTATTTGAGGAAGCAGAGAGTATTTCTGATAGCATTTAACTAATTATTTGCTTTTCTTAATCATTCTTTTTTCTTAACGCATTCGTTGAGGAAAGGTGACAAATACAATCACAAGATCAAGGGCATTCAGGATATCAAACAATGGCATGATTCTAATCTTTATTCTGGTGATTGTTGAATACTATGCACAATTGTCACCTAGTTGTGTGTTCACTCTGTGCAAATTGCAATTGAGATTTCATTTTTTATTTCTTGACTTTTGGTACTTAAAGTCAAGTGTTTTATTTTCAATCTTCTATTTTTATTCCAATCATAAGAAAGAAGGTTATACACAACTGGTGTTTATTTCATATGTTGTCCAACTCCTTCATGAATTACTGGGTTCTATAATATATTATAGTGCCATTGCATAGGCAGCATCTTTTTGAATCATTGTGCACTTAACAACGCATTTGAATTATCTGACTCAGTTATGTTTGCAGCTGTTGCAGTTATCAATACCAAGTTAGAGGAGACTGTAAACATTGGGCTTACCGTATCGCGATGGTTATTGCTTGTGCCTCCACCTTTACCCTCACTCTCTGTTCCTGAGCATAATCTTCCGAGTGTGCATTTGGTGAAAAATCCCTGTACATATGACATCGAGGGACATAGTTCCCACCTCAAACTTGGATTCTAAGTGTGCTAATTCTTCCATATGCTTCTTTTGAAATGTTATGAGAATTTTCCATTTTAGGATTTTGTGAATAAATATAGAAGCTGACGTATATTTGGCAAAAAACTCTTAAAACTGAGAAGTGGATAGCAGGTTTGCTTGGGTTGAGCTGTTGTGTCTAGGAGATGCCAAGCTTAGTTTTTGTTTAATCATCTGTTCTGTATCCCACCTTGATTCAGTGTGGTCTATTTGGGATCATTTAAGACCATTTCCAGAAAAATTGTATCCCAAATTGCTGGAAGGCGCAAATTGAACTGTTTTCTTGAGGACTTCAAATTGTTCATAACAACTGTGAGAAACGAGGCGGGTCTGTAAGAAATGCATCCCGAGATGGTTTCGAATCCTTGCCGGGTTACTAGTACGAACTTATTATCTTGGTTATTCTGTTAACTTTGTCCTCGGTTATCCCTTTGGCATTAGTGATGTATGATCCTATACATGTTCCATTACATGCATTTCATAGACTCCAATGGCATGGAATTTAGTTGAGTTTTGCTTGGTGGCTGTGTGAGTGAACCCTTACCCTACTATATGACAATATTGGGAACCTGTTGCAATGTTCTTTGGATTCGTGGACACAACATAAGTTCCGGATATACATAAGAACCATAAACTGCACGTGTTTTGGGTGAATCGGGATTGTTTTTTTGAAAAGACCAAACTTAGGTACTTGAGATGGTAACTATTGTATAGGGTAGTTCAAGTGATATTATAAACGAATTGTAAATTTAAATGTCATGAATTCGAATTGTGACAATTTCTTGGGGTCAGGTTATAAGGGATTTTAGGCGTAGATGATTTGTTTTTAATTGGACCGAGAGGAGAATAGTTGCGTTCATAGTCGGCTCAATAGTATAGGAATTAAAGCAGGTGCTAGGTCTCACCCATAAGGAAGGAGTAATACTACGGTGACCAAATTTTGGGATCAAATTTTGAGTCCAAATAACATGGCAGTTGAGTTGGGCTTCTTTCTTTGGTGTTATGTCATTTGGGTCCCAATAAAAACTTTAAATAATCAGTTATCATGTCATTTGGACTCTAAATTTGATCCCTAAATTTGGTCACCGTAGTATTACTCATAAGGAAGACCCCCAAATGCCTTAAAAGTATGATCTACCTAAAACATCCTGACCATAAAAATAAACCTCAAAATATCCTAATCAACTAAGAAATGCTAAACAGAGTTGGGCCAAAAAGTCCAACTCTTTAACCACACACAATAATATTTGAAATTAAGGAAAAAAAAAAATTTACAAGTTCCTTTCAAAATAAGTATATCACTTTCTTTCAAAATTTACAATTTTTCTCTATCTCATTTTAAACCAACCAAACTTATATTTCTTGAATAACTGAGAAAAAAATTAATAAAAATATCAATGAAGAGATAACACAATGTACTGAATAATCTTAAGTTAAAAAATTTTGAAAAAATTTATAAACAAAATAAAAAATTCTACTTAAAATACTGAATTATATGAAAATAATATATTCTTTTTTGAATGTTTTTTTTTAACAAAATATTATTGACATGTTGTAACATTTTCTTTTACATATAAAAGCTTTTTAAAATTAAAACTAATAAAATGCTCTATAAGATCGACAATATATAAGAAAGGCTAAGCAAATTAATTATTCAATCAATCAAAAAAAATATGTTAGCCAAACTTAATAAAAAAATGTAATAACAGATTTCCATTTCAAAATGCAAAAAGAAAAAAAAGGATTTAAATTATTTTTAAAAAATAAAAGGCCTATTTAATATTGGTTGCTTTAGGCCTCCAATTGTATCGAACCGCCCTTAATTGAGTTGTATGTAAATTAATCCAAACACCCTTAACTATTGAAAAAAAAGAGATATAGTATTAAAGTAATCTCTTGTGAACTACCTTAAGAATTATTCCTTTTCATCATTTTTGATCAAGAAAACAGGTAAGGTAACTTTCATTAAGTCGAAAAATTGAGGTTACAATCAGTCAACAAAAAAGCCTTAAGCTCGGAGGGTGGGGAGCCAAACTAATTTGACGGAAGTGAATTGTTTAGCCTCCTAAGCACCACCCAATGAGCAGCCTTGTTAAGGGCCTTAGCTTGTGTAAGAAGCTAAAGTTATACAACCTAGCATAATATCTTATATCATTGACAGTTACCCTAACCTCCCATGGTGGGACATCCTCGCTAGAGCTCAGCTTGATGATGTTGAGACAATCGTTGATAATGGTTGCATTAGAGATCAGCATTTTTCCCGCAAGAAGGCAAGCCTGCCTTTTCATCATACTCGTGTGTTTGTGCTCTCTCTCTCTCTCTCACGTATATTGACATACAGGAGCAATGAATTGAAAATGGTCTGCCCTATGTAAACCTTGATTTATTTATATACTATGCCGAAAAGAAATGTGTATGTTGTAGCCTTTGACTTGAGCGCTTGCCTCCAAAATATTCACAGAATTTGTGGTTGTCAAGTACAAATCATCCACCTGTTGGTCGGTGACTGTACCCGTTAGATTTTAAGGTCACGAATTCAAAACTTATTGTCCTCATCTTTTGTAATAGTGTCTAAGCAAAAAAATAACAAATTATCGGAGGGGTTAAAGACTATAAGTACGTTTGGTGGCCAATATATACATATTTTATAGCGAAAAATATACACCCTACAAAATTTTTAGGATTCTCTTAATAAAAAAGGTTGGAGGACCATAGAAAATTTTCAGGCAAAAAAAAAAAAAACATGAAGTGGCGGATTCATTCATACATTTTGATCCCTTCATTGACTTGGAACTTAAAGTATTATATTGGAAGATTGATTTGGATTTTCTACTCTCTTTTTATTTTCATTATCAAACATCATGCGCATTGATTAATGTTTGAAGACATATTCCTATGCTCTTAGTCAAAATGTTATGTCAGTAGGGTTGTTGATCCAACGAGTTCGAATCGAACTTGAAAATTTTATTTTTTAATCGAGTTTAAAAAAATATTTAAGTTTGACTCGTTTAAGAAACGAGTAGAGCCTGAATCGAGTTCGAGTATTTGGACATAAACAAGTTGAATCTATCGAATTTGAGCCGAGCTTGTACGACTTGTTTTCTAGACTAGTTTAAAAATTTATTCAAGTTCGGGCTCGTTTAGAAAACGAACCGAGCCTGAATGAGCCGAACCCAAGTCAAACTCAAATAGTTTACTTTGATTATATGTCACACATTTGTTACTTTCTTCCTCCTCTTTATTTTCTTGCTTTTATTGTTATTGTTATTGTTATTATTATTGTTATTATTATTATTATTATTATCACGACGAGTGCAAGTGATCAAACATCTCAAAGAAAGGAAAATGTGATTTTTGGATAAAAAATAATAAATAAAATAAAAAACAGCTAAAATCGTATATGACAGCGACTTCTAGCATCACCGGAAGGATTGAAACCACTTCAAGCAAGAAGACGGGCGTTAGTCAGTGGCTTTACCTGCCTTGTCCAACTGGTATGTTTTTTTATGACTCCGACTGTGGTTTTCCTGAGATTAGACCCATTCTCCTCCTGCTACTTAACCAGCTCGGTCAAGTCTCATACTAGGGCCTTTTGTACTACTGGGGCCTGCTATCTTCTTCATTGTTTCGATTTGTTACTTAAGCTTCGTTCTTTCAAAACAAAGACAGCACTGTTACAAACACACAAAATTTTCATAATTATTCGTGAACAACATTTTCCTAAAACAAATAATTTTATGTTATTTCGATAAAGTACAACGGTCTACGTATGTTGTGTGATATGACATATACGAGTTAACTATCACATCAATAACTAAAAAAAAAGTAATACTGTTGAGACTTAATTTGAGAACATAATACATTGTCAACATTAGATTAGCAATGGATTTCAATCCCGTCATTGAATGTAGCGTATTGCTAATCGAACAATAAGAAAGTATTAAATCCTCAAATTAAGTCAAAAAAATTTATTAGACTATGATAGTTGAATTTATGGGGTTATGTACAAAATTATGCATCAATCAATTTTGCTTTGAAAAATACTTCAATAGTACTCCTTATATATATATACATACATATATATATATCTATACACATGCATATGCATATACATATACATATACATATGCAATATCTCATTGAAATGATTCTTTAACTTTTTCATGACCTCCTACAGCATTGAAATTCAGTTTCTAGGAATCCTATTCCTTAGACATATTCAAACTTGGAGAGAGAGAGAGAGAGAGAGAGAGAGAGAGAGAGAACTTTATGTTAGTGTCTGAAGCATACGTTTTCTTTCAGCTTTGAATAAGTCACACAGCACCATGCAACTTTCGTGACATTGACCAGCTAAGAAACAAACACATATAGCGCTGATGCAACCCTCAAATTGAAGTCATATTTCATCCAGTAAACAGTATAGGAACCATATCTCAACACCTCTCTGACAAGTTTCATGAGCCACACACTCTTTAATAATATCATCTGTATAGATGTACATATATATATGTGCACATATATATACTTATATGTAAGAGAGAGAGAGAAGAGAGAGAGAGAGGACTAGTCCAAAATATACTCCATTTGAGTGAGTAAATTGTGATTTACATGAATGTCCACATCCTACTAGGGAATCTAAAAATAATTAGAACAAAGCATCTGAACTAATACTTTCATTCACTTTCACCCAAATTAGTTATATATATTTTGAATCAATAAACAGAGCCAAGAGGTTAAATAAATACTACTAAGACATCTGAAAATCATCCCTAGCTCTCAGCTTCTGTGTGGGTTAGTGACATTTTGACACACAGTCATAGCGGTTTATTGACCAAATTAGTTGCATATGAACTAGGGACAGCTTCAAGGACTGTCTCTTGAGACCAAGTGCCACTCATAAGATCATAAGGAAACCCAGTACCTAAATCCATGGATAACCCTTCATATCCACCAGCTCCATTTCCAGACCATGACCCATAATTGTTGTCCATAGCCAGTGAGGAAGAACCAGAAATGCTTGAACCTTCTTCGGACCGTGAAAAACAGTGACTATTTTTGGCACCAAAGCCAAATTCAGATGACCCAGAGATTCCCAGAAGAGAGGAATGAGTTGGGTCATGGACCATGCTTTGGGAATTAAAAGTTTGCCCATAATTCACATCCATTAAAAATGGCATTGCTGGTGCAGTAAACTGATTTAACAAAGCCGAAAACCCGGGATCATATGCTTCAACCTTTGGTCCAAACACTGGATTGGGTGTTGAGAAATGAAGAGAAGTATGGTTGTAAGTGCTCTCTTCATTCATGTTGCTTGTAGGGTTGCTTTTGGCTGCCAATAATTTCTTCTTCAATTTGGTGTTCCAGTAATTCTTCACATCATTGTCTGTTCTTCCTGGTAGTTGAGCAGCTATGACAGACCACCTATATATTAAAAAAAACATATTGGAGCATGTGTTAGAAAATGAAAGTTTTCTTTAGTTTATAAGTTAAGAAGAATATATTAATTAAATAATAATAATAATTTTGTGGGTATTAATAAAAAATTGTCAACTTGCCTGCTTCCCATTTTACTATAGAGATTGCATATAATGTTGTCTTCCTCTTCAGTAAATGCCCCATGTTTGATGTCTGGTCTGAGGTAATTCAGCCATCTCAGACGACAACTCTTGCCGCAACGTTTGAGACCTGTGACATGAAACAATAGACACTGTTGACATTGAAGAAGAGCAAGATTGAATTGGTCAAAATATGAATTAATAGCAGTTTATCAGCCAGAAATAAGGTCACTGACCATAATTAATGAGAAATTTTGCCCAAAAAACTAAATAAAGAAATACAAAGTGAGAATCGGGTTTTTCGCCATCAAGTAAATACTTTTTATTTCTAAAAAATCAAAGACATATCAACGAAGTATAAAACATAAGTCCGTAACGGGACACAGAGCAAATCATAAAGAGACCGCTTTCATAAAGATATGATCATAGGTGTCTAGTTTAGTTATAAACTCTGAAAATTCTAGCTACAATATCAACCTTGAAGTATGCGTCAGCATAATGTATGGAATTTCTAAATGGAGTATGAGAACCAAAGGTCCCTAGAAAATAAACAAAACAAAGACTGGTTTGCAGTACAAAGAATGTGCAAAAACAAGCTATGAACTAGTATTCAAGAAATTGGGCTAAGACTTTAACAGCTTGTGTACCTGCCTAAGACTTATCACATAAATGGAAAATTAAGGTGTGGAACATAAAAATAGCTGGATTTTAAAAAGATGTAACAATTAGGCAATTGGGTAGTGAACAATTTGCATAAAACACAAAGAAAACTACCCATTGGGGTTCAAACATGAGAATCCAGCAACTAAGACCACAACTTGATTATCTATGTGTGTGTGTGTAAGAGATAGAGAGAGAGAGAGAGAGAGAGAGGGAGGAACTAACCAGCTTTCGGAGGTAAGGCTATCCAGTTGCCACCAGTGCCATGTATATGAAGGTAGTTCTTGAGAGCTTCATCTTCTTCTGGAGACCAAGGTCCCCTTTTCACTTTCGTCTTGTCACAGCAAGGAGCTCTTCCCATGGCTGCACAGAGAGAGAGAGAGAGAGAGAGAGAGAGAGAGAGCTACTTGTATATAGAGACTGTAGATTTGGAAGAGAGAAAATTCAGGCACGCAAGAGCACAAATAATGTTCCTTAAGAGAACCAATAGCCTTTTGGTGACTGCTTATAAAGTGAATATAAGTCCCTTTGTAAGCTTGACTTTGAAGGACCTATTCTTTGTTTTTTAGTCCTATTTTACATTGTTGCTTGTTAATAAGCTTAAAGGACCCAGTCAATAGTCACACCATCAGCAATGATGCCAACATTTACTTAGTTTTGGCTCATATGTAAAGTAGTTTCTCTTATACTTCTAGTCATGATATTTATTTGCATTAATTTTCCAAACCTTTTTTCTAGTTGTACATCTAAATGAGAATGATAAGGACATTACATATAATCATGAACTTTTCTTGGTGGATGACTATCTAGAAACATATAGCTTAAGGTGATTGATTACCTCTAATTATCCTTGATTATTGAAACTTGAGTCTATTAATTAATTTGACCAAATTTATTATAAGTGCCATTGATATGTATGGACAGCGGCATCCTCATAGACCGAAAAACTTTAAGCTTTCTTTCTAATTGACCCGATCAATTCCATAAGGCTCTCCTTATTTATTTTTTATTGTTTCATTTTCGATAAAATGGTAAAACTGAAAGCACCGTGCATAAGCTGTTAATGAATCTAATTTCATTAGCAAGAAGTGTCACAAGGTGAATCTCATTCATATGTATGCACATTAAATTTTGGTTGCAAAAGAAAATTAGTGAACTAATTTCATTATGGCTTGGAATATATTATAAATTTGGGTCTTCACCCAGGGGCATGCTATTGGCATCAATTAAATGAAAATACCACATTATATTTGTTCCAAGACTATCATTTTTCTATTGGAGGGAGAGTTATTTAGTATGTTTTCAACTAACATAAGCTTAGATTGGATCGAAATGCGGAAATAGGACAAAGGGAGTGAACCAAGACCATAAAAAGTGACAGTCTAGTGCATGAGATTCTCGTAATAACTTGTAGTCTGAAAAGTCTGATATACCCAATTTTACTCTCATATGAACAGACAGTTTTCTTGACTTGACATGCATTGTGGCCTCTGAAATGTGATTGCTAATAAAATTAGTTTGCAGCCTGTGAAACTTTGATTAATAGTACTAAAACTCACCACATATTTGTTGGAACACTAATGATGAATTGCTTTTGTACTGTCAGTTTTGAAGTTTTTTTTTTTTTTT
>CM042186.1:39407475-39426235 GCA_023539305.1 Ilex asprella | reverse complement strand
CCCGTGCGGGGATGGACTTACCCTTACCCCCGCCCCGTACCCGCCCCTCCTCGCCCCCGTCCCATTACCTGCAAAAAAAAAAATTATAAATATATATTGAGTTGATTGAGATGATTTTACCACCATTATGTTGTTTTGGACATTTGTTATTTGTGTTTTATTCAAATATGTTATGTTATATTACGTTGTGTTAGATTATTTATAATGTTGTTGGATTATTTAAAATATTGGATTTAATTTAGCTTGGGCTTGGGCAGGTGCGAGGGAAGCGGGGACGGGAACGGGGATTAAAAATTTACCCGCGGACGGGGATGGGGATGAAAATTAAACCCACTAACGGGGGTGGACCGGGGATGGATGAAATTTTTTTAAGCGGGTACAGGGATGGAGACTACACCCCCCGCCCCCGCTTCGGTCCATTGACATCCCTACTTGGTTTATTGAACAATGATATTAAAACTTAATTTGCTAACTTAATTTATTATGATATTTCGATAGACTGTGGGTTCTATCAAATACTGAAACTTAGTGTTGATCCAGTGATTTTAATAAAGTCATATTATTAAGTCAACAAATTAAATAAAAAATTTAGAGGTCCCAATAGTATTATTCTGGTTCATTTAGTTCCACAATGAAATAAATTAAATGAGTCAAAATCTATTTTTAATTCTCTGATAATGTGTTTTTACTAAAAACAATGTTATAGGACCTTATTTAGGGACCATATTTGAGAATCTAATAATATGGCTTCAATGTAACCATTAGATTAGTTGTGAGTTCCAATATTAAATGAATCCCACAACCAATCCAATGGTTGTACATCATTAGGTCCCTAAATTAGATCTAAATAGCATTTTTTTACTAATAATTTGTCTGGTAGGAATGATGAAAAGTAGGAGAGATGAAAAGTAAGAAAAGATACACTTTTTATCATTTAAGGAAAAAAAGTATGAATGATACATTTTTTTTCTTTTGCGTTTGGTAGGATGAGTGAAAAATGAAAATGATTAATTTTTTTTTTGTGGTTGGTAATATGGAAAAATATTTTTAATTTTTATTTCTAATTTTTAATTTTTTTAAAAAATATATAAATACATATTTTATTATTATATTTATATATAAAATTAATTTATACATATTATATGTGTATATTAAATGACATATGGAAAAATAAGATACATATAAATAAAAATAATTAACTTTCCATCATATTTTTTTCTAATTTTAGAGGGATTGATTTTGGTGAATCGAAAGAAAAGCTCATTCATCCACTTTTTTATCCCTCTTATTTTGTTTTCTTACCAAATATAATATTTTATTCATTTCTCTAATTTTTTCATCTTTTTAACTTTTCATCTTTCTATTTTTTTATCGTTTCAAACGGAGCATAAGAGTGCAACCCAGTTGGGTTGGACGTGTTACGACGGTTCGGCCCAACTTATATAACTCTTATCCACCTTAATTGTATAAGCCGAGCTAAAATTGTAATTTAATTCTCAAGTTAAAACCAAGTTTAACTATGTCTGATATTCGAATTCAATTAGAGTTTGGTTTAAGTTTGGTTTGAGTTTGAAATTCCACCTGAATTTAAATATGATTTGAATTTCTTGTCCAAAATCAATCAAAATATTAAAAATTGTTGTCTAGAAATTGTAAACTTTTTTAGGTTTGTTTTGAATTGAACTGGTCAAGTTGCGTTCATATACATTTAGAGTCTAAAAGTATCAAAATTTTTCGAAGAGACTGAACCCTGGAGATGCTTGGTACCATGGGTACAAGCATTTCCTCTCTCTTTTCTAAATTAATAAAATTTTGAATAATTCAATTAATCAACATCTAATCAATTCTTACTACCCGGACACTTAAACCCACATAAGTAATTGGAAGCACCACTACTAATTCCATGTTTTTTTTAAACTCCCTGATAACCAACTTGTTTTAAAAGCGTTTACTTAAACTGCTATTAAGATTTCTCCATGAATATTCAATACGCATACAACTCTATTTCATCTTCTTTTAGTTTCCGTATCTTTTCAAACGTTCCAAATTAAAATTTCTTTTCATTATTTTTTACTATTTCACATTAAATTTTTAAAAAATTATTTTATCACATTGATGAGTAATTTTTTAATAATATTAGGGTTGTGACGGGTAGGGTTGAGGGTAAAAGGTGAGCGTAGGGTGGTGGTCGAGATAAATTATCAATTCCGTGCATTGCCCCGCTGCTACTATTAGAATGTAAGAGCCTTATAATAGCCAAAGCCATAATGGGAACTCTAAAGCAAAAGAAAAGGAGAAAAGGATTGCCCAAGTAAGCCATCAAATAAAGTCCACAACCATGAAAAATACAATGATGAACGCCACTTTGAAGAAGGGATGGACAAAAGGAAAAGAAACTATATACAGGAATCAAACTGTAGGTGGTGAAAAGTGCAGTCTTTTTTTTTGTAACGTTGTGTTTTCCTTTTCTCTTCACATGAAAATCGTAACTCTTGCTATCATTACATGTAAAAGAAAGTAAGTTCTGTGAGAATTTTTTCAACTTCCACTTACCCACTAAGCCTAATTCACCCAAGCAAGCGAGAGAGAGAGAGAGATTTTCCCTTGGAGATCAGGAGTCCCACAAGGCCATCCTGCGTAAGAAACTGTTCTCTGACAGCCCCTCAACACCCCCTCACCCCACTCCACACACACACCCACCCACACAAAACAAAAAAGAAATCACATAAATTAATAACCACTTTTTGTTTTCTGGTAAACCACTTAGTTTTTTACGTGAAATGTCATTATTCGAACTTGGATTGTCTAGTTTTAACCCAGAGAATGATTTCATATAGAGAAGACTAATCTCACATTTTAAAAAATATCAATTATAAGAGAAGAAATAGACAAGAGACGTTTTTGACCAATCAAATAATTAAAACTACATCAGATCAGAGATAACAAAATAAATACAACTTATTAGAGGTGCGCTTAAGTTAGTCCGAACATTCTATTGAAAAAAAAAATATAAAAAGGAGTCATGTTTAGGAGGAGAAACTGTAATTCATATATATTGGCATTTAATTTTATCTATATTTTTTACACTCACTACTATGTCAACATAACATCAAACAAAACATTTGAGCAACACTTCCTTAGGATCTCATACAAAAGCAAAAAAAAAAGAAAAAAGAAAAAAAAATCAAGAAGCTAGACAAAAATCATATGGAGTTAGAAACCCAAAAGTACTAAGTACAAGAAGAAAACATCAACCCTAAAACACAAGAACTTGAACTCACAACTGACTCTAGGGTTTTAGCTACATCCCTCGCGGATGGTCTAGCCGCCGGATCACCAGCAGTGCATTGAAGAGCAAGATTCATGGTCTTGACGATGTCGTTCTGAAATTTTATTGCACTTCCCTTAATATTAGGATCGACCCACATTTCTAGATGACAATCTGAGTAGCAATAACGAGCCCATTCAACAATGCTCTCATGCAGACCGAACTCCCGGTTGGCCGGACTTCTTCCGGTCAGTAATTCTATTAGCAAGAGACCAAAACCATAGATGTCACTCTTCTCAGTTATCTGGTTGGTTTCTCTGGCTTCTGCGGGATACATTTAATACTCAAAAGGATTACACTATAGTGGGATATATACATATACGTGCATGGATATGAAGAAAGATGAAAATTGCCAGTCACAGAAATAGTTTGTCACACAGCTTGTAGTCCTTCTAACACTACAAGTGAAAAATATCAACGATAGCCTTGATATTACTTTCTGCCAAATAACATTTTTATTTCGTTAATATTATTTGGACTGCTGATATAATTTGTTATTTTAGTGAATTATAACCATTAGATTGATGGGATTCACGATAAATTTAATGATTATGAGTGAATAAGTCATTAAATTAATCAATAAATTAAGTTCAAATAATATTATTTCTATTATTTAGAGAATTTATTTTAATATCATAGGAGGAAAGCTTGATTGTGTGTGACTTAATTGCTAATAATACTACAAAGAAAAGCATGCAATAGCCACACACACACACAAATTTGATATTGGATTTAATTTATTGACCTAAATTTACTAACGTAATTTATTATAATTATTTGATTAATTGTAAACTCTATCAAATATTAAAACTTAATATTAATCTAATGATTATAATGAAATCATATTATTATGTAGATAAATTATGTTAAATTTTTAGGTTAAAATAGCATTATTCAATAACAAACAAGGGTAAATTAGTCAAAGTACCTGGCGCAACGTAGGCCGGAGAGATGAAATTCTTGGTATCCGTACAAACCAACCAGGGCACACTCAATCTCAGGCGTGGCTCATCTTTCCCATCAACAACAACTTTCTCCGGCGAAAGGTCACCTACTGTAATACTCGGTGAACAATGACAATGCAGATAACGAAGAGCTTTTACGATCCCGACTGCAATTCTCTGCCGGCGTTCCCAACTCAGGCCACGAAGAGCTTCACTCAAACTCTTCCCCTCAATGTATTCATAAACCAAAAACCCACCTTTATCAGACTTACATATTGCAATCAGTCTCGCAATATTTGGATGTTGAAGCTTACCCAGTTCAGCAACTTCTGTCCAAAAACCCATTGGAATTATGTTGGTTTCATCCATTTTTTCTGCTATGAATTGCATGTTGTTGGTTGATGATTGTCCTCCCAATGAAACCCTATTTTCTTCTCTGGATAATGATAAAACATCATCAATGGTTATGGATTTTGAGACCTTGGAATCGAAGAATTGAAGTTCTAATGTTCCGTCTTCACTTTCCACTCTTTTGAGCTCCAAATCACTTCTCCTTCGAATTAAAACAATGAAGAAAGCTGCAAGTGCCAGCACCACCAAGACGATGAGAAAACAAGTGATAATCAGCCACCAAACTGGGTTTTTGACACCTTTGCATGACGGTAAACCACTTGTAGAATCACCACCGCATAGGTTGTTTCCGGCGACTGCACTTGAGTTAATGGCAAGAAATGCTCCGGTGGACGGTAAACTTCCATGGAAATGGTTGTGAGAAATGTTCACTTGAACAAGTGATTCAACTGTGCCCAAAGCTTCAGGGATTTCACCGGACAATCGGTTCACAGACAGATCAAGCTGACCAAGAACAGGCATTTCAGATAGACTTCTGGGTATATGACCACTTAGCTGATTATGGCTAAGATCAAGACTCACAAGCTTCTTACATAAACATAATTCATCTGGAATAGTACCCAAGAGCTTGTTTGTACTTAGATTTAACAGCATTAGTTCTGTGAAGCTCCCAAAAGTCACTGGAATGCCACCGGAGAACTTATTTTCCGACAAGTCCATGTTTTCGAGCTTTGAACTACCAAAAGACTCAGGTAGGTCGCCGGAAAATTTGTTTCTCGCCAATTTCAGCATTTGAAGTTCCGGCATGTCCCATTTCCACCCACTGATCCTGCCGGAGAGATTGTTGTCTGAGATATCAAGGAAGTAAAGAAGAGGTAGTTTTGTGAATTCCGATGACAATTCGCCGGACAGTTGGTTGTTCTGAACACGAACTCGCTTCAAGCTCTTGCAGTGACTCAAACTCTTTGGTATTTCACCTTGAAGGGAATTGGAGAAGAGGATGAGCTTGAAAAGACTTCTGGATTCGCAAAGGTTTTCTGGAATTTTTCCGGTGAGATTATTAGTAGAGAGGTCTAAGACAGTGAGATTGTTTACTTTTCCAAGGTCCTGTGGAATCTCACCGGAAAACTTGTTCGACCATAGTTGAAGGACTTGGAGGCGAGGGAGAGAAGCTAAAGCATTTGGAATTTTCCCGAAAAAGTTGTTGGAAAACAGATGGAAAATTTCCAAGTTTTGCAACTGAATTACTAGTTCAGGAATTTCACCAGATAAAAAGTTATCGCTTAGATCAAGAGAGATTAAACTTTTGAGACCAAAAATGGAGTGAGGAATAGAACCACTGAGCTTGTTCAGGTAGAGGAAAAGGTACTGAAGATTGGTGAGATTGCCGAGAGAAGATGGGATTTTTCCGGTAAAATTGTTGCATACAAGATCAACATGATTCAATGAAGCTAATTCGCCCATCTCTGCCGGAATTTCGCCGGAGAAATTGTTGTAACCCAAATATATCCACTTCAAACTCTTCATCAAGCCCAATTCTTTTGGAATTTCACCAACTAATTGGTTTGAATCCAAAGTCAAGAACTGCAAACTTGTCATGTTGGTTATTGAATTTGGAATTCTTCCACCCAAAACATTTCCACCAAAGTCAAGAAATTTGAGACCGGAAAAGAGACCGATATTTTCTGGGATTTTCCCGGAAAGCATGTTGTTTGATAAATCCAACCTCTCGAGTCGTGGAATGGAGCCTATGGGCACTGGACCTGTTAAATTGTTGTTGCTTAGATTTAGATATCTAAGAAACAAACAAGAAGAGATGTTCCTTGGAATTTCACCGGCTAGCTGATTACTCGAAAGATCGATGTTTTCAATATATGGGAACTGGAAAATTGATGCTGAGATTTTCCCAGAAATATTTTTCCCGGAAAGATTGATTTTTGCTACCTGGGATGAATTATCACAAACGATACCGTTCCATTGGCAAAACGGAAGAGAAGAGTTCCAGTTGGAGAGAGACTTTAATGGATCATTGATTGAAGCTTTGACAGATAGCAAGAGTTCAAACTCATATCCGTTAATGGATGTCCACGAGCTAAAGAACATGAATATAAACACGAACACAAATAATAGTACCCGTGTTTTGGATCCTTTCCTGACCATCTTTTGCTGAAGAATTTTATATCATCGATGTACACTACTCCAATATTATCAAACTTCAAGACAGATTGAGATTTGAGAAACTCCAGAAACTTTCAGCTACTTCATATGATCGATCACTTTCTGTCACAAGCCCAAAAAAACACATCTTTTTAAACCTCGGATCCGATGCTTATAAAGGTAATGAACTTAAGTAAATATAAACAGAAGTTCCAACATAGAGCCTTTTCATATGCAACATGAAACTAAATACTAACTCATAATCAACAACAACAAAGTAACAATATTAGAGTTTCTTATGATGGAGAATCCAAAGAACAAATAGCTTTTGCATGAATAAATTTCACAGCCTCTATTAAACATTATAAGCACATAATGTATATGCATATACAACATTTATATATGTATATATGAATTGTCATAACAACTTGGTTGAATGTTTGACAACGTACCAAGATGTCATGATTTGGGTTTTTGAGATTTAGCAAACTGGGGGAGAGAAGGTAAAGATGAGAACTTTTGTTTGAGGGTGATGAAGTGACTAGGGTAGGGTTTGAAAGTAAGAAATTGATTGTATAAATAGAGGGTTTTAGAATGGGTAATTGGACATGGAGATGAGAGATATTTACGAGATTGCACCTTGAAAGGGCAAAGACAGGGATCGATGTTGGGAGGGCCTCTGATTTTGTCGGATGTTACCAAAATGCTCTTTTGACTGACTTTGGATGGTGACAAGAATTTCTGTAACCGTTGAAAAGTTTGAAAGTTTTATGACCCAAAGTGAGATTGCCTTTGTTCTTGTACTTATTTACAAGGATGATATACAATCTCCTACCTAAAATACCAATGCATATTTACATTTTTTATTTAATATATATTTTTTGGATCTAAAAATTCAACAAAATCTGTTGATCTAATGTTATAATAAGTGATATGGCTCCAAATTTTTTTTAGAGTCGTAGTAATAATAATACTATTAGATTATATCAGTAGGATTGATAATTCAGACGAGTTACTCAGGCTTAGCTTAAATAGAACTCAATTCGAACTTGATTCGTATTCTAAACGAGCTAAACTTTAATTTTTTTTTATACTTGTTAGCTTAAGCTCGCAAATTCAGCTCGTTTATATGTAAAATAATCATACTACTCGGACTCGGCTCAAGTTTGACTTATTTTGTGCTTAACTTGGACTCGGTTCATTTTCTAAACAAATTTAGCTTGAAAAATATTTTAAATTGATTTTAAAAAAGTGATCGACAAGCTTGGCTCGATTATTAACCCTACATATTAGCTGTCATATTATTTAATTATTAAATTAAGTTAAATTTTTAGATGTCAGTAATATTAATTTTTCTAAATTGCTACATCTATCACGAGATTAATTTGTACAACATATGTTGTCAAGTAATTTTTTTTTTTTTTTGATCAAGTTGTCAAGTAATTGATTATTTGATTTTTTAATTCCCGTTTAACCTTTTGTCTTTACATCACCACTATCACCTTTCAAAATAGACATAAAACCCTAAAAAAAAATGATTGTGGATTAACATAGGCTGTTACAAATTGAGTTTAAAAAAAAAAACGAAACAACCATATGGTCTATATATGAAACAAGCCCGACCCACCAAGAGCTTCTTCTTTTCCGACTTGTTTATATTTTTCTATAAATTTAAAATTTGAGGGAACAAGTCATGCTAAATAATTTTCATTACTTTCTTCTTAAACAAGCTAATAAACAAAATCTATTGTTCATTATGTCGAGCAATGAGAATCGATTTTTCCCTTCTTTTTTCTTGTAATGAGATATAAAACACACTAACAATTATATTCTCCAACAGCCATTATATTCTATGAAGAGAAAAGAGGTTTTTGAATGATTAAAGCCCTAACCCTAGATTCGAATATTGTTGCCACAGTTGTCACTGGCATGCATAAATAATGCTTGTCGGACCAAATTATGATGGCTTCTTGATTCAGAATATTGTACTCTTCGACTTGCTTTTGCTACAAATAGATATTCACATACTCACTGGAATATACATGGTCTTTATATCTATAACGCCAAAGATAAGCTAGTTGAAGAATATAATATTTTAATGTCTTTTTCGGTAGAAAGGATAAAAAGTATGAGAGATGAATAATAGGAGAGATACATTGTTTATCCTTCGAAAAAAAAAAATAGAAATGATATACTTTCATTCATTTGTGTTTGGTAGGATGAATGAAAAATAAAAATGATTAATTTTTTTTTGTGCTTACTAAAATTAAAAGTGATAATCGAGTCGTATCGTGTTAAGTTTGTGTCGAGTTATTGCGAGTTCATGTCAAATATTAGTCAAACCTAACTCAATTCATTTAACTAATCGTGTCATGTCGAGTTGACTTATTTATTTTCATGTCATGTTCGTATTCGTATTCATATTCATATTAACTCACGTAAATTTTAAATAAAAAATTTAACGCTAATATTTTATTTTCACTTAATTGAATCAATGCTCATATTTTTTCTACAAACTAAAAATTAACTTAAATAAATATAATAATAATAATTAATCACCGACATAATCTTTTTAATGTAATAATTATGTCGGTGATTAATTAATAGTTATAAATAATTAAGATTTTATGTCTATAATACTAGTTAAACATGCTAATTTTTTATTAACATAAAAACGAGAAAATACAAAAAGTGTTTATTATTAAATAAACGAATTGATCGTGTCAATTTTGAGTTTAACGGGTTGAACTAAATATGAGTCGTTTATATTTCGTGTGTCAGGTCATTTTTGAGTTCGTGTAGAGTTATAATCAAGTTCGTTTCATAAAATTCGTGTCTAGTTCGAGTCACGTTGTCGTGTTGAGTCAAAAATTTTCACCCCTGACTAAGATAGGAAAAAAATTATTTTTTATTTTTAATTTTTTTTAAATTTAAATACATATTTTATCATTGTATTTATATATGAAATTAATGAATACATAATATATTTGTATTGAATACTAGTTATTTCTAGTGCCTGAAGACACGTAATAATAAAAATGACTAAAAATAAATATATTTGTATTGACATCAAAAATTAAATTACAAAGAAAGAGGAGAGGGAAAAAAAATTAAGCACCGATTGTAATAGGGGTGAGCGGTGGTAGTAGTGGTGGGCGACAGTGATAGTGGTGAGAGACGGTAATAATTGTGGTGAGTGGCGATGACCGTGATGGTAATGGCAACTGTGGGTGACAATAATAATGGTGGTGGGTGATGATGATGGTGGTTAGTAGTGGTGGTGGGGAGTCATGGTAATGAGTTGCGGTGAAAGATGGTGATGATTGTGGTGGATGGCGATGACTATGGTAGTGATGGAAGCCGTGGGTGGCAATAACAATGATAGTGGGCGACGATGACAGTAGTTGGTAGTGGTGGTGGTGGTGGTGGTGGTGGTGGTGTGACTGACAGTGGTGGGGCTACAATGGTGGTGGGTGACGGTGGGCAACGGGTGATAGTGAGTTATGGTAGTGGGTAGCGGTGAGTGGTGTCAATGTGTGACGGTGGCGGTTGGTGGTGGTGGGTTATGGTAGTGGGTGGTGATGGTGGACAACGGTGGTGGTGAGATAATGGTGGTAGTGGTAAATATATAGGAATGAGATGATGATGGTGGTGGGTGATAATAATTGGTGGTGAGTGACGACGGTGGTGGTGAGTGATAGGTGGTGGCGATGGTAGTGATAGTGGGGTCATTCCAAACACTATTTTTTTAAGTGTTTATTAGAAGCATCTTTGAAAAATCATGTCAAACACACCTTTAGGGAGCCTATTATCCCTATTCAATTTGAGGGGTTAATATTAACCGTCAAAATAACTTTATAATAAAATTTAAAACGATCTGGACTACGAAAATTAAAAGTCATTTGGTTTATCTTGTTGAATTTGAATTGTATTGTACTTTATTCTATAGAAATCAAAAGATATATAGATAAATAAGATACATTTTAACACAAATAATTAACTTTTCATTCACTTTCCTTCCGATTTTGGAGGGATTGATTTTGGTAAATTAAAAAAAAAAACTCATTCATCTATTTTTTCAACCTTCATATTTTTTTCTTTATCAAATATAATTTTTTATTTATCCTCCTAATTTTTAATGTTTTCACTTTTTCATCATAAATCAATTGAAGCCAAGTCTGAATGTACGAGGGCGCGTTGAGTGCTGTCATATCTGCGGTACTTAGTCCCACGCTGATGCGAAATAGGGATCAACAAGCTAGGAACTATAAGGAGAAACCTTCCTAGATGGGAGCTCTACTATTGTGCTCTCATAAAAGTAATAGTATGTTTGTAGATTAGGTTCGTACTGAGTAAATCACCTTTGAGAAATGTTGTTGTTTAGCCCTTGGAATTGTTAACTTTGGCGTGTCTGGAACTTTATTGTAATTGTATATATTTTTGGTTAATGAAATTATTTATCTTTCGAAAAAAATATATAGTCTGGAGTTAAGAGTAAATTTAAGGCACAATTGAGGGCTGCTTGTCAGAGAAATGAATGAACTTCATGCATGTAAAAAAAAGCAACATTCTTCAACCTCTTTTGTTTGGACGCTTTATATTATCATCTTGGATTCTCCCTCTCACCGAAGAGAGAGAGAGAGAGCATAAAGAAGAAGGAATTACAGGTGAAGGCAAAAAGGAAAGAGAGGAACAGTGGGGCTCTAAAGTAGATATGTATGTTTGTGGGTGTAGAGACACACACATATATCTATCTACATATGTATATATATACACACAGAGAGAGAGAGAGAGAGAAAAGTGGGATATCTTTACGCTACAATAATGGTAGCTCGTGCGCCCCTCCCTTAAGGTATGGGACCCTCCTCGATCTCTTTCTCGAAGGGAATATACAGTGTGTGGTCTTTGTCACACCCAGCATGCTTTCCTCCTCTCCATTTTCAAGGGTTTTTCGCTCTCCTCCTTTCTCTCCCCACTTCTTACTCCTTTTTAATTGTTACACACATTAACATATATTTTAAGTTATAATCAACCAGACAGATTATACATAAATCATGTCTTGTTTAACATGATATAATTATACTTTATATATATATACATACATCTATATATATATATATATATACATTTGTTGTGAGTGTGATTGTTCCACTAGAGTCGTTTAAAGCAAGCCATTAGCAATCTCTCTATGATTCTTCTTGCATTTTCTTTCTTGGGGAAATGGAAAGGCAAATGGGCCTTAGATGGAGTTGCCAATAGATGTTGCGCGCGTAACTTTTGATAAGCTTGAATAGAAACTAGAACCTTTATTGATTCAGTCAATTCGACCAATAGTCAAGCCAATTATATGAGTTGTAGACCGGTCGCTCTATGTCATATTCAAACCGTGTTATTTCGAATTCAGATTGCTTTATTTTAGATCTTTATTATGTTATGTCATGCTCATTTTTGTATGATTGGTGAATCAAAAAACGTAGGATTTGGATGCATTTTGTGTTAATCAAATTCACCGCACATAGGATTAGAATTAGAAATTTGTTTGATTTACATCCTTGTAAAATGAAAGTAAAAGTTTTTGAATTCAAAATCAATTCATATAATGCAAGATCAACAACAACAAAAAATAAAGGAAAATTCCTTTTACCCGACTACTAGAATAGATTATTCATGTAAGAACCAGGACATTTATATCTAGGCAACTAAAGATAGTTGTGTTTTTTTTCAGTTTGGTGTCAGTGCTGTTAGCCAATCTATAGGCATGAACCATTTTAAGGGCTGATAGTCTAACAACTAGCTCAAATATCATGGGATCAAGGGCCATGTTTTAGGTCTTCTTGTTGTCTCATCTCCTACCATATTGTTCTCAATCTAGTGAGTAATCTTGAATCTCGATATGCAATGAAGTCCACTGCTAATTCGATTATAGGTATGTAGGTGTTTTTCAATCCTTCTCAGTTTTGAAATGTAGCATGATCATATTCTGATTCAGTTCATCAGCTTTGAAGATACTACTGGAAAAGCTCATATGTGTGGGTGTGAATATGTTGTACAAAGCATTATCGTCCAAAACTAGGTTTAGTGCTGCAATTGGACTTATCCTCATTAGTGCTGCACTTTTGTCCGTTACATTCAGCTAAAGCAATAGTATCAAAGTTATTATTTCATATCGTATTGAAAGTTATGACTAATCACATCAAGTTAGAGTTTAAGCAAGTCAAGTACAACTCAATAGGGTCAAGTTTATTTTTTCATCCATCTAACTTTATCACATTAAGCCATTGTAAAATACCGATACAGTAGACTGTCCTTCCTTTCAAATATTGTTGTTTATTATATTTTAACACTTTTCACTTCCCATTACTTATGTGAAGTATGCATGACGTGAAGCCGACCCATGTCCACTGAATAAGGGTCTTGGTCTCTGTAGAAATTAATTAATATGGCCTTCATGTGCTTAGTAGTGGTCCAAAGTGAACACTTCAACCACAACTTTAGAAATGCTTTGATTAAAACAAGTAATATAAGAACTTGAAGATGGATTAGTGCTGTTCTTTTGTGTTCAAAAAGGAGAGAGTGAGAGAAATATATCCAAAGTGATCTGTGAATGTCAGCCTCAAGGGTCCATTAACAGTGAAAGGTTAAGCAAGGTCTTTTTCATCTTTAAGAGAAAAAAATATCAGTTTGATCAGCATATGTAACTGAATGATCTATTTATAAAATCAATTTTCATTTTAGTTTTTAATATTCTAATCTGTCCAAGCGATACATCATTGAATATAACAAATAGAATGAGCCTACAGTATCAAAAGAAAATTTTATCATACCGAAATTAATCGTTAGTGAAGATTGCACCTATAAAGGAGAAGTTACAATTATTTCTTATTGATCACGACATTCCATGATGTGTGATCGATCATGATTTATTACCTCAATCAATTGTAACTTTTGTTTTGTAAAGTGTAATGTACAAATAGAATGAGCCCTTATCCTTTTTTCTTTGGTACATGGACCACTGTAAAAACGGCATTATAAATATATGAGATTTGTTTACACCAGGTATGAAGAGATTGTTTTCATTACTAATTTCATTACCTGTGTGAAAGATGTTTTTGCCGACCTTTTATCATAGTTATGATGATTTTGTGGGACAAGATTGCAATTGCCCTCATTTCAAAAGTTTCAACTAACGAATCATGGCTAGAGTGCCCAACTATTAGTAAAAGGAAGTTCTATTAGAAGCCGTTTTATATCATCCTTTCTCAGAGTTAGTTAATAGCTAGCGTTCAAATTGAGCCAAAAAAGTGTGCTTGAAAATGTATGTTTCAACTCTTAGGGTAGTTGTAAATCCACATATTTTGAATTTAAATTTCGGCAATTTTTTAGCACTAGAACAAGAGGGATGGATATAGTTTCAACGTGAATGATCTGTCTTGGACTAGATCAAAAAAAATTAGTTAATGTGTGCGTAAAATAACCTATGAACATCCTTAAACGTTAAACCAAAAAATAAATATATGTTTCCCTGGTTCAATGATGGTTAGAAATACAAAGTCATTTCTCAAAGTAAAATAGATTCGTCAATTTAGGTTTAACTATAATATCGAGAAAAAAAATCAACACCATACTATTTACCATTTGTTTAGGTGTTTATATCACATTTTTTTGTAAACTTTACTAACTTTTGGGTGCACTCACATTTTAGATTCACTCATCGGTTTTTAGGTTAACATTCTTGGATGAAACTTGTCACTTTTGTAATAGAATTTGCTATTTTTAGTGTTTTTTTTTTTGTACAATACAAAAAAGTGAAATTTTGGTAACGCGGTCTTTCCTCGGAGCTCTGGGGTGGCTTTCAAATTATTTTTTTTCAGCTAAAAATGAAGTTGTTATTCACAAGCAAACAAAAGATGTAGATATGATCAATTATAATCATTAAATAAGTAATGGGTCCTAAAAAATAGTAAGACTTATAATAAAATTAATAGTAATAATTAATCAAATTTATATTTTAAATCTATTTATCATCGCTCAAAAACAAATGAAGTTACAGTGATGACATAGCTGCCAGATAGATATAGAGGTCGTGCCGGGCACGAGTCTTTCAGAAGTTGACCAGTCAACGGATTTGGGGACACAAGTCTACCTAAAAATTAATAATAATATTATTTTTAATTAATTGCTAGCCCTCATGCACGATGACTTTTGGCTTGACATTAAATTTTATTTAGTTAGAATCTCACTTTGCATTTCAAATAATTTTAAAAAAATTATTTTGGACCTTCAATTATCAAATTTTTTACATTGTACCCTTAATATATTAAAATTTTTGTAATATAATCCTTTTGTTACCTCTCGTTGTTTATTCCGTCAAAAACCACCTCATTAAAATTGATAGAATGAGTAACAAAAATAAATAAATTGGTCACATTGCAATACTTTCAATATATTAAAATTTTAATATAAAAAATTTAATCTTTAAGAATTAAGTGTGAATAATTTTTTTTAAATCTTTTAAGGTTTAAAATTAATTCGTCATTTATTTAATATTGGAATCTATTGTCAATCTAATAGAAAAACAGAAATGCTAATTTGGAGATCTAATTCATTGTAGTTGTTAAATTAGTTGTAAGTTTCAAAATTAAATAGAGTTCACTTTTAATTCAAAATTTATCATAAATTAGATCTTCAAATTAAGTACAAATAATATTTTTCTACGTTTAGTTCTATTTGACTGTAAGACTCACAATTAATCAAATAATTATAATAAATTATACCCTCAAATTAAATTTTAATAAATTATTCAATATAAAAGTGACATACATTAATTCTCTAAATTACACCTTCAAACCAATTTCTAATTGCATTGCCCCAAAGAAAAGAAGAACCTATGGCCCACCGATGGCCATTATGAGCCTTTAGTGGGTTACCAAAATTCAAACAAATTGGAATCTGTTCCAATTGAAGTATTTGTCTTTTTTTTTTGGCCAACTTGTTTGGAAATCATCTATCTCAAATCAAAAGAAATCACTTTGATTGGAAGTTGATGAGCTCGAATTTGACTGGACCAGGCCCAATAAAAATAAATTTATAAAGCCTAAAAGGAGATCAAAGTCGAGGTTGGGTCAACCCATCAGGTGAGAGTCCAAAGGAAGACAAAGGAATCAATGTCTGCATCAAAGAACAAAGATGCACCGCCCAAAGCCCAGGTGGGTGTCGCCCATATGCTTCCTCTAAGAGGCGTCGCCCATGTGACTCCAAGGGTGTGGGTTTGCCCTTTGGTCCTCTCCTAGCTCTACCTTGCTCCTCATGGCTTTTGCACTCCAACGCAAGTCCAAGAACAAAGCCTACTCAAGTCAAGTCCAGGTCCAAGTCCACTTCAAGTCTAAGTCTAGGTCCACTTCAAGTCCAGGTCCACTCCAAGTCCAGGTTCAGGTAGGCGTCGCCCATGCTCCTCCAAGGGGCGCCGCCCATATGGCTCCAAGTGGTCCTCTCATTGGCCACTTGACTCCAACATAAGTCCAACATCAAGAGTAAGAGTGAGTCCAGTCCAACTCAAGATCATCTTCTGACTAAATAGGAACACAAGGGAGAAGATACCGGGATTGAAAAGATTGAGTCCTAGTAAAATAGAACTTACCAAACTAGTAAAGACCTTTTTTATCACGCCACCGCCTCACCCTTTTTTACCCTAATTATATAATAAAAGTCATCTCAACATTGAGGGCACGCCTCTGAATCCCATACACACACCTTTTTCTCTCTCTCTCTCTCCCTCCTTAAGCACTGTAACTGTCCAGAGTACCCAGATTCATCAATAAAGAATGCCGACCACCGATGCCATTACAAAAAATGGACGTAGGTCATCTAAAATCGAACCACTATGAATCTTGTGTTTACCCTTATTTACTATTTTTCACACTTGATTGTCATTGATTGTTCATTACTGCACATTAATCACACTCGTGACTATTGATCTCGCACAAAATAGTTTTATACATCATCAGAAGTGATGCGTTCAAAGCTCGTTATCTCGTTAAAATTTATATGACTTGCACGTGTTTCTCTTACAATCCGGTCCATATACAAGAGAATCAATTAAAATACGTAAATATTAATGTTACACTCTCTCCAATAACATTGCATGTTATGTAACAAAGTCGAAATGTCAATCTCATTATAGGGTGACTATCATGTCAGATTCGTGTTGTGTTATTGAAGGTTTGTGTTGAGCATTAATCAACATTAAGTCAACTTATTTAACTAGTCGTGTCGTGTTGATTGTCCTGTTTATTTTTCGTGTCGAGTTTGTGTTTGTATTTATGTTGACTCATATAAACCTTGAATAAAGAATTTAACGATGAGATTTATGTCTAAAATTCTATTATTAATTAATTGAATTTATGTTCATATTTTTTTTATAAATTAAAAATTAATTTAATAAACATAGAAATAATAATCAATTAAAATATCTTTTTGGTACAATAATTATGTCAATGCTTAATAAATAATTAACATTTTATTTCTATAATATTAGCTAAATGTGTTAATCGTGTCAATTTCGTATTATTTGTGTTTAACATTAGCCCAACTCATTTATTATTTGTGTTAACGGGTCGTGCCATTTACATGTTCGTGTTGAGAAATGATCAATCTCAACTAACTAATTTTGTATCGAGTTCGACTTGTGTTGTCGTGTTGTGTGAGAAATTGTCACCTCTATTTGATTCCAAGTTATCAAAGGATCAGTCACCAACGAATCCAAGCACACCTTGTATGTCTTGGCTTAAGGTTTTTTTTTTTTTTTTTAGTTTAACAATTATGAGCATTTCAATCAATTTACACGCATCTCGACTAATTTTCTTTTCGATTTGATTAAAAACAAATCATCCACGTCGAAACAAGAGTATTCATAAGGAATAAATCTCTTATAACCTAACCCAAAAAATAGTCAAAATTTGAACTCAAGTTTAAATTTTAGGTCTAGTTACCAAATAACTTGGTTGAACCATAAGGCCAAGCTTCAATGGAGAGATAGTTCTACTCTTTGAATGACTTCTTATATGCCCTAATCATCCATCAAAAAAGCAAGTATCTTATGAGAGCTTTAGCATAATTTCACAGTGTTCATGGACCCATTGCAATTTGTAAAGAACTACAATCAAGATGATTGGATTCACATGCACATTGTGAAGGGATAGGATTATAACCCTAAAGTAAGAGTGTATTGAAGTGCACGTGTGGGTCTATTGTGTTATGTCAGAATTTTGCATCAATTGGGCACCGCCTTGGGTTAATATTCAAAAAGGGGTTTTTGGGATTGGGAACTTGGGACCATATAGCACTTATTGCACTCAATGTTGAACATGAACCCTATAAAAAAGATTTGAGGACCACCCTACATGGGCTATAGTCTAGGATGATCTCGTTTTGTTTTAAATTTTTTATGGCATTCAAAAGTTATTTATCAATTTTGTATTGAAAGTTATGATAAAATCAAACTAGGCTATGATAAAATTAGGTCAAGTAACGCTTTGAATAGGTTGAGTTAGAATTCAATAAAGCGGATTAGGTTTGATCCTAAAAGGCTCTAATTGATTTTCAATTTTTAGGACTAATCTCAACTTTTTGAACCTCTATCAAATTTTTTTGACATGTTTCAATTTTAACTTGACGATTATAACTTCTCTAAAAAAAAAATTTATAGATACTGAACTCATAATCTCATAATCGTAGATTTTCTTCTTTTTAGTATAGAAAATTGCAATGTGTCAGCTAGGCGTCATCTTGCAACCATTCCATGTATTTACCAAGCCTACATTGAATTTCTATTCATTTACTTATACAAGCAAGGGGATACAAATTTACCCCCCCAAAAAAAATCAAGGGGATACAACCTAAAACTATGCACCTTAAATTACTCTATGGCTGCAAATACATGTCTTGTGTTTGACGTTTTTAAATTTTCTTTTTGTTCAACAAT
>CM042186.1:39395756-39407375 GCA_023539305.1 Ilex asprella | reverse complement strand
TTTTTTTTTTGTGGTTCCACTCAATTAGGATCTATCATGATTAATTAAGATCGATCCCAATGTCAATTTTTTTTTTTGCAATTCTACTTAATTAGGATCGATCATGATTAATTAAGATCGATCCCAATACCAAATTTTTTTTTTTGCGATTTCATGGGATCCACTAAATGTTACTATCTTTAGATATGAAATTATAACTATTTTTTTTTCACCATGGAAGAAATTTTCCAATCCCAATTTTGGGATCCTATTTTGGCATTGGAAAAATTCTTCTATGGAAAAAAAAAATAGTTATAATTTCATATCCAAAGGTAGTAACATTGAGTGGATCCCATGGAATCGCAAAAAAAAAAATAAAAAAAATTGGCATTTGAATCAATCTTAATTAATCATGATCGATCATGACTATTAACTGTAATGTTACTCTTTGCAAAGACAAAATTATTATTCTTGAGATAAAGTTATCATCTTTAAAGGTGAGATACAAACTCTTTAGGTAAAGTTACAACAATTAAAAATAAAATTACTATATTTAAAAGTGAGGTTATAACTATTTATAGTAGTGTTACTACCTTTGGATATTAAATTATAACTATTTAAAGTTATGTTACTACCTTTGAATGTGAAGTTATAATTATTTAAGGTTAATTTATAAGTAATAAATGTAAAATTACCATCTACATATGAGATGAGGTTACCACATGTTAAAGTGGATTTACCACCATTTTTCAGCCACCATTTTTTTTATTAAGTTACAACTAATAAATGTAAAACTACCACTTAGATGTGAGATGAAGTTATCACATGTTAAGGTAGATTTATTACCGTTTTTCGACCGCTATGTTTTTTATTAAGTTACAACTAATAAAGGTAAAATTACCACCTAAATGTGAAATGAAATTACCACATCTTAAGATGAATTTATCTCTATTTTTCAGCCCTCCTTTTTTTTATTCACCATGGCCCACCACAAAACCAGGCCGTATTATACCAAAAACCACTATTCGATACCATAGCCTCTCCCGACTCTTCCGTATATATCAATATAATAAAGTAGAATGAAGTTTGAATCCAAGACAAAGAGTGGTCCAGATCATTTTTAAAAGGACAAAGAATGGTCCAGATCGTCCCAACATGATTGCCGAATTTTATTTTTCCGCCCACGGAGAAATCTCTTTTCGTAAGACTCTGCACTCCTATCTCATCTATACTAATAAGATAGAGACAATTTTAAACTTTTCAAATTGAAATCACCTCCACCAATTTAGAAAAACAGAAGAATGGTTAGGATTTAATTGAAGTTCAGATATACGGTTCACACCTCGTCTAAATTCATCTAATTAAATCTAGTGGCTCACAATCCATCCCACCCAAAACCCCTGTCCCGCCGATTATACCTACACACACGCTACCCAATCCAAACCCTCTTTTTTTTCTTTCTCTCTCCCTCACTCGCTTGCTCGCTCTGCCCAGGTACGCCTCTCTTTCTCTCTATTGCTCGCTCCTCTACCAAGAACATGCCCAAGTACCCTTCCTCTCTCTCATCACACACACACACACACACACACATACACACAATCGATCGTAGCGCATACACACACAACCCCCCAGCACACACACACACACACACAGGCACACGCACATTCGAACACACTCAACAAACACACACAGCACCATACTCACAGCGCACACAATCGAACATACAGCGCACACTCACATTTGGGTATTTTGAATTTTTTTGTGTTTTCATAATTTGGGGGGTTTTTTTGGCATAATTTGAGTGTTTTCGATAATTTGAGCAAAAAAATAGTGATTTGGAAATTTGGGTGTTTGGATTATTTTTATGTTTTCATAATTGAGGTGATTTCATAATTTGATTTTTTTTTTGCATAATATGTATGCTTTAAATTAAATGAATGTTATAGTTGTTAATGTTATTTTCATTGAATATTGATTTTTTTTTGCATAAGTTGTGTGTTTTAAATTAAATGAATATTTATAGTTGTTAGTGTTATTTTCATTGAACATTGAGTTTTACTTTCATAATTTGTCTGTTTGTTATGAGTTATTGTGGTATTTTGATTGAATGTTATGGTTTCAAAGTTTAATGTTAGGTTTATTTTGATTGCGATTGCGATTGAGTTTTGATTTTATTTTTTTTATGACATTGGATCTCTTGATTGTATGAAATGGGAGTTGACTTCATTATTTTGAAATTGTGGATTGAAAATTAGATTTGCGATTGAATGTTTAGGTAAACAATGTATGAAGATCATTTAAAAGCAAGTGATCTTCTTTGTCAATTAGAGGCTTTTCCACGTGCTCTTGATTTTATTTCAAACGCAAATATTTTTTTCGATAGAACTATAAGGTTTATTTGTAATTGAACTTACTCTTTCTTTTGTATGTTTAGGGATCTTCTAGCTAAAAACCACTTGCTTTTAAATGTTACAACGCTCAAGAAGTGATTCTTGGGAAGAAAATGAAGGTTTATGTTGTTTTCTTTTTCTTTCTTTTTTTTCTTTGCGCGAATTTTTTTTATTTATTTCTCTCTAACTTTGTCAATTTGTATTTGACAACTCTAGCTAATTTACATGGTTGCAATTCGTTGGTTGGTTGGTTGTGATTGTGAATTAATAAAAATACTTAGGATTCTGAAATGTATTTTTTTTTTTTACTTTTTAAATATGTTGAATGGGATGAATTTGAAACTATATTTTATTTTTCATATAATAGTTTTAATGGATGTGAATTAAGGACGAATGAGTGCTTTGTTGTGTTCCATGAATTTTCAAATTTCATTTCAATAGATCATTCAATTTTTATTGAATGTTTAAAAACTTAATTTCTATAACTGTCTGTTTGTTCTCGTTACTCTTATCGCATATTGTAGTGGAGTTTATTGGATCAATTCAACTAACATTGACCAAGATGTAAACATTATGGCTTTATAAAAAGTTCTCCACCTTAATTCTTCAAGTTATCCCTTTTTTGTAATTTTTTTTCTTTGCTCTGTGAATTTGATGCAACTTTAATGGTAGATATTACTTGCTTTGTTTAATTGTATAATGTCTTCTTACCTGTCATCTAATTCTTTTTCCCTACCTTACAGCAACTCTCACTCCCTCCCTTATCTCTTTCTACCTCACCGGACACCTTTCTCTCTCTCACACCGGAGTAACGCCCCTCTATATATATATTTTGCATAGTGCCTTCAAGCGCGGACAATAATTAGTGTATCTATATAATAAAACAGGAGTGCATTTAAATTTTATCCCAGTCATATTTTTCCCCCTCAAAATTATGACCAATTACTTACCTCACCCATCATTCATTTGTCAAACTCAAACATCAAATCGCATCACTCATTTCTATCACATATTTAATCATTTATATATCTCCTCTCTAAAAATATCATATTACTCATTTTCATCATATATTTAATAATTTAATAATTGATTAATTTATAATTAATATATTTTAAAAAAAATTAATATAATCGGATCAATTTTTTAGACTCCCAAATTTTATATTTTAACGTGTTTTCAGGCACGAGTTATGACTAATATATATATATAGAGAGAGCGAAAAAAAAACAAGAGGGGGAAAAACCTAGGCAAAAGAAAGATTCCTCTCAGAGGCTTCCTCAAGATCTCAGACATTATACCCAATGAGGCTCCTAAAAGATGAGAGAAGGGGGGGGGGGGACCTAGGCAAAAGAAAGATTCCCTCAGAGGCTTCCTCAAGATCTCAGACATTACACCCAATGAGGCTCCTAAAGGATAAGTGAGAGAGAGAGAGAGAGAGAGAGAGAGAGAGAGAGAGAGAGAGAGGATCTCAGAAAGTATACCAATGAGGCTCCTAAAGGATAAATTTAGCACTATTAAACAAAAAGACCACCAGTTCCGCACACTTTCTGAATTCAAGCTGAAATAGATATACTTTCCAACAAGCAATACTCAAGCATTAGGCGAGACACATTCAAATTGTGATGAATAATTGCTAGATCCAAAAATAGATACCAAGTAGATTACAGCGACAACTATGGCTCTGACCACTATAATGGCTTGTCCTACCAATACAAACAATGAATCAAATTTTATGTTGTCCCAAATCCAGTCTCATTACTCCGGAAAAAAGAATCCAATATAAGGCATTTAACCAACATGAATATAGAACCTCTCATTTATAAACACTGCCAGAACTTCTAAAAAATCTAGTTCTGTGACTATTCTTCTCAAAAGAAAAACATTAGCAGCATATATGCTTATTAACCTCACCAGACTAGTGGCTTGAGGGGATGTCATCACGGAAGACATGGTTTCAGCGTGTACCATCGGCCACTTGTGAACTCCGAATGCCCCAAAATGATCTGGGCTTCAGCTTCCTGTTTGTGGCTGTAAAAAGCCAACCCATTTGCCTTTCACAGGTACCACATTCTGCAATTGTCCAAGCATATCTGCAAATGATGTGTGGTTAGGATGGCAACCATCAAACTAAGACCCAAGCCGCCCAGTACTGGATCAAAAAAAGTAATAGATGCATAAATCATTTAGTATGGAAAATAGTCCCTTAGCACTTCCCGACACATGGCAGTTAAATTCTACAAAATCGCACAGAAGTCCTCAACTATGCCTTATTTTCCAAGCATTCTTCTCCGATTTTATGACTGATTCAGTGTTAACAATTTACCTAAACCACAAGCAATAATCGAACAATTGGCAGACTACAGAAAAGTGTTGAAAAAAAAAGTGACCATGTATTGATCCTCTCTAATCTTTTTCCAGATTTGCATAACTTTTGGTGTTCATATTGTTAAACGTTATTTACTGCACAGAACACGACATTTAAGTTATCTAGAGTCAGTTTTGCATGATACATAATGTATGGGTTTTCAAATATTATGTTATTATGAGGAAGTGGTGGAGGATATTATGAGGAAGGAATCTAATATGTCCAGCCATGGTGTTTTCATTGAACAGGTTCAGAAGATTGCTACACACTTCCATGAGTTTCATGCTTCCTGGGTGAGGCGTTCGCTAATGCTATGGCAGATAAGTTATCGCATTTTGCTATTCATTGTAATAATCCGGTTTCTTGGAGAGGGGAACATCCAGAATTTCTGGACCCTCTTCTCGGGAATGATGCTCAAGCTTAGTTTTAAATAAAGTACACCGTTTCATATCAAAAAAAAAAAATATTACGTTATTGGATGAATGGATAGTATTCACACGTGGCAACACCATGGCATCATTATAGAATGAACTTCTTCCCATTTAAATCCCCCACCAAAAACTTGTAAGCAACTCAACCAACTAAAAAGGGGCAACTTAACATGTAGTTATGGGAAGTCAAAAAGGGATGCAATATCCACAAACCAAATCAAGAATATATCAAAATGAGATTTTGGCATGGCAACAAGTCATCTACGATAACACCACGGTTCAAAATATCAGTCGGGTCGGATACGACTCAAATGAATCAGTTGAGTCATATCCAACTCAGCCTCCTCCAATTTGAAAACGATACACGATACAAGAATATAACGAGTCTCTCGGTTACGACTCGATAGCATCGGATGAGCCAAAGCCGAAATAAACAGATATGATGTAAGTAAATTTAGTAAGATCTCATAAAACAAAAAACAACAAAAAAAAGGCAAGGAGAAGAAAAGGAAGACACCCATGTCTATGAAATCTTGGAGATTCACCTAATTCATTATCAAATTGGGCAATTTTTCAGAAATAAAAACCCTAAATCATACCCCCTTTTGATACCAAAAAAAAAAAAACAATTAAAAGAAATTGACAGACAAACTTATAAGATCGAAAACCAAAGAGTCCCCTTCTCTTCTTTGTTCTTCTTCTTCTTCTTCTAGTTGTAAGATTGAAACCCCGACTTCGTGAATCTGTCGTCATCGCCACGAAGTAATCCATCATTGTCACTTCTTCATAGAGACTTGTTTTGCGTCTCTAATATACTTGTCTCTGTGTGTGTGTGTGTGTGTGTGTGTGGGCGCGCGCGCTCTCAGTCTATAAGTGTGGTTTCTTTTTTTTCTTTTTTTTAAATTACTAATTTCACATTTATGTATTTTCTGTAGATAAAATTTGTTAAATATTGCAGTGTAAGTAATACATGGAATATTTTTTAAGGATAAACATATTGTAGTCATATATTTTATAATAATATATCTATAAAATTATCTATTTAAGATTGAATAGATGTTTTATTAAGTGTTCTTTTTTATATACAACTAAACAGATAATAATTAGACATAAATTAGTTAATCTATAATTAGGCATTTAGGTGTACACTGATGTTGGATGATGAATATTTACAATGACACCGTTATACTTCATTTTCATTACACATCAAATGTGCTAAATGACATATTTTAGACATATGATCCATGAACATAATTATTTACATTTCCCAGAATTTTCTTACAATTTTTTAGGCCTTCTGTCTAGTATTTTGTGTGTATCAGCCAATATGTATAACCGATGTATATCAATGCCCTCTGAGTCGATGGCTAATGTCACAACCTTGAACTATGGATAACACAGCCTACAAGTCCTTATTTTTTTTGTGGTGTTGTACATGAGGACTAGAAGATGTCTATCTGAAGCAAAGCAGTACCATTTTCCCATAAGATACCATGAAATAAAACAGTTATAAGAATGGATACTGTAGAGAATATGACATCTTCCTTAACTAAAATTGGTACTTTAATAAGGATTCATGACGATCAAGGAAATGAGCTATTTTCTTAAATGGCATTTGGACACAATGCCATACTTCAGTAAAGATGCATCCACATTATCAATAAAGCACAAATAACCTCTTTGTAAGTCCAAAAACCTCACCCCCGTCCCCCTTCCAAACAAGATGACATCACAGATCAAACAAGCACTACATATGAAAAGAGACTTCACTAAAGTGCTTTAAATAAAATGAAAGGATTGAAAATCCACAGGACCTTTTGATGCCCAATCTCTTTTTAATCATTGCGCATAAAGATTCCAAATCACTGATTTAGGCATTACTAGGTTTGTTGTCATTGTTTTTGCTGTACAACTAACAATATTGTCCCATTACCTAGAAACTGAATCTGACTGCCGGGTATCCAAATCATCTTGATTTTCATAAGAAAGAAACAACAAATTAATATTGAAGAAGTTTCTTGAATGATCTGACATCAATGTCATTCTTCTAAAGACTAACAGTTATTTCCTTTCCGCGGGGCTTGAGGTACACTTATATTAGTTTGCTCCTTAGGACATTATAATTCTGCCAATAGGAGCGGAGGTATCCAATCCAAATTCAAATATGTGAGGAATAGCAATACAAGTCCGAATTGATCCATAAATATCACAAGTTCAGAAAGAAAACAAAGGTCAAAACCATACCCAGGAAACCAGCTGTATTCTTTCACTGGACCCCCAATAAGTGCTAAGCCATTTGCTTTGTAGAGAGTCATTATCTCATGCACAAAACCCTGTGGATTCACATAAGCACCCAGAGGACCTTCACTAGACATCAACAGCATATCAGTTCGCCTGGCAATCAGTTTCTGCATGGAAAAAGCAAATAAAAAGAAATAAATAGTAGATTTGAATACACATCGGACAGCTTTAATATGACAACATTACATAATACCTCACAATTTTTACATCGGATACGATCAAAACTCTCAAGTAACTCGATCTCTCGACGCAGTCTATAGGAAATGCCATCAATCTCCAGAAGCTCCTGCCTCGTAGATACAGAAAGAGGAATTTTACTGGCAATATGAAATGACAGAAGATCGGGTTTCTTCACAAGTCTATCCGTGATTGGTTCCCCAACTATCTGTTTCCACCTATCTGAAATATTTTCACTACAAACTATTAACATCACTAAGAGATGCATAAAAGTACCACCACCAAGTCCAACTTAATAAAACTCTACAAAACCACAAACAGGAGCAGCAATGTGACTCTGTTCTGCACAATCTAATTTCTTAAAACATTTTGTGTTTCCACTTGATCCAAGAATTAAGAAATGGTCCATGAGAAGTTATGGGGACAAAAACACTTTACTACCAAACTGCAATTATAGGATGATGTAAATTTCTTTGCTAAAAACATACAAGTATATAAAAATTTGGAGGGACCTGTCTCTTTTAATTGGTATCATCTGGTATCAAAGACTCGCCAAGTAATACACAAAAGTCAGCTTAAGAGGTTCCTAGGATGATAAAAACAAATAATATGTGTTTCTGGGATACTAACCACACAAGCATATCAAGGATCTTATACCACAAAAGTTACTTTCCCCTTACAAAGACCCCAGTCAAAGCCCTTAATGCCCTGCTTTATATTCTAAGTAACTTGAAATTATACAGGAAGGTGTCTTCAAGCTTCTCCAGTCCAATCAGGAGAAAGGAAATCAAACAAACTTTTTCACAACTCTCAGCAATAAGTACATGTGATGAATTAGGGAACAGAACAATCTTAAATTAGCAATATCCACATTCCAAACCACACTGACTGCAACAAGTTTAGACAACTGTAATGGACAAGCAAAATATATTAAAAGAATGGAATGAAGCAAAGGCAACTTACCTGCTGCCCTTTGAGCAAGATAATATGAATCATACATTCGGTAAACCCAATTGGGCCAGAAAGATCTTGGAATCTCCCGCAGCCGGCTTATTGAATCCTTTTTCCATCCTACACTTTGGCAAGATTTGGCGTTCAGAATAATATTTTTCCCAATTCCTGGGCCAGTATTCTCTCTCCTTTCGTCGTTCTCTGGATGCAATGGACCCATGTGATCATTTAACTGAGATCTACTCAAATGGAGTCCTGACTCGTGCACAAACTTCTCTTCGTCACTGCTTGTTGACTCGTCATTCATATCAGAACCAGAACAAGAAACAAGTGCAGATTGATGCAACCTCCTTTCTGCTAGTGAAAGTTCACTCTCAAAACTTCCCTCAGACATTGCATCGGAATCATCATCTTCGTCTCCACAGCCATGTCGTTTGGATTGCGCAGCATGTAAAGTTGGTGTTTGCAAGAGGCTACCAGCCCGCAAATTCCTTAACGGTTCTAGTCGTCCAACTGCATCACGTGGAGTCCTTAATGGCAAATCTTCTTGGATGATTTGGATCTCACCACATGGCTAGAAAAAAAAGATAAATGTCCACCAAATAAGCATTTCAGTACACGGATAACAAGAGCAGATAATAAAGAATACACCGTACAAAAAATTTCATCTTCTCCGCACGAATTATACTTACTGATCCCTCAACATCAATCCAGCGACGTCTCAGATGAAAACGCTGTTGGCCTCGAGTAACTACATTCAATGAACCATCCTCTAACCTACGGTATTGCCGAATCTGAGACCAAACATAGAGCAAGACAGTTAGCTAGAACTGATGAACAAAATTAAGATCTGGATACCGCAACATGAACTAATAGAAGATGTAAATGACAAAACTTCTAAACATAGATAGTGAGGTAAGAAATCTTCCATAGCCACAAGTGGCGGGTACAGGCAAGCAGTACAAACTTATGGCTATAGAAAACAAATTTGGACAATAAGCCAACCCTAGAGGTATCTTTTAATCCCCCGATAGAAAACACAGATACTACATATAATTCAAAACTGTTCATTGTGAGAAGCACCAATTCTTCCATTCATACTTCCGGTCATAAGATTTATCGGGAAGTTGATTTATCCACATCAACATGCTTCTACATTCCAAATTTACAGCAACAATCCGCCTTAAGGAATACAAGAAACAGGGGATACACCAACTTCCGTACGTTTTAGACAAATTCTGACAAAATTAACCCCTTTGATTCATATCATGTCAAGTTCTACACTAAGAGAGCATAACATCTGGGAACAGAACGTTCTCAGTATAACTTACTTGTTTATATAGCAAGGACATTTTTTCTATTCAAAGATCTACTTTCAGACCAAATCCAGATTGGAGAAATAAACCCAGAGACTGAAAAAAACACTAAACAATTTCAAAGTAACACACCAAAAGTGTATGTTCCATAAAACTAACCATCTCCTCTAGCAAACATACAATTATATTAGCAACATGAAGATAGGTGCTGCTTGTAGCAGATTAAATTCATTTTTGTAATGGAAATCTGAGTTTGCATCGTTATTAACACTAAAATAATCAATATCCCATAAATAAGGAAATTTCCAATATAAGATTGATAAACCTTACATGTAACAAGTGACATTTAGTGGTGCATAATTTTATTAAAAGATAAATATGATGTAGTAAAAAATGAACTTATAGATGGGTAAGTCATCCATCCAAAAAGGCAGTCTTTCAAGAGCATTACATAAAAAAGGAAAGATACAAAAGACATCAAGGTAGTAGATTTTGATGACAAATTACACACACAAGCGTGCAAATAGCAATTGAATTATGATAGATAGATCGATAGATATAAAATCTGAAGGTGAGTTCTGTACCATACCTCTGCAGTTGTCCCAGTCGTTGCAAACCTTATCCTCCCATTATCAGGATCCCTGTAAACATGAACCTGAAAGACATCCCTAGGTCATGCCAACTTTCCGGGCAAAGGTGAGTCAAACAAATCCCAATAGGACAGCAGGTAAAAGCTGTCATAAAGTATTCACATACCACACCAATAGTATAAAGAGCATCAACTTGTCTCAGTGCTCTTTCCACAGCAGCTATAAAATTTGGTTGAATTACTCTTAGGGGAAGGGTTGCCTCTGGGAATAGAACAACTCCTGGAAATAGATAAAGAGAGATAAATAATAAAATTATACATGAACATTTATGTATATATATATAAGGGAGGAGGTATGTTCACTCCTGAGGTGAAGATGGACAGACAAACAGATGTGACACTTAACTGTTCCTCAGCCATAAACTCGTCATTAGACTACTTCAACACCAAATAACAAAAAAAAAAAAAAATAGATCACTGATAGTTAAGACTGAGTGCCTCAGTTTCCAACCGGGATGTCTTCATGTCAAAGTTCAAAACTTACCATGGTAACTACAATAACAAATTATTTTACCGTATTATAAAAAAGTTGGGAATTGATTATAAACTGCCAGATCATCCTTTTCTATTCATGGACAATTCAGTTGTTTGAATAGAGTTGTTATCTTACTCAATTTTTTGAAAACATAGTTATAGGAACAACCTAGCTATATAATATTAACTTGAGGCTCTTTAGTTTAATTTTAAAACCAATAGGGCAAAGAATTAGTATATGAATCATGTTTCTCTATTGTGCACCTATGGCAGGTACAACATACAAAGGAGGAATAAATTACCAAATCAAAGAAATTGAGTCTTGCGCAAACCCTCCTAAAGTCTAGATCTCATAACCACTTAAAGATGTCAAATCAAAAACCAATTAACAATAAGTAAAAAAATTTACAAGGTTTGTATAACAATTTTGAGATATGTTATTTATATAATAAAATATAATACAATTCAAATATCAAAAGAAAAACAAAATGACTTTTGCTATTCGCAGTTAAGATTTCTTTAAATTTTACTTTAAAATTAATCTGACGGCTAATATTAAACTCTCAAATTTAATAGGAAAAATAAG
>CM042186.1:39381271-39395656 GCA_023539305.1 Ilex asprella | reverse complement strand
AAAAAAATAAAATAAAATCAGTTCGAATCAAATTTTAAACAATTCAAATTTTAATATGTAAAAAAAATTTCGAATTTTAATAAGTAAAATTTAATCTGTTCGAATTAAATTTTAAACAACGAAAATTTCAATAAGTAAAAAAAAAAAGAATTTTAGTCTACCCAAATTTTAATACGTAAAAAATATAATTTTTCATAGACTTAAATTTTAATATATCAAAAATAAAATTTAATTAGTTTGGATCAACTTTAATCGGCTCGAATTTTAATACGTACAAAAATTTTGAAAAATATTTATATAATTGAGGAATAGCAAGTGAGTAATTGAGGAGCAAAGGTTTATTTTTTAAAAGGGCACCATACGGTGCCGTTTTGTTCCGAACAGCAGGTCCTGCTGTTCCTCTGGAACAGCAGTGGAGCCGGATCCCCCCTCCCTCTCTCTCTCTCTTTTCTGGATTAAAAAAAAAAGCGGGATAATGAACAACGTTTGGACACCGAAAGAAAAAGCTTGGACAAGCTTTTTTATTAATTGTGGGGTAAATTTTGACATTATCCCCTATAAATTGCTGTAGTTTTAAGAACATTCTTAGTTCTTGATCTGGATAGAATTTTGGACATGGTCGCCCTTGGACGCGAAGCCTAATGAGCCCAGGGTACTCAGATTCCTTGTTATTAGCCCAAGGAAAACATCCTTGTCCAAATGAATGGGGAAAGCCCTGAAGAACCAACGACCCAACCGTAGCCAAAAGATAGCCATAAAAGGAGAAGCCCAACATCCGGACGCATCACGTCATGACACGCATCCCAAAGGACAGGGGGACCATCTCTGCAATCAAGGACAGACAGACCCGCCTGCTGGGAATAGTGGTGCGGATAGCCCCAGGAACAGTGGCCGTCATGGCGCCGGCTAGTAGGGTTTTCTTGAAGGATGAGGATGAAAGGTCCCCACAGAATCAAGGAGCGGTTAGGAGGAGTCAGCGGAAAGCATAGAGCAAGGACTCATATAAATAGAACAGTATTATCTTACCAAAAAGGGACTGGACCCTGCGCGCTATACCTTCATGGCTCGGAGAGCAAACAGGTTATCCAACTTACTGTAACCCTTCAGGACCGTTTCCTCATTTTTTTCGGTAACCATCAGAAATCAATATACACCTCAAAGGAGTGAGAGACTCCATCACAGTGGACGTAACCTCAGCCTATCGGCTGGGGCGAACCACTTAACTCCTATGTCTTCTTTAAATTTCATTCGGCTGTTCACTCCCAACACCCTGTCAAACCCATTAATTCCCCCATCAACCACTGGACTTGGCCCGTTAAATCCGAGACATCATTAGTTGGCGCCGTCTGTGAGAAACGGTTTTCATCGTTTCTTTCTCGAGTTCTTATTTACTTGATGGTTTCAACTCGGAATATGAGTAAAGCTCCTGCCAATCCCCAAGCCCACCAAATCTACCGGAAAACTTCCCGATCCGAGAGGGAGACATTGAGGATCGCCCCCTGCCGGCGAACCTCCCTCCTCCCAACGAGCTAGAAGCTTATTGTCGAACCACGGTCCAACTAATGAAATAGAACCAGGAGTTGATGGAATGGATACAAGCACATCAGCTCTCGCTAGCACGCTAAGAACCCCATCCCCCCAGGCCGAGCGCGACGCCCCTCCCAGGAGAACCAAGCCCCGACTAACGGAGTCACCGAACTCCATGAACACAGTCATTCAGGGGAAAACCATCGGAGGAGACGCCCCGAAGAGCGCGAAGAAGATGAGGCCCACAGCAGGGCCAGACCCGCCTACCAAGAAGATATACCCTACCACCCGCCAGATGTCATGGATAACCATCTGGAGCAGAAACTCCATGAGCTCTAACGGGAGCTAGGAAACATGAAAGAAGTAGTCAAAGGGAAGGGTCCCGACGTTATGGACGCCCTAGTACAACAAATCGAGTCACCATTCACTCCTGAGGTCCTCCATTTCCCCCTTTCCCAGAAGTTTCGGATGTCGTCGATAGAGGCGTTCGATGGAATTAAAGACCCAGCCGACCACCTAAACTCTTACAAGAACCAAATGGAGCTTCAAGGTTACCCTAACCCAATACGTTGTCGGGTATTCACCATCACCCTCAAAGGGTCGGCAATAGCTTGGTTCAACCGTTTACAACCCGCGTCGATCTCCTCCTTCAGGGAGCTGTCCATTCAATTTGTACCACATTTCATTCCGTTAGCCCGAATCGACTTAATAGTCGACGCTACAGCCGGGCATGAGCTCCTTAGCTTCATGGATGCTTTCTCGGGATACAACCAGATCAAAATAGACCCAAGCGACCAAGAAAAAACCTCATTCGTCACCGAGCAGGGGACCTTTTGCTATCAAGTAATGTCATTCGGACTGAAAATGCTAGAGCCACTTACCAGAAACTGGTCAACCGAATGTTCCAAGAAAAATTGGGTTCTACTATGGAGGTTTACATTGACGAAATGCTCGTGAAATTGCTCAAAGCTGAAACGCATATCCAGCACCTCAGAGAGGCATTTGAGATCATGCGTCAGTATTGGATGAAGTTAAACCCTGCAAAGTGCGCCTTCGGGGTTTCTGCATGAAAATTCTTGGGTTTCATCGTCAATAGCCGAGGTATTGAGGTAAATCTGGAAAAAGTGATGGTCATCCTCAAGATGAAAGCACCCACCAACACGCAGGAAATGCAGCGCCTGACCGGGAGAATGGCGGCACTCAATAGGTTCGTATCGCGCTCCAGCGACAAGTGTCAGCCTTTCTTCAGGATTCTGAAGGCAGCCTTTCGATGGGACGAGAGATGCGAGGAAGCTTTCCAGGCCCTCAAGGATTATTTGGCCTCGACACTGGTGTTGACGAGCCCCAGGGAAGGAGAAGTTCTCACCCTCTATTTGTTCGTATCCGACTTCGCAGTCAGCGCAGCATTAGTAAGAAATCAGGATCGGATACAACAGCCGGTTTACTTTTGTAGCAAAGTCCTCCGTGGAGCTGAGGAAAGGTATCCTAAAATGGAGAAGCTCGTCTTAGCCCTCCTAGTGGCGACTCGACGGTTGAGACCATACTTTCAAGCCCACACAATCGAAGTTCTAACAGACTAGCCAATGAGGCAAGTCCTACATAAGCTAGAGGTCTCTGGAAAACTGGTAAAGTGGGCAATGGAGCTCAGTGAGTTCAATATCAAGTTCAAACCCCGAGCCGCGATAAAGGCCAAGTCCTAGCGAATTTCCTCGCAGAGTTCACCTCACCACCAGAAGAGAGCAGAGAGAGCCAGGACCGCACCTCCGACGTACCGACCGGGAAGCTATATGTAGATGGAGCATCAAATGCGCAGGGGAGTGGCGCCCGCCTCATCCTAACTTCGCCAGAAGGGTATGACCTAGAATACGCCTTGAGGTTCGACTTTCAAGCATCTAACAGCGAAGCAGAGTACGAAGCCCTCATAGCTAGACTAAACTTGGCCCTATCAATGGAGGCACAACAAATAGCGGTCCACAGTGACTCACAGTTGATAGTCAGGCAAGTCGAGGAAGAGTATTCCGCTAAAGACGAGAAAATGGCACTCTACATGATGAAAGTGCGCAGTCTGTTAAAAAGGTTCATTTCGGCCGAGCTGGTCCAGATACCCCTGGACGTTAACGCCAGAGCCGACGCCCTGGCCAAACTGGCCACCACCGCCAAGTGTTACTTACCAAGATGAGTTCCCATTGAGGTCCTCTCCGAACCCAGCGTGCAACTCGACGAGGGACGAGGAACAAGCCATGCCCATCAAGGGGGGTACTTCCTGGATGGACCCCATCATATCCTACCTGCAAGACGGAATGCTTCCAGGCGACCCGAAAGAAGCGTCAAAACTGAGAGCCAGAGCGGCAAGATTTACGATAGTTCAAGGTAATCTATATAAGAGAGGTTTTTCTTTCCCATTGTTGAAATGTGTGATAGGAAAAGAAGCTGATTACATCCTGAGAGAGATCCATGAGGGCATACGCGGAAACCATATTGGCGCAAAAACCCTAGCAAGCAAGGCGTTACGACAAGACTATTTCTGGTCAACCATGTCCAAAGATGCCAAAGAGATAGTAAAGAAATGCCCAGTCTGCTAGAAGCATAGCAACTTGCCGCATTGCCCACCCAAGTTTCTAACTCCAGTGGTCAGCCCTTGGCCTTTCCATCAATGGGGTTTGGACATTTTGGGGTCCTTCCCCGTGGGGATAAGACAATGTAAATTCGTTGTGGTCGCAGTGGACCATTTCACGAAGTGGGCCGAAGCTGAACCCTTGGCCAAGATCACAACGCAAAAGGTAAAGAACTTCGTCTGGAAGTCTATAATTTGTCGTTATGGTATCCTCAGGGCACTAGTTTCAGATAATGGAAAGTAATTCGATAATCCAACATTCATTGGCTTCTGCGCCAAGTTGGGGATCAAAAACTATTTCTCGGCTCCATCTCATCCACAATCCAACGGGCAGGCTGAGGTGACAATCTAAACGATCAAGCTGGCACTCAAAACCAGGTTGGAGGCATCCAAGTCACAATGGGTGGATCACCTCCCAGCAGTCCTATAGGCATATCGACGACGGTGAGCACCGCCACCAGTAAAACTCCTTTCAGTCTAGCAAACGGGACAAAGGCGATGGCCCTAGTCGAAGTAGGCATGCCCTCTATCAGGGCCAACCTCTTCAATTCCGAGCAGAATGAAAGATCTCTGCTGGCAAACCTCGACCTCCTCGACGAGAAAAGAGATGAAGCGCTGTAGCAAATCTTCTCCTACCAAAGAAACACAACTAGGTTTTATAACAAGCGGGTTCGAAGAAGAAGTTTCCAACAAGGCTACTTGGTATTGAAAAAGCTGCTCCCGTTAAAGAAAGACCCGACCCATAGTAAGCTCGGGCCCAACTGGGAGGACCATTACATTGTAAAAAAAGTTGTCCGACCTAGAAACTATGAGTTACAGACAGAGGAGGGGAGAGACCTGCAACACTTATGAAATGCAGATCACCTGAAGCGTTCTTATCAGTAACACCCCTTGAAGCCATTGTAATGACAAGCAAAGCAATTGTAAAAACCTATTAAGGAAATTAAATGAAATTTTTTGAAGTCCTCACGAGGGAAAAAGTCATCGACGAACCCAACTGGCAGGCTCGGCATCCAAGATTTTCAGCCTAAGAGAGCCTTTAGGCTCGGCATCTAGGCTTTTTCAGCCTAAAAGTGCCCGTAGGCTCGGCATCTAGGCTTTTCAGCCTAAGAGAGCCCGTAGGCTCGACGTCTAGGCTTTTCAGTCTAAGAGAGCCCGTAGACTTGATGTCCAGGCTTTTCAGCCTAAGAGAGCCCGTAGGCTCGGCATCAAGGTCTTTCAGCCTAAGTGCTAGAAGAGCTCGTCAGCTTGGGATCGACAAGGCTCTAAAACATAAGAGCTAAAAGAGCTTATAAGCTCGGGGTCGTTAAAGCTTTTTCCGCCTAAAAGCTCGAAACGACTTGACTCTCCAGCCAAGGGCTAATCGGGTTCCCCAACTAAAAGAACAACCTGAGTGAGATGTCATCCTTCGGCTAAGATGTCATCTCACTGCAGGACCCGACTCATCAGTACAAGCTCTTCTGTATATAGAGCTCTTAAAACCTCAGCATTCTTAGCCTCGGCAATCAAGCTCGACGTTGGTGCCTCGGACTTACTCGACCAACAATAAGCACGAGGCTTATTCAAAAACACAGAGTTCGAACTGCTCAGCCCCAACCAATGAACAACTTAGACCAACCCTCGCTTGAGGTTAGGAGGCAACGAGAGTCTTCAAGCATGATATTTGGGCTCTTCAGCCAAAGCTAGAGAGGATAGCAAGATCCACAAGAGACCAAGCTTCATCCCAGTCAGAAGAAAAAGATTTTACATCAAGTAGACACATCCCATTCAGAAGAAATGATTTCAAACCAAGTAGCTGCAGTAAAAAAAAAGGGAAAAAGACTTCCTAAAACTTGAAACAAGAACACAAAAGAACGTCCGACATGGACACAGAAGATACAGACAAACACTCCATCATCATAACCGGAGCATAGAAGTTACAGACAACCACTCCACCATCACAACCGGGACATAGAAGGTATAAACAAACCCTCCACCTTCACAGAGCAACACCCTTCAGCTTACGACCTCCCTCCAGCTTAGCAATTGCCTCCTTCAGTCGTGCATTCTCCTTGATCAGAGCATTCCTCCTCTTCTCTACCTCCACCAATCTCTTTTCCAGGGACTCAACCTCAGCACTCTGGCTAGGAGAGAGGGAAGATGCCACTTGCACTCAAGAGGAGCCACCGTCTAACCCATAATGAATGAGGTTCTAGGGAGTGACGAGAGCAGAGTAAGAAACAGGGGAAGTCTTTTCAACCACGCTGATATGAAACGCCTCCAGCGGAATAAGCACAGGAATTCCTACACAGACAATGTCAGCTCAAAAGAAGGACATAACGGAACTTATCAACAAAGTTAACAAGAAAGAGAGGGGGATAGAAATATTCACCTCTTTCGCGAAAACTTGTCCAGGAGTGAGGGACCCAGAGACATCCACATTCACCAGCAGAGGGTATCCACGAATCCCCAGAAATGAAGAAAAAACGTTGGGTCCATCCCTCTGGGGAAACGAGGATGTCAGCAACCAAAGGTGGGTGAAAATACCACTTGAAGCTCAAAGAATTGAAGAAGGGAGGCCAATCGAAAGAAAGATCCAGGAAATAGAAGAACTTAGAAATAATGGGGAAGGTGTCGAAGCCTTGCATCCGCCAAAAGATGAAGAAACCAATCAAAGTAGCCCAACCCGAAGGGGAAAGGCGAGAAAGACACACACCATGGTGGGAAAGCAGGTGAATGATGTCTCGATGAAGGGGAAGTCGAAGACCACACTCAAAGGCACCCTAAAAAAAGACGACCTCACCAGTAGCAGGCATACTGCAAGCTCATCAGAGGTGGAAGCCCTAACCCCCAGACCTTCAGGTATGTCATATCGATTCTTCATGCTTTCGGCGTCTACGATGGTAAGCAAAGAAGGAAGAAGGAATACAGAGCACCAATAGGAATATAGAGCACCAATCGCCACTTAAAGACTGGCAGGCGCGATACATAAAGAGCGGAGAGGAATCCATCGACAGAGAACTTGGAGGCATAGGCAAACTTCAAACTTCGAAAAAATAATAGGGGTGCCAAGACCCAAGGCGCATGTAAATATATAGCACAATGTAGCAGTCGTTGGAATACCGCAGGTGGGATCGCATTAAATGCATGCGCAGAATTCAGGATGGTGGTTGAACCAACCAAGGCTTCATTTAATGTGACCAACCATAGCCAAAAGTGAGAAACCGCCAGTAATCGCGCCCACGTAACTATAGTGGAAGCTCAAAAGACACTTCCACTCCAAACAGGCCAAGGCCTCCTTGGAGTAAGGGATAAAGGGATACATGGCCCTCTAATAGGAAGCGCGTCATCGTATGAGGAAAGGGAAACTTCATTACAGAACGTACAAGCATCCACAAGGAAACAGAAAAGTGCTTCACCCAAAGGAACCAAAAGGTGAAAGAAAAATTTCATTACCAAAAGAAGTGTTTACAAGTATTACAAAAATAGCAACAACAAAACAAAAGGCCAAGGAGGCTAAGCCTTAGACTTGGTCAGAAGGAGGAACATCATAAGAACTACCACCTAGAGGGATGTCAAACCTCGGCTGAAAATGCTCAAAGTCCAGGTCGGGGAACGTTTCAATCGTCTGATCGGCGAAGTTGAAGAACCCGTCTAAGAAGGCCCCGGCCGCTTCCAGCCTAGTCTTCCCAATCGCTTTCCGCTGATCCTCGACCAGTTGGCACTCAATAGCTAAGGAATTGGTCAGGTCAGCAATAACAGCCTGCGATTCTTTCAGCTGGTCTGCCAGCAAAGACCGGGCAAGAGAAGTGCTCAGCAGATCTTCGGACTAGACATCATGGTCTTCCTTTGCACGAGCTAACTTCCCCCCTAAGGGACATTTCGGCAGAAGTACTGGCGACCAGTTGTTTGAAGATTTGAGCCCGTTGCTCAAGGACTTGCTCCAGTTCCCTTTCGATCTCCAAGCCCCAGCTCAGAAGCTTAGAGTTACGTTGGCGAGCCTCCAAAAGCTCGGATAACCTCCTCTGGGCATCTTCCCTCAAGATGTGAATCTCCCTCCCAAGTGTGCAGACGTGCGTTGCAGACTGAAAACAGAAAAGGTTAGATGTGCTGGGAAAGCGAGAGCAAAGAAAAAAGCCATATGTACCTCAAGGAGTGCATGAAGTGCATCGTGAGTCCGAACTTGGAAAGGAAGCTCGACGGAACTTTGCAGGTCAGCTCGTGGGATCAACCCCATCAATGCACGACTACTCAGACCCACGTTCCTAAGCAGGCTCTTCTCGGAATCATGAACCGAAGCAAGGAAAGCTCGAACGAATCTAGAACCAGCCGCACCAGCTGGCGAGGAGCCGCGCCAAACTGATCCCCTCACGGGATCAGCCACAACGTTACCCATAGTGGCTTCCCCAACGCCAAGCACTAGTGGCGGAATAGATACCTCGGCTTCTGGTGTAGGCAGAGGGATAGATACCCCAACTTTAGACACAAGCGGAGGGATTACCCCGGCTTTAGGCGCAGGCGGAGGGATAGATACCCTAGCTTCAGGCACAGGCGGCGGAGTAGATACCTCGGCATCAAAAATAAAGACCCAAGCAGCAAGAGAAGGAGCCTCATTAGGGTTTACACCTAAGGCGTGACTGGAGCTGCTCTTCCCTAACCTGGCCGTCTTTGCCAGAGGTTCTAAGCTCCTGGACTGTCTCCTCTCAATCACGCGATCCCTGATCCTGTCACGTTGAGTGACCAGATACGAAGGGAATGCACAAGAAAGTCAAAGATAGGACGAGTTACAGAATGAGCTAAGAGTAGAGAGATAAGAGCAGAATGTCGGAGACTCACAGCCACCTAGGGTCGAAGTCGGCTCAGGATGCATTAACTCATGAAAAGAAAAATGAAGACGGGCTCGGGCTTGGTTAACGCGAGTTAGCTCCCCAACAGACAAAGGTAGGAGCTCATCTACAATAACACAAAGAAACACAGTGAACGCAAAAATACAAAATGGGAAAACCAACCGGCCATCATCTGCACAAACTCACTTATGTTCCTACGCTGTCTCTACTCGATAGGAACCCTCGCAGAAGCTGGAAATTAGGCCCCGAATTCCCAACCAACTCCGGAAACAAAGAAATACCTCCTTCTCCACCCCTCAGGTTCCGGAGGAAGGTCCCAAATGGGATTTTTCCCCCTCTCCATGGAACGAACTGGTTAGAACTCAGATACCTCCTCAGGGCGAAAAAACTAGAGAAATTCTAGCACAGTGGCCCTAGATTGAGGAAATAACTCCCCCCATGCCGCCATAAAAGCCAGAAGGACCGCCCAAGCCAACGGTAGGAGTATGGTTGGACAGAAGTCGAGGAAATGCAAGACTTTACGTACGAAACAACGACAAAGCCAGCTCAAACAGTAGGTCCTACCCCACCGGCTTGCTCAGTAACCTTCTCAACATCAGGCTCCTTCCCAGCCACAGCAGCCCCCGTCTCAGAACTGGCCGCCCTAGCAGGTTTCAGACCTTCAAGCTGAGGGGCGAAGCAATCAAAATCGATGTTAGGGTAAGCCTCCTCGGCCTGATCTCGGAAGTTCACAAACCCATTCACGAAGGCCACAACTCCCTCCCTCAGGAGTTCTAAAACCATAACCTTCAAAGAAGCCAGCTCGGCCTCCTTAGCATCTAGGTCGGGCCCTTTTGCCTTCAGCTCGGTATCTTTAGCCGCCAGCTCAGAATTCCTCCTCTTCAGCTCGTTTTCTTTGGCCAGCTCGGAGTTCTTTAATTCTTAGAAATCCTAAAAATGAGCATCTAGCTCATCAAAGAGCCTTTTCATCTCAACCGCCTCAGACGACAGCAACTTCACTTTATCTTCGGCCGCTTCCTTAGCCACAATCACAGCATCAAGGGGGTCCCTGACCTTCACAAGCTCTTGCTCGTAATGGAGACCCATCATCTTCACGCAAGCAAGAGACTAAAAAACGAAAAAGAATCAGTTGGTGCGAGAAATAGCAGAAAACACCCAAGAAGCCAAAGGGATCAGCGAAATCTTGAAATAGCTCAGCTATGGTCTAGAAGGTGTGCTCGATCTTCCTTTGGAAAGGAACCTGCATAGCCTTTCAGGGCCCCAATATGGGAATCAAGTCAGACAAAGCAGCTACAGCAGCCTCAGGGTCGTGAAGGAAACCACAACCTCGCGGCTTGAATACAGGAGGGACGCTTCCCCCATTGTCGCCTTGTGAAGGAACGGGACGGGGAAGAACATTCAAGGTCATGGAAGCCCCTGACGGTCCCGCCGAGGGCCCTCTAGGGGGAATCTCACCCTTAGGAGGATCAATGGGCAAAGAAGGCAAGGGGCGGGTAGAACAGGGGAAGGATCCTCTTGTTTTCCTCCCAAAGATACAGCCTTCGAATTGGGTACCGATGCTGTCTTTGGAGGACGTCGCACCCTTTTCACTAGCTTCCTCCTCTTCCTCGACCTCTCGGAATCCGAGAAGACCGACATAATCAGGTTAGGATCCATAGGTTTAGGCCGAAGGACAGGCAATGATACTTCCTCTATTGAAAGATTGACAAGCGGGCCTAGCTTGTACTTAGCAAGATTATCGTCAGTCATCAGGTTGGAAAAAAACTGGTCCCCTAAGGCCTTGGCCTTGGCAACTCGAGCAGCCTTCTCCGCGTTTAAAGCAAGGCAAAAATCTGCAAGGCAAACCAAAATGAGTAAAGACTCGGAAGTCAAAAGCATAACAAAAATTGCCAGCTAATTGGTCTTACTGATATTCCTTAGAATCCCCCAAGATCAGGGGATTCGAGGGACATCACCAGGATCCCCGGACAACTCCCATGAGTCCTCTCTTACAAAAAAAAACTTGGGTTTCCACCCCTTGTTAGAAGAAGGGAGCCTAGAAATCAATGTCTTCGTCTTCACTCTCTTAGCGAAATAACAAAAACCCAAGGAAGAAGAAGACTTAAGCTAGAACAAGTAGGCGAATTCTGGAATAGAAGGGGGGAACCATTTCCACTCTGAAACCAATGGACAAGAAAATTGACCAGGAGACCCCAGCTACTAGCAGAGAACCTAGCCGGGTAGATGTTGTAAAAGGCAAGAATGTCTTGAATGAAAGGATGAATAGAAAAACATAGGCCGACCTGAAATACGGACTCATAAAAACAGGTCAAACTGGGGATAGAGGAGTTACACCTCTTGTGCTCCTCAGGAGGATGCAAGGATACTGACTCAGGGAAGCGGTACTCCCTCCTTAGATCCTCCAAGTCCTCCTCGTCGAGATAGCTAGGAGTATTCTCTGCACAGCAGAACAGGTCGGAGTGATCATGTCGAATTCTTTTTTTGGGAACAGAGGGTGGAACCGGCCTAGGCCCTTTCTTCCTCGACCAAACTCGAAGACCTGGGGCAAAGCGGAAAGAGGATTGGCATCTGAAAGAAGCGTCGGGGACGAAACCCCTGGGACAGACCCCGAAGCCTCATCACCTACAAGAAAAGAGTGACCGCTAGAAGAAGCCTCTGAGGCCTCTTCGGTCCCCTCGTCGATAGATTCCGATTCGGAGGAAACTACAAACTTCTTCATTGAAAGCTCACATTGTAGGCCAAAAGGGAGAGAAGGCAAGTGTGATATACAGTCCGCTACAAACAAAGGTTCCTGACACCAGGTATTAAAAGAATGTATCCTTAACATAGAGGAGTGATCTACAAATCGAAAAAGGGGGGAAAGAGCATTGGGACGATCCTTAAAGAAGCTAAACCTCCAGATCAAGAAACGGAGCCCAAAACCCCACCAAGAAGGGTTGAATGGATCCAAATCGAATCAACTAAAGAAAGAAAGAGAAGACGTACCTAATGAAGTGCTATAAACGGAAGAGAACTGAAGACAAATATGCTCTAAGTCGCCAAACGGCCTGAAACGAAGCACCTTGAAAATCGAAGGGAAAGAGGAAGGTGCGAGAGAGGCTTTTGAAAGACACAAAATCTGAAAAGGCAAAAAGATTCACCCTCTTATACATAACATTTAAGCCGTAACAAAACACGCCAAAGAAAACGTGCCATGGGGGCTCAATCGCTGGCAACACGAGTACAAGTCATAGTCGACTAACTACGACCCAACCCAGGCCAGGTCTAGAACCGATTCGGGAAAGACGTTTCCTAACCCTAGGTCAGAGATGACGTCATCATCGTGACTAGGGGCTGGGGGCAACTGATTGGGATAGAATTTTGGACATGGGCCGCCCTTGGATGCGAAGCCTAACGAGCCTAGAGCACTCAGATTCCCTGTTATTGGCCCAAGGAAAATATCATTGTCCAAATGAATGGGGAAAACCCTGAAGAACCAACGACCCAACCCTAGCCAAAGATAGCCATAAGAGGAGAAGCCCAACATCCGGACGCATCCCGTCGTGTCACATGTCCCAAAGGACAGGGGGGCCACCTCTGCAATCAAGGACAGACAGACTCGCCTGCTGGGAATAGTGGTGTGGATCGCCCCAGGAACAGTGGCCGCTGTGGCACTGGCTAGCAAAATTTTCTTGCAAGAAGAGGATGAAAGGTCCCCACAGAATCAAGGAGCAGTTTGGAGGAGCCGACGGAAACCCTAGAGCAAGGACTCATATAAATAGAACAATATTATCTTACCCAAAAGGGACTAGACCCTGCGTTATACCTTCATGGCTTGGAGAGCAAACAAGTTATTCAACTCACTGTAACCCTTCGGGACCATTTCCTCCTTTTTCCCGGTAACCATCAGAAATCAATATACACCTCAAAGGAGTGAAAGATTCCATTACAATGGACGTAACCTTAGCCCATCGACTGGGGCGAACCACTTAACTCATGCGTCTTCTTTAAATTTCATTCGGTTGTTCACTCCCAACACCCTGTCAAACCCATTAATTCCCCCATTAACCACTGGACTTGGGCCGTTAAATCCAAGACATCATCAGTTCCCTTACCACCTATTAGGTAAGTGAACGGATCGAATTTAGATCAAAATTTAATTGATTTAAATTTAAAAGTCTAACTCGAATTCAATCTAATTATTTAACAAATTTTATTTTCATAATTTATATTCGAATTCATTAACGATTCAAAATTCAATTCAAAATTAGAATAATTTTATTTAATAAATTACTTCTAAATTTTAACTAAAAATTTTCAAATAATTAATTATTTTTTTAATATTTTATATAAAAATATATATATTCTGAATCGGATATATATATTTAAATTCGTATCCGTAAAATAATAAATACTAAATTCAAAGTCGATTAAAATTATCGATAAAAAAAAAATCAATTCATATGTGTCTATTCTACTTGGGATTGGATTCAAAAGGTGTGCCTGCTAGCCAGTAACATGCATTTTTTTTTTGTTGGTCACAAAAAACAAGACATGGGTGTTCGCGGTTCGAGAAAGAGTGTGTGCTTACAAGCGGTAACAGTCAAGCCATCAAAGAGTCCTTACAATATTATGAAAGGGCCTCTGGACATCAGATTAATCTTTTCCAAATCAATTATCGTATTTATTGGAAATGTGTCACCTCGATGACAGAGTACATGTGCAGCAAATTCTGCAAATCACTGTGGTTCAATGTCATGAAATATATCTTGGTCTGCAGTCTATAGTGGCAAAAAATAAATAAATAAGACGTCGTTTGGTAACATCATATTTTTTTAAAAAATTTTATAACAAAAAAAAAACACAAAGGCATTTGGTGAATTTTTCATTTTTTTTAACTGCTCCGATTTGAAAACAAGGCTAAAATATAAAAACATCCAAAATGATGTTTTTGAAAACATAAAAAAAAAATGCATAGTTCAAGAGAGGATTTAATGGTATCTTGACTTCGATCCTTATTAAGAAAGGTGTCTTCCCTCTTTCACTCTCCCCCCCTTTTTTGCCTCCTCTCTCTCTCTCTCTCTCTCGAGGCCAACAACGAGCACAGGCGTAAAACGTTATCGTCAATCACTCCATCTCTAAAGTCATATTTCACTCCATCTCCATCGAGTTCTCTCTATACCTCCAAACCCTATATCTGTACCTCTAAGCCCTAAATCTATGTAAATATTGTTATATTTGGTTAGATTTGTGTTTGAATATGTATGTGTGAGAAAGAGAATGAGAAAGAGAGAGAGAGAGGTGGGTTTCAGGGGATTACTGGGGTGTTGAGTGGTTGTTGGTGGGGGTGGTGGATTGCAGTGAATTTTCGGTAGGGTTGGGTGGCTAGTGGTGATGGGTTTTGCGTGGTTAGATGTTGGCTCGCTGAGTGGTGGTGGG
>CM042186.1:39299622-39375107 GCA_023539305.1 Ilex asprella | reverse complement strand
TCACAGGTCTCCTAATAATGTGCAGAGCTGTAAAAGCTCACAAACCCTATGAGCCATAACTTTGTATTCAGCCTTAGCACTAGATCTAGCAATCACTGCTTGCTTCTTGCTGCGCCATGTGACTAGATCACCTCTAATCAAAATACAGTGGCTTGAAGTTGATCTTCTATTATCCACTGACCTTACCCTATATCACTAAATGCTTCGAGTTTCAAATGACCATTATTGGAGAACAAAATTCCTTTTCCTGGAGCTGCTTAAGGTACCTTAAAATGCGATAAATAGTTTCTAGATGAGAAGCTCGAGGATCATGCATGAATTGATTGACAACACTTACTGCATAAGTAATATCCGGTCGGGTGTGTGATAGATAGATTAATCTCCCCACTAATATCTGGTATCTCTCAGTTTCTACTGCCTAACTAATTCCACTACTTAGTCGATGGTTGACTTCAATTGGGGAATTAGTAAGTTTACATCCTAACATTCATGTTTCTTTTAGAAGGTCAAGAACATACTTTCTCTGATAGATAAAAGTGTTCTTATTCGACCTGACAACCTCAATCCCAAGGCAAGACCCAAGTTTTTGATTTAAAATTCCTTAGCCAACTGAGCCTTCAATTTGGCGGACTCATGCTCATCATTTCCAATTTTCATTATGTCATCCACATATACAATGAGAACACTGATCTTACCATCCACCTATCTGAAGAACATGGTATGATCAACCTAACTTTGTTTATATTCAAACTTCAACATAGCTTTAAGGAGTCTATCAAACTAGGCCCTGCAGGATTGCTTTAGTCTATAAAGGGACTTCTTCAAGTCCACCTCAAATTAGGTGCACAGGAGATAAGTTCACGTATGGAGTTCATCTTTTTCACAAGAGCAAAAGTCTCTTGATAATCAATACCATATATTTGCGTAAATCCCTTAGCAATTAACCTAAGTTTGTACCTCGTGACAGTCCTATTAGCTTGTTATTTTACAGTAAACACCCATCTATACCTTATAGTCTATGCTCCTGGAGGGATAGAAATAAGCTCCCATGTGTCATTCTTTTTCAAGGCTTGTATTTCCTCTATCATAGCTTCTTTCCACTTAGGATCAGCAAGAGCTTCTTGCCAACTCTGAGGTATAGATACAAAAAATAAGGAAGAAACAAATGCACGATAAGACAGAAATAAAGAATCATAAGAAACAAAGTTAGAGATAGGATGTTGAGTACAAGTATGGACACCCTTTCTAATTGCAATACGAAGCTTAGAGTCATCAACAACGGGATTTCCCAAAATAGGAGTAACATATGGAGATTCATTACCTGATAAATAGGTGGAAGATGAAACTAAAGTAGTGGAAGTCAGCTGGTTCGGTGGCACATGGGGTAATCTGTACTTTATGGCAAATTGTACTAATGATGCGGTCAAATTTTAGTAGATGGAAAAAAAAGAACGAGTCTATGACTTTTTTGCTGGCCTCAATATTAAATATGATTAGCATTGGGTTTAAATTTTGGGTTGTACTCCTTTTTTCACTTTACGAGAGGCTTATGCCCTTGTTCAGCAGGAGGAAAGTCGGAGGATTAATATGGTTTATGTTCCTCCTTAGGAACAGTCTACTTTGGCTGTTACCCTTAGTGTGATTTGGGTTCAGTCTTACCCAAACCTACTGAGACGAAGGGGTATTGGTTTTAAGGATACCTTATTGTGGGAAGATCAGACATACTAGAGAGTTCTATTGGAAGCTGACTAGACGTCCTACATGTGGCCCAGATGGTGGCCGAGGGGGTACTGTATGATCCCATGCACACATGATAAGTCATGTTGGAAGTTGATTGAACATCCTACACATGACCGAGATGGTGGCCGAGGCGGTACAGTGCGATCTCATGCACACATGACTGACTTGTCAGATGCTTCATCTCAGTCTGTTCCCTTTAATTTTTCTCAAGATGAGATGCAGACTCTTAGACGTCTGATGGCTTGATTTGATGCCTTTATTACAGCTTCTACCCTTGCCCCTTCTTTCTATTTTGCCCTCACATATATATGTGCTAGTGCATTTATTATGTCATCTTCATGTTCTTTGTATAATAAATTCTAGAACTACGGATTACATGACAGACTCTTCTAGCCTTTTTTCTTTGTATTCTACATGTTTTGGCAGGGATAAAGTTAAAGTAGCTTATGAATCCTTAATTTATCTTCTATTTTTGGGAGAGGTTCAATTAATTGCTCTGATACTAAGTTGAATTATTATGGAGTTAGGGTTTTAGAGAATAAAAGGGAAGAAGAGAGAAAGAGATTGGAAAAAGTGTATCTTGTATTAGGTTAAATAACTACAACATATATATAGTCATACAGTGTAAAATACTAAACTACCATTCTTCTAATATTAATGCATAACACAACATATATGAAGAGAGCTTGTATCTTACATCAAATAATTAGAATCACTAAGGTTGGTTTATATACTTGAGGGGCCACTTTACCCATTGTCACTTGGTTTTGGGTTGGATCCTCTAACATGATATCAAATTTAGGTCTTGGGTAGTTAGTGGATCAATTCTGTTATGCATTTGAATTTTCCGGCATGCATGGTTATCTGCTTGTTTGTCAAGTGCGAGAGTTTGTGTTTCACATCGAATAATTAGGACTACCAAGGTTAGTTTATATACTTGAGAGACTACTCCACCCATTATCAATTAGTTTTGGGTTGGATGCTCTAATATTTATGTCATTGTGACAGTGTAAATAGTTCAATTTTGTCCAAACCCATATAGGGGTTATGCGATTCTTTTGAACCATGAGAAGGTCAAGTGCTATAACCCAAACAATGAGGGGTGAAATGCATTTTGCCCTTAATTTAACATTAGTGTTGTAGTTTTGCATCTAGAGGATACAGTCTTGTGCAGTGGTAGAAGGTTGGGCCGACACCAGTTGCTTATTGCTCTTAGCATAGCCACTTTATGCACAATCTGCCAAAGATTATGTCTATACACACTCAGTACCCTCAATTAATACGCTACACTAGGAAACAACCTTTATGACCATTAGGATGTTTTACAAATGGGCAAGTTTTAGTGAGGATGTTCCTATGTCACATTTACAATTTGCTAATGACACTATCTTTTTCTTGTCTGTGAAAAAAGAGTGTTTTCAGAATATTTTATCTCTAATTGAATTTTTTGGTAAAATTACTAGTTTGAGAGGGAATATGTCTAAATGTGGAGTCACATGCATTAATTTGGATGAATATGTTGTCGAAGATTTTGCTTCAGAGGTAAGTTGTGTTGTTAATGAATGGCCTATGCTTTATTTAGGATTACCATTGAGGGGGGAACCCGAGGACAATGTCTTTCCAGGATCCAGTGTAGAAAGAATGAGCAAAAGATTGGACGGTTGGAAGATGACATATTTTACTCTTGAGGAAGAATTACTTTGATAAAAGTTTGTTTCACTAGCATCCCCTTATACTATTTGTCTCTGTTTAAAATTCATGTAGAAGTAGTTAGGAAGTTAGAAAAGATGATGAGGGATTTTCTTTGGTCGGGGATGAGGGATGTTAAGCGGGATCATTTAGTGTTTTGAGAGAGTTTGTAAGCCTATAGACAAAGGGGGATTGAGACTTGGTAATTTGGTGTCTAAAAATATTTCTTTAGTAGGTAAATGGTTATGGAGGTTCTCTTTAGAATATAACTCCCTTTGACATAAGGTAATTAGGAGGAAGTATGACTTTCAGAGGAATGGGTGAGATACTAAATCACCACATATTGTAATCCATACGAGTCCTTGAAAATTCATTTCACAAGTTTACCCTTCTTTTCTCCCTTTGATTCTGTATAAAGTTGGAGATGGTTCTATAGTTCTATTTTGAGAAGATATATGGGTTGGGGATTCATCTTTTATTAATATTTTTCCACATCTGTATTGTTTGTCCTCCATACATAAGACTCCTATATCTTCTTTTATTGTTGTGGGGACATATTATCACTCTTGTGACTTCCATTTCTTTCGACATCTTATTGATATGGAAGCAGTTGATTTGACTTCTTTGCTTCATTTTCACCATGATGTCCACCCCCATCTTTCTTATGATTGAATAATTTGGACTGTTAAAAATTATGGTGTTTTTTCTTGTAGATTATTTTATTCATCTCTTGTTAGCCTTCAGAACAAAGAGCCATTCTCCTTAGCTAACTTCATTTGGAAAGCTAAGGTCCCCTCGAAATAAAGGCTTTTGTTTGGTCTGTTGTCCTAAATCGGGTTAATACTAATGATTTGTTGCAGGTGCAAAGACCTTACAAAGTTTTGAGCCCTTATATTTGTCTTACTTGTTTTAGAAGTGAAGAGTCTAATGCTCATCTTTTCATTGTGTGTTCATTTGCATGGGGTTTGTGGAATATTTTGTTCTAGGTGGCTGGTGAGGCTTGAGTTTGTTCTCCTACTGTAGAAAAGATGTTGCAAGTCAAGTTTTTGGGGTTTGGGTAATAAGAAGGAAGTAAAGGTATTATGGAATTGTGCGATCATGACAACTCTTTGGTTTATTTGGATGGAAAGCAATGACAGAATTTTCAAAAATCGTCATCTTCCTTCAAAATTAGTATGAGAAAGAATTGTTTACATGACTTCACTTTGGTCCAAAGCTTCTTAGCTTTCATTGATATGTTTTTTGCGTTTTTATTTTTATTTTAGAGGATATCTTGTCCTCCATATTGTAATTTGTTTTCTCTTTCTTCCATTCTATAATAAAATTCTTGATTTATAAAAAAAAAAATAAAAGTTGGGCAAGTTCATTTTTGCATGAACAGGAGGAGCATAATTGTGTTTGTTTTCCAAAGCCTCAAACTGGAAAGTTGTATTTCAGTAAAAGACTGAAAAACATGAAAGGCATTCAATCCAGGGCTTTTTTCTTCTTCACTATTCCCTTAGGCTGTAGACTTTAAGCTTTTTACGGCTAGAAGTTGGTTGCTTTGATGATAATGTTCTTTTAAGATGAATTTACTCATCCAGTTTATGGAGCTTGCGTGAGAAGGCCTGTGGTAGTGTTTTTATTTTTTATTTCTATAGCTTCCTGGGGATACATAGGAACGTATGAATCTTGAATCAGAATGAAGAAGTTTGGCTGCAGATTCTGAGAGGGGTGGGGGTTCCCACCTTTAGGCCTGAGAGCCGTCTGTGCAAACGCAAGAGGAACCAAATGTTAGAATTGTTCAATTTCTTGGTTCTTCACCCCTTTTTACTGATAGGTTCCTGTTGTATAATCGTAGTCATTGGTTGAAGAATCCCCTGTATTTATGAGTCTTATTCTTTCACCTGTTGGTTGTACTCCTACTTTAGCATCTTTTCTAACCATTTCTAACTTAATTTTCTTTAACCTGAAGATCGTTCTTCTTCAGCCTTGTAACTTCTTTACTGATTGCCATCAAATCTGCTTCCAAGAACTGAATTTAATGGTCTCATAACTCTTTGAAAGCTCTGCTTCTGATCTCCTGTGACTAATTGGATTTAACCCCTAGTGCCAAAGCCTATTCCATCAATAAAGCTTAAATTATGATCTTTCACAATTCCTGAGATTCTAATTTTGTTCAGGGGTGTCAAATGTGGATATCCATGATGGGGCAGACCTATCCTCAGTCCGCTTCAGCAGAGAAAAAAATCTCCCTAGAGGTGTCCATATGTGAGTTGCAGCTGGACAAGTGAAAATAACACGGGAACGACTACACTAAAACAAGTGGATATTATTTCAGTTTGTTTGAATAAACAACCTTTATAGGCTACAGAGCCCTTCGGAAGTAAGAGCACAGAAAGCAAAATGGTCAAATAAATCAACTCATTGATTCAGATCTAATGGATTCTTAACTAGCTAAAACCAAGAAACAGTGAATGATGAGCTGAAATTCAATGTTCATACAACAAAATCCCAGAAATAAATCAATTCATAGCTTGATATCAGATGCTAAGGGGTGATTCCCAGAAAAAGTGAAGGATCAATGTAGGTGTGCATGTGAGAGAGAGCTTACTGATGCTTTTTGTAACTTCAATTTCTCCTTCAATTATTTGTAGTGTTAGAAAAGCGTCCTTTTCTTTTTCCTAAACTGTAGCAGCATGACACTGCCAATACAATCCCCCCACCCCCACCGGAAAAAAAACCAAAAAAAAAAAAAAAGAGAAAAGAAAAAAGAGACTGAGGATTGTGTACTTCCCCAAACCCATCTCAAGAGGGCTAGGCTGGGGCTTGCCCCACTTTTAACTGATACCCTGAAACAGAAATCGACCTATATCAAAAGCTGAACCAGTATGTAATAACCTGGATGACAAGTGCTGTTGCCTCCTGTATCCGAAGCTCAATTTGAGTGCTAAATATTCTGCATTGCAGGCTTCTTGTGTTAGTTTGCTGTTTTCTTGTGTTCCTGGAATATTTTGTCTGCGATGCCTATCTGGTGCTTTTGACATAACGGTAAACGTTAATTAGACCAGATAGTATGTTAAATTGCTAATAACAAGATAATCAGTCATGTGGCAATGGCTTGCGATATATTAGCTGTATAGGGTTGACTGAATGATTAGGAAAATTGATTTAAGAATTTTATTGCCACTGTGCTTATTTTAATCAATGCGAGCTTTACAGGAGGAAGTAGTCTGGGCTGCCCTGAAAACTCAGGTGCTGCGGGAACTTTATATGATGCTGTTCTCCGAAGCCTTACTGTTAGCAATCACAACAAGTCAACAGATACGGATACACTTCTTTTGGAGTTTCCAAATCAGCCACCTATGACAAACGTTTATATTGAAAATCAGGCCAAGGCTGCTGTTCCCTTGCTTTGGAGTCGAGTTCAGGTCAGTGAAATGTGGTGCAGAATCTCTGTCGTAGGAAAAATTCCCTTACGCGATGTACGGAAAATTGCAGATATACATGTGGTCATATATGGTGAAAAAAGAGATGTTTTCCATTTCAAAAGGTTATTCATGCCTTATTTGCAGACTCTCCGTACCTTCGTGTAAGTTGCTTTAGTAAATACGTCATTAAAAAAGGCAGCCCAATCCGCAAGGTAGCCTAGTGCACGAGGCTCTCACCACAACAAGACCTGGGGAGGGCCATATGTAGGTAGTTTTTTTACTTCCCCTCACGTGGAGAGGTTGTTGCTGTGACTCCATCCCATAACGCCGAGTTCAAGGCCTGCAGTGGCTGGCCTTCAGGTTTATCAATGTTGACGTTTCTGCTGTTGTAAGACCTATATTCAGTTACATTTTTCAGTAGTGTAGTCCTATCATGTATGGGGATCTAATTTAGCCATCTCTTTTGATGTCCCATTTAGGTCCAAGGACAGATTAGTCTCTTGAGTGGTGGAGTTTTGAGCTTTGGGTTAGCACACTACGCCGTATCTGAATTTGAATTGCTGGCTGAAGAACTTTTAATGAGTGATTCTGTACTCAAGGTACATGACATCCCCGTGGTTAATTCCTTCTCCAGTGGAGACCCCTATGTAATGATGTATTTATTTAGTTTTTTTGTTCTGTATTTTTCATGTAGTTTGCTTTCCTTCATTGGTGGTTTGTAGAACTCTGTATATGAAATCCATCTTTTCCTTTTTATAAGATTTTATGACCTTATATCATCTACTGCCCCTATAAAAGTGGCAGACTCATTATTTGTTTTATCTCATTCCCATTTAAGTTTTTGCCCTCGCTGCTTTTTTATTCATATTAGTGCCATAAATTGTCCATGCAAAGTCTCAATTTTTTTGTTTCTTTTTATTTTATTTTTGGTCTGAATAATGACTACTACCCTATAAAAGAATCAAATTAGACGAAAGGGAGCTTGGAATGGCCTCCCTCTCAATTTCCTATTTTATAGTATTCTAACTTATTTAATTACAAAACATGGTGTCGTCCAATCAAATTGTTACAAGCTATATAATCACTCCCACAATTATCTTTTTTTGATAGAAAATGAGAAATATTATTATGGTTAAAAATCGAAGAGTAAATGATTGGACAAGTCCTCGAAATAATTACATAAGAAAATAACATAAAAAAAAATTAATAAGCTAAAAAACATAAAATGAAGGGAAAAAACAAAGAGATGTAACAATACAGTGTTATCAGTCCCATATTTCAGCCGCATAGGCATAAATAAGTTGAAATTATGGTCTTAAAGGGGCTTAAAATCTACACATGATTCTCCTGGATCAATAAAAATGGAATGCACTTGGAGTAAATTCTTACATACATAAAATAGCAGATGTAAAGCACCTACAAGTAGGATATATGTAAGGTGCACACACACAGTCATTAATTTGCTTATGCATTGTGTTATTTTGACTAGATTTGGACCTTTAGTGTATAGAGATACATACTCATTTGGAACTTTAGTGTATACGTACACACACATATATTTAACATACATACATATGTACATACGTAATGGCAATCAGTTACATTTATTCATGCAATACCAATTCTAGAGGCATCTATTTTTCTAACAAACTGTTGGAAGCAGTAGTGGCTCTTGGTAGATCTAGATTTAATTTCACTTTTTTCCCAATGACAAGAATCACTATAGAGTGTCAATGAAATGGAACTCATACATACAATGTATACTCGGAAAATAAAATTCAGAAAAAAAAGGTCATACACCCTCCTCAAAACAAACCTCCAATGATATTAAAAACTTCATGTAGTGCTAAAAATAGAGGGATCACCAAAAGGAATGTTCAGCTCCATATTTGACGAGTCTGCATTTCCTAAGTGTCTTGTGTAGTGCTCCAGCCACAAGCTTCACCAGAAGAGATGTCATGCCACCCACCCCTCTGGCTACCTCCTCTAGACGCATCCCCTTCCTTCAACAGTTAAAAAATGTTAACATCCTGAAAGCGAGTGAAATGATCCATCTAAATAGGCTTTTGCTGTCAAATCACTGATTATACCCCTACATACATGGTTACCAGATACCCACGGAGAAGCACATTACAGTACTTGTATGCTCCTAGCCAGAATCTTATTAAAAAACATCTAAAATCTTGGAAATGGTTTGGCTCTGGGTTTTTAAGATGCAAAAATTTTTTATGGCGAAAGGTTTGTAAATGTTTTGCAAATGAGGGAGTAAATTTATAATGACTAGAATATCATGGGATTGTTTGAAGAGTTTTTTTTGAAAATAATGTAAATTTAAGTATTTTCAGTAACTTTTTAGTTGTTTTTAATAGGAGCCCGGCCTACACTGAATAATAAATAAGGGCAGGCGTGGCAGTTGGTATTTGCCCCTGTTCACCCAGGGATGGGTGGGGTTGCTTGGTATTGATGGAAATTGTTTAAGATGACAGGACTTTCTTGTGTGGCCTCAAGTTCCCTTTCAACTTTGTTATGTGTGGACTTTGGTGGCAAGAAAGAGTGGTTTCTTTGGGTTTGTGCAATGTTTGCAATTATTTGTGTGATTTAGTTGGAAAGAAATTATTTGCAAGAATTTTTGAAGAGAAATGCAAAGTGCTTGAAGGATTATGGAATTGTATCTACTTCTTAGCATCATTTGGAGTTTGTTAATTTGTCTCTTTTGGAATTTTGGGGAGCTGGACAGTTGTTTATGGATGTTAATTATCCATGTGCTATTTTGTTCTTATTGAAGGGTAAGAACCAACAGATGAAATATATGAACTGGTTTCATTCTCACTATGTTGCATCAAGAGAGTTTGGCGTTAGTTTACATTTCTCAGATAGAATCACTCATTCAGACCTGTATCTTCTATTATCTCGCATTCAGTGTTCTGCCAAAAGATTTTCTCATCAGCTTGATGTTTATTGTTTAAATTTTCAAGCTTTGTTCCTTCTATATCTAATGGCTTTCTTGAGTAGCCCTGTTTTGTTGAACACAACTCTATTAGATCTAGTGAAACAATAACCCATCTGGTAAGTATTATGACTGTAGGTGCATCTCATACAATTACTACATTATATTTTTGGCTTGGTTACTTTTTGAGAAATAATGCTTCATATTTGTGGACACTCCTGCCCTTTTCTAAACTTCAGAATTTGCTAAGTGTGTGCTTGTCTGGCTGTTTTTGGTGATTTCAGGTTTATGGGGCTCTTCGTATGTCTGTTAAAATGGTTTTGATGTGGAATTCAAAAATGCTTATAGATGGTGGTGGAGATCAAAATGTTGAGACATCCTCGCTTGAGGCTAGTAATCTTATTGTGCTGAAGGTGGTCCAAAGTCGATGCATTTACCATGTAGTATGTCGCTCATGAGACATTGATGTATTACGTCTCAACTTTTATTTTATTATTTTACACAGGAGTCATCAATCATCAATTCTAATGCAAACCTGGGAGTTCATGGACAAGGATATTTTAGTTTATCAGGACCAGGAGATCGTGTTGAAGCTCAACGTCTGGTTCTGTCACTCTTTTATAGTCTCTATGTAAGCTGATAAATTTCTTACCTTTTATTCTTCTGGTTTATACTTCTCACTTATTTCTTGTATGAACCATTTATACTACGTATGAACATGACTTTTCAGAACCGAGAAGCACACCTGATCACATTTTCCTCTTAAATATGCATTTTTACTCTTTCTGAACTTTGAAATCTGAATATCACCTTAGTCTGCAGTTATAAAGTGCTGTTGAGAGAATCTGAATATTAACAGAGACTTCTCATGTTCTTCTCTAAGCATGACACACGTTTCATTTCTATCCTCTATTTTAGTTAGATTGTGAAGTTTTAGGTTTTGGAGAAGGAGAAATAAAACTTGGAGAGGAGAATAAGAGAAAGAGAGAGAAGATTATGTGAAGGGTGCTTGAACTCCAAAGATACACCCAATTACAGGCAGTCAAGAACTCAAGATGTAATAATAATCCTGGTGTAGTCCGAGGTCGACCCACAATGAATGAATAACTTGAATAGCAAAAGAAGGAAGAATATGTTTCTTTTGTAAAATTAAGGTTGTTTAGAAAGAAATTGCAAGAATAAATTTAAGGTAAGCAATAATTTGAAAAACCACTCTTTAGTTTCAGGATCTAGATTCGCTCATATTTATCGGATATTATATTTGTGCAATATTGATAACTTGGTTAATTTACAATGTCACTATAGTTAACCGGAAAATATTTCTTTAAACACAATTAATTTGATGATCGAAAATATAACTTTGAAGATTTAGTGTAAATAGGGAATCATAAGCATTGTTTATACCAAGAACTCAGTCTTGTTAATAAACACTCAAACAATTGTATAAAATATAAAACTTTACTAAAAACATTCAATCAATCGGCTAAAAGGAAGAGTTAATATTAAAACCAAAATATAAATTGCATAAATAATCACAGATCCATCAACCTTAACTGAATAGGACAAAAAAATTACTCATAATTCATGACTAAATCTCTAAGAATTATGATAAAAAAGAAAAATGGAAAAATATGCTAAAGGACTGCTAAAAAAGGATCCCTCTTTCAATGATAAGAGGTATATTTATTCTAGGGCATTAGAGCACTACTTAATGCCTAAAAGGACCTTTGGTCTACAAGACCTTGCAAGCTGAGGAAAGACGTGCGTCTTGATGCATAACATGCGTCCAGACAATACAAACTTTCTGTCAAAAACATTTCTCAGGCATCCATACAACAAAGTTGGGTTTGAACGGTACTCGCTCTTTGTCAAAATTCTCCAGGCGCATCCGGACGGACAATCTGCTCCCAGACGCAAGTGGTTTGCTGTCCAACTTTGTCTGTCTCATATCTTTCTCCTATTCTCTATGGGGTGCGTTCCGATGGGAATCATGTATCCCGATGCAAGTGATTCTTTGTCCATGATCATTTTTCTTCATCTATTCAATAGTTCTAATCCGAATCTTTCCTCCAATGTTTGTCTACTTCACATAGCTTGAATGATCATCTAATTTTGTCCAAATGCATACAAAAATAGACAAACACATAGAAGCAACATCAAACTAGAAAATCGAATAATTTACCTCATATATTTCAAAAGGCAATGTACTTAACCAATCCTCAAAAATAATAAAATGACACTTTTGTTGGTTAATCAAAGGGTAGTGTGTTAGGTCATACAACTAATCCCCAACTACTTTTGAATATCAAGTTCTAAAATGTCCTTATGATAAAATAAATCATATCATATATCCCTCATGCCCAAATTGTAAACAAGGGGATGAAAAATCTTGTACTAAGCCCTTTAGTGAAAACATCGACCAATTGGTGGCATGCAAATCAAACTCTTGTTTAACTTTTATATGATTAAGTCCAGCTTAATCTCAATATGCTTGGTTCTGTCTTGTTGAATTGGAGTATAGGTAATGTTAATAATGGCCTTATTATTACTTATTCATATTATAGTCTTGTTGGCCTATAATCATGAATCCCTTGGGGTCCATACTGGCTGAATCCTAGTAAGATTTGGAGCCAAATATGCTCATAAATTCTATGAGTCATTGTTTTATATTCAGTCTCTACACTCGACCTAGTTACCACTGTTTGCTTCTTGCTCTGCCAAGTGACAATGTTCCTTTCTTCCAGGGTGTAATTGCCAATGTAGATTGTTTGTCTTCCACCAAAATACGCAATGTTCATCTATAAATACTTCTAACATCGAATGACCATGATTGGAGAATAATTTTTTTTCCTAGAGTTGACTTGAAGTACCTCAAAATACGATAAACAACTTCAATATGAAAGAATTTAAGGATCATGCATGAACTAACTTCATCTACTGAATAAGCAATATTTGGCCGTGTATGGGAGAAATATATTGACCTTTCCACTAATCTCATGTACCATTCCTTATTCACTATATTACCAACATTGTCACTCAATTGCTCATACATGTTTTTCGAAGAAATTCAAGAACATATTTTTTTGGGGGACATAAAAGTTTATTTATCTAATCAAGTAACTTTAATCCCAAGTAAGTATTTCAATGAACCTAAATCTTTGAAACTCCTTAGGCAGCTAAGCTTCCAGTTTGGTGACTTCTTGCACGTTATTCCTTGTTATCATTACATCACATATATAATGAGAATAGTTATCTTATCATTAGCTTATTTGATGAACAAAGTATGATCAATGTGGTTCTATTTATAACCCAATTTCAATATAAAATTGAGAAACTTGTCAAACGAAGTTACAATAGATTGCTTCAACCCATAAAGATTTTTTTTTAACTTATATACCTTTTCTTCAATTAACTAGGATGAAAACCCTGGTGGGATCTCCACATACACCTCATTCAAATCTCCATGAAGAAAGACATTCTTAATATGTAACTAGTTGTACAAGAGAAACGAACACGTATGAAGTTCATTTTTGCCATAGGGGTAAAGGTCTTTCGATAATCAATGTCATACATCTGAGTGAATTCCTTAGCAGCCAATCTATAACTTTGTACCTCTCGACTATCTCATCAGCTTGTTGCTTGAAAGTTAACACCCATTTATATCCTACTATCCTTGCTCCAACAGAAAGAGAAATCAACTTGCCTTTATAATTCTTTCTAGTTTTCATTTTCTCTACCATAGCTTCTTTTCATTTATGATCGGTGATAGTTTCTTTTCAGTTCTGAGGAATAGATACTAGGAATAAGGAGGAAATAAAAACACAATAAGATGTCGATGAGAAATCATAAGAGACAAAGTTAGAGATGGGGGTGTTGAGTACATACTCTACCACCTTTTCTGACTCTAATAGGAAGCTTAGATAAATCAACAATTGGATCATCAATGACATGAGTAATAACAAAAAAAATCATTACCTAATAAATCAGTATAAGATGGTTGAATTGGTCTTGGGGAATACAATTGACTCAATGTCACATTGGTAATATGTATTTTTTAGCACCGAGAATAAATCTTCAGATTATTCTTGTCAAAGTTAGCACCAAGTGGACTACTGAACTTTTTCCCTTAATAGGCAGGTGTTTCTCCTTATTAATATCCCATTGAATTGACAATTGAATAAAAGACTCTTGACATACCATCTCTCTCTTAATGGTGATAGTCTCTCCCTGAAAACATGGCTAGGAAGTTGGAAAAAAGGACTCATTCACAAAGGATGATGTCCACTTTGACGAACACCTTTTGAGATGGTAGATCGTGACATTTATACCCTATTTGTTTCTATATTATTACTTGGATAAGATGAAGATTTATGCTTGGCAAATTCACAAACAATACTAACAAAAATATGTCTGGTACATTAATGTATTAGACTCGATTTTTTTTTTCTAAGATATCAAATGAAGTATGTCCCAAACGGGTATGCCACTGATGTAAGAGCTGAAGGATTAAAACACTATATGTCTGAAAGGCTTGGAGTGAATAATGAGAAAAGCCTTCAATATCCAAAAATGTAGACACTATATGCTCTAACACTGGCAATCATTTTTTCTCGATTCCTGTGAAAAAAAGGTACAATGAAAAGGGAAAAATGTGTAAGGGGTTCGTAATACTGCTAATAGAGAATAAAATGTTAGAAAAATTTAGGACATGAAAAACATGTGAGGGAGCAATTAATTTGATCTTTCCCAAAATAGAGCATGCAGATCCATCTGCCATTCTTATTTTATCCTTACTATAGCATGTAGAGCATGAAGGGTTATGTGGTAATTGGTTTTAAAATCTATTATCCAAGGGTAAATGAGGTGGGAAACACTAAACTAATCACATTGGTTTGTATAACTGTAAGAGTAAAGTGGGAAGAAGAACCATGATTAGAGTTGCGGTAAAGGAAATATCAAACTGAGTTGTCAAACGCCTAAAAGTCTACATCGTATCCTGAGAAAAAGTAGTAGAGGTGCTACCACTAGACTGAGATGAAATCTCTGAAGACTCAGTCATGTGTGAACGTGATCGCACAATATCACCTTAACCACCACCACACTCGTGTGGAGCCTCTTGTTAGCTTTCAACAAACAACTCTTGTCAGTTGCCTTAGGTCGGCCTAATTTGAGGTCACGCTAAGGAATCACAACTAAAATAGACTCTTCCAGGATGAGACATGAATCAAAGCAATCCTCCTACTCTTTTCTTGTTGAACTTTGGCATAAGACTGCCATAAGGTGGGAACAAACTACGGAAAAAAAATCTATACTCTAATATAATCATACTCGATGCTCACGCCAACAAAAAAGTCGTAGACACGTTCATTCTTCGTCATCTATTAAAATTTTGCTTCATCATTAGCACAAGCCAGAAACTATTTGGTAGTAGTCAAGCTCCAGCTCTAAGGTAGTAAACTCTATATAGTAGGTTGCAAGGGGTTTATCCTTCGATTAGTCTCACAAATTTTCTTTCAAAGGTCATAACTTAGTTTTTTCGGGAATGTCCATTTGAGAATATGTGTGAGTCACAACAATTCAAATCTTATGCGCTATATCGAGTAATAGACAACCACAACTGATAAAAAGTTGCATTTAATTAAACAACTAAGATATAACCAAGATATTCTCATATCTACACTGTTTTAGGAGAGAACTAGACACACTAGGCATCTTTTTTTCCTTGTCAAATACCTTTGCAAAGAAGTGGCTTGAATCGATAACAATCGGAGAAGAGGCTTTTGACAAAATATCTCTTCGTCAATTGTGGTATTCTCCCTCCTCCCTCCGGAAGAGATGGTTGGAGAGTATGGTAAAGGGCTTAAATTCACGAAAGGTAACATCCATACTAAAATGCATTTTTTGAGACTGTAGATGATAGCATTTATATCCTAACTCAAGTTTTCCCCTGATGGATCTGTAATCATGTAGAAATAGACACACTCAAAAATTTTAGAAGGAATTGAAAAAATAACAAGAATAGAAGAAACCTCAGAGAGACACTCAATTGGGGATCTATACTAAAAGACACGTGAAGGTAGACCATTAATAAGATGAGCATCAATAAGAATGACATTCCCCGTAAAAATTGAGGAACATTCATAGTAAATATCAATAAACAAGCAACCTTATGAAGACGAAAAAATTTTCACCCAACAACATCATTTTGTTCAGGGTACTCTCCCAAGTGGTTTGATAAAGAATGTCACTCTCATTGAAGTAATAACGAAAGTCCTCATCAATGTACTCTGTCCCACTATCGATATTATTGCGTAGTAAGTAAATCCAAGATAAGAATAACAATCAATAAAAGTAACAAATCAATGATAACCAGAGATAGACACAACACGGGAAGGATCCACACATAAGAGAGAATAATGACAAAAAGAGCAATGTTTCTATTATTAGTAATAGGATAAGATGAATGTTTATGCTTGACAAATTCACAAGTATCACAAAAAAAATTATCCACTACATTGCTTCACTAGACTAGGAAAAATGTGTTTTAAGACATTAAATGAGGGATGCCCCGAACATCTATACCACTGATGTAAGAGCTGAAGGGCTGAAACATCATTTACGTGGAGAACTTGACGAGTAGATTGAGAAGAAACTTCAACATCTAAGAAATACAAACTATCATGTACTTTATCACTGCCAATCATTGTTCTCGATTCTAGTTCCTGAAACATACCAGTGAATGGAAAAAGAATCACTAAACAATTCAAAAAATTTGTAATATTACTAACAGACAATAAATTAGAGAAAAAATTTGGGTTATGGAGACCGAGGACACGGATAAAGTGGGTGAGTAATTAATTGAACTTTTTTCCGGAAATAGAGGATAAAGGCCTATTGGTCACTTTGACTTTATCCTTACCAAAACGTGTAGAAAATAAAGGAAAAAGATTAGAAGAATTTGTCATGTGTTTCATGGATCTAGAATCTATTATCTAAGTAATATGTGAGGATGATGCAGTAAATACACTAATAGATATACATGGATGAGTAAAGTTGGAAGAAGATGCATGAGTAGGAGTTGTAATGGGAAAAATGTCAAGCTGAGCCATCAGACGCCTACAAATCTGCAAATTATCCTAGGAAAATTTAGTAGGACCGGTGTCACTAGATTGAGATGGGATGTTTGAAGATTCAGTTATGTATGCATGAGATCGCACACTACGTCCTCAGCCATCACCTCGCTTACGACTAGGACATTCAATCAACTTTCAACAAAACTCCCTAGTATGACTAGTCTTCTCATAATAATCACACTTCAAAAGGTATCCTTGGCAACAGTGTCACTTGACTGACTAGACTTGGACTGGACTGGACTTGACATAATAAGCTTGAGTCCCACTGAGGAATAATAGCTAGTTCATACTATCCCTGAATGGCAATGTGAGACATAACAATCCTCCCATTCTCCTCGTATTGGATATAAGCATAGGCCTCTCGTAAGGTAAGAAATTACTACAGCCTAGATTTAAACCCGAATTTGATCATACTCAATATTAAGACAAGTAAAAAAGTCATACACGCGTTCCTTATCTTCCTTTTGTTGAAATTTTGAAGCATCATGAGCACAATCTGGATGAAAACTCTGATATTAGTTAAGTTCATGCCACCAGGTAGTTAACTCTGCATAATAAACTATGAAGGTCTTATCTTTTTGGTTAGTCTCCCAAACTTTCTTTTGAAGATCATATACCTTAGCATCGTTGTCCTTTGAGAATATGTGTGAGATACTACAGTCCAAATCTTATGCTGCAACAGAATACCACAGCTGATAGAATTTTGCATTGAATTAAGCAACCAAGATATCACTAAGGGATTGTCAGATGTCCACTATTTTAGTGGAAGACCGGTCTTAGTAGGCTTCTTAGTCTCCCAATCAAATACTCATCCAAAGAAATGGCCAGAACTGATAACAAAAAAGCTCATGACCATGTCAAATATTTGTTCCCATCTAATCTCTCCGAACTAATTTCAATGCAAGAGTACCTAAACGACTCAACCCATTTCCTCATGTAATCTCCTTTTACCGGTAAAGGTCGCATTCCCATTTGACATGTTCACAGAAATCATAGGAAATTAAACTCGAGGATTTATCTGCAATTGGAGTAGTAACTCTTACAAACCTTAAAAGAGTTTATTTGCAACAATAAGAGCCCAATAGTGGTGGAATAGTAACTACCGAGGCAAGAAAAGACCCAATTGGGGTCAAACAATACTGCTGACAGTGGAAATTGGCACAAAAACCTCTTCAAGCCTTATAAAACCAATCCAAAGTGCAACAAAACCTTGTGGACATCATAGATCTACCCTAGTCGCACCTTACCAAGCAGATTTGAACCAGAAACTGCCTCCAGATTCCTCAAAAATCCCAGATTTGAGCTTGGTGCCAAACCAAACCTAAAACACATTTGAAAATTTAAAAGTCTGGTCAGATGGCTTCAAAAATTTTAAGAAGATAACCATAAATCTTAGGAAGGAAAGTCGAATCAATCCATATATTTTTTGAATTTTGTTGACAAGGTCGATGCCAACGTTTTTTTGTCAGAAAGCTGATGCCAACATGTCAAAAGTTGACGTCAGCATGTCAGAAATTGATGGCGGTCTTTTTGCGCATATGGACAAATTTCTGATGAGTTTCGACAGCTTGAAGTGTTAGATTTGATTTTTACGCTGATAACAAGTTAGATTTCAAAGTAATTAGGGTGCAGAAAAAAAGAAGAGAAGGATGAGAAGAAGTGAGAAACAATTATGAGAAGATAGCGGTGTGTTAGGCTACATAATTACACCCAACTTATATATATAAATACAAAGTACTACAATACCCTTAGTCTAGAAATAAAGCATAACATAATACACTCATAATAAATCATGACCCAAGAATTGGACCATGCCCAAGAAACACCTCAAACGTAGCCAAATTGTTTCTGCACAATAGGCAAAAGCTAAATAGTAGCTTTCAAGGAAAAAATAATTCTCTGGAACTCGTATGAGAGTTGGTTTGACTGCCCTAACTATGGCGGAATAATTTCAAAATATTAATGGATAAGATGTACTTTTATTTATAGACAATATCTTTCGTTTCGTCCAAGCAGGATTCAAAGTATCTGTCTTATTGGGTAAAATGTCTTATGCGGTTGCAGGTCCACTCTTTTTTCCATTCAAAGATCAGTCATTTGTCTCTGTGTTTTCGCATAGAGAATTATTTGCAGATGAAAAGATGTCAAAGGGGCTTCTTATTTCTCAAATAAATACTCCAACATCTATATATAAACGTTGGTTTATCAAGAATACACAATAAAACCACTTCGACTTGTGACTCACACTACTTGATTCACATGGTTCTCACCGGTTCTTACAAATTTTTTTATATATGTTGGACTCTGTTTGTATTGATAAGGATCTTTCTTGAATTCAATTAGATGTTAACAAAAATGAGCCATAACTATGTAGACCTATTCCTAATAGATTGACCCCAAAATAGCATATCCAAATTATAAGAAAGCCTATAGACGCCACTATTGCGGAATTTGTAAACAACATAGATGTTGTAGAAATGGCTTAGTAGCACTTTACCCAGTAGGATCGAACCAAAAACAACAGCTGGATTGCTCACAGAATGCAGATTGCAGTTTGGTACTTCAAAAACTGAAAGACAATTGAAAATTACAAAACCCAATTAGTTGGCTTCAAAAAATACCAAGTAAATCACCATAAATCTTAGGAGAGAGTTCGATCTTTCCATGTGTTTGCTGGAAATTCCTAACAAGGTTGTTGCTAACGTTAGTCATTCCGATAATAAAGTTAGATGATTTTTGACGAGTTTTTGCAACTTTTAGGATTTTGATCAATGCTATGATACCAAGTCAGAACATTAAAGTTTTGGGTTAGAGAGGGAGAAGAGAAGACAAGAAAGAGAGAAGAGATGATGCGAAGGGCAGTGTATTAAGGCTTCAGCTTACATATGAACACAAAAGTAGTAAAATACCCTCAAACTGCAAAAACAATACACATAACATGACAATTTTTTATTTTGTTCTCTTTGACAGTCCCAATAGAAGATTGGTCTTCTAAGTCTACTTTGCCAGTTTACTCTTGTTTCCCCTTTTTAATGTGCATTCTGATGTTTAGTGTATGATGCACTTTGAGTTTTGCAGCTATTACTCTCTCTTTCTCTGTCTCTCGTCCAATTATCATAACAAGAGCTATGCGTATAATTTCACCTGTTTGCTATATCATAGTGATTAATTCCTCTCTTTTTTCCCCTTTTTCATAACCATATTTCTGCCTGAAGGTTGGACCTGGATCGGTTTTGCGTGGTCCCTTGGAAAATGCATCCGCTGATGCAGTGTAAGATTAGATTCCTTGTGTTGTGTTTCTATCATTTGCTATTTGATTCTGGTGAATATTCATATTAAATGCATTATAGGACACCAAAGTTGAATTGTGAATTTGAAGATTGTCCCATTGAACTGCTTCAACCCCCTGAAGATTGCAATGTGAACTCTTCACTGTCCTTCACCCTACAGGTGGTTATTAGTTAAGATTGTATGGTGGTATGTATGGATATTTTTTTATGTTAGTTTGGTTACCTTTTTCAATTCATTTGCTTCTTCAGATCTGCCAAGTTGATGATATCCTTGTTGAAGGCCTTATAGTAGGATCTGTTGTTCATTTCCATAGGGCAAGGACAATCTCTGTCCTGTCTTCTGGAACAATTAGCACATCTGGGATGGGTATGCTTTGAATTTCCTTCAGTTTGAGTTTCTAATGGATCATGATAAGTTAAATTCTGCTCCTGTGTTTCGTTATCTATCTATCTTTCTATGAAGTGTTAGATGATCCGAAAATTTTCTGCATCCATTTACCTTCTTGAAGAATAAACGTTAGATGATCCGAAAATTTTCTGCATCCATTTACCTCTGGAAGGAAAAATCTTTCTAGGGAGAAAATGCTGTTCATTATTGTGGTTGTACCGTATACCTGGTTAATCTCCATTCATTATGGTGTTTGTACAGGCTGCAAAGGGGGTGTGGGTCAAGGAAAAGTTTTAAGCAACGGCCCTGGTAGTGGTGGCGGGCATGGTGGTAAAGGTGGAGTTGGTTGTTATAATGGCAGCTGCATTGAGGGTGGTATATCGTATGGAGATGCAGACTTGCCTTGTGAACTTGGTAGCGGAAGTGGGAATGACAGCTTGGCTGGTGCATCCACTGGTGGTGGTATTTTAGGTAAACTTAAGTCAGTCGTCAACTGTTGATTTACCTCACTTTTTTAGTTTTGAAAGTGCCGACACATGAAGATAGTGTATATCCCCCCAAAAAAATTTGTACTCAGAAAAAATACTTGACATATTTGTTCCTGTAGCTATTCTGTCAAAAATCTTTTTTTTTTTTTTTTTGTATTCAAGTCACAACAATATACTTACTTTTTAATGAGTTCAAGTTGGGTTCTTGTGGTACTAGTAGGAAATTTCTAAATTTTGGTTCTCTTAGATAAAGTTGTGGAAAAGGTTGCTGGAAGTGCATGAAGAAACATCTGATTATTGTGGCATTTTTCCAGTATTTTGTGAAGTAGGTTAATATTACGTTTTGAAAAGTGCTGTATTATACAATAAATAGCTCTTTGTCGTTTGTGAGTATGAATGGCTTTTTGAAAGGGAACTCATTGTTCACAGAAGTTTTGTAACATATTGCATGTGTCGTACCTAAAGCATGTTTGGAGGGCAAAAATATATGCTGATAGTTATGTCTGTGTTGTGGTTAGTGCTTGGAAACACTACCACACACTAAAAATGATATGATTCTGGGATAATCGGATGAACAAGTAGGACGGTGTAGATCAATGGACGCTTCATTTCTTGTCAATATTTCCTTCTTGCTGATCATATTGTTCAAATTTTAGTCAATTGAAGCTCAATGGACATCTGATTGATATGCTTTAATTTCCTAGCAGATTATAATTATAATTTGCAGCTATTCATTGAGCACAATGGCGAAACAACATTCAATTAGCGGACCCAATACATATTGGGGCAAGGGTTTGTTGAGTTGAGTTGCAGCTATTCATTGATGGGGTAATTCTTAATCTCGTGTTGGTAAGCATGGTTGACATAAAAAGGGCACACAATTCGATGATCGACTTGGAAAATGTGGATACCATAAAAAGTTCTTTTTTTCTTTTTGAGGGGCACAAGAATAAGTTTTTTGGATGCCTATGCGCAAGAATAAGTCTTTGAGTTTATGCTCTTATTTAAATGGACATGCTTGGTTGGTGATGAAAATATTTTCTTGTCACATCCATTGATGTTGTAATTGTTTTCAAACCCATGTTATACTTGGATACTTGTGTGTTCTGTTTTCAAACTTTGTTGATGTGCTTATTTTGATTTTGCAGTAATGGGTTCGTGGGGGCATCCCCTGTCAGGATTACTTGTTAACGGTTCAGTTAGAGCAGATGGAGACGATGTGGGGGAAAATTTGAGGAATGATTACATAATTATAGATGATCATAATGGAGGCCCTGGGGGTGGATCTGGTGGGACTATTCTTTTGTTTTTAAGTGCTCTAGTTCTTAGTGAGTCTGGCACTCTTTCAAGTGTTGGTGGTCATGGATGTCCCAATGGTTGTGGCGGGGGTGGTGGTGGAAGGATTCACTTTCATTGGTCAGACATTCCTACTGGAGAGGCATACCATCCAATAGCTAGTGTGCAGGGAAGCATAAATACTGGGTTCGTACATATCTAACCATTATATTATGGTTTATGTTTTAAAGATGGTCTATAGTTGTGTGACCTAACACACTAAGATGCACATAATATTTTTAAATTTCTCTTATTCTCTTCTCCAATTTTCACCTAAAAAATCTGACTCTTTAACTTTTTTCTAGATTTTTCTAGAAGTATTTGTTGTCTCCTTCTGCTCATTGGTTAGTTTGTTGGTTTCTTCACATGTCATGGATGTTGTATTAAGATTTGCTTTTTCAATTTATTATAGTTCATGGTTGGGTGAAGTCATCTCCGGATATTTTTGCCAATTAGGACCTTAACAGTTAATATCAGTGGTTAGATTAGGAAATGAAACTGTCAAAAGCAATTCAGAGGAGAAGTGATGAAGGTGTGGGGGCATTTTTTGAACCCAAAAATGAGTTAATTCACATTGTTTGTTTGGTACATTGAACAGTACTGTTATGAGAGTATTGTGTGTTGAAAAACTGGGCAAAATTGATTACCTCTATTTTATTGTGTAAGATCAGTGTGAACCTGGACAGAATTAATACATAGCTAAACAGAGGTAATGTTTATAAAATTTTTGTAACGAAATTAACTAAATGTAAAACTTATTTTATTTCACAAACTTGTTATAGGATGTGTCTGTAAAGTGAAAGTGAAATTCATCCTTTATTTTCTCCTTTCCATTCACTCGAATCTCTTCCGTTTCATCAATTTTGTCCGAATCCTCATTTTCTTCCCAAAAAAGAAGGGGGACGTGACAAATATAAGAATATATGACCCAGACAACTATCCATGTCCCACCAGAAAACTATTCATGTCCCATTCTCTTACCTTGCTGCTCTTTCTCCTTACAATTGATCCTAAACCAGCCTATTAATTGCTTGGGGTAAATGAAGGAACTAAACCAGGAGAATACGTGTTGGTTCTCATCCTCTACAAGTGTTTAGAAGTATCCGACTACAAAAGTATTATCATAAGACGATCATCTCATGGCTGTTGAGAACAAATCAAATTAGATGGCTATATTTCTCAATATTTTTGACTTGTTCCTATGGAACCAATTTCGAAAAGATTGAAAAAATCAGTCATTTACAACCACTGATAGACAATTTGTATTTTGTTGTAAAAAAGGAGAACGTGATAAAGATATGAATATATGACCCTAACAATTCTGCTGGATAGAAATGCTGAACTTTTTTTGGCCTGATAGAAAAGTTTAGTTGGACTCACCTAAGCGAGTGGATTTCTATGTTACTCATAATATGTGAAATGTTGACGTAATTTCATGATCTCATTTATTCTGGATGCTTCTATGTTACCCATAATATGTGAAATGTCGACTTAATTTCATAATCTCATTTATTCTGGATGCTACATGAAGAATATAAACCAAACAAATCAACAAGAAATAAGCAAGGAAATTAAAGCTTCTGTAAATGCTGATACACTTCATACCTCAAAATTGGACACAGATATTAATGGGCAACAGCTGTCTGGATGCATTATTGTTGACGTAAGTATGCTTTTGTGACAAGTGAGGGAAAAAAAGAAGGAAAAAGAGATATTAGAGTATGAAATTTGTTTTGTTAGTGTAAAAAAGGTGTTTCTTTGCTCCATGGTTATAAAATTGTGTCATTAATTCATTATGATTCTTCGTTCTTGTCTTGAGATCTTGGATTTTGTAGAAGTCTTAATGATAGGGAATATTCAGAGGTGGTAGAAATTTTGTCTTTGCTTATTAATGTTTCTTTGACTCGGTTATTTGGACCAAATAGTTTGGACTATTGATTCTTTCGGTATTTTCGCTTTGTAAATCCTTTTTTGACTCTTTAATTGATGATCCATCAATTCAATTGTTTTCTCCTTCGAGGGTGATTTGGAAATCTATAGTGTCTCTTGAGGTGCAAATTTGTGTATGGATAATTGCTCATGATAAGTTTAATACTTATGATGTGCTTCAAAATAGAAGACCTAAGATTTGTCTTTCACCACAGTAGTGTGTTATGTGCAAAGGTGATGTATTGATTATCTCCTGTTGTTTTCTCTCTTTCGAATAAGTTGTTTAGACTTGTTTGTCATTGTTGGGTGTGCAATCATGTTTTCGATGATATGTATGGATGTTTGGAGCAGGGGTGGGAATAGGAAGTGGAAAACCCTTTGGTTTGGCGTTGTGCTTGTAATGTTATTGTTTGGGTGATTTGGTTAGAAAGGAATTCAAAGATTTTTTTTTAAGACAAATATGAGGAGGTTGAAGAACTATGGGAACAGTTTTACTTTTTGGCTTCCTTTTAGGCCCTCCATGGCTAAAGAGGTTAAAGATATCCCTATTTCTTGCATTATTTCAAATTGGACTGAAACGTGTGGAATGTAGTGCATAGCCTATACATAGGTTTTTTGGGTTTTTGTTTTCTTGTTTCTTTTATGTTTTCATATTGTAGTTTTTGGATGCCTTGTCTAACTATGATACGCCCTTTGTAATTTTTGACTTTTTTAATGAATCAATGTTTCTTCTAAAAAAAATTGTTTTGTTAGTTAAGTTTTATGGTATGTACAATTTGTAATTTTCTATATGTAGTTGTTTATTTCATTGTTTCTTGAAGTTATGGGGAAAGAGAAACAATGTGATTGAACTTACATGCGTACCACATCGTCCACATTTTTAGTTTGTTTGGCTTATGATTTGTGTTTTTTCCATTCTTGTCAGACCCAACTCAAAGCCTTGGATCAGATTGTTTAAAAAAGGGAAAATAAAGCTCAAAAACGGTTTTTGCACACGTGTATCTTTTTAACTTGAGTAATTTCAGAATTGATGAAAAAAATGGTATTGATTATCGAATCGGTTCGTCTGTCAGAAAAAATTGATGGACAATTTATTATGTATCAAACCATAGGTATTTCATTGGTTCATGAGAGTAAATTCCAAACTAATCAAAGATATCGATAACGAGGATATGTTGATAAGAAGAATTTTCATGAATCTATTCATAACATCAAAGAATGACGGGAAATAGAGATAAAAATCATTCGAATTTATTAGTGGTCTTAGTTTCAATTCCAAGACAATCATGTTATCAATTGGATGGCTATTTCTATTAAATGCAACATGCAATGGCAGGTAATTCAAATTGTTAATAAATAGGTCTGTAAATGGTTTAAGATCAATTCCAATACAAGCATGTTTATGATCACAAGAAGTAACAAATAAAGAACAAATATCCTAACTGGAAATCCTTCAGTCACTTTTCCAAGTAATGCAGATTTAATTTTATCACGAGACCAGTATATCCAGTGCTTTCCAAAAGACCATTTCTGCCCTTTCTCAGTGAGCTCTTTCGGAAGAGCCAACACCTAAATCTTACTTTTCACAATGCATAATGTATTTTTGTTTACCAGTACTCCAATTCTAGCTTTTGTGTTGGCTATAATTTTTTTTTAACAATTGGTGGTTTTCTGCTGTTACCATAGGGGTGGACAGGCTGGAACTTATGGTGGTGCTGGGGAAAGAGGTACGGTGACTGGAAAAGCTTGTCCAAAAGGGCTTTATGGAACATTCTGTGAGGTACATTTACAATTTTGCCTGATGATTTGTTTTGAGTTACTAAAAATTGTGAGCAGCGTTACTGAGATAAAATACCTATGCGACTTATTGTTCCAGGATCTTCATGGTATAGATATTAAGTTTACACTGAATTACTTGACTAAATTGTATATTTTGGTTTTTGATGCAACCAAGGCCATTGATATACATATGACATCTAGGCTGATTTTTGTGATGTAAGATTTATATGGATTTATGGAACCTTGATTCTTTTCAATAACTAATTGTGTTTAGATGTCGCTTATTGATTTTCTATTTTAACTTTATACTCTTTATGGAACTAAAAATTTGTCAGTTGTGGACTGTTGAAGCACTGGTGTTACATAATCTGCTTCCGGCCTAATCAGTTGTGGGTGAAACATGTTTTGTATGGTTTGCATTTCAACAGGAATGTCCAGCCGGCACATATAAAAATGTAACAGGATCTGATAGAGCGCTTTGTTTTCCATGCCCAACTGATGAGCTTCCCAATCGTGCTGTTTACACTACCATCCGAGGTATTCGCACTTTAATGAGGCGCATGATGTTTTATATGTTAAACGAGCTACAAAATTTCTGTGTTGTGCGACTTTGTCCTCAGAGTTGTTGCAGTCACTGTGGATCTCCACCTTGCTTGTCTTCCATGGAGCATTCTTTTATATTTAGTAGTCCCATGTGCTCATCACCCAATCGACCTCGATAGCATTCTGGTTTATTGTAATGCTATATAAAGAAATGTCTATATGAAAGATGTTTGTCTATTATCCCAAACTAATCTTGGAATCATCACCTTGTCCTTATAACAGGTGGCATTGTTGAAATGCCTTGTCCCTACGAATGCAATTCGGAAAGATATCACATGCCCCACTGTTATACGGCTCTTGAGGAGTTGATGTACACATTCGGTGGGCCTTGGTTGTTTGGTCTTCTTCTTTTGGGTCTCCTCATCTTGCTAGCAGTGGTGCTTAGTGTTGCACGAATGAAGTTTGTTGGTGTAGATGAATTACCAGGCCCCACTCCTACACAACACAGCTCTCAAATTGATCACTCATTTCCTTTCCTGGAGTCACTGAATGAGGTGTCTCTTTGAATAACCCTATTTCTTTACTCTATTAAGTGTCAGATCTTCAGAGCAAAATCTTTTTTGTTCTTTTTCTCTTTGCTTCTTTTTGTAATCGAAAAATATTGAATGATGGACTTTCTATCCGAATTTCAGGTTTTAGAGACAAACAGAGTTGAGGAGTCACAGAGTCATGTACACAGAATATATTTTTTGGGTTCGAATACATTCAGTGAACCTTGGCATCTTCTTCATACACCTCCAGAACAAGTGAAAGAAATTGTGTTCGTATTTTCCCTTTTTGTTTTTCTCTTAATGTTTGTTGGTTGATTGTTTCTTTTGGCACTTGTTTAATCTACAATTTTTTTTTCTTTTGTTTTGGTGTTTTTTTTTTTGGGGGGGGGGCAGTGTTTGGAGAGGTGAAAGTCCTTGATTTTTGTCCTTGTTAAGCATGCTTCATAAATTGCAGTTAGAATTGTTCGAATAATTGTAAATTAATCTGGCAGATATGAAGGTCCATACATCAGATTTGTGGACGAGATTAATGCTATAGCCGCTTACCAGTGGTGGGAGGGATCAATGTACAGTATTCTATGCATTCCTGCGTATCCTCTTGCATGGTCATGGCAACAATGGCGCCAGAGAACGAAGTTGCAACGACTTCGTGAATTCGTGAGGTCCGAGTATGATCATTCTTGCTTACGGTCTTGTCGCTCACGTGCTCTCTATGAAGGGCTAAAGGTTAGTTTCTGATATAAGTATGGGAAATTGTGGGGTTCCATAATCAAATATATTTTGCATGCCTTGCAAGTAGTTCAATGTCTGTAACTCAATGATCATATGTTCGTTTTGTTGGTGATTTATTCCATCTCGATATGAAAAATAGGTGATTTAGCAATTCTGGTTCATGGGCCAGGAGTTTTTACACAACTCCCTTCACTTAGTAGGGCTTGAAAGGCCAGCCAATTTTCCTTCCCTGTCCTGAACCATGTATTCCCTATGTAGCATTATTTTTACTCTTTACTTTATGGAGCTTTAGGAGATTATTAGCTGCTGCATAATCTATTGTTACGTTATGCATTAATACTAGAATAAGGGTAGTTCAATATTTTGCACTACATGGCTATATATATGTTGGTGTAATTGTTTAACCTAATACGATACACTTTTTTCTTAGTCTCTTTCTCTCTTCTTCTCTCTTATTTTCCAAAACCCTAATAATTCAACTTGGTATCAGAGCTACGATCTAAATTTGAAGCTTCAAAATTATTTTCTTGAAATTTTTTGAGATAATTTGAAGGGAGTTTCGATGTTTTTGAAGATTTTTTTTGTATTTTGACTTCAAACCTCATATTTTCGAATTTCGAACTTCACGACTATTTTTTTCTAGCTCAATCTCACATGGTTGGGTGCGATTTGGTCAGATCTACAACACCTAGGCAGTTTGGTTGAGGTTTAATGGATTTTAAAATGTTTTCTGGGAGATTTCGACCATTGGCTACCTTGTAAGTTCTGATCTACTTTTCGCTAGAGTTGAAGTTTGTTTCCAAACCAAAACGTCTTAGTGAGGCTCGATTATGGTAGATCTATGATACCCAAGGGTCTTTGTTTCTGTTCACTCTTTAGTTTGCTTTGATAGCCTTTATTATAGCTTCTTGGGACCATTGAGGCAGTTTTTGGGTTCCAGACAATTTTTTTGATTGTGTTTTCTCGTGATTGCTTGTTCATTGCGTGGACATGTCAGAAGGGAGTGTGACCTCTACTACTACTGTAGGAAGTACGAGAGGATATGGGGTAAGCTATTTGGGTGCTCAGGTAAATATCCCTTCTCTCCAAATTAGCTCGGAGAAATTGGATGAAAGCAACTACTTGGCATGGTCAAGAGTGTGTTTATTATTCGTCCAAGCGATATCTTTAGACGGTTGCTTGATTGGAGAGACTAAGAAGCCAAGTGAGTTGGTACCTTCTTAAAGCAATGGACATCTAAGAATGTTTAATTATGTCTTGATTTTTTAACTCCATTTAGCCATCTATAAATCGTGGTTTTCGGCTACTTGATACGGCACATAAGCTTTGGACTGTTGCATCTCATACGTATTCTCAATGGGGTAATGATGCTAAGGCATATGATATACGAAAGAAAGTCAGGTAGACTGATTAAAAAGATAAGAAACCTGCTGTATATTATGCGGAGTTAACCATTTTATGGTAGGAGCTTGAGTACTATTAGAGTTTTCTGACATATTGTACCAATTATGTGGTCAAATTTCAGTAGATGCTAGAGAAATAACGAGTATATGACTTTCTTGTTGACCTCAATATTGCATATGATTAGATTTGGGTTCAAATTTTGGGTCATACTCCATTTTCTTTAGAGGTTTATGTCTATGTTCAGCAGGAGGAGAGTCAGAGGATTGCTATGGTTTATGGTCCTTATCTGAAACAGTTTGCTCTAGCTATTATCCTTTAGTGTACTTGGGTTCAGTCTTGCCTAAGTCTACTGAGATGAATGACACTATTCTTAAGGATACCTTCAAATGTAAGAAGGCTAGGCATACTAGAGAGTTCTAGTGGAAGTTGACTGCACGTCCTACACATGGCTGAGGTGGTGGTCAAGGGGTAATGTGTGATCCCATACACACATGACTGACTTTGCAGATACTTTATCTGAGTCTGCTCCTTTTAACTTCTCTCACAATGAGATTCAGACTCTTAGGTGTCTGATGGTTCAACTTGATGTTTTCTCGACTGAAACTTCTACCTGGGCCTCTTCTTCCAACTTTGCCCATACAGATATATCTACTAGTGCATTTGATATATCATCCTCTTGTTCTCCTTAGATAATAGATTATGGAGCTACAAATCACATGATAGGTTCTTCTAGCCTTTTCTCTTCGTTCGCCTATGGATTCTTATCCTCTATTTTTGGGAAAGGTTCAGTTAATTGCTCACCTTCTTTATCTCTCTCTTTTGTTCTTTATGTTCTCAATTTCTCTATTAATTTATTGTCTGTTAGTGGTATTACAAAATCCTTGAATTGTTCGGTGACTTTATTCCCTATATATTGTACCTTTTAGGAACTGGAGTTGAGGAAAACGATTGACAGTGGTAGAGTACATTGTGGATGTTGAGGTTTCTTCTCATTCTACCTATCAAGCTCTCCAGGATAATGGTCTGCCAGTGAAGCTTCTTTTCAGTTTACCTGTCAAGCTCTTCAGTTCTTACATCAGTGACACAAACATTCGAGGCATCCCTCATTTAGTGTTTTAGAACATCTTTTTTCTAGTCTAGTAAAGCAGTGTAGTAGCCGATTTTTTGTTTATGATGCTTGTGAATTTGACAAGCATAATCGTTCATTTTATACTAGAAGAAGCATTATTCATTTTGATGTGTGGAGACTTTCCAGTGTTATGTCTATTTCTGGTTATCGTTGGTTTATTACTTTTATTGATTGTTATTCTCGTCTTATATGAGTTTATCTACTACGCAGTAAAAGTGAAGTTTTCTCATGCTTTAGCTCTTTTCATAAAATGTTGCATACCCAATTTGATGTCAAAGTCAAAATTCTTCGTAGTGATAATAGAACTGAGTATATTGATGGAGACTTTCGTTTTTACCTCAATGAGAATGGAATTCTATATCAGACTTATTGTGTGAGTACCCTTGAACAAAATGGTGTTACTGATAGGAGAAATTGTCGTCTTCTTGAGGTTGTTCATTCATTATTGTTCATTATGAATGTTCTTCAATCTTTTTGGGGGGAATGTGGTTATCACTACTCCTTATCTTATTAACCGTCTACCCTCGAGTGTCCTTCAGTTTAAGTCACAAATTGAGTGTCTTTTTAAGTCTTCGTTCATCCTTTCTTCAATTGGCTGTTCAGTGGGATGTTAGTAAGGGGAGCAACAACTTATAGAGAAAAAAGGTAATATCAGAGATTCACATGGTGATCATCTTCACAAGGAATAATCTAAAGACTTATATTCGGCATCAGAAGGTACATATTACCTATGTGCCACCGAACCAGTTGACTTCCATTACTTCAATTTCATCTTCCACGAATTTATCAAGTAATGAATCTCCAGATGTTATTCCTGTTTTGGATAATCTAGTTGTTGATGACCATTGCAATTAGAAATGGCGTTTGTACTTGTCGTCAGCATCCTATCTCTAATCTTGTTTCTTATGATTCTTTGTTTCCATCCTATTGGGCATTTTTTTTTCTTGTCCTCTATATCTATACCTCAGGATTGAAAAAATGGCTCTCATTGATCCTAAGTGGAGAGAAGCTATGATAGAGGAAGTGCAAGCCTTGTAAAAGAATGGCTTATGAGAGCTTATTCATATTCCTCCATGAGCACGGACCGTAGAGTGTAGATGGGTATTTACTTTACTGTCAAACAACATGCTGATGGGACTGTCAAGAGGTATAAAGTTAGGTTGGTTGTTAAGGAATTTACATAGACATATGGTACTGATTATCAAGAGATTTTTGCTCTCGTGGCAAAGATGAACTTCATACGTGTACTTATCTCCAATGCAGCTAATTTGGGGTGGGCTTTGCAACAATTGGATGTGAAGAATGTTATTCTTCATGGAAATTTGGAGGAGGATGTGTACATGGAGATTCCTCCTAGTTTTTCATCTCAAATAATTGAGGGGGAGGTGTGTAAATTGAAGAAATCTCTTTATGGATTGAAGCAATCCCTCAAACTTGGTTTGATATGTTCCTTAAAGTTATATTGAAGTTTGGATATAAATAGAGTAAGACTGATGATACCATGTTCATCAGACTGGTGGATGACAAGATCACCATCTTAATTGTATTTTTGAATGACATAGTGATACATGAAAATGATGAGAATGAAGTCACCAAATTGAAGGTTCAGTTGTTTAAGAAATTTGAAATCGAAGACTGGGGTCCATTGAGATACTTCCTTAAGATTGAGGTTGACAGGTCGAATAAAGACATTTTTATCTCATAGAGAAAGTATGTTCTTGACCTTGTAGCAGGAACAAGTAAGTTGGGATGTAGACCTACCGATACCCTTATTGAAGTCAACCATCGACTAAGTAGTGGTATTGGTGAAGTGATAGAAAAAGGGAGATACTAGAGACTAGTGGGGAGATTAATCTATTCGTCACATACCTGACTATATATTGTTTATGCAATGAGTATTGTTAGTCAATTCATGCATGATCCTCGAGCTTCTCATCTTGAAATTGTTTATCGCATTTTGAGGTATAAGTTAACTCCAAGAAAAGAGGTCTTGTTCTCTAATAATGGTCATTTGAAACTCAAAGCATTTAGTGATGCAGATTGTGCAGGTTCAATGGATGTTAGAAGATCAACTTCGGGCTATTGTACCCTGATTGGAGGTAATTTGGTTACATGGCGAAGCAAGAAGCAAGAAGCAAGAAGCAAGAAGCAAGCAATGGTTGTCAGGTCTAGTATGGAGACTGAATACAGAGTTATGGCCCATGGGATTTGTGAGCTTTTGTGGCTCTGAATATTACTAAGAGAGTTGGGATTTTCTGATGATGGATCTATGAAAGTTATACTGTGACAACAAGACTTCTATCAATAGTGCCCACAATCTAGTTCAACATAATAGAATAAAACATGTTGAAATTGACCAATCCTTTATTAAGTAGAAATTAAATAAGGATTTGATTTGCATACCTTTTGTGAAATCAGAGAATCAATTGGTTGATGATATCTTTACAAAGGGGCTTAGTAGTAAAGTTTTTCACCCCATTGTTTGTAAGTTGGGTATGAGAGATATCTTTGCACCAATTTTAGTGGAAGTGTTATATTATACATTAATACTAGAATAAGTGTAATTTAATATTTTGCACTGTATGACTATATATATTTTGGTGTAGTTGTTTACTTAATACGATACACCCTTTTCTTAATCTCTTTCTCTCTTATTCTTTAAAACCCTAACAATTCAACTACTATTTCAGTGCTACTTTCTGACTAAGTTATTTCCCATTTATTAAATGATTTTGGCATGCGGTTCAGCACATATCCCCCGAGAGAGCTAGCTATAAATTAATAGAAGAGAAAGAAATGAAAAGTCAAAGGAGAAAGAAAGCAACACAGACAGACTTGAGCATTTTGAGCATTTTTTGTCGTATGAGGATTGTCACTTCGTTGTTGTCTTGATGCTTTGGTTAGGGGCGGAGCTAGGATTGTATCTCGTCGGAGGAGTCAAAATATGAATAAGAAAATTCGCTAACATAGACAAATTTACGCAGTTCAAACATAAAAAAATGTATTAATATCTCTGGCAAAATTACTAAACTAAACATAAAATCATTATCATTTGCCCTGAACAATATATGAACCAAAAAACACATTTTTTTTTTAATACATTTCAACTCAATCACCTTATATTTTAGTGGGGTATGACGTTCTTTCAAATTTTAAAAATGGTTTATACTTGATTAATTACATGCTAAGTTTCTTAGTAATATTCCTTCAATGAACACAGTTAAAGAGTTCATCACAATACTATTTTTTTTGTTGAGAAATTAATTTTTCGGAAGATCAAAAATACTTGTGTTAGGACACTTTAACATTTGCATCTAATGGTGTATTCCTAGGGTATGAGCCTCTAACTTGCCAAAAAAAAGAGTGTTAAGGTTAACTATACAAATGTATTTAAAAGTAAGGCCCATGTATGAAATAGAATAGAAGTATTATCATTGGTTATTTATGAATCGTAGCATTTCACATCTATCATATGCAATCCATAAGTAAAGATTTGTTTTGCTCGGTTTGGGGCAGCAAACTGCTAACTTTCTGCAATCCAAAAAAGAAAAAAGAAAAAAAATAATATATAACTTACTGAAAAGATAAAGAAATAGGGCTATTTTGCCAATTATCAAAAAATTAAGGGCCCAATGTATTAATTTTAACAGAGTTATGGTCTTTGTAACACATTGTATTTACATGTTATTCAAAAATCAGTGGGGGCACTGGCCCCCAAACAGGTTAACATGGATCTGTTACTGGCTTTGGTGCTTAGTCCGTTGTAAATCAATATATAGTGTAGACCAACCCTTTGCTTTTGTGTTGCATCTGATTCCCTATTTTTGACTTCTCCACCTGCCTGAAAATTTCAATATTGCTGGCACATTTTTTGTTGCTGCACAAGTGTTTTTGGTTTAGCTATGCCATCTATAATAGTAAAGCACAGTCCAGTGTTTCCATGTTTTTACTACACGTTTGTTATTGTCTGCATATATGCAAAGCATAATGTTTGCCCACTGGTCTTTTTTTATCTGTATTACCATAGGTGGCTGCAACATCTGATCTATTGCTAGCATATGTGGACTTTTTTCTTGGTGGCGATGAAAAGAGATATAATCTTCCTCCTCATCTTCATGAAAGATTTCCATTGTCTTTAGTGTTTGGAGGTGATGGAAGTTACATGGCTCCTTTCTCACTTAACAATGACAATATTTTAGCTAGTCTTATGAGTCAGGTTTGTAACTCAGAGGCCGAGGAGCTTATCATTTAGTTTATCAGAATGTCAATACACCCATTCTTTTACATGAGCTGCTACACAATATAATCGATTGGTGCACCTCATTTCAGTTTATCCCACCTACAACGTGGTATAGGTTTGTAGCTGGTTTGAATGCACAGTTGCGCTTGGTACGTCGGGGTTGCCTCAGAGTAATGTTTCGGCCTGTCCTTAGATGGCTGGAAACTTTTGCAAATCCTGCTTTGAGGATCTATGGTGTACATGTTGATATAGCGTGGTTTCAAGCTACAAGTGGTGGTTATTGCCAGTATGGACTTTTGGTATATGCTGTAGAAGAAGAAACTGGGTGCAGATCTTTTGAAAGTATTGTTGGAGCAGCTCAAGGACAGCAACATTCACGGTAATAATATGTCTACAGGCATAGTACTTGCAAGTATCAAAATATCGTTTCGGTGTATTGTTTTGGTCACATAGGAAACATAAACGTTTTGATGTGTTTCGGAAACGTTTCAACCCGTTTTGGAAATATAATAAAAAAATAAAAAATTTAAGAATTATTTTTCTAAAACATTGATGGAAATATATCAATGTATCTTAAAATACTTTGAAAAATTCTAAAAACAATTGTGTAAATGTATTGAAAAATTATAATACATTTAACATCATGGAATACCTTGAAATATCATAATTTCAATTTCATCACTGTTTCGTATCGGTCCCCTTGAAAACGGAAACGTTTCAGACGTTGCAACCGTTTTGAAACGATATTTTGATCCTTGAGTACTTGCATTAATTTTTGTGTGAAAATGCATACTGAAGCATCAGCAATAAAAAGAAAAAGGAAATATGTTCTTGATATGTGCTTCATTGTTCTTGTAATGTGGATCTGTAGAGGACATGTTATTGGTGTAACCTGGCCCAACCCATTTTTGTTGAGATAGGAGTGGAACATGTTAAGATGGGATTCCAATAGAAGAAACAAGAATTGTCACCCAACTATTTACTTCAGCTATTGTGGGTATCATGTGGCACGTGGTCATTTACAATTATCTTTTTGCATCTTGATGGTAACTTTACCTCAATGTCAGGTTTCTTCATAAACCTGCTTTATCGGGCCCCAAAATGGTTTCTCTCAGGTCAGGAAAAAAAAGATTTCTTTGCAATTAGGCACATGTGAGAGTCTCGCTCCAAAGGCACGTGTTGGCAGTTGCCAACAAGAGAAGAAATGTTCTATTGTCCTATTATGTAGCATGAGCCTACAAGGGAACTACTGTTATATCTAGCATGTGGTGTATGGTGATACAATAGAGGGAGTCACTGATTGACAAGTGAAATCAGATGGCATGCATAATGAGATAACACCAACTTATAGCTTGTGTGGTATGCAGGCAGGATTTGAGTAGATACTAAATAACTGTTAAAAAGAGATAACAAATATAAGTAAAATGTAATCCCACCCATTTGCAGCTAGAATACTTGACTTTATTCTTGTGTTTTGTTTTTGGGCTCTCTCTCTCTCTCTATATATATATATATATATACATACATACATACATATATACATATGTGTGTGTGTTGTATATGCGTGTATGCGCACTTGTGGGAAGTGCGTGTGTGGGTGCATGCAAGCACATTTATGTACATTTACTTATTTTCCTGTCCTCGCTCTTAACCAATTTCTTTTTCTCTTTTACTTTTTTTTGTCATGCAGTGCTACCAGTAATTCGACGGAAAATTATTCGGGTCCCCGGAGGGCAGAGATTCTCTTAAATAACACTCATAGAAACACCGAAATTAGTACAAGGCAGACAGTTTCTGGTGGGATTTTAGATATTAACAGCTTAAAAATGCTTGAAGAGAAGAGAGGGATGTTTTTCCTCCTCTCTTTTCTAATTCATAACACTAAACCAATTGGCCACCAGGTTACCAGTCTCTCTCTCTCTCTTGTGTGTGTGTGTGTTTGGGGGGAGGGGGTGCTGAAGGCATATAAAGGCACACATTTTCAGTTGAATCTATTAAAGGTTTTCTGAGATGCTACTCCCTCTTCCTGAACATATCTTCATCTCTTGCTGCAGGATCTTGTTGGTTTGGTCATCTCAATGCTACTTTTAGGAGATTTTAGCTTAGTTTTGCTTATTTTGCTCCACTTGTATTCAATTTCATTAGCAGACATCTTTCTGGTTTTGTTTATTTTACCACTTGGTATTTTGCTTCCATTCCCTGCTGGAATTAGTGCTCTATTCAGTCATGGACCTAGGCGTTCTGCTGGGCTTGCACGTGTTTATGCTTTGTGGAATATAACGTCTGTGGTTAATGTTGTAAGTTGCTATGACCCTGATGTTTTCATCTACATTACTCTCTTCCTTTCCATGATGTCTTTTTGATGGTATCCTACCATTTTCTGGAAAGGCAACATTGACAAAGAATTTACATTTCAAAATTTTGCAGTTCAAGTTATGACTTCTGGAATAATTATTTTCTCTTATTTTTCCTAGTCATATATTTGGGTCATTGCTTATTTCAATGGGAAGTGTAAAATGCTCGGGCTAACAGCCTTCAGGTTGTGGTTTGAATTTGTGGGTAGCCACTTTGTCTAGATATTGGCAAAGTTTAGGACCGTGCTCAGTCCACCCCTCCCAGCAACCCTCGGATGGGGAACAAGCTGGATATTGACCTCATTTTTTTCCGTCATATTTTCATCTACAATCAAATTCGTAACCAGTTGAAATCTTAAGACTTTTTGCGGATTAGCAGAATGATGGAAATAGTACATTGCTTTTTTATTGTACTCTTTTATTTTATTTATCTTTACATATATTGAGTTGTGTATAACATGGTAATATCAATCAGGTTGTTGCATTCATTTGCGGGTACATCCACTACAGTAGCCAGTCAAGTACAGAACTTACAACCTTTGGACCATGGAACATGTGAGAAGAATTTTCAAGCTCACATCAAAATTTGTCTATTCAGGGATTTTAAGAATTTTGTTGCAGCGAACTAATAGTCTTGTCTTGTTATTCTGTGATTCCTGTGGCTCCAGGGATGAGAGTGAATGGTGGATTTTTCCCGTATCGCTGGTTTTCTGTAAATGTATCCAGTGCTGGTTCATCAATTGGCATGTTGCAAATTTGGAGATTCAAGATCGGTCGTTGTATAGTCAAGACTTTGAACTATTCTGGCAAACATGATATTTGTCAAGCAGACATCTTCAAGGATCCAGAGTAACCCTTTTTCCTGTTTCGTTTTCATATGTTCCTCTTTTTGCTATCTTTTTTAATGAGTAGGCGAATGATCAACACAGAAGTAGATGGAGTGAAGGGGAACAACAAAGAAATGATGGTGTGAGAGGCTTTCTTTTAAATTTGTGTCATGACAGAAGTCTTGTGAACTGGGCGTCTTTTTTTTTTTTAAAGTTATAGTTTATCCCTCCCACGTAACTATGAAGCTGGATGTGCCCATGATTCAGAAATCTGTCTAATTTTGTCGTATTCTTTGCCCCAATTTTCTCTTGCTTGGCATTTGAGAAAATAAAAAATCTCTGTAATAGACTTTCGATGTTACTTTACAACATAAGGGTGCTTTTGATGTGATGTACAACTTATGGATGTTAATCCATTTATATTTTTTGCCTCTTGCTTACAAATAATTCTAGAGGCTTAGAATTGTAAACTTTCATATAGGCTATTCACCCGAGTCAACTGGTAAAAAATATTGTATTGTATCTTTCAAGCCGATACGTTGTGGAAGGCCAATTTCTTGATCAACCTTATTCAATTGAGGGTAATGTTCTAGCCGAATTTCCTCCAAAAAAATTGGCTCGTGATTTGGGTAAGGTTGTAGATTATATCACATATTTATAATTTTTTAGTTATTAATTTTTAAATTATTTTAACAACTCAATTAAGTAATTCTTAGACTATTTTTACGATTAGGTTCTTAAAATATAATATAATAATCCTTGCTAACGAGTGTTTTGTATCCTAAAAGATTGAAATCTCGTTTCAGTGCATAATTTTAATTAACTCTTGAAAAATGTTTCAAAAATATTTTAAAAACGGAATAAAAATAGAGAAAAAAAATAAACATTTATTTTAAAACATTAATCAAAACATTGTTGGCAAGTGTTATACATCCAGACATCCTTGTTTGATATTGGTTTTAATAAGATCTGAGTCTGCACCCAAACAGCCAATGCCCACAAAACGTTCGAATCAGCCCTCCAACAAAGAATGTTCCTTACATGATAATGCCAACCTAATCCACCATGAAGCACTTAAATCATCATAGTTCAATTTCGATCAATGTTTAAGAATGTTTACTATGGGCACGTCCCACATCATAGTTACATATTGTGCATGAATCTGCGTACTTACTCTCACACATCACAAAACACTAAAAATAGTTCCAACTCCACATGTGACATGTTAATGACACAAAGCATTCTCTTGCTTCAAACTCCAAATGAATCCCTCCTCGTGCCACCGATTTGTTTCATTCCTACACGGATAGCAGAGTTAGCCAGGATGGGAAACGACGTTAAATCAGTGACCCATTACCAACTATTTTCAGATAAATCAAGAGTCATCATACAATATACCTATCATTGACGGGGGTGAAGAATATTTGGGTTCCAAGCGGTATAAAGGAAATTCAATTTTCTAAGTTGAAACTTAAGCATTACATATATGCCCTAATACACCTTCTGCAAGAATAACTTGAATGGAATAATTACAGAAGTGATGAGCATAGGGCTACCAGCTCTGTGAGCTTACATAAATGTTGCTTTAAATTTATTGTAGAAGAAATATGCTACAGACATATGTTCCTAGTAAATTCAGCTTATCCAGATCACCAGTCCTATGAAAAATAAATCCGCTCAGAAAAAGTAATAAACAAAGTAGGCTCATTTCTACACTACGAAAACACATTGAAGTAGTGTCAAATAACATTTCAGAACATGATAATACCCTGGAAGTCACAATTTGCAAATCACATATATATGTATGATGAAGGCATCACCAAAGTGATAATTTGCAACTAAATATATAAATGAGGTCATCCCTTAATTTTTTTAGAAAATACCACATTGCAAAATGAATGCCAACAGCTAAGAAAACACATCCAAAAAAAAAAAAACTAAGAAAACAAAAAATGGAAGGGGCTATTACATAAGGAAACTTCGCAACGCACTTAACTAGAGAATAAGAAAGTGAAAAACAAGTTACCAAAACATTGTTACTCCTTGTTCAAAACTTTGGGCACTTTAATATATGGTTCTTCATAGCTTGGAACAGCAGCTATCATGGCTTGCCTACAGAAGAACAAAATTTACATTTACATCAAATCTCACTTGTGCTCGCTAGGCATTGAGATGTAGAGTTACACACTTGATCATAGTAGATTAAAGAAACCCTTCTTACCCATTCTCAAATGTTTCAGGCAAATCATCACGCAAATTGTCACCTTCAGTATCTGTAACCAATGATGAAATTTTGTAAGGATTAAATCAGAGATATATATATAGAGCCACCTGCTAGCTCATGCTTGTCGTTGAGAGGCATGCAAAATTCATGCTTATAAAGGTGTTGCGAAAAAAAAATAGAAAGATGATAGAGCAGCAAGAAATGTGAATGCATAACAAAGTGGGAAGGAAAATGTATATCCGTTGTGCACCTAAGCGACTGAAGTCTCCATAGCGAAAAACATGAAGTGCCTAATATTTGAGGTGAGCAACAAAAGATTTCTGCTCTATGGTCCCAGCAAGTAAGAAACTAGGGCTCCAAATTACATCTTTTGATATTTCTAATATTCGACCAACCTAATGGAAAAGGTTCCTTTAATGGATTATCTAGAAAAATATAAAGAGACACTTGAGAAACAGAAAGCAGTCATTCAACTGTCTCTTCTTCTGGTTCTATCATGATATAAGTTTTGGATGGCTATGCAAGTCATATGCAGCAATCAGAAACTGTTTAGCTAACCAAAAAGGATTAATTTTCCAACTAGAGGAATAAAATATGTTAAGCACCTGCCCTAATGGCTGGCTCAATACTCTGAAGATCAACAGCTTGGAGTTGCCCAAACCTGTCCCATAAAATTCAAGAAACACAAAGTAAAACGTCAGAATTTGTAAATCGCTGTGATCAAGGTTATTGAAACAATCCCTTATTGTGTCATGAATCATGAGAACTGGAATGAATGGTAACGGACAAAAAGGCAATAGCAACACAATCTAGCAAGCAAACCATAAGTAATTTTGTCTACAAAACTAAGTACCACACAGGCATTATTTCCCACTGAAATTGGCTTCTAAAAGAAAGAACAGTAAAAATAGCAGTTACACGTCATCAAATAACATATATTAAAAGAACAACGGAGTTTCCTCCAATCCAACGAAGCATAGTGGAACAAACCTACCATTATATGCCTAATTCAACAGGCCCTATAACCACAAGTAACTACACCATCATTAATACAAAATTAAGTCATGAATCAGCACAAAGAATGTAAAGTAATCAACCGATGACCTTTTGGCACTTTGTATCACTACCAGAATCAATCCACAGTGCCCAAACTCATAGACCCAAATAAATTTATCCTTATTAGTGACCAAATTCATTACATTTTTCACAAGAAACCACTGAAACTTCTCTGTAGTCTCTACACAAATGAGAAGTGGATTATAAATATAATGCATACGAGATATATATATATATATACATATATATACGAAGTGGACCCAAGTCTCTAGCATAGAATTAGGAAACAAAACCCAGTTTACTTATCAAACCAAATAAGAGAGAGAGAGAGAGACCAATCTACCACTTTTTGAATTTTTGGGCCGAATTCTTCAACCTACATACATCAAGTATCAAAAGTGTGCGGGTCAGTATAGGTATCGCCATAAGTACATATATATGAGAGAGAGAGATAAATAAATCTGAAGATGGGCAAAAGGGTAGACTATACTTCATCCGGGGTGAGAGAAATTCGGGCGGTTTCTGCCAAACGAAGCACATCAGGAGGCTCAAGACCAGACCTAATCGAATAATTTCGAACCCTCCTCCTGTTCCCTATAAAATCTTTTCCAAAGCTGCTCCTCTGGATGCTGAAGGAGATACCATGGTCTGCTCTTATCGTTATTCCTCTCAGAAGCAGCAAAGCTCTGCTTCCCATTGTATACCCACCACTACCACTTCTTCTTGGGCTCAGAATCCACACTCCCACTTTAAACTCTGCGTTTTCTGTTTCTCTCTCACACAGAAACACACACATAAGGTGAGTCTATTACCGAAGTATCCCAAAAGTTAAACTTAAATACCAATTTAATCTATCGTCGTTTTGAACTTATTTATTAAAATACGATTGTTTTCAAAATAAAAGTACAAAATTTAAATTTATTTAAAGTGTAATACTTTGTGTCTTAAATTTGTATTCTAAATGTGCATCTCAAATCAATGGAAACTATTAGTGAGTGGGCCCCAATAAAAAAAAATAATAAGACCCACTATTCCCACTTATTTGGGATACACATTTGGGATATAAAACATTACTCTTAAATATATTTTACTATCATTTCATTTGTGACAACTCGTTATATCCCCTCAATTATGTCTCAATAACATTAGTGATCTATATATTATTTTGTGTTAATGTGTTAAAAAAAAAGTAATATTGTTGAGACCTAATTTATTGACTTAATTCACTATAACATTTGAATTGACGGTAAGATCTATTAAACATTGAAACTTAGTGTTAATTCAATAGTCAGCAAATTATGTCAGGGTTCAAATAACATTTTCCTAAAAAAAAAATGGAAAGAAAGAATGCACTAGTTAGTTAAGAGCAACTCTAAGAGGCTGAATAAACTTGTCTTCTTAGCTATTTTAGAGCATCTCCAAGGGAGCTATGTAAACTAGCTAGCAAAAAATATTTTTTTATTACATTATCTACTTTAGCTAACCACTTTTTCAAATTCACTCAAACCACGCTATCTATTTTAGCTAACCACTTCAACTAACTTTAACAAACTATAATTATTAAAATCTAAAATACTATATAGTATGCCATATCATCATCATATTGATGACATCACGTGTTAACGTGGTATGCCACGTCATCAAAATTTTAAAATTTGAATTTTTTTAATAACAATCATATTAATAATAGTCACGTAATTCAAAATTTTAAAATTTAATTTTTTTAATAACAATCATATTAATAACGGTCACGTAATTCAAAATTTTAAAATTTGAATTTTTCAACGGTCATATTTACAACGATCATATTTTATGATATATATAAATAAGATCTTCCATCTCTCATTATCATACACCTTAAATTTATTTATTATCATTTCACTCTTCTTTGTGTTTACGTTATGGCTCGCCATCTTGAAATAAAGACGATTCTTGACGATTCTGACTCTGATGATGAAGCAACTAAAAAAAGGGTTATGTAGTTTGATGTAGTGACTGAAAAAGGGGTTACGTAGTTTAGATAGCCGAATAGCTAGTCTGTTAGAACATTATTTTTCGATAAAGTTATCCAAAGTAGCTGAAGGGGCTGGTTTAGGAGTAAATATTAAATGCAACGGTAATACCATGTTATAATTGATGACATGGTATCACCAAAAGGTGAACTTTACTTGGACTTATATGGTAGGAGGATGAAAAGTTATTTGCTTACATGACAAGTTAGATATTAATTTTTGTGGGGTCTATGTGCTTATTTATTTTAGTATTATTAATTGGTGATATCACATCACCTTGCCACGTGATATTGTAATGAATATTTTTTCCTGGTTTAGCCAGCCCGTTGAAGATGCTCTTACACAGGCAGAACATAGAAGAATTCAACTCCAACAGATTTTTAGTTATCACACTATCACACTACGTATTTTCCGTAGCCTTCTTTTGGCTGGCTATCCGGGCGAGGCGGTGGAGCTCGCTAGTCTGTTTTTGGCGCCAACAACACCCCCAATTGCAGAAGGCGACTGATGAAGGCTTCTTTGCACAACACCCCCCAGGAACTGTGAAGGCTTCATCGCAGAAGGCTTGCTCCACCGACTGAAGGAGCACCGACTGAAACAGGGAGGGCCAAAACTCAAAAACGCTACAGGGACAGAGCAGTTCAACACCATCCAATCCTCTAAGTTCTCGCACGATTCGGTAAATTTCGAACTCGAAATTGTCTGTATGTCACTATTGGTTTCAATGATTCGTGTAATCTCCCAAAATCTGCGACGTGTAAAACCTAGGGTTTCAAGCACCATCAATGGCTCTTTGTTCTCAGCACCATATCTCAGAATTTGGAATGGCGAAAATTCAACAGACCCACAATCTCTCACCCCCTCTTTCCTCTCAAATTCATGTGGGTTTCCTCCGAATCAGCTTGTTCGTAGGAAGCTCAGCAAACCCCCTCCAAAATTCACTAAAACCTCTCTAAAAATTCAGCAAACCCTCCAAGAATTTTATAATATTTACTCTTGTAGCCTATCTTTTATGATATTTACTCTTGTAGCCCTTAATTGATTAAATTTATATAATATATAGTTGAATTGCTATTTTTTGAATTTTATTATTGAAAGGTAGGTAAAATAGGCGGCGTTGTTTAGAGTGAATTTCAAAAAGTGATTAGCGAAAGTAGATAATATAATATTTAAATATATTTTGAGGAGTGATTTTAGATATTATTGTTGGAATTGCTCTAATAGAAAAATTGACCGAGAAGAAAAGTATTTATCATTCTACGGGGGTTCTGCAGTAAACCGAAAGTTCCAAATACCAGAAGTAACAGAGGAGCAAAAACCCAGCCCGCCTAAATCAGAAAGCTGAGAAGAGTAAAACCAACGAACAACACTATCGGAGCTCCGTAATCAAAAAATGGTATTTTACGTTGATTTCTTGTGTTTTTTTTTCCTTTTCAACAGAGTTCTTGTAAATAAAAAGAGTACGAACCTTTACTAAGCTGGGTTTCTGAGGAATTTCTTTATTATGTTTCAGTTCTCAATTGCAGCTATAAACGATACAGACGCAAAAGGTCAGTGGGAACCTTTAGCTCCCACCAAAGAAGCCCAGGCAAGCCCATTTTAATTTCGCCATATCTCTCTACACATATATGTATAAATGTTAATGAATATATGATATATGTTTGGGTATGATTCTTGATTTCGTTGTAATAATGGTTGGTATTTAAGTATGATCATTGATGACCCATTTGGCTTCCGAGAAATTGATGAAACAGTACAAGAGAGAAACAAATTTGAAACGCATGAGGTTCCTCTAATTTGATTGCCAAGAAAGGTAGAATATTCAATCAAATTTTCAATTTAAAATTACCCAGCTCAGTTTTTTTATTTTTCATTTTTTTATATGTGTTTGTTTCAGAAAGAATTATCAATAGCTCAAAGAACGTGTCGGATTGCCCATAGAATTATTTTTGAGGAACAATTGACTTCTGTTGAATGATTAACTACTGTCAAAATTTGACAAGATGCATATGCTTGTATTGATACCAGGAACCACCTAATGGCTTGGCCCCCCTCATATGCTCAACAAACTATTTATTTTGTTGGATTATGTTTTGGAATTCCGTAAGAATTATTAATTCTTTTAAGTAAAATTAAGAGTATATCGAGCTGTAATGGAAATAGATTATTTGAAGTTTCCTACTGAAATTTGTATTCAATGAAAATGTAGATGTATATGAATGATTATGTAATGAAATTGAACTTAAATTTTCTTGCGTTTGATAAATTTTTCTAAAATATTTAACATGTTTTTTTGACAAAGTTGAATTGATTTTATCGACTTTGTTGAGTAGATAAAACATCACGTATTGGGTGAAAGTTGTTTTTAACAGATCATAGATAATTAAAAGTTAACGTTAACAATAACATATTAAATAACCCCGTTGAATAAAATTTAGATTTTAGACTTTGCAATAATTCAGTCCCTTTTAAGATAAAATCCTATTTTGGTCCCAGCTTGCATTGTTTGGTTACTTCACAGCAGTTGTATGCGGAACTGGAATCAATGTCACATTAGTTAGCTTTGAAGGTGTGTTGTTGAGTTAATTGTCACATGATATCATCATAAAGTTAATTCTGCTTTAGTTTAAGATGACTACGATGGTAAGATGTTGAGATACAAGGCCAAAATCCCTGTACAGAATCTAGACCTGTCAGTTGCGGTAGGAAGACTACACACCACGAGTAGTTCCTTGTTTCGATCAGTTTTAGTATTGTAGGTTCCAAAGTTTTTTTCAATTTTGTTTTTCTACTTGTTAATGTCATTAACAGATTAATATTCTCCATCATGTCGAAAAATATGAATAATGCTGCATTCTTTATCATTGTAAGCCATTAGTAGGTTGGTTTGGTCATATGCTAAATATTTATGCGACATTTGTAATTGGGTGATGGCAGGAGTTTCATATTTCTCAAACTTATCATGAAGGACTTCTGAAATTACAAGCCAAAGACTATAAGAAAGCTCGCGAACTTTTAGAAGCAGTCTTAAAAGATCCTCTTATATCTGGTGCCCAGGTACTACATGCTCTTGAGGATTCTTAGATGGCTAAGTGAATAGTCTTCTGTATACTAGATTCTCACATATATGACTCTGTGTTTTTAGGTGGATAGTAGTTCTAGTGATGGCCATCTTTTACAGCTCAGGTTCAGATTTAAGCCCATTTTCTTTATTTTATTTCCTTCGTCTTTAATTTTCGATTAATTCTTCTCATTGGTGCCAATCCATTCCCTATATTTTCTACTGTAATTGGCAGTAATGATTATCACCACTTGTTTGTTATTTTCACTATTTGTGATTACTGATGCTTGTCCTTTTCAATCTTCTGGCAACAGTATTTGTCTATGAACTCCATGCTTTGGTTTAACATTATTCTCTAAACTATATCCCTACCCTTAAAGAAATCAATATTCAGACCTCAGGGTTCATATTAGAAGATGGTTTGCTTAGTTGACATAAGTAGTGAACAATTGTTGGTCTATCTGCTGTGCAAGTGTGCATCCAAAAGTTGTAGTTTCCTTGTTGGTTTCAAGAAATTTTAAGATCATTTACAGTGAATTTTGTTTTAGACAAATCACTCTCCAAATCTATTGTAGTCTTTGTTGACACATAAGTGATTCGAGAAAAAAGAATGCACTTTATTGTGTCTTTTCAACTATGGGCATCACTGGCGAAGCCATGAATTTGTCCTTGGGTGGGCGCACAAGCTTTAGTTATCTCTCCTGCTCGATAAAAAAAAAAGATAATACAAATTAAATTTATTGACCTAGAGGTTAATCACATGGCAGTTGCTGGTAATTTCATATTCAAATCAATATTTCAGAATAAAATAGTCGTAAATGTACAAATCAATGCCAATCACAAATAGCCAAGCACTATAAAAAATAATAAACATGCAATTATAAGTCAAATCACAACTTATATTCTCATAAAAGTGTTATTGAAGCAAGAAAATTAGACAAACAATGATTAATAATCATGGCAGTAGTGATGGTTGAAAGATGTATAAAAAATTCAAGGGTAATATTGTCATAAACTCTTTGATCCCCAAGTAAAGACGTGCCACAACTCGTTGGAGGGTTGCATGCAGGTACACCTAAGTGAAGGCGATCAAGAAATAATAATTTTCGATAAGTCTGAGGTTGAATTACAGGGATGAAGGGATTTTGGAGGTAAAGATAAAGAATAATAGTAAAGATTTGAAGAAAGTATTGAATTGGTTTGAAGAACAATTGCAAGTAAATTAAAGGCATACAACTATCGAGAAAATAACTTTTTAGCTTTGGGATCTGGATCTGGACATCCTCATCAGATAATTATATTTATGCAATTTATAAATAACTTAGTTGATTTTCAAATCAATAAAGTCAACCGGAAAATATAACTTTGAACACACAATTAGTTTGATTGGTCTGAAAATAAGATTTGAAGATCTAGTTTTATAAAACTTGCAGGGAATTATAAGCATTGAATATACTAAGAATTCATTCTTGCTAATAAACAATCAAATAATTGTATAGAGTATAAAACTTTGCTAAAATATTCGATCAATCTTTAAAAAAACTAAAGATTTATCATTAAGACTAAGAATTGCATAAAATAATTATCCAATAAAACAATTACAAATGCATACCCTAGCTAAAAGGTACAACCGTACAAGGAATCTACTCACTAGACATGGGTAGATCTCCAAAAACTTAAGGAAATAATGTAAAAGCTGAAAGGAAGGATCCCACATTTTTCAAAAACAGTGCCAAAAAAATTGAGGAAGAAAGCCCGCTTCGAGGGGGGTGAAAACCTCCAATAGCTTAATTCGAGAAGAACTGAATATTTAGAACTTTCACAAAAAGTTTAATATAATATTCATCATACCATTTCTATTGATAGAAAAACCTTTAAATACAAGTTGATAAAAATTACCTTAATAACTAACATAACTCATAACTCCAATATCTTAGTAACCAGTAACCACATAAGAAACTATTCACAAAATACTCTATCACTAACCCACTTACTAAAATAACTCCCTAATAATTACCTCAAATCCTACATAAAAATATATTAAAAATATATACATAACAGTCTATTCCCCTTCAAAACAAACTTTGTCCTCTAAGTTTGATTTATCATATACAAAATTAGGGAGCCAACCCACTTCCTTATTCTCGTAGCAATCTACTTTATTTATATTTTCACAGATTGCAGTGTTAAACATCAAAACATTCCAACCTTTGTATTTAATTACTACAGTGTTGCTGCTAAAAGCTATGTTGACTGAATTTTGAGCTTCAACATCAAAGCTAATGACATGCTTGAGTCCATTTTCAAAGCACCCCACGTCTTGTTGTCAAGGCACCTTGCAGCATCCGATATGCACTCTTGCAAAATGAATAGTCTTGATCCAAGCCCATATGCCTTAATTGGGTAAAAACACACGTGACCAACTCATTATCTTTTTCTTTGAGAAGTTCATATCCAAATAGTGAAGCTCCTTCTTGATTGTATGGTGCTAGTGGGACTTTTTCTTCAATGGTGGTTCGGTAGAACTCAAAGAATTGTTCGGTTAGACCAACCCAAGTAAGGCCATCTTCCTTGTGGTTGTATCCTGAAAAATCCAACTTTGCAAATTTGAGAGTATTCGAGTTATAACTTGATCCACTTGAAGTGGCATATGGGTGGTCATTACTCTTCCCTGCTATATGGTGTTGGGCTGAGCCTTTGCCTTGCTAAAGACAATGATCTCAACCAACCCCTAATTCTTCAAAGCAGTTGTTAATGGCGAGAAACATCTCATGAATCTTTTTCATCATCCTCTCTTGTCTGACAATTAATGAATAAACTTTTGCCTCAAGTTGATCAATTTGGTCCTCCATGCCTGGTTCTGATACTAATTGTTACGCGCACGATTTTGAGTGATTTGTAAAATAAAGAAATAATAGAATTGAGGAAGAAAACCTGCTTCGAGAGGGTGAAAACCTCTAATGACTCAATTTGAGAAGAGCTGAATCTCCAAAACTTCTACAAGAAAGTTTAATATAATATTCAATATATCCATTTCATTGATAGGAAGACCTTTAAATGCAATATAATGAAAATTATTTTAATAACTAATATAACCTATAACTCCATTATCTTAGTAACCACATAGGAAACTATCCACAAAATATTCTACCACTAACCCACTTATTAAAACAACTCTCTAATAATTACCTCAAATACTACATACAAATATATTAAAAATGTGTGCATAACACAAGAACGTCCGGACAGTGCTAAATAGTTGGAATTGTTTTAACAGTTGTGTTCGGATGATGTTGGGCGTGTCTAGACACATCCACACATCGTCAGGTCTTCAACATTAGATGTGCGTTCGGACGGTGCTAACTTTATGAAAATCTGGACTCCGCTTGATTTTCGTGCCATCAACTTTGGGTGTACATTTAGACAACCATTTTGCATCCAAACGACACTCAAACTTTGTCGAAGCTCCAATTCTTGAGTCAAATCAACCCTCTCCATCGCTTGTTCCCCTTGGACCACTTTGTTATTATCATAAATCATTTGAATTACCAGCAAAATGACACAACAAGCTAAAACAACGATCAATATAAAAAATTAGATAATTCAACTCCTTTAACTTAAAATATTATGTAACTAACCCATCATTAAATATAATAAAGTGACACTTTTGATAGTTAATCATTGCATAACACCAGAGAGTAGCACAACAGTCGAATCAATCTTTTCTCCCTAACTCTTTCTATCCTTCTCACGATTTTGTCTAATTCAGGATAATCTAATAAGGTGTAGATATTTCATATTTATGAGTTTTTGTAAGTGCGAAGATTTTTCTATCATAGGATAATAATGACATTTTTTTATATAATTTTGTATGGACACATTTGGACATGCCAGGATAAGAGAGACTACAAAATAAGCGATTGCAAAATTTTAAAGCAAACTAAGAAAATCCTAATGTGCCCAAAACGCGACATATCTGAAATGTATCCGTGACAAATCCATAGCCATTTGGGTATAGATTTACTTGAATGTGATACCGGGGACACTCTAAAAAATATATTTTAGGAGTGTCATATATATACATTCTATATTAATTTTAAAAAAATTGAGGTTGGGCCCTGGACCACCATAGTCCAAGGGTGGTTCCGTCCTTGGTGGGCATAGAATGCTGCCACACTTTGTATACCTTGGCCTAGGACACCTTGCTAGGTATGCTGTTCTATCTGTGGTCTCTGGAGAATCTCTTAGGCACACGCTTTGTTTAAGTTTACATCTCCTCCATTCTACCCAAAGGACCTTAATTTTGAAAACAACTGTGTTCAACATGCTTGAATGGGTTCACTTTAATTGATAATTAAAAAAGCAATTCCGACGAAAATAGAGAGCTTGTACATGTTGGCAGTATTATGTTTCAGTAAATCTTTCTTTTGAAAGAAAATTATATTGAAAGTTCCATACCATATGAACCATACAAGATAACTGTATCTACTACATTTTAGGGTAACGTGGCTAACCATGTTCCTTTTCCTGTTCTCCACATTCCTGTTAGTTTCAATCTAATGCATATATCTGTAGCCACATAGGTATATTGTTCCTATATTTCTGAGATATTCTTTCCATAAATTAATGTTGGATTCTTCACAACTGGAACTTTCTCAAGTTATTTCAAAAATATACAGAGGATATTGTCACGAGAATTCTGAATCATACAAGAGTCTTAGTAATGGAGATCCTGGTTCTTAAGTAAGAGGAACACCTTGTGGGTCTGTATCAAACAGAAATAACCAAAGTAATTAAGTTTTTACATCATCTGTGAAAACATTAGTATGCTTGCTGTAACCTAGAGAAATTGTCTTGTAGTGCGAGTAAGGTCAGGTAAAGTATTGGTAGCTAGATAAATATCTCATCTTTTAAAACAAGTGGAAAAATTGCAGTTTTCGGAATTAAATTGATGCAAAGATTGGCTAATTTGTATCTTACTTTGGTTGATTTTACTGCTGCAAATATCCGCAAATATATTAATCCAAGAATCAATGAATTCTTATTAAATATATCTGTAAATATATGTGTCGCTACTATTTGTTTGGTTTTCTGCAGGTTTTTGGCACTGAAGAACCTTGCCACTGTTTTCCTTCAACAAGGTTCTACCCATTATGAGAGTGCTCTACGCTGCTATCTTCAAGCTGTAGAGATTGATACCAAAGATTCTGTTGTCTGGAACCAGCTGGGAACACTCTCTTGTTCGATGGGGTCTTTAAGCATATCTCGTTGGGCATTTGAGCAGGGGCTTTTTTGCAGCCCCAACAATTGTAAGCATGCACTTTGATTTTTTCTCTTTTGTTGTTCGAGAATTATTGCAGTTTCTAGTTTATGTTTGTACTCTTTGTGGGCCAGTTTTGATCATCTTGTATGATGACTATCTTTTTATGTCCCTAAAGTTTGTGTTTTCCCTTCATTGGACAATGCATACAGGGAATTGCATGGAGAAACTCTTGGAAGTTCTTATTGCAATTGGTGATGAGGTTGCTTGTCTTTCTGTTGCAGAATTGATTTTAAGGCATTGGCCGTCACATTCTCGTGCTTTGCATGTCAAAAGTACCATTGAGGAGTCTGAACCAATCCCATATGCTCCAAGAGGTATAGACAAACTGGAACCTAAACATGTCCGGTTGAAATTTCCGCAGAAGAGAAAAGCAACAAACAATGATCAAGATGATGGTATCCTATCCAAAAAGCTGAACCAGAACATAGAATTGTTCATCCCAGAGACTTCCTGGACAGCTCTTGCTGACATACTTCTGGAAATCGTACATCCATTGAGTGGATCTGGTTGTGAACAAGAGCCTGAGAAATTAGCTAGATCTGGGGATGTTAGATTAAGTATACAGTTGCCTCACAGTTCAGGAATTGTTATGGGGTCTGGGGAAAGAAAAGAATGTACTGTCACCCCACTTGCTGAAAATAAGTCTTACGGTAATTGTAATTCAGGCAAAGGTAGTGTTTTTACTGAGAAGGAAGCAATTATGTATGAAGAACAACCTCAGGAGAGGCGGAGTAGTCGTCTTGAAAGGCTTAGAAGTCGTAAACCGGGTAAAGAAGAATTAGATTTTGCGAGCAGTAAGGATCTGGGAAAAATTGTAGTGCAATTTCTAGAACCTTTTATTGTGGGTGGAGCAGGAACTAAAAATAGTAAGAATGATGCTGCCTGTTCTTTTCAATGTTCTGAGGTTGTGGCTGGTCCACTAGACAATGAAAGAAGTGAGGTTACTAGATTTGTTCAAGAAACCTCCAAAAATTATGGCGCTTACCACTTGTGTCACTTGCTTTTAGAAGAGATGGCAAGTAGAAGCATGTTATATCAGGACACCTTTGCTAAGTTTTTGGAGTTGGAGAAGGTGACAAGGCACTGGGGAAGGGATAGGACACCTGAATGCTGTCTTTTTCTTGCTGAGCTGTATTATGACTTTGGATCACGTTCTCCAGACAAGTTCAGGATGTCTGATTTAATGTCAGAAGCATCATATCACCTTTGTAAGGTAATCGAATTGGTAGCTCTAGACTATCCGTTCCACGTGAGTGGTGGAGCTGGGGGTGAAACTTCCTCCAGTTCTCAGCACAATTGTCAAATGCCAATTGACATTTCTTCTCTGTTGAGCAATAAACGTTCGTTTTGGGTTCGTTTTTTTTGGTTAAGTGGGCGATTATCAGTTTTGGATGGTAACAAAGCTAAAGCTCAAGAAGAATTCTGTATTTCCTTATCACTTTTGACGAATAAGGATAATACAAGTGGCTCTCTTGGATCTGTTTGCTTGCCCCACTGCAAAGCCGTTAAAAAATTAACAATTGATAGGGTTCTGCATGAGATTAATTTACTGGAGGTTGATTTTTTGTTGAAAAAGACTGTAGGCGAGATGATTGAGAAAGACATGCATTCTGAGTGTGTAAGTTTGCTTGCCCCCCTTCTAATTTCTGCAAAAGATGAGTATCCTGATTTATTATATGTTGCCATCAAAGAAGGTGACGAGGTTACTTCACTTGAACTGTCAGCATTAGATGTTTTAATTAAAGCATGTGAACACGCAGAGCCGATGGACATTGAGGTCCTTTTGAATTGTCACCAACAGAAGCTGCGAATACTCATGGTTGCAGCTGGTGTGGAAGAATGTCATGCTTCTGAGAAAATGTCAGGCTTAAAAGTACTCTCTGTTTCTGAAACAGAATCAAAAGAAAACCCAAGCAAGCACTGGAATCACATGGTTGATAACGAAGTGAAGGCAATATCTCAAATTGTCTCGCAGATGAAGAACCTCATCCATCCTTGTGGAAATTCTGTGAGTCAAATTTCATCCTCAAAAGTTGATGGTTCTATGGCCACAGTTTCATTATCCAAATATTCCCACAGAAGAACTCTGATATAGATAGTTCATTATAAGTGCTGGAATTAGCATTTGCATGGAATTTGTTCACACTTTTTACTTTTACTTATAATTCTCAACTTGATGGATAATAGTGGCAGGTTTTGAAACTGATATTTTGTAGAGGACAACTTTTATTTTTCTTTTCATGACAATCATGCAATTCGTGCAAGTGTTTCAACCTTTCCTGAGCTGGAACATGTTTTCGAAGTTTTAAAGGTTGTAATGCTTGTTCCTGGTTAACGGTAATGAATGCTACTTTTAGTGACTGTGAGTCTGACTCAAACAGTTCCATGATTCTTCATCCGATGAGGAATGCAATTATACAAGCTTCACCGTGTAGGAAAAATCTCTGAGATGTCCCCTGCTGAGGATCTAGACACGAGAGATGGCTTGATAAGTATGAACATCCAGATGTGAGTCTTGTGGTGAGCTGTACAAGGAATCTCTCAAGCTGAGAAATGCATACATGAACATATCTTACAAGATCTAGTTAGTTGGAAGGAGAGAAATGTCTTAAAACAAGAAGCGGCAGAATGTGCAACTCTGGTTAGTTAGTTGAAGGGTGTGTCACAGAGTTACTCTCCGAGTGTAACTTACTGTTGTGGATGAGAGAGACACAATAGCGGAGGGTGGGGAAATGTCGGAAAAAGATCTTCATCCATGGAGAATCCAAGAAAGGTCTTGAGCAGAAAATTTCCAAGGTTGAGCAAGACCTGGCTAATACTAGAGAATAAAGGTTGGCTCAGATAAGTGGTCTGAGAAATTTAATAGGCTACCTGGCACTTTCAGTTGAAGAGTGTTAAAGCAGGTTTAGGATGTGGTATGTTTAATCCCTTCCACCTCCGGAACCAATACCATGTTTGTAAAATGGTCCTCAGCCTCACAAGTGAGAAGTCCACCAATAGCACCTCCTAGGTCAAATTTGCACTCTTCTTCACAAAATTCATTCCTATATGTTTTCATTGAAGGTGGAAGGTTACATCAGGTCTAGGTGCCCAGCCTTGGGTGGGCTCCCAATGTGTCTAGATATCAACCCACCAACAGTCTAGAACTTCTTATAAGGCAAATTCAAGGCTTGACTGAGAAGTCTAGAACCCAATACAACGAGGTCAAGAAATTGACTCATGTCACAATAGGGAGAAAGGTTTCTAAGACTCGGTCTAGGAAACTGGTCAAACCCAAAAACAGATCTGCCTGGGTTAGGGAAGTTGACCTCAATTGCTTAGCCATTCAATCAGTAGCTAATGACTTCCAGAATCTTCCATCTTTTCCTACAGGGGTATGAAGCATAATAAGGGAAAGTGGATTGCTGATTTCTGCTTCGGTAGTTGTTTTATGTCAAGCAGACTTTCTTCTGAAGTCATCCTCTTCTTTTTTGAACATAGTCTGCTGAACCATCGAGGATCACCATTGCATACCCATTCAGCAATAGCCAACAGTCATGATTTTATTGGGTCATAGGTTTATAATTTATCTGCCATACTGTGTATCACTTTATTTTTCACATGCTTTACATCACAGAATCCTTCAATATTTATTGAATCAAATATTATTGTGGCCCAACCCAGATTTAAGTTGTCGTGAGTCGTGTGAAATATTCCTGATAGTTCGTGGATACTTGCATATGCAGTATCTCTGTGCGATTGTAGGAAGGCTTTGACCTAACATTGGTCCCATTTATGCAAGTAAAATGGGTGCTCTGTGAGTTTAATAAGGTGCAGACCCAACCTCTTTTTAACTGTTTCAACTGTTTGCCCTTAGTTTCAGACCTGTGTTCTCTAAAAATAGGCTTGACATCTTAGCTTTTACCAATCCACCAAGCAGTTGCTCCTCTTATTTAGTTTAACCGAGTCTATTACTAGTTCCCAGAGATTTACTGAATCCTATATCAGTAATTTGTTCAGGTACATGACTGTGAGTTTAGTATTTAGCTACTGAATTATTACCTTAATGTGTATCACCCACTCATTATCGTCCATCTTGCTGCCAACTCAGTTGAACATGATTGATATAAAAGCAATGAATTAATATTCAATCAACCTTTCACCTTTACGGTTTATTAGATTTTTATATGATCCCCACACTGTCTACCTGCCTATATTAGCATGTCCTGTTGGTGAAATGATTAATTGGCTGCATTTCATTTCTGCATACTCCAGTTAGTGATGTAGTCATGAGTGATTGATAATCAATGGCTTCCGCAGTTAAGCCTGTAGCACCAAAACTTATATGTTTTCAGTTCCATCAGCAACCTTTCCAATTGGATTTATCAGCACTCCTATGATGAGCTTGACATTAGTCTTTGATTTAAAACATAAAAAAATGTATTTCAGCAAAGAAAATACTTTTGTCTTAAACTTCATCTATCCTTTGGGATATTTGTTTTCCTCACTTTTTTTTTGATCTTGTTTGTTCCATGTGGGGATACATAAATTGAATTTTTATGCTATTAACCTGAAATTGTGTGCCCATCTTGTTATTATCAATGTTATGACTTGCCATCAGGGGGTTTATATAGCTCTTGGCAGGTGGTTTCTTGAGGCAAGTCTTGATGCTTACCTCAGATTAGCTGCCGGTGCCGTGTTTAACCCAACCAGCGGCCAGTTTTGGTTTAAAATAGTTGATATTACCCAGATTATATGCTTCTAAATCGAAGTTTTAATCTGTGGAGGAGATATAGTGATATAAATTCCTGACATCTTTGTTACTTAATATCTTGGGTTTTTTAAGATTGATATACTGTGTTTATTGCAGTATATGACGATTTTCTTGCTTGCAGAATGGCTCTGCTGTTCCATTGAAAACCATTGGCGATATTCAGTCTTTACTACTGGCACGCATGTGCAATATTGCAAGCATGTACTTCTCTAAGAAGACTTCTGGGCCTGGTAGTTCTGATCAAAATGATCTAAGTCAAAGGTGCTGCTTCATAGATGCAACTATTGCATTCTGCAAACTTCAACACTTGAACCCCTCTGTCCCTGTCAAAACTCAAGTGAGTCTACTTCTGACGAAAATGAAAGTTCACATTTCAGTATGTCTATGCAATGAATTATTTCTTTCTCATTAGTGACACAATCTTCTCTGACTGTTATCTCAGTCTGAATTGATCGTGTGTATCCATGACATGCTTGCTGAGTATGGCCTCTGCTGTTCGGGTGGATCTGGTGAAGAGGAGGGAGGAACATTTCTTAAATTTGCAATAAAGCACCTATTGGCCTTGGATATGAAACTTAAATCTAATTTCCATTCTTTAAATAGGGGACTGGAAATGACTCAAAGGGATGAGCAGCCTTCCCATGATAATCATGTCAAATGGTCTGAGCAGCTTTTCGATGATAGTAATGTCGAAAGATCTCTGGTTGAATCAAAAATGGATTTAGTGAATATGGAAGAGGATCGGACTACTGTGGAGGAGGACGCTGTTGAAAGGACGAGCTCAGTGGGCGTATCACCTCATAAAGATTTAGAGAAAAAGAAAACAGAAGTAGAATGTGGTAAACATATTTGTGATGGGTCTGGTGCCACGTTCCGTAGAGCAGAAGAAGCAAGCATTCAGTTAGTCGAATGTGGCAATGAACTAACTGAAGACGAAAGGGAGGAGCTTGAGCTGGGAATTGATAATGCTTTGGATCAGTGCTTTTTCTGTTTATATGGTTTGAAACTTAGATCCGATTCATCAGGTGAAGATGATCTAGCCATGCACAAAAATACAAGCAGGGGAGATTATCAGACGAAGGAACAGTGTGCTGATGTTTTTCAGTATATACTGCCCTATGCAAAGGCATCCTCTGTGAGTTGATTCCCCCTCCCCCCTCCTCCATTTCATTTATCAGGGTTCACCTTTTGTATAACATTGATACGTTGATTCAGAAGATTTTGTATGGTGATAGTGCTTTTTCAGATGTCTATTTTATTGGATAACATTTATAAATTTTTCAGAGAACTGGATTAGTGAAACTTCGGAGAGTATTAAGAGCTATACGCAAACACTTTCCACAACCACCTGTCAATGTTTTGGCTGGAAATGTGATAAATAAGTTTTTAGATGATCCTGATTTGTGTGAAGATAGACTCTCAGAGGAGGCCGGCTCTAATGGGTTTCTTGATGCCATTACAAAGATACTATTTTCTGATGCCGGAAGCCTCAAACAACAGAAGGCATTATCTGCAGGGAGGTATTATCTTCTGATTACACTGTTTCTTCCATTAGATGCTTTAGTCCATAGACTTTATAATCACTTTGGTATTAACAGCTGACTGTGTTATCAACTAACTGCAGTTCTGAGCCATATCTGGAGGTTTATTGCAACTTGTATTATCTCCTTGCTCTGTCTGAAGAAATGAGTGCAACTGATAAATGGGCTGGCTTTGTAATCACCAAGGAAGGCGAAGAATTCGTGGAGCAAAATGCGAATCTCTTTAAATATGATTTACTATTCAATCCTCTACGCTTTGGGAGTTGGCAACGGCTTGCGAATATTTATGATGAGGTAGGGTTTTTGGTTATTTTGTTTTGGCATCTGTAAATGATGTAGAAACGCACTAGAGAAATGAATAAAAGAAACTTTGAAGGCATGGAAGAAATTTTGGCACAGATTCAAAAATCTGAACCTTTAAGTATAGATTGGCTGAAGAAATTCTTTGGCTTTATGCATGCAGGAGGTGGACTTACTGCTAAATGATGGCAGTAAGCAAATAAATGTATTAGGATGGAGGAAAACTGCTACTTTACCTCAGAGAGTTGAGGCAAGTCGAAGAAGGAGCAGGCGGTGCTTGTTGATGACTTTGGCTTTGGCCAACACAGCGATCCAACAGGTTTTATTACGTCTTAGTTGTGTAGGTTTAAAAAAACTATGGTTGTTAGATATCTACATCTTACTAAAGATTTTACTACAGCATGTAGCTTATGGTGATTGCTGATCTTGGATCATCTGTTGTTATTGAATTTAGATGGTCATTATCTTATATGTATCCCATTAAATTGTTAAAATGTTCCACTTATGATGATTAGTATACTAGTAATTTTCCAGATTCGGCCCCTCTTGTAGTAGAATCTGCACCAGCATATAACTTCCATGTCTCAGCCCAATAGGCCAGCGGGCGGAACGAGGAGATGGCCCATTGAAGTTGCTTGAGAAACCATGAGTTTATGTTGGAGGACTAGATGCCAGTGGTTTTCTTGTTGATTCTGAATTCTACTATTTGCTATATGATGTGTGTTGTCAGCCATTGTGACAAATTCTGTGTGGTTGCAGGCTGAGATACATGAGTTATTGGCATTGGTGTACTATGATGGTCTTCAGAATGTGGTGCCATTTTATGATCAAAGATCTGTGGTACCCGCAAAGGATACAGCATGGATAATGTTCTGCCAGAATTCAATGAGACATTTCAAGAAGGCTTTTGAATATAAGTATATTTGCTTTTAGCACATAGTATCCTTATTATTTCTTGACTTCACATATAAAAACTGGACCAACTAATATGAAAATCTCTATTCACAGGGAAGATTGGTCTCATGCATTTTATCTAGGAAAACTCTGTGAAAAGCTCGGATACTCGCATGATGTATCATTCTCATACTACGATAAGGCTATTGCTTTGAATCCATCAGCTGTAGATCCTTTCTACAGGATGCATGCTTCACGCTTGAAGTTGCTCTATACGGTTGGGAAACAAAATGAACAAGCTTTAAAGGTTTTTTTCTTTGTGAAACTTACTGTATGTTTTTATTTCTATTTCTTCCTCTTTGTTCTCTCCTTGTCTTTAATGTTATTTCCATCAAAGACTTTATACTTCCACTGCTTTTATATGCATAATACATTTATATGTATGTAATATTCATATATGCATGTATGTAGATGTTGATGCAGAAGCACACAAAACCATAGATGCACGCACACAAAAACAGAGAAGGAGGATATATTTTGACTTCTTCATTGCAAATGTTTTTGGCATATGATCTTTTGGACTTGCATAGGTTTAAGCTAATGCATGCATATTTATTGATTATTGTTATTTGTTGGTGGATTTCTTCAGGTTGTTGCAGCATATTCCTTTAGTCAATCTACAAAGGATACCGTCATGAATATGTTTGATAGAATGGACCCTGAAACTTCACAGTCGCCAGTGGATGTTGAGGGAAGTACTGATGGCAATTCTGACTGTAAGTTGGAAGAGGTGTGGCATATGCTTTACGATGATTGCCTTTCGGCCCTTAAAATTTGTGTTGAAGGGGACCTCAAACATTTTCATAAAGCCAGATATATGCTTGCTCAAGGGTTGTATAGGAGGGGTGAGAGTGGGGATCTCGAGAAGGCTAAGGAGGAGCTTTCCTTTTGCTTTAAGTCATCTCGCTCTTCCTTTACCATAAATATGTGGGAGATTGATGGTATGGTCAAAAAAGGAAGGTATGTTTGGACACGACCAAACAGACCGTGTTCTCTTGTTTCTTTCTTGTTCCTTTCTTTTTTTACTGCTTTGCTGACATTATAGAAAATGAAAACGTGAAGTAATAATATGTTTTAACACCTTTAAGCCATGAATTACTTTATCCAGTTCTAGGGGAGTAATTGCGGAAAAAAAAAGTGAAGTTGTTATTACTGGAAAGATTATCGTCACAAGATGCTGTGTTGTTATTACATCAATTTTTGAACGTTGGTGCCGGCTAAATAACCTTTGATACCTATAATTATACGGTTGGATGGGAGACCCATTCACTGGTCACACTCCATTCTCTCTACTGTGTATATGACTAGCTGAGAAGAAGAGGAAGAGGAAGAGGTGGGTCTTGTTCACTTCTTTTTAAACCCTCAGCTTCTTTTCTCCTCTGCCTTTTTCTTCCCCTTTTTCTCTCCTCTGTTTTTCAACAATCACATTTTCTCAATTTTTTTGGGTTTTTCTTTTTCTTCTTGAATATATTCTCCTCTTTTGTGTCATTGAACTATGGGTTTCTCAATCAGACCGTTTTGTCATTTTACTTTTGTTTTTGTTGGAGATGTTTAGATTGGAACCCGAAATTCCTCTTGAACCTTAACAAATCACAAGAGCCTAGAAATTTGTGAATTCGAATCTGTGTCTATAAATCGGAAAGGAACCTACCCAATCTGCTGGAATTACACTGTAGTTTCCACTTATCAAATGACTACATGATCAAAGACCCATTCAAAATGGGACCGTGCAGGATACTTTTTTTGCACCCAGGGTTGCAAACCTACCTGCTTTGTTGAGTGGTTGGAGAGAAAAAAAATAGAAGAGGACAGAAGAGGTATTTGGGGCTAGGGTTAGGGTTGTGGGTGCTTTGATACTATGTTGAGATTCTAGAGAGAGATAAAAGAGAAAGGCAGAAGTAAAAGAGTGACTGGCTTACCCTAGGATTGGGAGACCTGCCCATATTAATGAACAAAAAGGTACAAAAATTCTCAGCCTAATGATAACTCTAATAAATCTAATAAGGTGTATACTACAAGAGGGTAAAATGGAATTTGTCCTCCTTTCTATATTTTTATTTTGAGTGCTGGTGGTTACCTTATGTGTTCTAATAAAACTATCAACTCATTTTTATTTCTGTCTCAGGCGGAAAACAATTGGTCTTTCTGGGAACATGAAGGTGCTGGAAGTTAACCTACCAGAAAGTTCTCGAAAATTTATTACTTGCATTAGGAAGTACATGTTGTTCTATTTGAAATTGATGGAGGAGACGGTAGACATCTCTACCCTGGACCGTGCTTACATATCTATTCGGGCAGATAAGAGGGTATGAACATGTCAATCCTTTTAGCATTGTCTTAATCTAATGTATGTTGCGAAAAATGTCATGGTCAGTATATTAAGAGCCTATCATATTTAGGAAATGAAGCTTGGAGCAATTCTAGTTGAAACGAATTCTATGATTAGGTGTTTACTTGAATTAAGAAGACTGATGTTCTTGAGTAAATTGATTTCTATGAAAACATTCTCCTAGAGTGAACTTTTATCTCATTTGACTTCTTTTCAAATGAGATCTGGTGGTTGATCCTATACTTGCCATTGATCATTTTTTAGAGGATATTATTGCACATCTTAGTCAATGTTGTGTTTCCTGGAAAATATTTTTGATGGACGTTGTGGAGCTTTCTTGTTTGATACTTTTCGCCAAGAAATAGATCTTCACTATATTATCTTGATTAATTTTAGCTTATACAATGTTAGTATTTCCGTAGGAAGCCATCATCCCTGTTCTATTTTACATACCACTTTCAGCTTGGTGGTACATGAGTACATGACTAATCCTATTTCGTTGTTCATCAAGTCAATTTGTAGCTAACTTGTTATAAATCCAGTTCTCCTTGTGCCTGGAAGATCTTGTTCCAGTAGCACTTGGTAGGTACATCAAGGCTTTAACTTCATCCATGCGTCGAACGGACAATGGCTCTGGTGCTGTGAGTGGCTCTCTTGATCATCTTCTGGAGAAGATGTTCTCTTTGTTCTTGGAACAGGTGACCTTATGGTCCGATATAAGCAATTTGCCTGAGATCAAGGGCCCAGAGTTGGTGGAAAGCAACTTACATGGGTAGGTCATTAAAGAAAATAACAATCACAAATTAAAAATGTTCAGAATGCTGATTCAGATGAGTGCAATGCAGTACTGAGGTCACATATATAAGTTGGACACTTAGTTTATCATTCACAATTATTTAAACAGGTTACCCGTTGCAGATATCTCTATCAATACATCCAGTCGTTAGAGAGCAATGCCAAGGTAGAAACACTTGAAGGAATAAATGAGAAGATAAGAAAGCGTTTGAAGAACCCAAAGTTGTCAAATGGTAACTGCGCGAAGGTTTACAGGCATGTTTCTGCTGCTTGGTGTCGATCACTTGTGATCAGCATGGCCCTGATCACACCATTACATACCAGACTGTCAAGTGAGATCCAAGTTCCTAATTTATCAGATAGTGGTTCAGAAAACACCCAACTGCTTTGTGTTGATCTGCAAACAGATGAATTATGGAATTCATCATTTGAGGACCCAAACCATCTAAAGATTCTTGAAACAAAATGGAACCCTTCATTGTCCAAGATTAAGAATGTTATAATCAAGAAAGTTTCTGATGAAGATTTGGAGACTGCCACAACATTGCTGAGATCTTCATACAACTTCTATAGGGACACCTCTTGTGCTATGCTCCCGTCAGGGGTAAACCTTTATATGGCACCATCTCAGTTAGCAACAGAAACATATATTCAGCTGGGCATAGATGGGGTTGACATTCTTGATATGAATACCCCCCGGAAGCTTCTTTTGTGGGCCTACACACTATTGACTGGTCATTGCCCTAATATCTCAGTTGTTATAAAGTATTGTGAAGAAAATGCCAAGGTATGTGATCTAAGCTCCTTGGCAGAGTTCTTTGGTTGACATGTCAATGTGGTTCTGTAAATAAATGTGATTGGAGGTCTTCTTAGGATAACTTAAGCTGGTGTATATAATTCAGAAATTGAAATGATTTATGAAACGAAGAGGGGCACACCTCTATACATCATAGCAAGCTAGGGATGCATACCAATCTACCTAACATGTAACAATCAACATCCCAGCTAAAACCCAGTACACAATAGTTGCAAATAACAATGAAACTAACAAATATAGATCTAACAACTAAGACGTTCTCTTGTTTTGATATTTGGTCCTGTCCTGTGTATTTATTCAGAACTTTGACTCAATAAACTCCAAGTATCTTGAAATAAAATTAATGTAGTAGTGGAAAAACTATTGGTTCTTTTGTTGGGGGATTTCTTTATAAAAGGTCTATTGAAGCTTATCTATCTCTCCTTTACCAGTGAAAGTTGAGGGAAAAAAAGAAGAGTTCCCATACCTTTGAAACCGCAGGCATGATTGAACTCTGAATGTGATTCATTCAGTTTTTGCTTGCCTATTTCTGGGATGGTTTTGGCTGTTTTTATGTCCATTGAACAAATACTCAAAATAAGATCATATACAGTTCTGAAGAACTAATGTATAATGAGTTCTGGTTATGTATTTCAGTCCAAGATGAAAAAGGGAACTGGAAGTTCATCTGTGCCTTCAAGTACAGGCCTACCCACTGCTATGGCTTCTCATGCAGGTCCTTTACTTATCATATTTCTTATGATGTTTCATTTCTTTTCTTTCCTTTTACTTGGTAGAGCACAGATGAGAAATTCAGAGAAAATGACAATTGTGGCACGTTGTAGATCTTATTTCTTCGTTTATTTTTCTTGCAATTTTCTTCTTAACTTATAACTGGGTTTAGCCTAGTCCTTTTGTTTTTCTGTTTTCACCCTGGATTTGAAAGAAACCTGTAGGTCCTTAGCCATGGTGCAAATTTTTATTTTCGTCCCCCTCCCCCTCTCTCTCCCTCTCTCTCTTTCTATATACCAAAATTTCCCTCATATCACCCAATATTGATTCCTAGGCTGTGTTGTAGGTGGGGGAAAAGATGGGGTGGGTAAGTGCAGTGAAGTGGGGGCCGGCTCAGCCAATGTAGGAGCTGCTTCTCTGCCTGAAACGCAGTGCACACGTAGTGTGGCATCTAACTCTTTGCCTGAATCTGAGAACAAATGCAATGTGACATCTGATTCTTTGCCTGAAACCGAGAGAGCAGAGAATGTGGCATCTTCTTCTATGCTTGAAACCGGAAGTTCATGTAATTTGGCATCTGTTTCCCAACGCGAAACTGATAGTACATCAAATGTGTTATCTTCTTCTTTGCCTGACAGCAAGAGCATGCATAGACTAAATGCAATTTCTTCCAGTGAGAATCAAAAGATTTTATCAGCTACTCCATGTCTGCTTCAGTGCAATAGTATTGTTCTAGGAATGAGCAATGTGGAAGATGAGCCAGATGGAGCAGATCCCAGCAAAGGTTAACGTTATTAGTCTAGAGATTTGCTTTTAACCAATCACCAGAGCAACTAACCCGCTGTGTTGTATGTGTTAAATATATAGTTATTTTCGGTACAATACTTTTTTTTTTTTTCATGTAATGAGAAACACGTGTAAGATTTTCCTACTTTTTTATTCGAATTTATTTTATTATTTGCATCATCAATGGTTACAAATAGATCAAACCAAGATTTATAACTAGAAATTATTTTTTAGCATTGTCCCCGAAAAATTATTTCTTGGCACCATAATGTTAATTTTTTTTTATTTTTTTTCCTATTATGGAAAACCAACTTACCCAAAAAAAATATATAAATGGAAAACCAATCTAAATCTAAAATTATGTACAAAATTTGATAAATTCACTTGATTTTGTAAGGATGATGCCTTCGAAAAAACTTAGTGTAGTGCATTACACTAACTATGATATAGATATGAGATAAAACTAAAAAAAATAGAATTACAAATGAAAATATTCATAAAAAAAAATAGAGATGACACATATTAGAGATAAATTAAAAAAAAAATTGACTTAGATGGGTTCTGTATATTTGTAGAAGGTTTACCACTAGACCAGTAAAAAGAAGTGATAATCGAAAAAGTAGAAGAGGAAGACTAGAGAAATATAAATAAAATACTAAGAAATATGATAATTGTTGTTTGACAAAGAGTACGGTCGTCATAGAGCATAATAGTATATAATTCATGTAACTGACTCAAAAAAATTAAAATAATTTTTTTTTGCTCATGAAAATGGTAATTAGGGGTGACCAGGTATAACAACCATGGAAGGAAGTTACCTTGAGGTTCTCACCGATTGTAAAATATTCGATTTAAGACATAATTACTGATTTGAAATAATTGAACTCATCATCACAGTATCGTCAAGGGCAAGCAGGATGATTAGAATCTGATAATGTATTAATTTGGTGGTTGATTGGAGTTAATTACGCTGAATAAAATGTTAAATGTATCAATTTACTTGAGTTTATATTTGATTCTACTTATGACATGTTTGTTTCATTTTGTAGGTAAATAAGATGAATTGGAGGAGTGTTCATGAATTAAAGGGGTAAGAGTTAGAAGTAAGGAGAGGAGGAGGTTAGTTATCATGTCCGAATGGAGGCTGCATGTGAGTCCGGATAGAATGTCCAGAATATGCGTGCGAAGATTCTAACGTTAGGGAAGCGTACTGTCCGGACACGAAACCTAGTTGAGATTGTTTTCCTAGGTTAAATAAAAAATAGTTACTAGTTTTAGGGGTTGAATTTTATTTATTATTTATAGTATTTACAATTATGTATGGCTAAACAACCCACTTAATTTAGGGGAGAAACTTTCAATGAAATACGGTAGTATTATTACTCTAGGGGTTAACTGTTTGTGTTATTCTGTTAATTCAGCTTTTGTTTTTATTAGTAAAATTTTTGTTGTGTAAAGCTTTTTGATCTATTGTGTCATGCACATCACATTGATTAAATTTCTTTGCAAGTCAAATAACTGGTTATTTTATGCTTGAGTTAATTAACATGATTTTCATAAGAAAATATAAACAGATGATTATGTGGATAAGTCTGGAATTAATTGTTAGAAAGTTTGATTCATCATAGACTTCGGACATAGTGAATACTTGCGATTTGTAGATGAATTTTTAATCTTATTTGGATAGAATTTTGGTTATAAATATTGGTATTTTCGTATCCTTATTGCTAAATAATCCGATTGGAATCACTTCTCAGTTGATTTTCAGTTGAGTTTGAAAATTGAATTTTTAATAGCTACCGTATGGATTTGAAAGGTATCCCAATACTTTAATATTATAATTATTGTTTTAATTATTTCATTTTTAGTTTTGACAAGTGGAACTTCACTTCAAGAGAATTTTTAAACAATTATCTTTTATTGGATTTGTTCTACACTTGGGCATACAATATTGAAATTGTAGCACTAGGCATTCAACCTCTCTAACAAGATCTAGTTTATTGTGATTACTATCACAAGTGGGTTCGAACCTATGATTATTGGAGGAATGCGAGACTTTTATTCTCTATTGAAGCCAACTAGACTATCACCTCAATGATAAAATAAATCTTTCTTGAGTTGAAGCTCATACATAGTATTGTTGTTGCCTATTAATGAATTTCGATTCTTTTCTTGACTGATGACTTATCCTACATTTAAATGAGATTTATTATATATAATTGAATCACTAGCTTATTAATAGTGATTAATCGACAAAAATGAAAATTGAGGAGAAAATATATTAAAAGGAAGGTTGATCATGAGCTTGATATATGGGCTTTATGAGAAAGAGCTCAAGACAGAAATTCAGAGATGTGCACCTTTTGTGGAGTCTATTACTAAAATATCCCAAAAGTTAAACTTAAACACTAATTTATCGCCATTTTAAATTTATTTATCAAAATATGGTTGTTTTAAAAGCGGAAGTACGAAACCTGATTCATTTGAAAGCGGAATTAGGAAGTACGATTTTATCGAAAAAAGCGGTTGTACCAATTACGCTTTAATTTAAAATTGGACTTACCAAATCTGCTTTTCTGTAAAATGGTAATGTTACTGTTTTTATTAATAAATGGATATGACAAATCAACTTTATATGGAAAAGTGTTATTACTAAATCCGCTTTCCAAGGAAAGCGTTATTACTAAATTCGCTTTCATTATAAAAATCTGTAACCCGCTTTTACTAATAAGCGGGTATGCCAAATCCGCTTTATTAATGGGTGAAATTATTATTTAAAAAGGTTGAACTTAGTAGATTTATTATTCATTCTTTAATAGGGGTATGATAGGTAGTACTTTTCATTAGAAAGCGTTTTCAGTAAATCCGTTTTCTAATGAAAGCGGGTTTAACAAATCAACATTAATTTAAAGATAAGTCCTTAAAATCGGGTTTGATAAATATGTTTTCAATATGAAGTTGGAATTGGTAATTCAGTTTTACAACATAACGTTTCTAAGTAAAAAATGAGATGACAATAGGAATTTGTCTATAGTATCAACAACAACAAAAATTACTATTATATCTTCAACAATTATTATTTTAATAACTATTTTTATAAATTTATACGTCATTTTATAACTAATTAATTTATTATTTTTGTGGATAATTTATTACATTTATGGATATTTTTATCACTGTTGTGAGCATTTTTATTAATATTGGTATAACTTTTTTTACTATAAAAATTTTATTATTTTACCACAAAAATTTATCACAAAAAACTGATTTATTGCAGTTGTGAGTATTTTTTTATCATTATTGTGGTAATAAATTATTTACTTTTGTGTATTTTTATCATTTTTGTGGTAATTATTTTTATTATTTTTTTATATTAAAAATAAGTTCAACACCAAAATTTATTTTTGTATTCCGTACACAACTCCTAACAATAAGCAAAAATACAAGTTTTTGACTGGGATAGGATATCACATGGAAAGCGGATTTGGCATATCCACTTATTAGTAAAAGCGGGTTACATATTTTTGTAATGAAAGCGAATTTAGTAATAACGCTTTCCATAGAAAACGAATTTAGTAATAACGCTTTCCATAGAAAGCGGATTTGCCATATTCGCTTATTAATAAAACCAGTAACATTACCATTTTACAGAAAGCGGATTTGGTAAGTCCTATTTTAAATGAAAGCGTAATTGGTACAATCGTTTTTTTTCGATAAAATCGTACTTCCTAATTCCGCTTTTAAATATATTTAATGATGGGTCTCATTGTAGCATTAAATGAATTCATTATCATTGCATTTATGACAACTCATTATGTCCCCAACTTATGTTCATAAATTATGTCTCAATAACATTGTTCTATATAGATAGCTACTCCACATATCCGAGCACCGTCATTCAACAATACACAATTTTTTACAAGAAACTTTATCGCAATTACGTTGAGTCGAAACTAAGTCTTATCATGTGTTTTAATATTTATGGAGACTCGAACTTAAACATTATACTAAAAAAACCAAATTCTTATCTATGGACTAACCACTCGGTGGTAACTAGTGTATTCTTTCAATATCCATTACAATATAAATTTGTACAGCCTATACTAATGGATCCTCGTGCAATGCACCGGATCTGCATGGATAATTACCATTTATATGTGTTCACCATCACAGTTTTAAAACAAATATAATAAGTATAAAAATAACCATGTTTAATGTATATTGGAACAAATAAAAAACCATAAATTCAAACAAACAAAAAAAAATTGTCAAATTCCAAATTAAAAACTCAGAATCATATTTCACAGTATATCAACAATCAATTTAGTTGACTCAATTTCAAAATTCTAAATGTAACCTTACAACCCTCATAAATCCACGGATCAAAAAAATCACAACCACATGCTACAACATCACAAATAAAGAATAACAAAAAAAAAATCAAATTTGAGTTGAGAATATGGAGCAGAGAAAGGGAGATGGAGAGCGTAGTAATGACAAACCTAAGGGCGGTGAGATTATGTTGCAATAACCCAATGAGAAACGACTACAACTTGCTCCTAGCAACCCCACACCAAATAAAAAATCTATAACAAATTGAAGAAAAACAAGTCAAAACTCTGCATATTCTTCAGTGGAAGTTGTATACCTAGTTTTTATAGGATTTTACGGAGAATGAGGGCCTTCAACTATGTGTTGTGTTGAGTTGTCGGACCTCATAGAGGCTTTGATGGTATTGAGGGGATGAAGTCACATAATTTAGGACAAAAAATGCCCAAAAAGGCTAATTGTTTATACCATTTAACCGATCTGCTTGGTTTGTGCTAAACTGTCAGGTTGAACGATTTTCTCGTTAACTGTTTGGTGTAATGGGTTTCTTCCGAGGTTTTTTGTTTAACCGATCTAATATAAGATCCGAAACGATTTAAGCTCCAATTCGCCGATTTACTAGGTCAACTCGTCCGATCATGCCAAATTTTAAAAACAATGTTGATATCATATATTTAGCGAGATAGATTACTGAGCCGTCGGACCTCACACATACTCAAACGGTTGTGAGAAGCCGAAACTACATAACATAAATGATTTAAGGCAAAAATGCCCAAACAACTGTTTTTTATACTAGTTTAATTGATTCAACTGATATATGCTAAACCATCGGATTGAACAATTTTCTCAAAAATCGACCCCCGTTCAGTCGTTTCCTTCCAGGTTTTTTGCTTAATCGATCTAATATAAGAATCGCCCCTATTTAAGCTCTAGTTTGCTAGTTTACTGGGTCAATCCGTCACGGCCAGGGCTAATTTTAAAGCATTGTTCATCAGTTTCAATGGCTCTACCACATGACCTCCACCTTTATGGCATAGTTTCCCACCTATCTCACACCCCCTCCTATTAACCCCTATCATAGTTGTACCCAAAAATTTAAAAAAGAAAAAAAAACTCAATGAATTTGATCTTCAATAAAAATAAGACTCTAACCATTCATGTCTCTTCGATTGTTTTTTTTTTTTTTGAAGTGAAAATTTGGCCCCATTTATCTCATATTTGGTAAGCAAATATAGGTAATAATAAAAATGGTGATGAAAAATTCCATTTAGGCCTGTTTAGTATTAAAGGCTCAATTTGAAAAATCATATTCACTTTGAATTCCAAACGATCATGCAATTTTTAACTTGTACCATCAAACATTTAAAAATCTTAATATACATTATTTATGTTAGAATGGATAACAATGTAGACCTGACCCAACCGCGCATTAAGTTGAACACTGAAAATTGAACGTTAAATTTTAAATGTTGAAGATTGAATTACGACATTATCGGTCAAATAAGCTTCTTGCTTGACACTTGCTATAGAATAAGCAATAGTTAGCTATAACACGGGACTGAAGTCACTTCAGGGGTTAACTTTGCAAATATTAAAAGAATAACGACAACTAATTCATCCACATCTGTTGGGGAAATGGTGGAAGGGATCGATCCCATATCCGATGAAAGGCCAAGGCAAATAAAGAAGAAAGACTAGGCGCAAGGCCTAGGCTCTGACCTTGTACGTGTTGGTTTGGCGGAGTCAATTCCCAAAACAAGATTCGGAATTCGAAGAATAATAAGAATAAGGTTTGGCTTTCACTACCTCTGTTACCGCTAGAGTAAGGTACGACCATTATAAATCCGAGTGCTAGGGCAATACGACATGCCTTGGTTGTGGAATGATGTGTGTTGTTGGAAGTGTAATTCACACTTATTGAATTGAATCAAATTATTTGACAAATAAAAGAAGTTGAAGTCTGAAAATTACTATTATTTTAATTTTGTCTTTCTTTTTAACCATCTCTCCACTTATTACTATCACCATCATCACAGTGGTGGTGGTAATGATAGTGATGGTGGAGGCAAGGATGGTAATGACGGCGGCACAATGGTTACGGTGGCAATGATACAGTAGTGTGTGGTGGCATAATGATAGTGGTGATGTTGGCACAATGATAGTGGTTGTAGTGGCGATACAATGGTGGTGGTGGTAGTGACGACGGCACAATGGTGGTGGTGGTGGTGGATAGTGAGTATTGAAAAATTAAGAATAAAAAATGCATTGAGAGTATATTTGTCTATCATAAAGAATTAATAAAATCTTTACTAATTAAAATTTTTAGCATTAAGTGATTTGCTATTTAAAATTTTATTTTTAAGAAATGCTTAAAATATTGAGTGATATAAATTTTATGTTATCAAGCAAACTTAATTCATTAAACGCTTAAAGTATTTAATTTTAACTCTTAAATGGTGTTATCAAACATCCCATAACTCTATGATGTGCATTTCACATAAAATGCTAACAGTCTATGAATTTATACATAAACTCATACCCAAAATAATTGCAACTCACGTACTCTAATTTATAACGAAAAACTGAACAACTGGGAGAGGTCCACACATTGCTACATTTTCCATACTAGTAAGAGTATCTAAAACCATGCCTCAAAATTGTACTCAAATTTAAATTTACACTTGAGTAAAAAACTTAATTTGGTATAAAGAGTTTCAATGGACAAACTCAAATTTAAAGGAAAAGAAACTCAAATTTAAATGAGGAAAAACTCAAATTTAAAATAGAGTAAAGATGAACATTGAATATTTTAAAAAACTTAAAATCTCACCATTTAAGATTTCGATAAAAATTTGAATTTGGGTAAAAAAAAGAGTCTCCATTAATTTGTTATAAGTTTGAGTTAAATGTTAGAACAATTTTTTTGGACTTTTTATTTAAATTTAAATTTGAGTCATGATTGAAAATACGAGGAAAAAAATATAATCAAACCGAACTAAACTAAACTCTGTTTGTCTTTGTCATTCATTTCGATTGTGTGTTGTATGTTTATTTAAATTAAATATTTTTATATATTTTATTATTATTTTATTCGAGATTAATTTGGGTGTATCCCTACAATTAATTGAAATTCTATCATTTTTTTAACCCTTAAAAATGTAATTTGAGATATTTTTGGGTTATACGAAGAGTAGGTTCATTTACTTCAAGGCAAATCAAAGGAGAGGGCTTTTATCATTTTGTATCTCAATAAGAAGCGGTGGTGCAGGGACGCTGGTTGTCTGGGCAGTTAAAGAGAGCCCGTGAAGCGAGTTCCAAAACACTTGAATGAGCTCCAATCGATCTGGGCAATTGTACGGTTTTCGACTGCCCTCTACCGGTGAGTCCTCTCGTATTTTCATCCATATTCTCCATTACATATATACATGTGTGTATGGTTAACCCTAACTACATGCATCTAATTTTAGTTTGAAGTTGCCTTTGTAGTCTATAATTATGAATCTTTGGCACCCAATATACCGGAGAGCTACCAATTCCACCGTAATTTCAATTCAGGATTCTTAGGCGTTTGTATGTTTGCGTGTAAGTGTGTATGTGTTTGTACTCAATTTTTGCATCAACCGACCATTTGTGGTCGTGAAATTGATACCCATTTTGGAATGTTGGCATCTGATATGGCGGAGAGGTAGTAACTTCAATGTGAGTTATAATTCAGGATTCTTAAGCGTGGTATGTGTGCATAGTTACATGTGCGTGGTATGTGTTTGTAGTTGATTTTTTCAGCAACTAAACAGAGCGAGCAGGTCTGCTGAAAATCAATACCGGGCATGTAGGCATAAATGAACATGAATTTTATGAGAAAACATAGCCCTTAATAGAGCTTAATGGCTAAACTGGATTCATGTAGCCAACCCCATAAATGTTGGGAAAAGAGTTTGTTAAGTTGAGTTGCGGCACAAATGGTTAAACACGAACAATGCAGCGATAAGGCTACTAACGAGCTCTGATGTGTTGATTCATTTTCAGTTGTTGATGTTCTTGTTCTGTATGTTCAACCGATCATAGGCTAATTCAGCAAGGTAGAGTTGAAGGTCTTTCTCCAATTTGGCAATTTGGCTTTGTTAACCGGGCTGTTGGAAGACGAAATCATTGTTTTCAGATTTGACCCAATAACCTTTCTGCTGCTAGCCCGAGTATTTTATCACTGCAGAAAACAACAACCACTATCGCACAAGTTAGAGTTGATTAATTTGGGGCAACAATGTAAGGTCCCAGGCCTAATTTTGAATCAGCAAAGTGTTACTTATCATTTAAATACGTTTAGTTCTTATTTTGTGCATCATTTTACGCGCTGAGATGATTCATTTGTCTTTCTATTTGCTGGTTTCTTTCAAAACTAACGATTTGTTTTTACTAGTCTGAGAATTAAACTGGGTAACAACCACCTAAACAAAGTATAAATTTTTTTCCGACAAGGAATGGACCCTGTTTATTGAATGCATGGTTTTGGTTTTCCAGGTTCTTAAAATTGGGGCAGACAAGGTGTTTTATTGATCTAGAATGCTGAGTGTTTGTATCCACAATTTGTTCATCCTGTTTCATATTGGCAGTCTCATTTTCAGTGGCCTACCATTCAGTCATGGGAATTTGTAAGTTTGCTTGAAAGCTTTTGCAATGGATGTCAGTAGGAAACATTAATTAACAGCAAAACATATCGTTTAAATGGTGTTGTGTATTTGCATTACATGAAAATCTTATGCTATTTCACAGGATTGAAAGCAAAGTTTTGACTGTTGGAGAGGAGCTGTGGAAGGAAACGCTGCCATTACAAATGGGCTCCCGACTTTACCAACTGCAAGGGCTTAAATCACATACGTGGTACGAAGTGAAGATCTCATATCCAGCTTCTGTATGTGCATTGTATCTTCCTCCTGATGCCTGCTCAAAATTTATTAGCCAAAGCTTACCTCATAGTTTTATTTATCAGTTAACTCATTAGATTGAATGACAGATACCTTCTAGCTTTTCTATACAACTGAAGAGAGGCAATTCAGAACTGGGGCTGAACCGGCAAAGGAAATTACTCAACACTGAAAAGTTAATTTTCAAGAGTGATGACCTGGACTTGTTTACTAACCAGGTTTTCTTATCCTCATCCTATCAGAATATTTTTTTCCTTTGAGAAGCTTTAAATGAACAGTTTTGTTTAGGGTGGAATGTTTGTCCTGGTGACTGTGGAGCCTGAGGGGATTGTTGCAATACCACGCGGACAAGAGAGGGAATATGTCATTTATAATATTGGTAATTCTGATATTCTTTCCTAGCTAATAGCAAATTGATTATGGATTTCATAACTTATGGCCACTAGTTATGTCTATTCTTTCATTTGAAATGTTGCATTAGTTGTTTCATACAGAATTTACAGTTTTTTCAGGGACTGTTTTTTCCTTCTTTTTCACTGGACTTTACGCTTCGTTTGGTCAATCACTTTTCTCTTTGTTTGTTAAGGGGTTTGGAAATAGTTTAGCAATTGATGCGTCTCAGGTATGAATTCTCGGTTGTTGTTCCAATCTCAATGATTATTTGATGACCACTTAGTCATTAAAGAATAAGTGTTAGACAAATGTAAACAGAAAGGAAATTGCTATCTTTAACATGGCAGCTCCTTAATTGTGTCAGTCATTAGAAAGAAATTTAAATGGAGCTTAAGCATCTTCGTTGCATGGCTGCTGGATTAAAAGAATGGGAAGATAAGGGGAAAAAATAATTTACTTCTGCTGTTCATTTGTTACTTACTATTTTTATCAAAGCTAACAGTTTTAGGGATATAATGATGGGAATCAGATTGTCCTCGTTTTTGTAGGCATATAGGTAGACCTAAGGACTTTATTGAGATTTTGATTATTTCGATGGATTAATTTGTCATTCAGTTAATTTATTTATGGGATGTTGGCCTAGGATTTGTTTTTTAGTTTTAGTAGATACCTATTAGGCATAGTAGGTTTAGATCAGGACTTTGTAATTTAGGTTGCGTTTGGTAACCGAGAGTTTCCGTTTTTTTTTGTCTTTGTTTTCACTTTTTGCCAAAAAAAAAAAAAAATAACGTGTTTGGTGATTGTTTTTATTTTTTTTTAACTGTTCTGTTTTGAAAACAATGCTAAAATATATTAACATTCAAAATGATGTTTTTGAAAACATCAAAAAAAAAAAAAACATGGACGCGCGTCTCAATGGGGTTGTATAATGAGGTCATGACTTCAAATCTTGTTAACAACAAAACTTAGGACTTTTGGTTGGAACCATAAAAGCCCCTTTCCTTTTTTTTTTCCCCCTCTCTTTCCCTCATTTGTCTCTCTCGTTGTTGTCACTTTCTTGAAACCTAAGCCTGGTTTCTTTCTTCTGAACGGAAGCCATGGCCCATGGTTTTTCTTTGCTGAAACCCGAAGCGAAAGAAGAATCGAAGACGAATCGACTGAAGGCATGGTTTCTCTTTGCCGAAACCCAAAGCCAAAGAAGAACTGAAGACGAATCGAAGCCAAGGTTTCTCTCCGTGGGGGTGGCTTTCAGTGGTGGTGGTGGGTTTTAG
>CM042186.1:39273507-39299222 GCA_023539305.1 Ilex asprella | reverse complement strand
TTTTTTTTTTTTTTTTTTTTTTTTTTTTTTTTTTTTTTTTTTTGGGTGGGGATGGATTTCGGTGAATTTCAGGGGGTTGGTGGAAGGTAAATTTTTGGTATAATACCAAACATATTTTTTATTTTTGTTTTTTGTAAATTTTTAAATATAAATGACTACCAAACATGTTTTATATTTTTAATTTTTATCAGAAAAAAACAAAATTTTGTTCTGTTTTTTTCATAAAAGCTTCACAATCTTAGCGGTTATAGAACATTTACGCGCTCTTGATGTGTATAGTACTTCAAGTTCTGCACCTGAGATGTATTAATATGGGCAATGGTTGCAGAGTTCATCTCTGAACTATTATAAATAACCCTGAGATGTATTAATATGGGCAGTGGTTACTGATTTCTCTTCTGAATTCTGATAAATAAACCTCAATCCATTTTGGGTAAGCATTATGTGTCACCTTTTATCTCAACAATCTAGGACTTCTTTATTTGCATGGTGGACTGATTTGATTATAGTTATATTGGAAATTCAGTAACAAGAATAGGTATAGAGAAGTGACTGGGCTTTTGAGAAAAGTCATTATGCGAAAAACATAAATTAGCATTGCTTTACATAGAACTAATGGGTATGAAGGACTCAAAAACCAACTCCAAGTCCTTAGGGTTTGAAGCTGTGTTGAGTTTAGATGAAATTATTTCAGTTAAACAGTGTTACTGTGGTTAAATTTCTGGTTTAAATCATGATTCCTGATACCTTCCCACATGAAATGATTTAGAAGTTTGTTATTCTTACTTTAATCCCAAAACATAATTAAAAACCAAATCCTTGGATGTAATTTTGCACTACTTTAAGACATGTTACTGTTACTAGTCTCATTGTTATTGATAATACAAGATCAGTTATGGTTGTTTCTTACCATTTGTGATATTAGTCTTTTGATGTTATGCTCTTCTCTTCTCCAATTGCAAAATAATTGGATGATTCTCCAAATTATCTTTAAATGGGTAAGGATCTGCCACATGCACTAATTCAGTCTTTGGTTTTTTTAAAATTGAAAGTACCAATTCAAATTTAAGATTTGTGGATAAGGACACATTCTTGCCATTTAAAAGAAATGGGTGGATTCTCTAATTATTTTGCAACTGGAAAGGAGCCAAACCCAGTCTTTTGTATGGCATATATTCATAAAAATTATAGATTTCACAAAGTAATTTTTTTGACTTGAATCATTGTACAGTAGACATGAATGATCTATTTTCCGTCTTAAATTGGCTCCTTAGTTAATTATCATATGTATTTATCCATCTTCATGGCAGTTTGTGACGAACTATTATTAGGCATCCCCCACAAAGCCTGGTGGGTTGTAATCTTGGTATTGCTCTGCTTGGGACTGGCATTTGTGATCCCATTATTTCTTCCATCATATTTGCTGCCAAGAAATCAAAGCTCACAACCAGCTGATCAGATTATTTCCAAGGACTCCTAACTTCATCTTGTCTTGCCACAAAGTTCGTAGCATTTTACACAGAAGATCAGTGTTGACCAGAGGACATGGTAACCTAGATTGGGGCTTGAGGATTTTCCAACTGTGTCAAGTTTTAGTTTTGAAGGGCATGAGGCATGACATGTCCCTGTTGGTTATTTGGAGGAAAAAGATTACAGGTACACATCAATGCTTGACCATATAATTAATAAAGGTGGTTTTTGCTGTCATCTGGAACTTGTGATTGTAAAGAAGAGAATGTTGAAGAAATATTATATGAAAGATAGGAAGACACTGGTAATGCACGTTTCTTTGTTATTTTTTGAGTAAATTACATATATGACCCTCAAATTATAATTATTGTGTCAATTAAGTTTTGAATTATTTTTTTTGTGTCAATTAAGTCTTGGAATTCTCAAATTGTGTCAATAGAGCCCTTCAGTCTGCATTCGTTAGTGTGTGTCAGTAACATGACTATATGACACAAAAAGACAAAAGGATCAAATTGACACAATTATAGAATTTAAGGGGTTCAATTGACAAAAAAAATTAAAAAAAGTTCAAGGGCTTACATGACACACGGGTCATAGTTTGAGGGATATTTGTGTAGTTTTCTCCGACCATCACTCCTCGTTAGAAATGTTTTGACACAAATAGAAAGTTTTGACGTTTAATTGACATAAAAAAAAAAAAAAATCAGAGGTTTAATTGGCACACACAAAGGTGATAATTTGAGAGTGATATGTGCAATTTACTAAAAAAAATAATAAAGGAAACTGGCACGATGCATGAGCGTCAAATTCCTATATACGGCTCCTTTTCCATTACCATTTATTTCTTTAATAGCTTTCGTTTTGTCTTTGAGAATGCAACCATAAGTTTTGGGAACGCAATTGCATTCGGTAGGGAGAGCTTTGTCGCTATTGTGGTCTTACCTAGTTCGAATTTGAATTAGTCAGAACCCAAAATAACTTTCGAATATCGAATACTCTATATAAAAAATTATGTTATCTCATTACTCTATGCGCGGTATGGGAGTCATTACTATATGCACGATATGGGAGTCAACAAACAGTGTAAATATTTAATATAACGAGAAAATTACTTTATCATCGTTACTTTGTATCACGGTCTAATAAGAAATATCAAACGGATAAAGTTAGTTTAACCAATTATATGAGGTAGTTATTACATTATAATGAGAGTAATTACTGAATATAATCGGATATTTTTGTCATTTTGTTATTGGATGGTGACTCTGCAATGCCCTCGAGTCGCATTGCATCGGGATTGGATCTTCTTGTCATTTTGTTATTGAATATATTTTTTTGTGGTTCTTCAAACAAATAATGTTCAAATTGCTAAAGATTTGTTATCATAAATTTATCACGTAACACCTAAATATGAATAAAAATAATAATTTGAATAACTCTTGACTAAATTTTTACCTAAATTTTGGTTAAGTGTGATCTAAATTATTTTTTTCTTATATTTAAGTATTATGTGACAAATTTATGATAAAAAATTATTAACAATTTAGTTATTGTATGCTTGAAAGACCAAATAGAAACATATTCAATATTTCAGAGACCAAAATAATACAATTAAAATATCATAGACTAAAATGAGATAGACTCTATATTTTGGAGACCAAAATGAGATTGATTGGTAGAGCAGTCTCAAAAAATATTACGACACAGTAAATGATTAAGTCAACAAATGAAAGATTAAAATTTTTTTCTATTATGTTTTCACTCAATTTTACGGGTCATCTAGCATAAATTTCAAGTAAGATTTGTTATTTATAAGTGAGTTTTTCATTCATACAACGTGTTAAAATTGAATAAAAAAATAATTGAGATCTATACTAATCAATATTATTATTATTACTATGAGTAATATTATTTGGATTTAAAAATTTAAAATAATTTGTCGACCTAATAATGTGACTTCATTAAAAGTTAAAACTATTGAGTTAATATCAAATTCTAATGTTTAATGAGGTTCACAATCAATTCAATAATTATAATGAATTAAATTAATATATATTCCAAATTAATGAAAATTAATGGATCTCAATTAAAAAAATTGATAGGACCCATAGCTCACCAGATTCTCTCTCCACTACGCTCCTCTCTTAGATTTAGTTGACAACGAGTTCAAAGAAAGTTTTGAAAAGCGAGTAAGGCGGGATGGGACCACGTGGCTGTCCGTCCTAAAAATGACCGTTAAAAGAAGAGAGAGAGAGAGAGAGAGAGAGAGAGGGAGAGCGAGAGATCTTTATTAAAACCACCATTTTCCTCCGCTTCTCGGTCTCAGTTCGCCGTCCCCTTCTCTTCTCCTCTCCTCTCTCTATCTCTGTCTAAAACCCTTTCTTGTTGGCTCATGGCGATCGCAACGGAGACCCAATCAGAACAGAAGGTATACCCGGGGAGAGGGAGGGGGGGAGAAAGCAAAGAAATTTGCCGTATTCTGTTTCTTTCCGAATTTTGGGGGTTCATGAGTGAAGTTTTTGAATCTAGGGTTTTTTGTGGTCTGAAATTAATGTTATAGTATTTAATATTCTGATAGTAATCGTGGTTTCAATTCCTTATCAAAAGTGGCTCGATCCGTGCAATTCTTTCTATTTCTTTTTAAACATAGGGTTTCGATTTTCGTGCTATGTTTGGTTGCTGAGAAAATGCTGGAAAAGAAAGTACGATTTTTGATTTCGTTTATGCATTACTTTGGAATTTAGAAGGGGAAAACTATATGCTAGAGGGATTAGTGGGGTTTCTTATGTTGTCTCAATTTTTTTGTCCCTTCCCTTCGGATTTGGATTTTTCAGGTGTAGATTTTTGTGCCGACTACAGCATTATACCTAAATGCACACGGAACTTTTAAGAAATAGAGTTTTTGATAGGAATCTTTTGTTTTTTTAAGAGCTAGGGGGCTTGAACCTTGTGTAATTATTTCTTCGGAGTTCCATTTTAATGGAACTTTTTCTTTTTTGAGAGAAAAAAAAATATAATTCTTATGTTAAGATAAATACTTTTCCCTGAAGCACCGTAAACGTACATGATAGAACTTTCCCTAGCTTCCTACATGATTTTGTCATGGAGAGAAGTTTGATATTATTTAGGAGTTTTGCTTGTTCCTGAAATTTATTACCATTATTTACTTTCTGAGTAGTGAACCGCAGAAAGAACTTACTTTCTAAACGTCTTTCTCTTAAAATTTGATTTCTAATGGCTGTGGTTGAAACCATAGGTTCTAACTTATAATGTTGGTTGGACCCTATTTCATGCTAGTTATTTTGCTGCAAAGCATCTGGCTCTACTTATGGTTTCATTTGGTGTGCACGCAGGCATCTTCGGAGGTTACCACAGTGGAGAACAAAAGGTGGACTCTAAATGACTTCGACATTGGAAAGCCGCTTGGAAGAGGAAAGTTTGGTCACGTTTATTTGGCAAGGGAAAAGAGGGTTTGTGATTTTGGCTTTAAAAGTATCATGTTCTAGATCCTAGTTTTTGTGCTATGGCATTTTATTTTTCCAGAATTTAGCCTTAGTAATTTTAGGATCCATCAAACACATGAATTTTAATCAAGTTCTACCACCTGTGCTGAGTTTTGGTCCCTAGGTTTCGAAGTAAAGCAGCGGACTCAATTTACAGTGAAATGCATGTATTTTTGCACTTATTTTATGGACCATGAAATGCTTGTGTTCCCTTACCATTTTTGCTACATTCTATCTGATATTGTTTAGCTTCAATGCCTGAAATTTACCACCTTTTAGGTGGAAATCATGACTATGAGATTTCCAATACCTTTCCTTTTGTAAACCAAATAAAATAGTTAAGATTGTAGTTTTGTGATTGTAAATGTAGATAAAAATTTTGTATTGTGGAGGAATTTTAATACAAGTTCAAATTATAATATACTTTTTGCCACAACATCATTCCGGAATGCTTTAATCATATGGCCAGTTCAACTCATATGTTTTCTTCCGTGGAACAGAGCAATCATATTGTGGCTTTGAAGGTTCTATTCAAGACTCAGCTGAAACAGTCTCAGGTTGAGCATCAGCTTCGCCGTGAAGTCGAGATACAGAGCCATCTTCGACATCCTAATATTCTAAGGCTTTATGGGTACTTCTATGATCAGGTAGAGTTGGTTCATTTTAGTCTGAATGAAGTAGGAAAATTTTACAATTATCTGCTCAATAGATTTACTTTTGTAACATAATTATTGCAGAAACGGGTTTACCTGATTTTGGAGTATGCTGCCAAAGGAGAACTGTACAAGGAGTTACAGAAATGCCAGTATTTCAGTGAACGACGTGCTGCTACTGTAAGTTTTTATCCCGCTGTAGCTTTAATTCCTATTTATTTGTTCTCTCCACTTGTCATTGCCATTAGCCTTAAGAAGTGTGACTAAAAAAAGCCTTGTTTGAGGTTCTTGTTTTCATCTCTCATTGTAATCAACTTGTTCATATTTCATGCCATTTATGACATTCTGAATTTCACGATACTTTGTATGTTTCTGCTTATCATGACATAATTAGCAATTTTAATCACTGATAAGAAGTTCTTTTGTGTGCATATGAAACTTCAATTAGTATGTGGCACAATTAGCTCGGGCCCTCATATATTGCCATGGGAAGCACGTAATACATAGAGATATCAAACCAGAGAACCTTTTAGTTGGTGCCCAGGTAATTATTAGCTTATTATTTAGCCCTGTGTTCTTTTTCATTCATGCGACATTCCTCAACCTTATCATATCAGCTTGGGTTCTCTCTTTTAGGGTGAACTTAAAATTGCAGATTTTGGTTGGTCAGTGCACACTTTCAGCCGCAGGCGGACCATGTGTGGCACTCTTGATTATCTCCCACCTGAGATGGGTATGTGCAGTTCACTAGCAGTTTAACATTTTAAAACTTTTCCTCTTTATGAGAGCAGAATCTCAAAAGTTGATACTTGGGGTAAAGATCCATTTTGGGTGGTATAATGAAACTGATAACCAGTACTGTTCATTAGCAGTTAAACATTTTAGAACTTTTCTTTCCTATACGAAGGGAATCACAATGTGGAAAATTTTGGTTGTCTTCAGAGAAATTTGGCTCAAAAAGTTGATACTTGGGATAAAGATACATTTTGGGTTGTATAATGAAACTGATAACCAGTGCTGTTTAAAATGATTTGTTTTGGTTAGATACAACCAAAATTTCCTCCTTATTTGTGTGTACTTTTAGGTGGATAATTTCTCATTAGCAGCGTTGCGATGTTTGTTTTACAGTGGAGAGTGTAGAGCATGATGCAAACGTGGACATATGGAGCCTCGGTGTCCTGTGCTATGAGTTTCTGTATGGTGTCCCTCCTTTTGAAGCTAAGGAACACTCGGACACGTATAGAAGGTGAATGAGTTGCAAAATGGATAGAAATTATTAAGGCTTGTTATTCCTCTCTGTCTCCCTCTCAGTTTCATGTGAGGAGTGAGTGGATGATGCATCTCTCAGTGAGACATTATTGATGGAATAACTTATTCATAGATTCTATTTGTTTATGAAATCATAGGTATCGGCACCTTTACTCACATTACTGTTTTTGTCTTGCTTGTCTAATTTTTGGGCAGGATTGTTCAAGTGGACTTAAAGTTTCCTCCCAAGCCTATTGTCTCATCAGCTGCAAAGGACCTCGTCAGTCAGGTTAGTTTTCTTCTCTGCAAACACGCTCAAAATACATGATTGATCTCGGATTTTTATCGGTTGTGAGCTTGACATCTTTCTGGTCACTTCTTTTCTGGTTTTTGCAAACAGATGCTTGTCAAGGATTCTTCACAACGCCTGCCGCTACACAAAGTACTTGAGCATCCATGGATCATTCAGAATGCAGATCCCTCTGGCGTCTATAAGTGATTAAAATTTGCATATGTTGTTATTGTTACACTAAAGTGAAAGGAACCTGTGATTTCAAATACCCTTATACGGTCGGTGAAATAGATGGGCTGTATGAACATTTCACTTGCTAGAATGAAGAAGTGCATATATGATTTGTTCAAGATGACCCACCCCTCTGGCTAAACCATACTTATTTTTCCATTGTACTTGCATTGAATTTGCTGTTGTACCAAAATAAGTAATTATCTAGCGATATCAAGTTCAAAGGTACTAACTAATGTTGTTATGAATTCATGGATAGAACTAGTCCCTGAAAATCAGTTTGCACAAAGGAAGGGTGTCCAAAATTTTATATATACACATATAATCTTATTTTTAATCATGAGATTGTAACATAATTAGATCCCACAAATTTGGGAATAGGTTTTAGAAATTTTTTTAGATCAATCTTAGATCAACTCCATTGATTTATGCAAGGAAAACTTGTTCAACAAGCTTACTTGATTTATTAAAATGTGCCAAATGATCTTCAAGAATCAAAAGTTTCAAGGGGCTCTTTGGTAAGTGGGATTGGGGAGGGGGGTGTTTGGAAGATGGGTTAGGAAAAAATAATTTAAATGACACACAAAACTCATTTTTGGCCAAAAATTTGAAACAAACCTTAAACCCTAGATTATGGGTTTCATCAAACCCATTTTTTGGGGTGGGGGGTTTCAAATGAGGGTTAACAGATTCAAGATATAAAAAACAATTATACCCCATAGTTGGATTTAGATTAAAATGATGAAGGAACACAATAGTCATTTATATACAAATATATTATTATAATAGTGATATATCCGTAAACATACCAAACATGGACATGAATTAAATTTAATGAGGAGTTTGAGTTTGAAAAGATTTAAAAAAGTCAATCTAAAACCCTTTCCAAAAATCCATCCAAACACGTCCTAAGAGGGATGGATTTCAATATCATATATGAATACTCGAGAGAATATTCAATATAACTGCAATATCATGTCAACATTTATGACATAGTATTACCAACTAATAATAAAACTCAAAATAGACAATGTGAATCCTATTTAGATATTTTTTAACTTACATGGACGTGTAATTATTAATTTGTGTAGAATCCACTTTCTTATTTAGTTTGTGTGGAAACCACATGACACATGCTAACGTGATATCACCATTGCAATGAATATTTTTTCCTGGTTCTCGGAAAGAAGCATGGTTGCAGATTTTACATGCTACCATTTTAAGTCTATTATGTTGTGGCAGTAACATCCACATTGTAAAGCACAAGCACTCATCGACTGCCCGCACCATTCTACATTTACAGGATAAACTTTGTTCCGAGTATGATCAGTTAATATTGTAAGTGCAAACTTGTGAAACTGAAGCATATCCAGACTCCAAGTCCAAACACAGAGCTTTCCATATCGTATTGCCATCACCAGCATAAAGGAATTTTGATCCTAAAGATTACATCCTGAAAAACTTGTCTGATAAGACATACTCATAATATAATACCAGTACACAAAACCATCAGATATTAACTGCAGCTGAGGCATCCTAACAAACCGCTAACCTTGAAACTTGTTCCTACATGACCCGATGAATTTTTGATTACAGTTTATTCTAGTACATATCAGTCGCAGATTCAAAGGTGACATTGAGATCAACTGTAGTGGCTACTGATGAAAACAGGAAGTACTCAAATGCTCTATTTCATGTCATGCTGGTAATGTCTTTTAGTTACCTGGCTTGTCTTCTTTACAACTCTCCCCATCCAGCTGTTGGGTTGGAGGCTCTTCCGATTTTTTGAATTCAATTAAATCTTTAGAATCCAGGAAACTAGGCTGATTGGTAGAAGAAAGGAGCCTTGCCCACATCCTATCAGTAATCACAACTTTGTTTTGTCGCTCAATAATGCGCTGCACAAAAAGAAGAAAAGGTCGCTGATTGTTACTACAATCCATCAAAAGTCATACAATTTCAATTTTTTTTTTTTGGGGGGGGTGTGTGGTTTATTCTCTACAATCATCTCATATGCTGTTAATAGTAGCCTCATAGACAAACCGCGGAAAATCAAGAGAAATAGCGTAAAAGGGAAATCTCTTTTTAGGTTGCAGTCACTAGCAACTTCCAGCAAGAACCATTTGATCTCAATTTCAATGGCAAAGTCTTTTCACTGTGAAGAAGTATGTTAGCCATCAGCCAATAGTATTGGCCATAATAACAGCTAATTGGAAGACAAAAAGGCATCTTATTCACCTGGCTATCCGAGCAGAGTATAAAGTTTTACATCCTTCCCAGAACCCAATGAATAAGAAGAAACAACAAATGGAGAGCGCTCATACTTAAAAAGATAAGAATCAGTGGACAGTAGTCACATTATTGCTTCAGTCAGCTAAGAACACACCATGCAAAGTTTCCCACTTCAACAATAAAATTATCCACTGCCGACTACCAGCAAAAAATTGCAATTTATACAGTTTACCGCCCAAGCAGCGCAACATTAGCTTTCAATCATCGGAAAGGGGAAATCGCATTTTGCACCCCGAATGATTAAGAATTCACACTTTGCACCCTCAAAATTAGATTTCCCACATTGCACCCTCAAATGTATTACATTTTTTGCAATGTGGCACTGCTGTTAGCTTCCGTTGCTTATTCCCTCAAAAACCACCCCATTGACGTTGACGGAATGAGCTACAGAAGCTAACAACAGGATCACATTACAACACGTTTGATACATTGAGGGTAGAATGTGAAAATTCGAATTTTTGAAGGTGCAAAGTGCAATTCACCCAATCTAAAAACATAAAAGTAGTCTTTCAAATGGATTTTGAATGTTTCCACATAGCAGATAAAAATGCCTCGTATAAAGAACTTGGCAACTCAACATCATTGGACTGGCAGAAACTCGAATTGGGTAGATTGCTAGCAAACAATATTTACCCTGAGATGACAACTAAGTCCCAATTTAATTTACAAAGATGTACAGATGCAAACTGTGTAATACCATACTATCAACAGAATGCTATTTATAATATATATACTTTTGGGACTTTGAAGGAACTTACATTGAAAGGAATATACGTCTGTCTGCCATTGACAAGCCCGCTTGTATAGCCTGTGTATCCTGCCATTGCTCCATGAACAGCACTTTGAGCAAGGAGGGTGCAGTACACGTTGTCAGATGCATTGCTTGGAATGGCACGGATCATATACGTGGGATCTGCCCAATAAATTGGTTAGGTACTAGTATAGTGCATAAATTCATATGGCAAATCAAGACATAAATGGTTATTGCCCAGTTTAGTTTGGTGTGTAACCAGAGATGTATATCGGGTACAGACTAAATCTTTGGCAATATTTGCACGCAGTGTCTGTCCTCGTATACAAACCCACAGCCTTTCGGTTGTTAGTCCGATCATTTTACCACTCACTAGGCAATGACCCTTGTCAAATCAAAGACATAAAGCCAAAAAATGAAATACGAGGTTACTGACCTATATATTTAAGAGTAATAGGCATCTTACATTGCCTTGCAAAATGATCCTAAGACAAATAGACAAAACAAATTAGTGACAGAGCGATTCTATTACAGTATACGGATTTCAAAATCATACTTAAGCATTTCAATGGAGGAACCCAAGTATCAGGTCACCCTTTCAGATATCATCTGGGTTTTAAGTGTCAGCCAATAAAATAATGTAAGATGTTTTATTAACAATCTCGGGATCAGAACACCCCAACATCAGTCATACTGAGTTAGTAATTGGGTTGCTTCCTATGCAAAGACACTGCTCCATTGCTATAGATACATATATTAAAAGGCCACTTATTCCATGTCATAGAAAATAAGGGATCTTTTTTTCCCTGTTCTCTTTCCTGGCCGAACATAAGGAGACCACAATAGCTTCGAATCCTTATCAATACAAAGATAATCAATTTAAAATCCAAAGAAAATAAAAAAATAGAATTTTGAAGAGAAGCAAACACATCAGGTACTAGGTGTAAATGCATAAGACAAGTACTTAATCAGAAGCCAAAATGGACCAGGGGGACAGAAAGACAATAAAATTGACACCTCCATCTAGGACATTAAATTTTATGACATCATTGCTGTTAGTGCATTAATAGAATCCCAAAGCTTAAAAAGTTTCACACAGAGCACATTAATCTACTAACATCAACATGGATAATAAAAGGACATAATCAGAAGCCAAGAAATGAAGGTGCGAACAGCTATTTGAGATGGTCATAAGATGTCAAAGTTAGGAAATGTATCTTAGATCATGACCATTACCTTGATCCTCTCAGAAATCCACAACCCGACATCTTGGAGTTGCTTGTTTCCCGAAGCATCATGCTCATTTGTGGCCTGCAAACTCTGTGAAAGAAGCTCCTGTCCTGCTCCTTCAGCTATCACAATGACCATGTGCCCACTTTCTTTAAGCCGTTTCTCTATGAATTCAAGAAGTCCACCATTTCCTTCAAGATAGAAGGGTGACTCCGGAATCAAACAACAGTCCACATCTCGGTTGGCTAGAGTAGCATACATTGCAATGAATCCTGCACCAGCAATTTTAAGACACTTAAAGAAACCAACGAATAATATAGAGCATTTTATTTGGAAACCGATTGAAGAACTTTATTATAAATGTTATGCACGAAGAACAATCATGCATTTCAAGCTCTATAAAGTTTCCTTAATACTCCTCCAGTAGAAATATAGGAGAGTATTAATACTTCATTTGCTTTCTTTTAAGCAATGACTTCTGAGCAATTTTTTTTTTATGGGCATAAGGAAATTATTTCACCAACAATTTCCTCACCTTTGCACATCTGAGCTCATTTCCAAGAAAGATGCACAAACAAGAAATACAGAGATGTCTAAAAGAGCTATGGGCATAGAATTGCTACTGAAAACTAAAGCTTTGACAGCAGTCTATAACTTGGTTATTTACTGAATAATATATCCAGCATATGGAGGTGAAACCTACCGCAGTAGCGACCCATTAGCTTCACTACACCTACACCATTCTCTGCACTTTCAGCTTCAACATGAGCGGCATTTATGGCACGTTGAGCTTCCTCTACAGCAGTATCAAAACCAAATGACCTGTCGATAACCTGCACAAGCCAGCTTTATTTAAGAAAAATAACAGCAAAAACTCAAGGGTATAAAGGACTTCCAATTACCTAAATCAAATTATTTTCAATAAGAAACAGAAAACTTATATTAGTAAAAATAAATTTTTTTGTGCAACCATAGAACCTCTTAAGTTTCAGTTGGCCACCAATTGCAACTCAAAGTCTCGAAATTGCCCTACCTCTGATCTGGAAGCTTTTCTCTTGAAATTCAACAATCAGTCAATGGAATGACACCCTTTTCACATCTACCGGCCATGATTTTTGCTTCAAAAGATTTTGCAAAACCAGAGTGTTGTGATCAAACCTTCACTAATGCACCACAACATTCCCCATCTTCCCAAATACTTTTGCATTCCATAAATGGAAGGGTAAATCTTCAATCCCAATCAATCCACCCAAGAACACAATTCTATTCCTTTCAAAATTTGACTCGGGAATCCACTTGGATAATCCGATTAACCCAGCACTTTGCTCTGAAATACATCACCACTAAAAATAGCCAGAGCATGCCCTTGTTTCCACAAAAGAAAACCTTGAAATGGAATCAAACTTAATTTTAAATTTTAGTTTGTTCAACAAAGCTCCCCGAATCCACCTCTAGGGAATGAAGATGTTTTCTCTCTTGTAAATCACCGTATTTTCCCATCTAACGCCGACAAAGGAAGTCTCACCTACATCATTTTGTGTCACAATTTCATTTTTCGTATCATCATGAGCAACTCCCCTATTCTAGAGATACTAGCACTCCTCAACATGCCATCTACCACATTCCAAAAACTCCTCCATACTTCCAAATCAACCATTTGAGGAACTGTGAAATCTCTCTTCCAAGAAGAGTGAAACTTAGAAACAATAAGGAACTTTCCATTCCTATAGAAATTCACTTCACCCCATAATTGGTACAAGTGCATCTGAAATTTCTGAACAATGTCAAAAAACCGCTACACCAACTTGTGGCTTCCACCACATTGCATAACCATGAAGTGCACCACTCAATCCTACAGTGATAGAAAAGCTAGCATAACGAAATCCTTCTATAATGTTAATAACATCCCGACAAGATTCTTTATTGACCTCCACCAAGAAGATCTATCTATTATCACCTCATTCTTGAGAATTTTTATTTTTATTTTTGGGAAAGTGGCTTTGAGGTTTCCATTAGAGTATAATTCCTTGTGACATTCTATTATCAAAAGTAAGTATGGAATTTATGCTAATGGATGAAACTCTAATGTGGTGAATAGAGGATCGTTCTGTAATCCTTCGAAGTTTAATTCTCAAGATCTGGATAATTTTGGAGAGCATATTTCTTTGAAAAAGGGGAGTGGGAAAAGAGTACGTTTTTAGGAGAATATTTGGGTTGACAAGTCATCTTTTGCTTTGTTGTTTCCTCGGCTCTAGAGATTGTCGGGTGCTCATAATACTCCCGTGACAAGTGTTTTTACGGATTCTTTTGGGGGGTGAAACTTAAATTTTTTTCATAACCTAAATGATCAGCCCATCGGGATATCTTAGAGTATCCTTCCTTGCTTTCTTTGCTTGAATCAGTTTCCTTGGATCCGACAGTTTGTGATAGAAAAATTTGGTCTCTTGATTCTCCATAATCTTTTCTTGTTGTTCCTAGTTTCAATGGTTGATTGATATTCCAAATGATCCTATATTTGATCCTCATTCGATGATTTTGAAGGCAAGACTGTCGGCTAAGGTGCAAGTACTTCCTCAGTTAGTTGCTCATACTAAGGTGAATACTTGGTAAGCATTCTTGTGAAAGTGTTGATCTTCTGTTTCTACATTGTCCCATTGCTATTTTTTTATGGTTCAAGCTTTTGAGGGATGCGGATTTGGTGTGGGTAATACCTTGCAAATGTGCTTCACTATTCAAGATGATGTCAGAGGGTTTTGGACGTTGTAAGAGAACATCCATTTTATGGAGATGCGCTAATTTGGCTATTTTCTGGGTGGTATGGTTGAAACGTAATCGAAAAATTTTTGAAGACAAGGAGGAGGAAAACGAATGTTTATGGGAAATAGTGAAGTTTTTGGCTTTTTTTTGGACAAAGGTTACTAAGGATTTTTGTGATATCCCTTCGGCTATTTTGCAAGGCTGCTTGTAGTCATTAGTTTTCTTTGTTTTTGGTTTTTGGGTGGATTTCTTATCCACCATTTTCTGTATTTTAAAATATGCATCTTTCATCATTCCAAGAAATACACCTCTATTGCTCAAATAAAAACAAACACCAGTGTGGCATAACCACAACAAAACTATGTTATGAAATCTTTCCATTATTTGGCCACAAGCATAATCAAATAAAAGCAATATAATATGAAAATAGCAGCTACGCCTGCTTTTGGGCACATACAAAATAGAGAAAAAGAACTATACATGTCTCACTTCTGGCCATTCATTTGCAAGTTATAAAACATGAGAGATGCTCCAAGTCAACTTGAGGATTAATGCATGGCAATATGCAGATTTCAGACCCCTAAATAGTTGGGATGAAGTTGTTCAGTGGAGTTGACTTGTCCTTGCATGGGTGGAAAGCAGATAAATTCCATTCCACATATCTAGAGAATAAGAAATTACCGGAATGTCATTATCAATCGTTTTGGGGATCCCAACAACTGCAACTTTAAGACCACGCCGCCTAACTTCCTGCGGGATGAAAGTTAGATATCTCTGATAATAGCTCAAACAGATGAATAAAATCAGATCAACTGCTCTATGCAATCCAGTATAGTGATGACAGTACATCTGAGCACAAATTAGAACTCAGAAGTACATCTTATCATGCATAAAGCATCATAGGTGAGTATCCCCATACAAGAATTGTTATAAATGCTTTTGCACCCCAAAATATTGACCCTGGGAAAATAATGGGAGTTCAAGAAATGTTGCATAGTAATAGGAGGTAGTAGGATAAGAGTACGAATCGGTTGAGGCCAGATCACCAAAATAGCAAAAACAAGGAAGGAAATATAAAAGCAAACTGACTAAAAATGGAAAAGAAAAATACTCCTCACAATAATTGATGATCCTTAATAGTGGTCATGTTGAGCAGAGGTGAACTACCACTGATGTAAAAACAGAGGCTTAGATCCAATCTATGGTTTTTGAAGATGAAGAGTGAACAAAATGATGGGTAACTTTCTTAAACAGATGGTGTGCAGGACAAGAAACCAATGCAATCACTTCTATGAATTTAGCTGACTGGAAAAAATCTACATTTCTTGTGACGATATTCTAAGAAGCCAATTCAATTGTGCCTTTACTAGGAAACGTGATGAAAATGGATACTGGGGGCATCCTAAAAGTTATTTTTAAGTGGTTCTTTTATTTCAGCCAAGAAACTTGCCTCATAAATCACTGCTGCTCCTTTCTGAGTTCCATCCCCTCCAATTATGTAAACCTAAATATTGACAATAAGAAGTCAATACAGGGCTGTTACAAGACAAGGCAGTAAAAAAATTAAAAAGAAGTCCTCTAAATAATGCAGAAATTATTCTAAAATTACTAGAAAAAGATCAGATCAAACTTCAGATACCTGATTAATTCCTCGGTCCTGAATGCAGTCAACTATCTTTGAGGTATCGTGGCCTCCTCGAGATGTTCCAAGGATTGTACCACCACGTTTATGAATGTCATTTACAACCTTCGGAGTTAATGGTATAGTATTTTTGGAATAGAAACCCCTATACCCTCCCTTCACAGAAGAGATATCTTAACGTCATTAGCTTGAAAAGCAGGAAGTTGTGGAGTACGGCTTTAAAACTTATGTAACCAAATCAGTATGATCAGAAAAATGTCAAAAATCTATCAGCAGATCAAGATTGTAATACTAGAACAATCGGGCTACCTTTCAAAACCTGTACTTTCCATGACACTTTGTGACAAAAAGCAGACCATGATGAATAATGCATGCATTCTGGGTCCAACTCATTTATCATTTCCCCCATTTTAAATTCTATTTGAAGAATAATTGATGTTTACAAATCTCAATGTGGCATCTCCTTATGCCATAATTTCCAGAGCTTATTGTATCAATCAGAAGCCTATTAACACACAAACCTAGACACCCAACAATAGCATTGAAGTATAGGACTTGCAAGATGAAGAAATATGTATCTCAGTTACCATTGTCCACATATTGCATAAAAAAATGAAGGGCAAAGTCCACTTTTCTCCCGTGGTTTAATCCAGTTGCGCTGCTGATGTAGAGTGGGAAAAGAAATGGAGATGGGAAGAGAAGAAAGAAATTTGGAAGGAAAGAGATTTTCAATTATTCAATAATCCATGTCTGATTGCCATCTGTACATCCATCTCATGTTATAATACGGACCAGATCATCACTCCAAAAGTCCAAATGTGACTCCATTCGACAAGCAAATAAAAAAGTTGAAAAATAAAGTAAACTCTAAAACACCTTCCCAAGATAAATGACCAAAATCCCATCTAAATCTACGTTTGCACCTAATAGAATTCCCATCAACTGCACCCCACTCTAGTTCAAAATAAGCACATATCTCTCATATGGTTTTGGAGTAGGGAGCTACAGTAATAATTTTCATCTAACTTAATTGGATGTGCGAGCCATGTGCCGTTTTGGACAATTGCCATGTTGAAAGGAAGAAAAGAAAAAAGTTTATAGGATAACAAGAGAAGTAAAGAAGGAAAACAAGGAAGAATCGGGCATTTTCAAAGTAAGATTGCCAAGAATATGACTAACTAGTAACCTACCACATCTATAGAAGATTTATAGAAATTTAGGCTGGAATGATTGGCAATCCAAAAGTAACAAGTGACAACCCAGAAACGATTACTTAGCAGTAATTTGATAAACATGTTAAACTCTAGAAGATGCATTACCTGGCATTTGGGGCTAAACGCTAAACCTATTTCATTTGGCAGATATAACATCATATAATTGCCAAGTTGAGTATTCCAGCTCCTGATATTGTAACAAGTAACTGAAGGCTATGAGATCTTTGCCTTGTTAGATATGCAGCATTCTAAGTTAGCCCACAAGCCTACCCAGATAACTTACCCATGTGGGCTTTCTCCGTCCAAAATCAAGCCAGCCAGCAAACATGTGGACATCAATCCAATCATGCTTGTACAGTTCTTCATTCATCCCTTTAAAGAAACTTTGTCCAGAAAAATCATCCCCATGCGGTGTTATTATGTGAATTCCAGCACAAAGCCTTATGAATCCCACCAAGTGACGGGGCTTCATTTCACTTTCACCTCATATCAATGGGGCAGTGGTCGGCATATAAACTTTCTGCAATAAGTTTTGGGCAATGGCAAAATTGTTCCCCCCTTAAAAAAATAAAAAAGGAAGAAATTATAGATCAAAAGATTTTCCTCCAATTTCCCCCTCTCTCCCTCTCAAGTTGTGTAGCTATGTGATGTGAAACTAGTAAGACTGAAGACTACTGCAGTTAAACTTTTTTTTTCCTGACATGATCACGGTTAAACTTACGCATGAGGTTATTAAGGACATTTTTTCCTAATCATCGACGTAGTTAGTTGGTCACATTGGCCCAATACCACATTAGGGTCATATGGCTATTTTTGAACTAACAGGGATAAACCACAGGGGTAAAATGAAATTCGTTCTAAAACAATTTGCAAACCAAAACAAAACAAGGTCATTAACTTAGTCCCCATTGATTTTTCTTAGAGAATTCGGTCCAAATCCAATTTGATATGGGTAGAGCACTCCATCAAGTAATTATATAAATTAATGACCGAAACAAGTTCGAGAACTGAAACAGGCAGACAAAAAAACTGAGAAATTCAAATAGGGGAAGGCTTGGTCCACCAACAACCCAAGGCCCGTTTTGATACTGTCTTCTCTCTCCTGCAGAAGGACTATTTGATTTTCTAGAATAGCAAGCCTTAGCTATATTTTTGGAACAACTTATCAGCTGCATGAAGTACGTAGGTCTAGCCTATTGCCCAGAAATTTACATCACAACATTTGACCATAAAATTTCCACCAGTGCTTACTTTTCTGCCACCACTTTCAAGGATAACATAAACAAAAATCATCTTAATGGTATCATTATATATGAAAGTGCCAGAAAATTTTATCGTCGAAAAAAAAAATCATTATCTTGGATCTTAATGGTACACGTTAGCTTAGAATCTGTCTTGAAGTTTAGCAGTAGGGTAGGGCACTCAAACTTAAAGCTGTATCCTAAAATCAATGCCTTATACGTATATAATGTATGAAATCCACTTTTTTGTACATAATTAATTTAATACGGGTCAAAAATCCTTGTCTTGGGATTAGAAAAAACAAGTGCATAAATATTTTCTCATGCATTTGAAACTATATGCAGTCATGGAAGCTACAGATGTCTGTTATATACTTGCATACATATGTTACATGTATACATTTGGTAAGGGCAAATTGCAGTTAAAATTCTCCAGTTAAAATTAATATAGATTCACGTGCAAAGTCTCATCATACAAAAGAGGGAGGAGGGAGAAACGCAATTAAATATTTGTCTGTGGTCAACGCATGCAAAGATAATTGAAGTCTTACTGAAGATAATAATTGTCAAATATAAAACTTAATGAATCCACTAACTCACATCTATTCCAATGACTTTGTTGATGCCATACATGTGATAGAGACTGCATACAAGCTCCCTGATCACTGTATTTATCCCGGGGCACAAACCACCACATGTTACAATACAAGCATGCACCTCATCTGAATTAAAATAAACCTGAGACACTGAAGAGCATTGTTAGCAAACCCATATACGGTAGATTATTCACACCAGTAGTACTCTTATGGAACAAGAACACATACCTTCTGCCGGGGTCCAGCACGTCGAAAATGTATCCCTCTTGGACCATTCTTGTGAACAACAACCTGTAAAGAGGTAAGCAAACGAAAATGGAGTTATTGCCCTTTTTAGAAAAATGATGAAAGTGCCTCTAATGCACCTAAAAGAAGCTTCTAAAATTTGATTAGTTTTTTAATTCCTTGATTAAATGAAAAATCAAGCTTTGCATGGAACAATGTGCTGTAAACTGAACCGATATAATTTCAGTCTATCATCAGATTGCCAGCCTAATTAGATCACAAATTACCAGCACAACCAAATAAGCATTCATTGACAGAAAGACGATTTCTTGTGCAGACAAAGAGTATCAATGAGAGTTCAGATATGCAACAAGAAAAGCCATCATTTACACCATACACAACTAGAGACCTGAGTTGTTGTGCAAGATGAACCCCACAGCCACATGTAGTTCCAAACTTAATTAACCAAGTTGCTCTCATTTTCTTACATATACTGCAATGTTATTCCACTTAAACTGTATGCTTTTGGACAGTGAAGCCCACTGCAGCCTTGTTGGAATTTATGCATAAATACAGACTTGCATGTGAGATGTAAAATCAAGTAGTTCCAAAACAATTTTCTGTGGTTACTTTTTTTCTTGCACCTTAAATCAATTATGTCCATTTATTTTTAGATCTCCAAATAACCATCCAAAATATTAAATCCTGTTTATTTTTAGAGCTATATTATATTTTTCGGTAATCATATCAGGAATCCTAATTGTGTGTAGTTCAGAAAATTATATTAAATTTTCCAAGTCTCGCTATAAATAATCAATCTCAGTCATAAATTTTGAAAAAAAAATATCCTAACTATTGGTTTTGTTTATCTTCCTTTCTTGTAGCTATAATTAGCATGTACAATTTTTCTTTTTGCATACCTTAATATGGACTATGCTGCAAATTTGACAAGTATGAGATGACATTGAATTCATTTCCCCATATACTTTGGATTTTTATAGAGATCTTACCAATATGATGTAGATTTTCACATGCAATGCACTAGTATATTGCTAGTACCCATAGGCAGTTTTCTAAGTATATGATTTGCATTTTCTTTCATGGTGGAACACACCATAGCTTCCTCGGAGTTTGTACATACATTAACCCATACTTATATGAAGACATAGATGCACATCTACTTGTGAGGTTGTGTGTGTGTGTGTGTGTGTGCGCGTGTGACAGAGAGAGAAGAGAGGGAAGGAGTAAAACAAACACAAAAGTAAATGAGAACCGTATGACTTAGGAAGCAGTTGAACATACCTTTTGGGGTACAGTATCATCCTCATGAACAAAATATTGCCTGAGATCAAGAGGACACATCACAAGGAATGGCAGTTAAGCAAAGAGAACAAATATCACAACCAAAAAAAGGAAAAACAAAGTGAAAAGTTGACTCACTTCACAACTGAATACGCAGGATTGAACCTCAACGGATTCGGGTAAGTCTGCCACGCAGTCAACCACCCAAAAAATAAATAATCAAATTCAACAGATTTAAAAAAAAAAAAAAAGCAATCCAAATATAGAAGCTCATATTCCAAAAAGTGCTGCTATATTTTAACGTGATTCTACACACAATTTAGTTATCGTCCATATCCATCTAGTGTACAATACAACAATAAAAAGCTAAAACATTAAAGCAACATTATTGTTTCGAACAATGCATCTGTTTACTTTTGCCCACGAAGTCTTGTCTTGGGTTATAGCGAGTACAAACTAGAAAGGTAGCAAAGCAGGGTGGTGGTTGTTAGTGTGAAGCCACAAGCCTTTTCTCAGTTTTGTAGTAAACCACACATGTACCCCTGTACCCAAGAAAGGCTTCAAGATTTACACTGCAATGCAGCAAAAGTATTTTGTGGAGAAGCCGTATAAGCTATAGAGTAAGCTATAGAGCACGGATTCTCCACTTTGGCAGCCATGGCAGTATCCAAAACATACCGAATACAGATACAAGCCAGATATGGCCCAAAAGTGTTGGATGTGTGCCGCACATATCAATAAATTATTAATGTTTTCGGATTTTGGTATTTCTCGGATACTTAATAGTTTAAAAAATTATCAAACCTTATTTTTGCAATATGTCCTCCCACAACCTGAGACTTTGAATTGTTCAATCACAGGCGGTAATATTACTATTTGCCAAAAATGACCAGTGTACATCCAGGTCCAATAATTACGAACTCACCTCGCTATTTCAGAAAACAATGGCTTCTTTTCTAATTCAAAATAAACAAATTAAGAAAAAACTTATTGCAACGACCAAGTACAATAATAAATTTAGGATCTCTATCGATAATGTACAAACTTCAACACGGAGAGAGAGAGAGAGCATTTCATAAATCATCTTGATCTTCCCAGTTCGTCATTTGTTACAAAAAAAAAATCACAAATCAACTTCAACTCAACATGGAATACTTCCATTTGATCATCAAAAAAGAAAAATAATAAACAAAAATATCTAAATTTACGTCGAACAAGTTCATCTTCTGTTGATCATGCCAATTGTTAAATGAGATACAGATACATACCACATAAGTTATACATATATAATTATGATACACAAACTCTTATACGCACACAGACGTACAACTATAAGTACGCACATGTAGAGAGAGAAAGAGGAGATGAAGAACATACAGTGAGATCGGGAACGTAATCGGTCAAGTGAGGAACATCTTGGAGCACATAACCACCATCCCCTGTCTCCACTTTCATCTGAAAATTACTCTCCATTCCCATCTCTCTCTCCCTCTCTAATCGGCGGTACAGTAGTACAAATTGCTGGTTTTCAATGGAGAATCAAATGGCTAAACGTGAAACAGCGTTTGAAGTGGGAGATAAGAAACATATACAGAACTGAAGGTGAATATATAGATTTGTGATCAATGAATGAAGATCCGCTAGGCTTTTGTGAACCGCCGAGTTTTGGGGCTAATTGTATTGAAAACAGGTGGCGCCACTGTGTTGCTCTCTCTCTCTCTCTCTCTCTCTCTCTCTCTCCACGGTCGAAAACTGGTTTTGGTTTTGGTGTTGGCTTTGGATTCTGATTGTATTGTCAACTGTGACTACTTATTACCTTTCAAGGCATCTTAATTGTGGCGCTGGGGCCATATCCATATTTTCTTACACTTAAAAATGGCTGAACTTTTTGAATTGGGCAAATTTTATTTTGCACCACCAAAGATTGAAAAAAAATTATTTTGTACCCTAGATGATTATAATTTTATATATTATACCCTTAATTATTACAAACATTGTAATATGATCATTCTTTTAATGTTAAAGTACACATGGTATGTATTTTAATTTTATTTTTTTATTATTGATCTTAATGTTATAGTTTGTACAATAAAAAAAAATCATGTTCCCGTTCATATGGAATCAACCAATTATCCCTGTTACTAAACCTTAAAATCACAAGTTCAAAAAAAAAATATTACAGATTGGAATCTCGTCATCCCTCTTCGATAATTCGTAATTTAAATATTTTTCCCAATGCACGTAACCGATAAAAATAATAGAATTTTTTTTAATGTACTGATATATGTTTTCATCTCTCATATAGAGAACACAATATAATATGAAAAGCCATATAAAAATTGATAATTTGAATATAACTTTAACTCATATTATATATAAATTGTATTTAATGAGTTTTTATTATATTTAGTTGAATTAATTAATTTTTTTATTTATTATTCGAATCTATTAAAACTCTACATGAACTCGAATTATTAATTTTGTATTGAGTTTGTAAATCGTCTTGGTGTAACTGCGTCCAGCTAATGGATGCTTGTGGTTGGGACACATGTCGTAGAGCAAATACCGACGTTGTTATGGGGCTGACATGACAGACAATCGACTGGAGTTTCCGCAAAGTTCCGGTGGATTCCGTTTTGCAATTTGCGTCCGTGAGGCTCACGTGGGATCCATGGTCAACGACAAATCCATGGTCAATGACAGACAGTTCAGCATTCACAAACAACTAATTTTATTTAATTTCCGAAAAATTAGCTTAATTTCGACGCGGGCAGCCTCTAGAAACCAGATGACCGCTGGTCTTTCCACTCTGAAACTGAAAGCGTTCTCCTTTTTCTTTTTTTTTTTGTGAGATTATTTGATATCTAAAAATTATTTTAAACTCTAATTAATCTAGATTTGAGTTTGATAAAATCACAAGGACGACAAAATTTTTCCTATTGAATACAGTTACGTTCCCAAGACTCGAACTCGATACCTTAATTAAGTTAGAATAGTCCTTCACCAACTAATCTAACGCTCGATAGTAAAGCATTCTTCTTTTTCAATGCGAGGATATTTATCTAAAATGTATTTTTTTGGATTTTATATTACGATAAATTAAATAATAACAGAATCTCAATAAAATAAATAAATAAATAAATTCTAAGCAACTATATAATAATAGTAATTTACCCATCTTACACGTGGCTAATTCTAAGCAAGACCAATCAAATCAGACACTGTGCAGTGTGCACGTGTTTGAAAGGATTTACATTTAGGGGTATAATAGTAAATTAACTCAAACACACTCAAAAGGTTGCACTCCCTTAATTTAGTGGGGTGTAAGTGAAATTTACCCTTTAATTTTTTTGTCGGTCAAGATTAAATGTGAAAAAATAAATAGATATGATAATGTAGTTTAGTCTTTCAAGATTAAATGGAAAAAGCAATATATATGATGATCACGTGTAGCAACTTGATTTATTTATGAATTTCTAACCGAAAAATGTTTTATAACTCACAAATGGAACTCAAAAATTAAAATTAAAATACATATCATCTTTTTAATAAGTGTTAGGTGAGTGGGTACTGAAAAAATTGATGAGATTTGATGGTATAATCTCTTGTGGATAAGCAAAGTCAACGAACGTAATTGAGATCAGAGCTGCATGGGTCGTGGAATGGATTATGATGTGAGGGCTGATTTTTTGTATGGGGATAATGACACAGAAGAAATATAATGGTTCACTAGCTATATAGCTTGGCTAGTCTACTCTTTAATAGAGGCTCTTGTTCCCTTTTCTTTACTGATGATTCGAATTACAGAATAGTGCTCTTTCTTTTTTCTGTCTCTTTTTTTTCTTCAATGGAGGTACTGTTTTGTATATATTGATTGATTCCTAATTTTAAGAGATCTACACTGAGATCATTATCTTGCATTCGTAGAATTTTTCTTGATTTTCGGGAGAAGATCTTGGTTGGTTGAGAGTTTTATGCCTTGACTCTAGCTTTCCGTTCTCATTCCTTCTATTTTGGGGATGCACGTTGTCTATCCAGCTGAGTTTTAGTTCTCTGAGCTCTTTCGTCCTGACTGACCTCCTGACCTGGCCTAGAGGTCTGAGCTTATTGTTGGAATTATTTTTTGTATCATCAAGATTTATGCATTTGGATTATAATTTTTTGAGTTTCATTTGAATTTTGTAACATTTCTTATTTTCAAAAAATTGAGGAGCTCCTGTTTTATTCTAAAAAAAAAAAAAAGGAAGGGAGTCTGGGGTATTGATTATTGACACATAGATGATCAAAACTCTACCACAAGGGAAAGGTTACAGTGCAATACTGAAATTTGCAACAATTCAAGGTTCAATTATAATTTTGTTGAAGTGTAAGTTACAACTTTTAAAAATCATGATAAATTTAGATTGATAACGAAGTTACAACTTTTACATATAAAGTTATAACTGATTGAGGGAAGTTCATGACCAATCATGGGTATCTGTGATCGATAATAGTACATTTGATAGATCAAGAATTTTTTTTGAACAATTATAATTTTTTATTTTTAAATAATAATTTCATCATAAAAATAATAAGTGACAATATGGCACCATTACCGTAGACTTATTCCTACCATAATACCAAGCGGATTAAATGCAGGGGTGCCGGTTTTGTGTAGCGTATATTTAAAATTTGTTCAACTTCTATTGGACCCTAATAGTGTCAAAAGTAGTTTGAGATATTTCAAGTTTGTAATATGTAAAAGTCGTGTGTATCGTATTTAATTGGCTTCTTTGCTTATCAACTTATAACGAGTGTAACTCGCCCAAGTTTAACACATAATAAGCCATATAAAAAAAAATTGAAAAAAATACAATTTTAAAAATGGGACCCTTAGAATAGTTTATGGACCCGGTCCCACCACCTCCACTCTCATTTGTGAGTAAATATTTGGTGTAAATTACACCAAATTAATATTGTCATAAGGTATAATTGCTCAATAATAACTCAATAACTAGGCAAAATAGATCGCATTCCTTCAAAACCACTCATTCAAAATAAAATTGTGACGTCTCGTATAACAATTTGT
>CM042186.1:39256370-39268507 GCA_023539305.1 Ilex asprella | reverse complement strand
ATTTATTAAAATTTAGTTAATAAATTATTTAGATCAAATTAAATCAAAATTTAAATTATTAATAAATTTAAAAATCTGTTAAATCATTGGATCGAATTCGAATTATACTTTTCAAATCAAATTCATATTCAAACCAATCAAAATCCGACTGCAAACCGGGTCACCTGACAAGCCTATACTCAACCAAGCTCAATATTTACTCCCCAATTCGCACACAAACTTCCGTGAAAGAACTCACCGTAGGGACACAGGGAGAAGAGCTACTGAGCAACGAACGGAGCAGAACCTGATTCAGTGTGCGCTCTTTCTTAGATTTGCAGAGTAAATACCACGCGATTCTGACTCTCTCTGCCTCTCTAGGGTTTTTGTGAAACAGAAATTCGAAAACGGAGTGGCAGAAATGGGAATTCCGTCAAACATCAAGGACGGATGGGCAAATCGAAGACAATCTCTCTTGATTGCTTCCCCCGCTGAAGAACGGAAGATCATGAACGCAAGGGATTGTACTCAAGGTATCAATTTTTTTTTCTTTTTTTTTCTTTCAATTTTTGGTACTTTCGAATAGGGAACTTAGAAGGTTTTGTCTCTGTGTGTCTATCTGAATACACATCGTTTTGGCATTTCATCGTTCTTATTTTTTTTATGAACCGGTAATTAGCTGATTGCTGTTATTTTTGTGTTAGCTTGGTAGTATCAATTAGAAACTTTTCAAATCGGCATGCTTAGTTTTTGAATAATCTAAGGCCATTATTGGACCTTTTTGAATAATGGACAAGAAGATCTTATGAAAAAATTGATAATTTTCGCATAGATGATGTAAAACTAATTTTGGGAGTTGCTGAAAAGATGTAATAGAATCAAAGAAATTGAAAAATCCATCATTTTGAAATGGGAAAAAGCTAAACAAATAATGCCAGTGCACATCTTTTTTTTTCTTCAATTGCATTAGTTATGGGCACCGTAGGAACATATAAAGAGACTCAATATCTTGGTGATTTAGATGATATCTGTTTTTAAAATACCTTTCAAATTTCGAAAATTAAAGAGATGGAAGTTTTGAGTGAAAGTTCACTCTCAGGGTCATATTCAATTTCTAAAACAACCGAGTTCTGCATTAGGTGGAAGAATGCTTTGAGCGAATTTCCTCTTTCCATTGAAATTTTCAAGAACAGTCCTTGTAAATGCTTTTTACAGTGTATTTTCCACGTCAATTTGCATTCTTCTGCTTGCAACTGTCGGAATTTGTGCCAAACTGAACAGTGGAGTAATGGTTTTCTTTTCCCCCTCTATTGCAAGTCATGGCTTTATTACAAATAGTGTTTGTTTGTATACTTTGCAGAAGGTGTTCGTGCAGGAGTCAAGGCAGCTTCCATTGCATGTGTTGCCAGTGCTGTGCCTACGGTACGGAAACTTTGTGTTATTCTCATTCATCACACTTTCGGGATGTATATTGAGTATCATTTGAACAACTGTCAGTTTACTGCCAGGGGGTGGTTGTTTGCCCATGTATAATGTTCCATTAGGACCTGACCATCACCCTCAATTCCACATTCTCATGTCTTGTCTACCTATATTCTTCTATCGTTTAAATTAGTGAGCTTCTTGACTCAATATAAACTTCAACATACTGCCGTATTTATTGGTGATTTTCAGTCATTTACGTGCAAAACAAACCTCAAACATTGAAGGGATAACTTCAATTATCATGTTCAATAAGGAGATTGTCTTTCTACTAAGCCAATAGAAAACATAACACTGGTTGGTCAGGGAAAGAAATTTTTAATTGGCCTCTGCCATGGGGAAATATATTTGCCTAGAGAATCACCTAACTTGGGTTTTGATGGACACTAGTGTCCATCCTAGTATTGGGCTTAAGTTTTGGGTACACATATTAGTGATATGCCAATGATGCAGGTATTCAAGGTTTAGCTGACACAGCTTCATTGAGTTTTGCATATTTGGCTATGAAGCTTATTAGTTCACATGATTGCTTTTTCTGCATATCTTTCAACATCTCTCTCTCCTATTGCTGTAGAGAAATTAATAGTAGCTTACCTTCATAAATCATAATAATAGTTGTGAGAAGGCATGCATGATGCACTTTCTTTTGTAACCCTTGCATTTCTGCCCAAATTTTGGGTCAATCAGTTATTTGGGCTGATTATGTACTGAAGTCTCAACAGTGTATACTGTAATTCATCTGGGTTAACTATGTATCCTTTCCATCTATGTGATTTGTTTTTTGTTACTGTGTTCGTTAGTTGGTTGCTGTTCGTACCATTCCTTGGGCAAAGGCAAACCTCAACTATACTGCTCAGGCACTCATTATATCGGCTGGTATGTTAACTGTACATTTCACTAACTATTATATGTTCTTCGAATTTGTTACTCGTAGTTTGTACGTCAGAAATTGTTCTCTCATCAATAAGTGAGCAGTTATAAAGGAAATGAAGGTAGTTCCATCACTGTTTGTTGGGGATATAGGGTTTTAGGGGTGAAAAGATTTCCAAAAAAGGTGATGCAAGTTATAAGCTAATTGGGATGCTCTTTCCATCCATGTATTCTGATTTGGAAATGGAATTTCTTTTATAATTCAAATTTTCTTAGAGCCACGAAAAATCCACCAAATTTCTCATATGGAAACATGCCGTCTTCTGTTTTATAGGATTGAATTGGAGTATAGTACTTTTTTTGTATGGTGATCCTTGTTTGTGATTTGAATTCGGTTAGAAACTTTGAAGTGCCAGTCTAATTGTGAAGTTTGAGCAAACTTTTGTTTGTTTCACTTGTGAAAGTTGTATCAGCCATGTATTCCTTCTGAAGAGGTGCTTAGGAGCTATACACAAGGTTTAATTCTTGCTTGGCAGACAAAAGCATACACACATACATGCTTCTGCCCTGCTTGGAGCTTTCCTCTTTACCTTATCTCTTACTCAGTGTCAGTCTTTGTAGTGGTCGATTGTGCTTGCCAAGAAATTGCTGCAATTGGACATATTGTTAACTTAAATGTGATAGTTGTGAATTTCTTGGTTGGGTTTATACTTTTCTGATTTTCGCTTATCTTGCATGTTTCACATGTTCTTCCTTTTAGTTACTGATTCAATATCTTGTGCATTTTTTCCTAGTCAGGTCAAAATCGCTACGTTGTTTCATCAATGCGTTATATCTTATTAAAATGACCTGTTGTAATGTTAGGACCTGTATTTCAACCATGAAGAACAAAAAACAATAATATTCTTTGTTATTTTTTCGTTAAAATGCTTTCAATTGCATGCACCTAAGTTTGAAAATATTGACCTTTAGCTTCATTTTTTTTTGTGAACAGCGTCCATTGCTGCATACTTCATCACCGCAGACAAAACCATCTTGGAATGTGCAAGGAGAAACGCGCAGTATGATAAATCAGCTTAACACACAGGATCTGAAGCTGAGTTGTGCCTCCTCAAGTCTTTCTGCTGTGCAGGGAGTTAATACTCCCATCTTAGTTTGTGGTGTAGCTCATAGTGTTTCCAAGATATTCATGTTGGAATATATGGACACAGGCTCTTGTCGTTTTGGCACAGTTTTGATGTTGTATCTTTGTCTGATCATATTGCATATGTCTCTTCATCTTAGCAGAGCAATCAAACTGTTTTTCGGCTGTTGTCGACAATTCTGAACACGATCAACTGATTTTATTTTACGAAAATTTGAGTTAATAGAATCTAGAATTAGAATTGTAGGTGCAAAATTTGTAGCAACTTCCACATCAACTTGCTGAAGCTCTGATCACTTGGGAGAAAAAAAAAAGTCAGAGGTTGGATGGAGAGTTTTTAAGGTCGACCATCCGATGTTTAAGTCAGAACTTTTATTAGAATAATTGAAGAATGACTTTAGAGTGAGAGTTGCATACCCTATTTGCTTCCCCCCGAGCTCTATTTATTGGTGTTGGGATTAGTTTCCCTCGCTTGGGTGTACCTTTTGGGATTCAAGCAATGGATTTGGTTGTCAATAGAGCTCTGATGAGAGGTTGCTGATGGGAGTGTTTTAACTGTGTTTTTAAATGTGATAGACTATCTTACATTTGTTAGTTTTGTGGATGTCTTGGGCATAGGGAGAGAGTGTTTTGTGAGGTTGCGAATGCAGAATCCATCTTCATCTGTGCAGCCGTGCAGGGTCCACTACAGTTTAGTTCTTGGATCAAATCCTCCGTTGAGAAGCCGAAGAATTGCATGTTTGTAACTGGTTTTTTAGGTGAAAAACTACAATTTGAAAAACTTTGCAAAAAAGTCGAGTTAAAAAAGCCCCCAAAATTGTCTTGGGGTGTTGTTTAAAAAGCTAGAAAAGTTAGAAAAAAAATTGTTTAGAGTGATTTTTTGGCTTTTTTGTTCAAAAATAAAAAATAATAATTACATATATATGGATTATATAATAGTTCTCAAAATATGAATTTCAAATGCTTTTTACGTGATTAATAATATTTTATGAATATAATTAATTAAAAAGTTACGTGAGATCCCAGATAAAACTCCAAAAAACCAAAAGAAAAATCCATAAAATTATTTTCTTGAATTCGCCTAAATAATATTTTTTGGGTTCAAAAAATTGTTGCATAAATCTTTTCTCCCTTATAATTTTTTAGGATTAATTGTACTGGAGGTCCACAGAGTATGAAATTTATCTCATTTTAGTCCCCAATTTTTAATTGCATCATTTTGGTCCCTGAAATATTAAATATGTTTTATATGGTTCCTTAAGTAGACAACGTCCTGCTAACGATTTTTTATTATAAACTTGTCACGTAATGTTTAAGTATATACAAAAAAATAATTTAGATAATTCTTGACCAAGTTTCTACTCAAATTTTGTTAAATAACTATCTAAATTACACAGTTTTAGTCCAATGGTACTCATTGCCTTGTGAAGGCATTACCTTCTTGAGATTAAGGGTTCGAGTCCCCTTCCCCCTAAAAAAAGAGTTTAAAAAAAAATCAAAAATTTGATCAAAAATTACTCATAGTACACATTTTTTTGTCAAGAGTTACCCTAATTTTGTTTAAGAGCTATTAAAATTATTTATTTGTCTATATTTAGGTATTATATGACAAATTTATGATAAAAAATCGTTATCAATTTAAACACTATCTACTTGAGGGATCATATAAAAACAAATTCAATATTTCAGGGACCAAAATGATGCAATTGAAATATTAGAGACCAAAATGAGACAAATTCTTTATTTTAGGGACCTCTCGTGTAATTAACTCAATTTTTTAATTCAAAACCTAAGGCTCCCTCTAATTAGATGTTACCATGTGTCTTCTATAACTACCCATCAACTCCTCAATAAGACAATAACTAACCATTATTTTTAAAATTTATTCAAAAAAATTACTTTTTATCACTCAAAAACCATTTTATAATTGTTTATTTAACTTCTCAAGTGAAAAAAATAAAAAAAATTATAATCTCATGTATCGCACGTAGCGAACCAAAAAAATTGATAAATTAATTACAATAAAAAAGAGGCACGAATTATAATCTTGTGCATCACACAGGATGGACCATTAGTGTGTGTGTGTATATATATATACTATTAAATTTTAAACTTATGTCGAACTTTTTGCGTTCCAAATCATTTTAAGATTGTTAATCCGACGAACCAAAATCTTTGTCTAAATTTTTTTCATGCGTGAAAATTTCCCAAAATTCGATAGGACCCTCCTAGCCAAAATCCAATAAAATTCTCATTTTGTAGGATTCTCATCATATTGCTTTTATTTGATTTTTGACATGCTTAACCCATGATGAGGAGAAAATATTGAATGCAATAATGATACCACTTCATTAATGTAATGTAATGCAATCAATTATGACAGGAAAAAATATTCATTACAACAGTGATACCACGTCAACATTGTTACGTGATATCACTAACCAATAATATACAGAAACAGATAACTACATACCTTTCTTCCATGTAAATCAACAACTACCAAAATAAAATTCCCTTTGCTCATTTAGTGTTTTATTATTGATTAATCATGCTATGTCATCAATACTGACATAATATCATCACTGTCACTATCACTATCATCGTAACCACTATCAGCACCGTCCTATCATCACTCCTATCACTACCACCACCCCACCACTACCACTGCCCCCACTGTCCCACAATCACCCTCACCATCGCCACCCAACATTGATTGTTATTACTGTCGTCTACTGACACCATTGACCACCATCGTTATCTCGTTCTTATATTTTTTAACAGTACCACCATGACCCACTGTCAACAGCCACCACCACCATTGTTTCCCACCGCCATCCACTACCACAACCCACCACCACCACCACCAATCGTCGCCCACTATTGTAGTCAACTACTGGTACCCACACCTATCACCACCACCACTGCTGCCGTCATTTGTCACCGCCCATTACATTGTCGTCTAGAAACATTTGTTATCGCCCACCACTATCACCATCGTCACTCATGGTTGTCGCTGCCATCATCGTCACCCAAAATCCACCACCACCACATCTATCACTATCTCTGTCGGCCACAACTACTACTTCCACCACCACCACCACAGTTGTCGTCACCCACCATATCTATCACCATCTCCCACCACAACTACCACCACTCACCCCACTACAACCGGTGCTTAAATTTCTTTCTCTCTTCTCTATTTTGTGATTTAATTTTAGGTGTGCATACAAATATATTTATTCTAAATTATTTTTTTATTATTTCACGTCTTCAAACACGAGCAATAATTAATTATTTTATAATAAGAGATAATTTGATCACAAAAAGAAAAAAACAGAGTCCAATAAAATTTATGATTAGATCCAAGGCAAATGACAAGCAAACACCCTCTTTAATCAATGACCCTTCTAACTATTGCCGAAAGGTGTCTACCAATTTATGGAGAATTATATTCACACCTCCTAAGGTTTATCATTTAATCATTTAGACTCCATGATATTTAAAAAATTATACATAAATCTCCTAAAATTTGTACGTGCATAACCCTTAAACCATGTCATCAATATTCGTTAGTATATAATAAATTACATCTAGACCTCCTAAAATTTGTAAGTGTGTAATACTTAGACCTTTCAAGTTTAAAATATTACACTTAGACAGAAAAATACTCCAATAAAAAATAAAATATCAAATAATTTAAATTTTACAACTAAAATTCATGTTTTATTATGACATTTATTAAAATAAAATCAAAAAAAAAATTATTTTTTTCTTAAAAAATCATAATTATTGTACAATTATACTATCTATTAAAATTTAATTTGGTCGTTTAAATGACCAAATTAAACTACCAAATTACCTCAATTAAAACTCGAATATATTATATCTATTACAATTTGACCCACCGTTTACTTTTTTAGTTTTATTCCAATATATAGTATAATTATACACTAATTATAATTTTTTAAGAAAATTAAAACTTTATTTTTAACTTATTTCAATGAATGTTATAATAGAACATAAATTTTACTTATAAAATTCATGTTCTAAATGATTTAGACTTTTTGTTTGATTTTTTAGTTTTATTTCAATAGATATAATATATTTGTATATTAATTATATTTTTTTAAGAAAAAATTGACTTTTTATTTTTTATGATATAACATGAATTTTTGTTTTAAAATTTAAAATATTTAATATTCTATCATTGATTGAATTATTTTTTATCTAAGTATAATATTTTAAAATTGAAGAGTCTAAATATTATATGCTTGCAAACTTCAAGAATCTAGATGTAATTTACTTATGAATATACAAATGGACATTTCAGGAATCTATATATAATATTTCAAGTATAGTGATTAAGTGACAAACTTTAAAAAAAAAATGGGTGCAATTCTCCCACTAATTTAAACCCCCCCCCTTTTTCTCTCTTTCTCTCCCAATTTGACGTCTCTTTAAGCTGCCAAACATTATTGCGCCAACAGTACAGAAAAATTATTATAACAATTTAACTTGTTTCGACAGCTTTGTTGATATATGAACAACAGTTCCATAAAAACTTATAAGAAGAATTATCTTCAGGGGAAAGTAAATAACATTCTGTAAGTCGAGATGTCGATCCATCGCCATCCAAATAGATCGGTCCACACTTCAAAATCGAAGGCCAAAATATAAACCCGCCTCAACCATCTCAGATAATTCCCTCCCCCCCCCCCCTCTTTTTTCCTTTTCTTTTCCCATTCCCTTGCTCTCTTTTTTACCTACACTTTTCTAGTGAAACCCAAGAAAGACTACTTGGCCAATCCTTTTCACAAAATCTACGAATGACACAAATTGCTCTATCAATTCTGATAGAATGATCTCTTTCAACCACAAACCACAATAAACTTCCAAGTACATAGTAGACACCGACAGCAAACAAAAAGAAATGCAGATCACCTGGTCCACCTCCAAAAGACAATAAGGATGATGATTGTCAATGCCATGCCCGTATATTTAATCCATTTATCACCACGATTCCGCCTCTCAATAAGCCGCATTACAGAATTTGACAGCCCCAGAGTATTAAGTACATCCAACGCTTTCCGTTGAGCTCCCTGCATAAAGTCAATCCAATCATTTGTCAATCAGAAGAAGTGACACCACTGATGACAGCGCTAGGAATAAAATCGAGATATACCACTTCGTTCAATTTCTTTTTTCCTTTGTGGCATCTGAACTTAAAAGCACCTATTCACACTATCAGACCTACAGGGCAGAACAGATCTGAATCTCATCCAATTTTCCCACAGCAATGCTAGAAACTAGTGTGCTCCATACAAAATATCAATGCAGCACAACATTACAAACACAGTTTTTATCTTTTTATCTTTATTTATTTATTTTGTTTGGTGGAGGGAGGATGCAGTGTGGTGTGTGGATCCAGTCCACTCCTAAGGGTAAAGGGAATAAAACCATCATGCAGCTGGTGATTCTCAACCCACAGCTTCTTAACCACTTGGGCACATTCACTTTGCTCAGAACAGATATAAACTGTTCCCACCATCTTATGCAATGTTCTCAGCAAACTTTCTAAAATGATATCAGTCACAGAAAATGCGACAAGATTGAACTCACCAATGGATAGCAACATGAGAAAGAGGAGGCATAAAAAAGAAGCAAAAGCAGGAAGCAAGGACATGGAATGGGTAGGAAATGCTGGAAGCAGAAGGTGCTAAGAATGCACAAAGTAAATAATAGGAACTGCTAGCAAGAAACTAGCAGAAAAGAGTCCACGACCAATGGAAGCATCAATAACTGGGAAACACAGATATTTTGAGTAGAACATAGTTTCTGATCTTTAAAAAAAAAAAAAAAACTAGCACACTTTCTTTTAACATGTAAAACAAAATTATAAAAGAAGAAGCATCAGGGAACACTTGCTCTTCTTAAAAGCTCAGGCCAGTTTTCTAACAATGACAGAGTTTTGTTTTTAATTTCTGACATCACCAAATAGTAAAAACTAAAAGTCATGCCACAAACAAGGTACATGCATAATAAATTCACCACCAACATCAAAATTAAATTCCACAAAAAGAGTAAAACACTCGGACTAACAACAATAAAGTTTAACCATAATTTAACCGACTGTTCAGTCCACCCTTCTTAGCACTATTGTTTAATAAGCACCAAAGTGATTCTAAGGACAATTAGGCACAAGTGTTTGAAGAGTTATGATCTTCCGATGTTTTGTCCTCTTTGGTTTTTCCGTTATTAATGTTGTTCTTGTAGAGGACTCCTTGTCCTCTCTTCTAATTTTTCTACTTGTTATCATTTACAATATCTAATGGTTTTCTCTCAAAAATAGTGTGAAGACATGCAGATGTACTTACTAAAAGCCTTGGTGGCAGATTTTTTCTTTCTCTTTTATGAAAGCTGGGCATGAGAGACATCTTTCCACCAACTTGAAATGGAGTGTTAGCTTATAGTGTATCATAATACATGGGCAAAGAAGAGATGAATCCAAAAATATCTGAAGTTATGCTATCTTATGGACCTAACATATGTCACATTCCTCATAGCACGAGATTGAGAGCTCCAAATGAGTCTAACACTTCTATCTAAAACCGTATTTTGTATCACACTCCCTTCTTTTTTATTTTCCTCTCTTCTTCCATAGTACAATTCCACTTTAACTATATTAGAATCTATGTAACACTGAAAGTATTCAGATATGAGCATTTGTATCTCCTGAATACTGCAGTGGTTTATGTGTATACGTATGTCTCTACAAATTTATGCATGGCATTTGCTTGACTAGATCTACCTTCAAGCGATCTCTTTGTTCGGCATACTTGCCGAGGATGCTCACTCCAGTTGCAAGAGATTCTTCCAGCATCCTGGATGAGTTGCGCGCAGACCGCATTGCTTGCTCCTCCTCATCAAAAATTCTCAAAATATGAGAGGACTCCCCATTCTGGTACAAAAAGCAAACCCATTCGATGGAAAAGGTACTTAAATGAGAAGAATCAACACATAATATGTGACCATTCATATCATCCAAATAAAGGATTACATACAGCTCTTCCAAGCAATTCTGCTCTCTCTTGGGCTTCTTGCACCCGTCTTTGATTCCGCAAGAAGTACTTATCCAGACTATCTTTAAATGAGTCAGCCTCTTCAGCTACTTGTTCCACTTTCCTATTTTTCAAAAAGTATATATAACACATTAAGTGCAAATAGAAGACAAGAAAAATGCTATCAGATACAATGTTCACAAGGACTACAGATCCTTGACCAAGACTATGACCAAAAATAAAAGGAAGGTCACCAGTTTGGGTTTGTATCTCCTAGAGTCAACTTGTTTAATGATGTTAACATTTCAACTAACAAGCAGTTAAAAAAACCAACTGCAGCAACTAGTCTCCACCATTCTTTCATAGTGCAAAAAAAGCTTATCCAGCTTCACACAGCAGCTTCTTCACCAAACATTCAAAATGTGCCCGAATCATTCACATTCCAAGAAAATTGCAAACCAGATTGAACAAATCCAGCAATATTCACCAAACATAAACACCAAGAGATATACTTCTTTGCAATTTTGGGCCAATTTCAGATTTGCAACCATAATTTGAAGCCACTTCGGAAAATGATGTCTCGGTCGACTGATAGTGGTCCACAACAGAATGGATTTAATTGGGAAAAATCAGAGAACAATTTTGGGTCTAACCACCACCCACCATAGCACTGCTATGTAGCAATCTTTCTTCATCTTCCCACAACCTCTCGTTCTCTCAGCCAATGCATATAATAAGACCACTGTAGGTATGACTTTCCTACTTCCATTGGCGACCTCCCAATCCAACTTATGAAGATGTTCTCGAAATGACATGCAAATCACAGACACTAAGAAATTTTCTCACCAAATACACATTTCAAAACAAATTCATCACAATCAAAAGCACTAAACATAAAAAAATTCAAAACCAATGATAAAAAACCCCAACATGACAACTCAGATTGAAAATCCACCACAAAATGAAGCAAACGAGAAAGAGTACAATAGATCATATAATTGATTGGCATGCATGGGTGCAAACATATAGATATGCATGCATATATCTAGGGGGAGAGAAGGGGGGATTGGAATCAGACCTTTTCCAAAGATCGCGCTGTGACTTGGCGGCAACGGAGCGCCAGAGGCGGTCCATCTCGACACAGAGAGACTGGATCTGAACGATGTCCCTCTTGACGGCAAAGGAAAGCTCCGGCGAATCGATGCTTGAATTGGACGACGATGCCGAGAATTCGAGTCTTTCGAGCCTCTCTAGACCATCTCTGGTCTTCAGCAATAGCCTCTTTGAGCTTTGGTACAGGTCCGATAATGTTCCACCACTTGCTTCCATGGTCATCCCTAGAGATATCAAGAGAGACACCTGGCGTCAGAGAGAGAGAGAGAGAGAGACGGCCCGATAGGATCCTTATCCTTTGAGAGAAGTGAGAGCAACTCAAGTGCATTAATAGCTGCTCATGAAATCGAGGTCACAAATGCCCAATTCTTGAACATGGGACCACAAAAATCAAAGGAAATCACCGGAGGTGATGTCTGCCTTTATCGTAACAGTTGCATCGCACGACAACAACACACAAAGTCACAGTCACATATATATATATATATATA
>CM042186.1:39226468-39251370 GCA_023539305.1 Ilex asprella | reverse complement strand
TTTTTGTAATTAGGAGGATATTTACTTATTAAGTTAACTAAATAAAATAAGGATTTTAATTAGCTTGATTAATGGATTTAGTTACTCAACTTAAGGAAATAAATGATGTTAATTGCTTTGATTAGTTACTTAATTAATGTGATGAGTTAACTTATCTATTGGATTTTATTTATTTTTTTGTTTGGGGGGGGGGGGGGGGGTTGGGGGTTTAAGGAGTTTACAAAATTATTGTGGCTTTTGTGGTAGTTTATTTGTTTATGCTGTCTATTATCTATATTACTTATGAATGTAGGATATGTGAAAAAATTTTAATTTTATCTTTCATCCCTAGTTAATTATACCCCACATAATCTTATTAATGTCATTATTTTTCATTCCACATTATATTAAAACTAATGTTATTAGAACCGGACCGATCATCGAACTGCCTAGGGGATTGGGTCAATAGTTTACTGGTTTAACCCGCGGGTCACTGGTCAAACCGGTCATATATTAAAAAAATAAAAAATATATATAATTATAAAACATAATAATTTAGCTAAAAAATATAAAATATGTCTAAAATGCATACAATTTGTCATAAAATTAATGAAGTTAAGCAAGTCTTACAAAAATACATTGATTTTGTAATACTCAAAATCACCCAACAATGTGCAGAATTAAATACTAAATAATTAAGCAAACATCACACATCATACTAAAAAATTAAAAAATAAAAGATGTAGTCACAGTAAAAAAAAACACAAACTGGTTAGATCATGTTATACCCCCTTTTCAAAAAATAAAATCACAGTTTAATAGAAGGAAGATATGAAAAAGAGATGAGATGATGCCTAAAAAAGAGATCACAGTCTAAAAAAATATCACAAACCTGGTTAGATCATAGTATAAGATATGAAAGGAAGTTTTTTACCTTAATGTTTGCTGGTCGTTGATACTGGTAGTTGATCGAGGTGGCTGATCACAGTCGAAGTCACCTGAAGTGGTGCCCTCTATTTTGCAATTTCGCTGAAGTGGTGCCCTCTGTTCTGCGATTTAGGGTCAAAAAAAAAGCCCAAATACAATATCTATACTACTTGTAAATCTATACTAAATCAAAAAATAATATTTTTTTCGTAAATACCCTCTAACATTTGTATAATGCCACATTCATCAGGTATTTTTTATGATCCAGCTTTCTAGTGACATTTTGTCTGACAAAGAAAAACATCCGGCCAAATGGGTATTCATTAGGATTAATTACAAATTAGCACCCTCAACTATGGGTACTACTACAATTAACTATTGTAGGTTTCAATTTCAATAAATTATTATGCCCTCAAAGTTTTCACATGAACAAATTTGATTATTTTTTTCAGTTAAAAACTCACAGAATGTGTAAATTGAAAATGTTAAAAATTAATGGGAGAATGTTGTTGAAATTCAAACCTTAGAGAGTCAATTATAATAATATCCAATGTTTGAGAGTATAATTTATAATTAACCCTATTTACTATCTTCTCCAAATAAATTGCCCCAACCCACTCCAAATTCCTCTGCTCTCTCTTCTTATACTCTCTTGAAACCCCCCACCCACCTCCAAACAAATTGCCATAACCCACCCAAATTAACCTTTTTCATCCAGCAAAAACCATCGGCCTTCCTCCTCTCTTTTTCTCTGCCGCTTAAAGCATGCATTACTCTACCCATTCAAATCTCTCTTTATAGCCTCAATGTCTGTCGCCATTGTTCCTTCCGCATGTACGCATTCTAGGACTTAATGCATGAAGTTGCAATGCGTATATCAGATTTCAATTCACATAATTTCAATACTCCAAATTGCCATTTGAATCACTCTACATGTTTTCCCTCTCTATGTTGTAACTCAACACGTTGTCCGTCTAGCAATCTCGGAACCAACCACTTATTTCTTGGTACATTATTTTTCCACTGATTTCTCCGTTTAGTTTTTCTCTACTACAAATACATCTCTGTTTTTTATTTTAACATCATAACGGACGCCCATAACATTAAACTTTTACAGAAGAAATTCAGCGCAAACACCGTGTGTATTGGCATCCGAAAGCAATAGTGTACTTAGGGGTGGCAATCGAGTCGTGTTGTGTCGGGTTCGTGTCGTGTCGAACATTAGTCAACCCTAACTCAACCCATTTAACTAATCGTGTCGTGTCGAATTGACCTGTTTATTTTCGTGTCGTGTTCGTGTTTGTATTCGTGTTGACCCACATAAACTTTGAATAAAAAATTTAATTCTAAGATTTTATTTTCACTTAATTGAATCTCTCATCATATTTTTTCTATAAGCTAAAAATTAACCTAATAATAATAATGAGTAATAATATCTTTTTTTATATAATAATTATGTCAGTGCTTGATAAATAGTTACAAATAATTAATATTTTATTTTTATAATACTAATTAAACATGTTAATCGTACATTGCGCAATTAAATTAAACATTAGAAGTAATGGAAAAAACAAGCTATCAAAACATGAAAACTCATATATGCAACGAAAAGGTCAAGATAATCTTTTTCGAGTTAAAAATTTCGTGTTGACGGGATTAAGCGGGTTGAACCCGAACACGATCCATTAACATTTCGTGTTGACGGGTCGTGTTATACACAGGTTCGTGTCAAAAAATAGTCAACCCAAACCCATTTATTCGTATCGTGTTCGTATCGAGTTATCGTGTCGTGTCAAAAATTGCCACCCATAAGTGTACTGCTCAAACAGGTACTTAATCATCGTACACTGAATTCCTTCTCTACATTTGTGTTGTTTATATTATTTGTTATGCCTTTTCACTTACTCAACATATTGTCAACTCTATAAAACAATTAACTACTCTTAACAATTTTTTTTTGTTTTTTTCAAGCTACTTGCACGTAGTGGTTTATTGCTTAGTATTGTTTTACCTGTATTGTATCATAAGTGGAAATTTACACTTTTGTTGTTGATTGATGTACCTTTTCAATTCATATGTAGATCTTTTTGAATTATTTCTTGGATTATAAATAGTTTAATTATAAACTTTTTTCCTTTTTGTGTATAGTTTTTATTCATTTTTTGTATTGAGGTGGTTAAATGTCATACCATTATAGCAAGAAACATGCACACAAACTGTTTGACAATAATGCGTTTTTAAGCTACAAGGTCTTCTCTTAATTCTTATATCAACAACTAACCCTTAATATTTGGGCTTCGACACAATTTTGGTTTGGAATGCATGTTCCACTTGGGTGAACATTGTGAATATATTGAAAATTTGATTTATATGAGTAACATAAAGGCCCCGGTCAACCTTGCCTTCTAGCTAAACGATATCACATCATCTTCATTATATTCAACTACTGTCTCAGGTGCAATTTTGATTTAATTTCTTTTAAGTTGGAGATGGAGTTTTCCTAAAAAGGTACTTGTCAAAGAAGAATGTATCATATTCTTTTGACCTCCTTGGACAATCTTGCACGTTAGAACTACTAAAAAGGACAAGTTGAATGTGTATTTGATTTATTGTTCAGATGCATTTAGTAATGCCAACAATTTTAGTGATTATTGAGTTTTGACACTTGCTTGCTTTGAATTTTCTGAAAGGTGCATGAGTTTTTGTTTCCCTTGGTCAGTATTGAAAATTGCAAAACCATAGACATATCTGATTGGTTTTACATTCTTTTAGTTGCTCATATTTTCTTTTTATTCTCTCTGATCATCTGCTATAGCAATCTGAGATACTTTTTGCCTTCACGTGATGCCTAAAAATCACTCTCATGTTTTCCTTACAATTTCGTTCTGATTTAGTTGGCTGTAAATAATTGTTTTGTCAATTGTACAAAATAGTTCTCATTTTGGGACATAATTGATATATGAGTTTTGTTTTTTTATTGAGGTTTATGTGATTGGTGACCAACACTACACCTTTGAAACTACTATATTTGCCTCTTACATTTCCTATGGATAGCTAACTTTCACTCTTTTTGTTTTTTCGAGTATCAGACTATTTATGAGCATCACCCACGTCCAAAGCAAGTAATTGGGGAGAGATCTGGCACAGAAGCTTCAAAATTTGATTGAGGACAGCAGAGATAGGTAGAGAGCAGAGTTCTTGCGGCCAAGTTTTGTTGCAGTAGATGGCCATTTCTTTGACTATATCTACACTGTTCTGTGAAGTATCAACGCTTATATCTATCTGTACATGATTTGTTTACAACGGTAATGTATCTATGTAACGCCGTAAAGCCCACCTTGGACGGCATTACAAACTAAAAACCATTCACATCATGAAAGCAACTAATAAAATCCATCGATAAATCAATTTTATTCATCATTCGTAATATCCACAACACTATTCCAAAGAGAATATACCAAGTTATGACCATGAAATCAAAAAAAAAATGTTATGATATGACAATTACATCCCAAAAGAATCAAAGTTAACTTGCAGCGGAATAAGAAAATATTAACATAAACATTATATATAAAAAAAAAGATCTCCTATTCTAGCACAAAAGGAATAATCTAGACATTTACTTCGAGATCTACATGTCCGTCTCCTTGAGCTTCCAAAGGAACCCGTTCCTCAACACCAATCTTCTCGTTTAGATAGAATTATGAAAATAGACATTTTTGTAAGGGGTGAGCACTAAGCTCTGTAGGAAAATCCTCCCAAAACCGAACAAGATTTTGAACATATAAAATTGGTCGGTCTCATTTTCACAAATATCATACTTAGCATTGAAATAAAATAGTAACATTAAAACAGATCTCATGTTAGCGTATTAACAATAACTTCAAGGAAAAGTAAAACCAAGTTACAAATAATCAGTCATTTCCAATGATAAACTATTTCCAACAAGTTCTGGGGGAATCCCATACTTCCCACAAATTCTTGTAGAAACCATTTACCATTAGTCATAATAAACCATTTTTTCCCAACAATAAATAGGTAAGAAAGTAAAGTCTTTAATCAATAATTCAATAGCATCATCCCATATTCTCATGTACGTAGGTTGCTTCTCAAGAATCTTTACAACGATTCTACCTCATTCACCCATCATAACCACACAATTTCAAACCACTTTAGGAAGGGCGTGAACCATCCTAATGACATTGACGAATCCTTCCAAGGAACTAGTATGCTATCCCTTTTCCTCGGCGTACGTGAATAATTGTAGTTGCGTTCACAAACAACAACTCACTACGAGTGTTAGGAAACCATCTCACTCCTACTGGGATAGACTACTCTCTAATATTCTACGACAATTTTTCGAAGATAATTTAAGTCCATCACACCGAACCATATAAGAGATGTAAGTACCCATCACTTATCTCAATTTACAAGAAGTTTTTAAAACCCCCCAAATTTCAAATGTATTATTTCAATAGAATTTTTTAGTAAAATTTGCATGAGATCATTCACAAATATCATTTTGTTGTTAAATATAAAGCACTAAAGTATTGAAATCAAGAATAAAAGAAAAATCAAGAGAAAAACATATTTTTCTTGAAAACTAGGGTTTGATGATAAAAAGAAGAAGTCTCATGGTTACCCAATCATGGATTCCGTTAAACATGGTAATCTTGATAAAAATGTCAAGTAATAAATATTTCACAGCATATATCTAAGATTTAGATGTAAAGCATACATATATATAAACTCTAACCTTAATGAACAAGGATAAAAGAAAGCTCCAACCTTGGTTCCTTAGTTTTGTGCGAAGAAGATGAAGGTTTGGTATTCTCCAACTTGAATCAACCCTTGAATCTCTTGTTTTTCCCTTTCTCTCTTCCTCTTTAAGCCTCTCTAGGGTTTTACATGCTGAAATGAGGCTAAAAGACGTGTCCTAATGTATTTATAGTGGAAGGAGTGCCGGCTGTTCACGACTTTAAAATGTCAGATTTTTTTCGGCAGTACCGGTACGGTAAACTCTCTGGATCTCGGGGTACCGGTACGCTGTATCGGTACGGTTTGTCCAATTTTGTATATTTCTGCTGTTTTTGATTTCTAATCTTTTTTAAACCCTTCCAAAACTAACCTAAACTTATACAACATACATTCGTACATCAAACATAGTTGATATAAATTCTCTTACAAATTATTTCATATATTTACAATTTAAAACTAAGTTTTTTTTAAAACTAATATTTACAATATTAGCATTTCCTACAGTTATAACCTATATGCTTCATCCTTACCCCATCATATATATATATATATATTAAATTATTAAATAATTTTATCATTATATTATTATAAACCTACGAGCGTTTACAATCTGGGTCGTCTTCAAAATATCAACTGCGAGATGGTTAACTATCAACTCAAGTGGTCTTATGTCCCTGTGATGACACTATGCAGCGGTTCCCATATTTTCTTGGTCATCTTTAACTAGCACTTTTTCTATCATAGTATATTAGTATGCAATATCTATAAGAAGACTTTCACGCATCCCACTATAATAAATTCAAAAAACAATGATACACGAAAAAAATATAAATAACTCAATTTTCAAATGATCAAATGACATGGTTCACGTGCAGCGCACGTGTGCACCAACTAGTAAAAATAAATACAAACTTTTATTTGGGCATTAAACTGTCTGGCTTTCTATAAAATCGTCGGTTCACATTTTTTTACAAAAATCGACCGGTTTGCCAGTTCTTTTCCTTAGGGGACCCAACTAGGGAATCAGACCGGTTAAAGTCTCGATTCACGGTTGAACTAGTCCGACCGGCCGGTCTGGTTCTGATAAAACTGATTAAAACTCTTCTTATAACATTAAGTCTCTAGCTATTCATTCTACTTATAACTTTAAGTTTTTAATTGTAAAATTAATTATCTGACACATAATTTATATATTCAATTCAATTACACATATAAATCTATAGTTTTTATAAGTCTAACAACAACAAAATTATTTAAATTTATTCACGTGCAATCCACGTCATGCATTGTTAGCCTTTTCAAAAGCATATACCCATCTTTAGAGCAACTCCTACAATGCTCTGTAAAATAGCTACTCAAAATATATTTAAATATTGTATTATCTACTTTAATTATCCATTTTTCAAATTCACTTCAACCACGCTCTCTATTTTAGCTGATCACTTTAACTAATTTTTAATAATAGAATTCAAAAATTCAACTCAAAACATGTATAATCATCAACCGTCTCATAAATTTAAGATTTTCTCAAATACTCACATTAATATTTCATAAGGGTCTAAATATAAATATTCAAAATTTGAGAGATTTTAGAATTTATTGGGGGTTTTAAGAATTTGGGGGGAGGTTTTAGAATTTATTGGGGGGTTTCCAGAATTTAGGGGGAGGTTTCAAAATTTATTGTAGGTTTTTTTTTTTTGAATTTAGGGAAAGGGCGTTTCACTCATCTAGGTTCTTACTTCGAAGACAATGAAACCCCTTCCACTCATTTGAGTTTTCAGTATCCAACTCCTTCCACTTCAAAGATAATGAAGCCACAGTGAGTGAGAGAGAGAGAGATCCATACCTGGTTGAAGGCGATGACGATGAAGCCCCTTTCACTCATCTGAGTTTTCAGTATCAAACCCTTTCCACTTCAAAGACGATGAAGCTACAATGAGAAAGAGAGAGATCAATATCTGGTTGAAGGCGAAGACAAAGAAGCCACAAGAAGACCAACCACAAAATTTGGCGCAAAGGAAACATAGCGACGAAAGTTTTTTAGCTAGAAGTAACGAGTAAAAATGAGAGGAGATAAAATAGCTAATGGGATAAAGAGCCGATTAAAACACCAATTTTGTAATTTTGCTTGCAAAAGTAACTAAAAAGACTATTTGTTGAGTAGCCTTGGAGATGCTCTTGGTGGGAGATTGCATATGTAGTTTAGAAATTTAGTGATTAATATATGTTAATGTCATTAAAGTTTAACTATTTTTTGCACAATTCTTAATGGGGGGGGCTATGTGTTATTTGAGATCAAACCCTGAGGGAGTGCGAGGTCTGTTTGATTTGATGCTAGGGGAAAACAAATTGAAGAAAACGAATTAAAAAGGGAGAAAACAAGAAAGAGCAAGGTAGGAGAAAATAAAAGGCAAAAATTATACTTGGACTGCTTCAACTATGACACTTTTTTATTTTGTGCTCTTAATTATCATATATTTTTATATTTTATCTTTAATTATGGGATAGTTTCACATTGTTTTAATTATCAACGTTTATTACATATTTAAAGAAAATTTATTTTATTTTATCCCTAAACTATATAATTTTTTTACTTTGTCTCTAGACATTAGTAATTTTTATCCAAAAAGATGATGGATATTTACGATTGGGACAATATGAAATAATTAAAGTAATTAAAGGAATAAAGTGAAAATTCAATAACTCAAAGGGTAAAATGAAATAAAACATAATTTAAGAGGTCAAAATATAATTTATCCAAACAAGAGAGTGCAAATGACGGGGAGGAAAAGACAAAATCATCTGGACAGAACATGCGAAAAACAACGATTAATCTACATTTTGACTGCAATCCCAAACACACCCCTAGGCCAACCTCCGGTATTCCGATTTCTCAGACTCCACCCGTCTCTGTACTTCTCGGTCTTCCAAATTCCATCCCGCGTCTTCTCTCTCTCTCACTCTCTCACACACACACAATTGAATCTGCGTTATACCTTTCTCTCTCTCGGGGAATCAATTGAATTTCGTTCTTTATAGGTTTAGGGTTTTGATTTTGGAAGTCTTCGTCGAAGTCTTCAACGAATCCAGTTTGTTCTGCGTGTCGCTATTTCTCTCCTCTCGTGTTCTTGTTGTACTTAAAAAAACTAACTTCTCTCCCCCAGAATCAATTGGATTTTCCTTCTTATAGGTTTTAGGGTTTGGAATTGTAGTCTTCGTGACTTCGTCGAAGTCTTACAACAGAACCTGTTGATTCTGCGCGTCGCTAATCCTCCTCCTGCTTTACACTCGTGGTCTTGTTATACTGAACAAAACCCAATTTTCATTGAAATGGTTTTATGGGGTTTTATAATTCGAGGTAAAGCAGGGAGTTTTCGTGTTCTTTAGATTTTTTTTAGGGCTTTTTTTTTGGTGGTAGTGAGATGGGGGGTTCTGAGAGTCTAAGTGGGTCTTCACCTCCTCCGCCACAACCCGCGGCAGAGAAGAAGCACGGTGTGACAAAGCCCATATCTCTTGCTGGGCCGACGGAGATGGATCTTCAACGAAACTCGGAATTGGGAAACGTACTCATCTTATAGTGATTGTATTTTTTGGTAGCGTAGTTAATTTGTTTTTCTCATATAAATTTCTTATTTTTGCTGATGTTTGGTAGTTTTTGATGAATTCGGGGCTTTATGAGAGTGAGGAAGATACTGCGATGAGAGAAAAGGTGCTTCAGCGGATTGATGAGGTATTTTAGCTTGTTGCTTAGGTTAGGTGATTTTTGATGTAAAAGGTTAAACTTTAATCACACATTTAGCAAGTGCAAGTTTTACATATGATATTTACCAATGTAATACTAGTGCAACGTTGACAACAGTTGATTCAATTTTTAACAACTTTTGAGTAACCTTCTGATTTCTTGTATTATAAATCCCATGCATATTTCACTCTTAATCCAGTAGATAGATGTGCTTGCCCTAGTTAAGATATTATGAACGAAAGACGTGTCATCTTGATGAGTAGTATGGATTTATGTCCAAGTAAACCAATATGTCAGAAGAAAGGAAAAAAATAGGTCTCTATTTGGGTGGGGAAGCACGGGGCATGTATCTAAAATTTGAACCTAATGACAAAGCTATGATATTTGAATAGTTGACAAATGTTGCTATCTTTAAATAAGGTTGTTTAATACACTCACAGATAGAGTAATGTGCTTAGTATATAGTCCTTAATAAACTTGGTAGCGTCCTTAAGGAAGAAGTGGATAAATTTGTAAGATAACACCAGACAAAGCAGGAATACGCCTCTGCTTTATATGTTATTAGAGAATCAGGTGCGAATGACAGTAGTCTTTTGGTAATTGAAGTGTTAAATTTGAGGCCTTAAGGCGTGGGCAAGGTTTAAAAATAGGCGTCTTTATGGTTCTGAATATTCTCCTGAAAGTGGTGGCTAAGAAGTAGAAGCTGCAACTTTATCTCAAATCTTAAAGGTTTAACCCACATCTACAATCTCAATCTCAAAGCCCAACAAATGGGTTTTTGAAGTGGTTTTGCCATTTGGCTGTGAGGGTGATGTAGCAGATATTGTAAAACAATATCATTTGTAGGACACCAGAGTTTTCTTTGTTGTTTCCCTCCATTATTAGTTGGGTGCAGTAATATAATATATTTGTTTTGTTATTGATGCCATCCTAGGCAATGTTAATTGTTAAGTATTGGGAAGAGTGAGATGTCAGGAAGTGGGGGTGTCAATTGCAAACTAACTACTTGTGTCCTCCTCTGCCTTTATCTCTTTTTTTTTTTTTGTTGTGGCTTGGCTAGTGCCTCTTTTTTCAGTCTGTTGAGGTGGAGAAGGTCCATGTACGGCTAGACGACTCTGGGTGATTTGCTTGTTTTGCTAATGGATAAGGAATCAGGTATTGAGATCAAGGCCTTCTTATATTGTTTTAGGAGACATATTGGCTCTAGCAATTGTTTTTATAACAAGCCTGAGAGGTTTGTAGATGTTTGTGGTGGGCTTATCCTTAACTTCGTAGATTCATAACAGAGCGTGTTGAGAGTGCTTTTAACTGGTCTCCATGAAAAAGAAATTGTAGGGTTGCTGGTGTATTGAAGTATAATGCAAGCTGGGGGCTGAATGTTTGATTTTGTTTTAAAGTGTCTTTCATTCGCAAAATGATGAAACAAACAATTGTTTGTTTGAGGTCGTATTGGTTTGGGTCAAACCTTGTTTGGGGAATGTGCGGATACATATTACTTATAAAAAGAAGGAAAAATGGTTGTAAGGGATGGTGTTGAATTTGTATTTTGTTTGTTTCCTTTTTTTGTTTTTGGGGTGCTGGAATAGGTTTTTGATTCATTTTACCTGTTCAGGTTTTGGTTTCTATGTTCCTTGTCTGGAACTTATTTTGGAAGCTTTTGTTTCCATTGATTTGAGGCCACCAATTTGTCTAGATTACATCATTGGGCAATATCCTTACTAATTGAGTCACCAGTTTTGTTGGGACTCGTACATTGAGGAACAGATGCCTATGTTTTAAGATTGAGGATTAAGCATGGATTATGGCATGGCTCGGTGTTTCCATGTACTCTCTCATCCTCTACAGTGGCCACAATGCTTGCAAAAATAATGCCTGGGCATTTATAGCTTGATTGTGAGGTGGATTTCTCAAGATTTGAACTGCGAATGCCCATCAGTTTGTAGTTTTTTATTTTTTTCAACTGTGTAATCTGAAAAGAAAAAGAAATTAATCTTCTAATGATTTTATATTATTGTCTGATTCGTGCAGTAATTTACAAAAGTTAGTTTTCTAACTTACGTGGATACACATTATATTTAAGGGAAGAGGGGAGGAGGGGGGGGAATCTTTCGGGGTTTGCATGTGTTCAGCGGAATTGCTTGTTGGTATCTTTTTTGGTGAGGTTTGGTCTGATTGTGGTTTCTTGGTAGTTGACATCTCATCACATCGGCATACTTTAAGCAGTACATGCAATATTACCACACTATTTTTTTTTTTTTGACTTAGTGCCAACAATCCGTGGATGCCACTCCATATTTCTTATTATCAAATAATTTGTAAAGCACATAGGTTTTCCTTGGCACGTGCACACTCACATGCATATTATGTTAGATATGTGCTCCTTATTTTACTTCATAGCTGATTTATGATAAGAATTGTATAATTTTTTTTTTGGTAAGAATTGTATAATTGGAAAGCAATATGCTTAGTAGTGTTCTTCACTTCATGCAATTTCACTTATGAAGTAAATTGCTGTTACCTGTTAATGATCTATTGTAGATTGTAAAATTCTGGGTGAAGCAATTAACCCGCGAAAGAGGTTACACGGATCAAATGGTGGAAGGTGCAAACGCTGTCATATTTACATTTGGGTCTTATCGGCTAGGGGTAAGTGAGAATTTTGGAGTATTTTTTTAGGGGTGTACATGCATTACCAAAATTGTTCACAGGATGGGTAGCTGACATTCTCTCCATAATTACTGAGACTAGGGCTGCAAATGGGCTGAGCCAAACTGAGTTTTTGGTATTTCGAGCTTGGCTTGGTCATTGTTAAGGTGCTTGTCGCCTTGAGCTTGAGTTGATCTTAGATCTTGTGCTCTAGCTTGACTGGCTGGCCATTTGGCAAGCTCATGGTTCTGCCCATCTTGTCTACGAATTTATCATACACTGAATTCATCAAATGTAAGCGTCTCGCCACCTATGCATCAATCCGTCATTCCATAGCAAAAAGTCTGACAACCAAGTTCAAAAAAAGTTACATGCTATGTTCCTGCTGTTTGCATGCTTAATGAGTGGTGCTTGAGTTGGTCATACACTGCTCGTTTAAGAAATAGAAGTTCATTTGTTGTTAGTCTATTCTGGAGCCGAGCTTGAGCTGGCCATGAAACAGCTCGGTTTGTTTGCAGCTATAACTGAGAATACTCAGCTACTCCCTTGTCTCAGATTTGTGGAAGGCCCCCCTGTATATTGCTGATGGTTTTGAAAAAACTTAGAAAACATGATCACCAGCTGTTAACTTATTTGGTAGCTTCTGCTGCCCCCAAGAGGAGAGGTTTAGGATTCAAGTTTGGGTTAAAAGGGGATATTAGTTTATATCCACATGTAGTATTAATACATTCTGCATAACATGAACTAATTCAAAGTAGAGAGATCCAAGTGACATATGAGACAAATTGTTGAAGAATTCTCTTACTTGGTTGAAATGTTATCTTGGCATTCCTAAGATGGAAACAGCCACACATCTTGTTTTGGTTTGGATGCTCGCTTACTTTCAACAATGACCACCAAACTAGATTAGTCAAGTTACAACTGATGTATTGATTATGGAGTAATTATCGATATTTTGAAGCATGATAGGTCATATAATTATATAATCCACAAGTGTGTCTCTATAATGCGGATTCAAACACTAAATGGAGAAGCCAAACTCATACATGTTACTTGGATCGTGGGTTGTTTTGGTATGGGGTATAGGTACGGGTATGCGGTATAACACTATTTTAGGTATGTACTACGATGGAGGTAGGCTTTGTTAGTACGCTGTTTTGGGTTACAATTTCTTTTTGGAACTCTTATTTAGATCGTTTCAAGAATATCTAATATTACAATTAAGAAATTGAATTTTTAACTTATAAAAGTGCAAAATGGTCAAGATTGATCAAATTTTTATCTATTTTATCAAATGGTGCAAAATTGATTTCAATTTTTTTTTCTTTCTCAAAAACATCATTTCCATTACACGACCATCAATGTTAGACAACCCCATCAATTCACACATATGCCTCTCTTTTCTCTCCCCTACCTCTTTCTTATTTTATTTTTGTTCATTTAATTTGAAATTATGTGAGTAAAGAGAATTTTTTTTTATAAATATTGTACGATTAATGTTCAATTTTTGGTAGTGTAAAGTGTCTTCAGACACGGTATACAACATTATATATCATAAAATATTTATTAACATTAAGTCAGTTACCATTTATCTTACATTTTTACTCTATTTTCTATTATCTAAAATAATATACGATTATAAATCTATAAACACGTAGTCAATTAATATGAATTTTACATTTGTATTACATGCTTCAAAGCGAATCAATTTAGGGTCGTACATTTTGGTAATCTGAATCGTGAACCCATCCAGTTTTGGATTGATGTATCTAGATCGTGGAGGTTTAGTGAATTTTGGTAACTATGAGCCAAACAAGACCCCAAAATTGCCTTTCAATTTTTGGAAAACTATTGTGCCTTGTATTCCAGGTGGTGCTTGAATTTCCTGTGTGATCAAATGAATTTCTTCTCAGTCCTCGATGTAGCACAGATTATGTTGTGTACAGGTACATGGTCCTGGAGCTGATATGGACACTCTGTGTGTTGGGCCATCATATGTGAATCGAGAGGTGAGTAACAAACTTTTGGGTAATTTTTTTTACCTGGTTATTTCAGGAGCGTTTTGTTCAAAATTCTTTGACTGTCTGTTTTCCAGGAAGATTTTTTTATTGTTTTGCATGATATTTTGGCTGAAATGGAAGAAGTTACTGAACTTCAACCAGTTCCAGATGCTTATGTGCCAGTAATGAAATTCAAGTTCCAGGGTATATCCATTGATCTCCTTTATGCGAGCATATCAGTTTTGGTTGTTCCACAAGTAAGTTGGAAACAATTCTTGAAGTTTGTATTATTCCCTTTTTTCCGAATTTCTATATGTGATAATACATATATTATGTGCTTTGGAAATGTGATTTGGAAAGCATAGATTATTTATTTTTAAATTGCCCTCTTGCATTGTTCTTGTGGAATAAATTGTTTACATTGGCGGGTTTGTGTTGGGTGGCTCATAAGTCACCCATTTCTTTGTTTGTTGAAGACATAAAAGGTTTTGGGAGAATTGATAAAGGCATCACTCTTTGGGATTGTGCAATAATGGCTAATTTTTGGGTTATACGAAATGAAAGGAATGCAAGGATCTTTGAAGATAGTGTTGAGTGCTTGGAAGAATTATGGGACCATATTCATTTTCTAGCATAATTTTATCATTTTGGGCTTCAATTTCTTAGGACTTTAAAGGGATTCCGGTTTTTGCTATTTTAGCGGGATGGAGAGCCTCTTGTGATTTATAGGGCTTTTGTGCGATGCGATCTTGTTCTTTTTTCGCTTTATTTTTCTACTTTTTGGTTGGATTTCTTATCCAACCATTTTTGATGTAATTTTTGATATTTTTAATCTTTTTTAATGCAAATGTTCTGTTTCCTATTTAAAAAAAAAAAAGACACTTATGACACCTATTAATTTTCATCCTAAATAAGATTTTGAATTAAGTAATTTTTGGGCAATTATGTGTGAAAACTATTTTACTCTCCCGTTCTCAATTAGCTGGGCCTTTGAGTGTTTTTTTATGTATCTTGGACGAGTCAGAACACTTACAGCTGAAATTCTATGTGTAATTTTACCGCCAGTTATGATCTCATGTTCCTTGTTTGTGTTTTGTGCCATGTCCTCTCAGTTCCCTTCTTTGTACTCGTTTATGTCTCGTTGGCGGTTCTTAGGTTGATATGAGTCTCATTCCCCCCTTTTGAAGCATATCTTTGGCAAAATCATGCTTTGTTGGTTTTCAAACACCAGTCTGCCATTACGATCTTTATTTTTTGGAAATTATTTTTCTGTAGTTTGTACTCCCTTAAGGAAATATGTAAGTATGTTGCCATCACCAAGGCATCTCTAAGTGCTCAAAGCACCTGTCTCATGAAGGTGTGTTACATACTTGTTCATATCACATGCCCTGTTCTAGTACTTTGTACTTTTGAACCGTCGCCGTGGTCATGTTTGATGAATATGACAATGATCATCGGGTTGATTTTGAGTAGTACTGTTAATCGATCTGAGCGGCTCGAGTTCAACTCCGCTCTTTTTAGCTTGTTCAAGTTGATTCATTCTGTATAATGAGCCGATTATGAACTTATTAGGATCGTTTAAAATACAAGCTGAGCCTAACCAAGTTCATTGGGCTCATTATACTATTCATGACTTTTATTTAATTTTTTTCATTGCTACTTGGTATACATGGAAATAGTATAGATTCCTAGGGTATAATGGGTAAAACTATCAAACCCAATGAAATGAATATCACATGGTGTCTGACCCAATTTAGGACTCTCTCTCTACCTTGAACCACAAACCCAGTCCCCAATTACTCTCTCTCTTCCCTATTCTTAGTCCACCTCCTTTATCGACACGGTTTTCTATCCATCTCTATGTTCTCTTTCCTTCCTCTCTGTTTTAGATGCTGGAGACTCCTCTTCCCTCACCCATATAAGCTGGGCAGTCACCTCATTTAAGGTCGTCCTGTGGATTCAATTGCAATATATGGATATGGTGTATTCTATTTATGAGTTTTGCTTCTATTTTGAATTTTTTGGTGTTACGGTTCAAGATTTGGATTTGTGTATAACTTGTGAGAAATTTATGAACTTTGATTTGAGATATGTGAAGTTTTTCAATTTCCATTTGAGATTGGTGATTTGAGACTCTGGATTTGAGATTTGTGAAGTGTGGCTTTGAGGTTTAGTCTCTGGGCTCGGTTTTGGCTCGAGCTCGACGTGAGCTTGTGTTGTGCTTAGCCTGAAGAAAATTTGGGCTCTATATCTGAGCTCTGGTCAAGCTTGGGGAACTATTCTACAACTCGAGCTGAGCTTGAGCATACTGAAGCTTGAAAATTTTTTGTTTTGTAATTTTGTGCTAGGGTGAGATCCATCATGGATAATGTAGGATGTATAGTATTAGTTCAGATTACCACCTGCATAAGTCCTACTTTTCTTGGACCTTTGAATTACACATTAAATGTGAAATGCTAACTGGTCTACTTTGTTTATTCTTATCGTAAAATTTTCCTTTTCTTTATTGATGTCTTATCTTGGGGTATCTCTTTTTGATTCTTGTTTCTCTTCTTCCCATTTTTGTTTCTACATCACATTTTTTTTTTCTTTTTCAAGAACTTGAATGACAGTGGTTTGGAAGGTTAATGTCTAAGCTTCTATGCAAGGTTCAAAGTATCAGCCAAGTCGTATCCGCCTCAGCAAGCATCGATCTGATAACGATACACGATACAAGATTATCACGAGTCAACCATGGATCGGTTCTAACTCGGGCCAACTCGGATTCAACTCGGACAAACTCAGCCTAACTCGGTCGATTCACAGAATTGTCCACCAACTTTCAAACAACAAAGAAAATGCAAAAAAAAAAGGCAAAAAAGATAAGAAATTGAATCCTAAATCAGACCCCTTTTTACCATAATAAAAACAAAACAAAAAGTTAGAACAAAATTGGACACAAACCTGAAAAATTGTGATAAATCTCCCTAATAAGAGCCCGGTTTTTACTATTTGTTCTTACTTTCTTTTTTCTTCACAGTAAGAGAAGGACCCAACATCATCAATCAACATCGCAGCGATCATCAGCATCATCGATTGATCCGGCATCATCCTCCCAGCGTGCCTTCAGCGACCAGTGTCGATTGTCAGTCCCAGACCCATCGTCTCTGCTCGTCTAAGTGTGAAAGTTGAAGAGAGTTTTTTTTGGCTCAAAATACGTGAGGCTTTGGCCTTAATAGACCCAAAAATTTATTTCCCCTTTCTTTTTGTTTTTTCAGCTTTAGTCCAATTTTTTTAATTATATAATTTTTAGTATTTATCATATAATTTAATTAGAACTTAACTTTTTAAGTTTGCTTTTGTATATATATTGATGATTTTATAGTTAAATGTACATAATGGAGAAAATACATATAATTTTTAATTAGATACATATTAAATAATTAAATGAAACTTTATAAATAGATTTTCATTTTTAAAGCTATTAAGTTAACCATATATATACACTTATATTTTTTTTTTATAATTTTTAAAAATTACAAAGTTATATCAACCTTGAATGTAGATGATAGTAAATATTTTTTGGTAGCATCCTTATTATTCTTTTTTGCAATGATTAATGTGTTAAATAATGTCTTTTAGAGATATGATGCATGGATGATGATGTTTACATTTATTACAATTTTTCTAATTTTTTCAATTTTTTTTAAGCCTTTTATATAGTGTTTTGTTCGTATCGGCCGATACTGCGCTGCGACCGATGTGTCTCAGTAGCCCGTGAGTCAAGGGTTGATACTGCGACCTTGAACCATGCTTCTATGCTGGTTTTTGGAGATACTGTCTTTGAAGTTTGAACGTTCTATATTCGATTAACTATTGTTTTTTTCTTAAACTTTTACCTTGAAATACTTATTTTTATGCTGATTGGTGTTGGTGATTAAGCTTTATAATCTTATGTTGGCAATTTTTCTCTTGGCTCTTGCATTTATAGAAGAAGGCCCTTCCCAGTCTCCATTTTTACATGATGTTTTTTAAATTCAGAGTTTTATGTTTTTCCTGATCTTTGAGAAGGGGAAGAGTATGTTGTCCCATCCTAGTCTAGCTGGCAATTTCATGGGAAAAAAAGAATTATAATACTGCTCTCTATTTTCCATGGAATATGACTTTAAAAATTGATGGAAGAACTGTTGAGATTGAAACTGTGCTTGCTTCTGGCTCATACTGATAATGTTCATATAGGACATTTTGCATTTGCTATGGTTGGCGTATCCGAACACTTCTTAGATGGTTGATATGCTTGTGCTAAAAATTTGGCATCTTATGGTTGCTGAGAATTCATTGATCCAGCGTTTTCATCTGCGGCTTCTTATACAAGTTTCATTGTCATTATTATTGTGGAACAATTGTGTGAACAGGACTTGGACATCTCACATGATTCTGTGCTGTACAATGTTGATGAGCAAACTGTTCGAAGTCTTAATGGATGCAGGGTTGCAGATCAAATACTTAAACTAGTTCCAAATGTTGAGGTGAATAGGCAACATCCTTTTGTCTTTGGCAATGTATTATGTATGTGGATTTGCATTTTTTAATTCTTCTAAAAAATGTAGCACTTCCGTACGACGCTCAGATGTCTGAAGTTTTGGGCTAAAAGGCGTGGTGTTTATTCAAATGTAAGATAGCATCCCTCACTTTTCGTTGGTTTGTTGATCCTCTCATTTTAATATAGTAAAGGGAATTTTCATCTTGATGAGTTTTGATTCCTTTTTTTTGTGTTCCTGCATATATAGGTTACAGGATTTCTTGGTGGTGTAAATTGGGCTCTTTTAGTTGCTCGGGTATGCCAGCTTTATCCCAAAGCGATTCCCAGTATGCTGCTTTCACGTTTTTTTAGAGTTTATACGCAATGGCGTTGGCCAAATCCTGTGATGCTGTGCCCCATAGTAGAGGATGAACTAGGGTTTCCTGTGTGGGATCCCCGTAAGAACCCTTGGGACCGTAGTCATCATATGCCAATCATCACTCCTGCATATCCTTGCATGAACTCCAGTTATAATGTCTCAACAAGTACTCTCCGGGTTATGGTAGACCAGTTCCAATTTGGTAACAAAATCTGTGGGGTAAGACTTTAATGGCTAACTTTTACTTTTGTTCTCCTCAAGCTATCTTTGTTCGATTCGTAATGTCTTGGACATCTATTTCTCTCTCCATGCAGGATGTTGAATTGAACAGAGTGCATTGGAAAGCTCTGTTCGAGCCTTATCTTTTCTTTGAGGCATACAGAAACTATCTGCAGGTCGACATTGGTGCAGCAGATGATGATGATTTGCTTGCTTGGAAAGGTTGGATTGAATCCCGGTTTAGACAACTTACTTTGAAGGTACAAAGTTGACCATCTGGGTAGTTTGAGAACAGATAATTTATTTATGATTAATTTCAAGCATAAATTGATAAAAGATTTTTTTTTTCTGGTTTTTATTTTTGAAAATTTTGCTTCTAATTTGCATTTTGCAGATAGAGCGTGATACATGTGGGATGTTGCAGTGCCATCCTTATCCAAATGAGTATGTAGATACGTCCAAGCCGTGTCCACGTTGTGCTTTCTTCATGGGATTGCAGAGGAAAGAGGGAGTCAAAGTTCAAGAAGGGCAGCAATTTGATATACGTGGTACTGTTGATGAGTTTAAGCAAGAGGTAAATATGTACATGCTTTGGAAACCGGGGATGGAGATATATGTTTCTCATGTACGAAGGAAGCAAATTCCTTCATATGTTTTTCCCGATGGGTATCAACGGCCAAGAACATCAAAGCACTCAACCCATCATGCTGATAAAACTTCTGAGAATGATGCCAAAGGCTACAGATCTCCATCTGAAGGAAGGGAGATCAAGAGGAAACAGGGTGATGAAACTGCCTATGAGAAGCTAGACAATCCAGGGAAGCGGGCCTCTATAAGCCCACAACACCCAGGATCTGTTTCTCCTGAAAGGTCATCTGGGGGGCCATTGGGGAGTGGAAAAAGGACCATGGGTAATGATGTGCGATTGGGCGAACTTGATAATCGTAATCCTAGTAGTACAATTGTACGGAAGTTTTTAAATGCCTCTACTTCGAAGGGGGGAACAAAGGAGTTGGAGGCAAAAGAACTTGTTGCAAGAGGCTCTCCCACACAGGAGTTGCTTGTTGAATGTGGGGTAATGTGTGGAAAGACTCTGGAAGCATGCCTTATTGGATCAAATGAGGACATAGAGGGAATGCTGAAGCAGATAGACTGTGTTGTTCAGGATAATAAACAGATTGTTGAACCGAGCGGCAAAAGTGTAGTGGGATCTGATTCCAGAACTCCAAATCTCATATGCAAGGTGAGTTTATTCCCTTGAGGATTTTGGGTTAAGAAATGTAGCAGATGGCAGTGAGAAAACCGGAAATTTTGAAGATAGTGAGAGCAAAGGATACTTGCAGGATGGTGTAGGTGTTGCAGATCAACATTCACTATTGGGAAATGGATGTTTGAGTGGAAGCGGAGTTTCAGGAGGGGGCCTGGGAGAAAAATAGAGGTTGTGTACCTGAACCTTTGTTCTCTTTTGTACCAGTCTATTTTTCTATACCATGCATATTATGAGGGTAAATTGCACTAGTGATCCCGAAGTTTGCCATTAGTCACTCATTAGTCTTTAAGGTTTCAATTTTGTCAATTTAATCACCAAAGTTTACATGCTGAAGAAATGTGGTCCAGGGCACTGCCTACCTTAATCAGAAGCGGAAAAACCTTGCTAGCTGGCGTGTGACTGCTATTAAGGGTATTTCTGTCGTCGTGGCTGCTAGACAAAGGGTATTAACCTATATACACAATATATATCATAAAATCTCTCTTCTAATGTCGACCCTCTCACCGTTTGATCCATCCCCCTCTCACTTCTTTCTTACTCTACAAATGAGGAATCAGAATTTGGTTTTGTGGCTGGGTGTATTTTGTGCAGAGAGAAGGGTAGAATTAGAGGGAGAAAGAACCAGTGTGTATGTCGTTTAGGGTTCAATTTCTGGTAGCGGTGGTGGTATATGATCGGGTTGGTTTGGTGACAGAGGTGGTGGTTTCACTGGGATAGTGCTGGTTGGTGGTTGGGGACTGTGGTGAGAGGAAGAGAGACTGGATTCTGTGTAGAGAGATAAAATTGAGTAGAGAGAAACAGGTGCTCTGGCGGTGAAAGAATGGCATGGAGATAGAAATATGCATGTTCTATGCAAAGAGAGACGGAGAACATTGGGGGGAGTGATAGATAGAGAAAGAGATAGTGCTTGTGTTATTAGATTCAATTTTGGCAGCGGTGGTGGTTTGACTAGGGTAGGGCTGGTGGTTTGGTGATAGAGGTGGGCTTTTTGAATAGGTGAGAGAGAGAACTAGAGATGTGTGCAAGAGATTTTGAGAATGTGTTGTGTGGGAGAGTGAAGAAGAAGAAGTGTGTTTGGACCATGTATAATGTTCAAATTATGAATAAGCATGTTTGGATGAAGGGAGTAATGAAAAATGACAAATACATTGGCCCTGCTCGGACCCAATAGTAGCTGTAATCTTGTGCACCAAGATGTCCTTATTCTACCTCTAATTGGAACACGTGCTAAGCATGCCATGTTTCCATCTCTAGTTTAAATGACTGTTAATGGATGAGATAACATTGCTTCAGTGCGTGAAGTTTGAAGACTGAAATTGAGAAAATTGGAATTTTGAGTAACAAAGACCGAGTAGGGGCAAGCCTTAGGGACCATTAGTGTAATTTAGTACTGTTTGTTATTTTTATAGAGATGAATGCTATTTTGGAACTTGTTTGAAAAATTCTTGAATTGCAATATTTTTGATTTTGTAAGTATGTCGAGAGATGTTCGTGGCTTTCAAGTAGTAATACTAGGACCCAATGACTCATGGTTCAGTTTTGTTAGAGGATCTTATGATTTGAAGATCGAGACTATCACATGAATTTGGCACTTCATCTCATATTACTCGTTTCCCTTGCATGATGATTTTTTTGTTTAACATTATTGTTCCTCTGTCAATCACATTTTTAATTATCCCTTGATCAATTTAATTGTTTGCACAGAAGATCTCCTAACTGTTGCATACATGGTGGTTGGTCCTGCACCACTATCCGTGCTACATTCCCAGTTAGTGTGCTTAAGAACCTGACCATGTTTTCTATATGAGGCTTGGAGTCATTAATCTTCACCTTGTTTATTCCCTCTAATATTTTTATGGGTACAAACTTACCCTCCAGTTTTCTATCTGATTTTTTTTTTATAGATAAATAGTACATTCGGGATGGTAATGGATGCAGAAGCCGGTGATTAGGCATGTTTTCTCTAAACCCTAAGTACCCATGATTTGATTCATGATATCTTTAGACTGTCTTGTTTGGTTGTTTGTGTGGCTCTTTTATTGCAGGTTTGAAATCTGGGGAGGTGAAATATTCAATGGGATCAATGTTTTTGAAGGATTTGAGGCAGGCTCTGTTGGTGGGTGTCTTGTGAATTACCGTCGTGTCTTGTTGTTCAGGGGTGGCAGTTTATCTTGTGGAGTGGGAGTGGGGAGGCAGCGATATGGACTTGTGCATCACTGTGTCATTTTGGTGTCGTGGAGGTGTTCTATGCAGTGCAGTCGAAGCTTGCAAGCATTTGCAAGTAGCCATCAGATGAGACCTTCAGAACTTTCCGGATTTGGTGGCAGGCTAAGCTATTTTCCTACTACCATGAAATTTTCTGCTGCTTTTTTTGTTAACGGTAATTGAAAAAAGATGGGAGAAGAAAACATAAACTGCGCAGACATGAATATTTTGTCTGTGTGATTTGAGTTGTAAGAGATGGCAACTTCATCTCTTTTAGGTTTGAGATATCTGTTAAACCTTTGTATTCTGTACACTTTTTTTTCCAACAACTACTCTCTCTTTCTCTCTCTCTGGCTTTTGCTAAGACTCCCATTTCTATTTTTTCTTTCATGCTACCTTTTTCGGCAATTGGTAAAAATGCCCTTCAGTGCAGAACTCTTTTGTTAGATATATGTTTGTAATGGACTAATTTTGCGGAATTCATTATAAATTTCAATCTATTATATAGTCATGGTGTTATAAAAATTGACGATCCGAAAGTGTTATCGAGGGGAGGAGATCAAGTGAAGGAGATCAAGTGATAAAGTTACATCATTCACACCCACGGAACGACATCTTTATATGGAGCAATTATAAAAAATTCTCAGAGTGCACCAAGAAAGATTAATTGTTTCAAATTGCAACCTCAAATAAGTGAAAAATGTTACAATTTGATCCACCACCCTATTTCTGTTTAGGTGTTCATCTACTTTATGATTATATTCAAGGGTTTTACGGTCACAATAATTTCCATTGGACCTAAGATTTGTCATCGTAGTTGCATAAAAACCCTAAATCACTTGTGACTTGGGGGGGGGGGGGCAAGATATAGAGAGATCAAAAAGGAGAAATGCAATTAGATTGTATTTGGGTTGATTCTCGTTTTTGATCTTCTCTTTCATCTTGATAGTAAAACCTTTGCATATAATTATTTTGCAGGTGATCACAATACAGAGGAATGCTTTAACAGAAATAAGTTGGTGGACCAAAGTGCAACTTTTTTACTTCTTTAAGAGTACAATTTGGGATAAGGGATTGTTTGTTTGATTTTTCAAAACTCTAAAACAATGAAACAATATTTGATTTAAATTTTTGTTCTCTAATTTTTGGAAAAAAGAGGGAATTGACTTGTTGCAAGTTATTTTTTGCAAAAACTTTGAAAACAAGGAAAATATGTTACTGTTCATTAAATTCCTTCATATAAAAACATTTTTTTTTTCTCCAGCCCGATGGACAACCTAGTCTTTCTCTCTCTCTCAACTCTCACAGTCGATTGCAATAAACAACTTCAGCAAATTGAAGCAACTCTAGCTACTATGTATCGAAGCGAAGGAACTCTAGTGAATTGAAGGAACACTTCAAATTTGGGTTGTTTTAGATTTGCTTCAAATCTAGGTTGCTTAAGATCTGGATTGCTTCAAATTTGATCTTCGACGATAGAGTTGTTTCAAATCAGACTTGGATCATTTTTTTTTACAAATATGATGTATTTGGGTTATATCTAAGCATTTTTTCACTTTTTTTTTTGTTAATGATTTGGGTGTATAGGATTCTGTGTGTGAATTTTTGATTTTGGTATGTTGAAGCGAGTGTAATGGTGTACGTTAAGGTAGATTTTTTTTTCTTTTTTTCTTTTTATTAAGTTTAATATAGTAGAATTTTTTGTTCTTTCGTCTGTGTCTCGTTTGCTATCTGTCTCATCTTCTCCGGCAAATGTGGGTGTATTTGCTGTGTGAGTGTGTGGGTATATTTGTTGTGTGTTGGGTGGAGATTGAAAGGAGATAATGGAGAGAAAGAAAGACCGGGAAAGATAGAGAATGGAGATGAAAATTGGGGGGATTTGTGAATTATTGTCCAAATAGTTTTTTAATTTTTTGTTTTTTAAAAATATATAATTAAACAGGTTTTGTAATATAAAAAAATCAAAATATATTTTCTTAAAACTCTTCCTAAAAACTATTTTCGGATATCTTTCCCAAAACTCTTTACAAGTAATGTTATATAGATTTAAAAAATAGATTTAAAAACAAGATTGAAAACTAGTTTGGATATGTTTTCAAAAACTAGTATCTGAAAACAGTTTTTGAAAAGAGTTTTGAAAAATTGGTTTTGATATTTTTTGAGATAAAAAACTTGTTTGGTTAGATGATTTTAAAAACAATTTTATAGTACAGAAAATAGTAAAACTTGTTTGGACAACCTAAGTTATTTTTAGTATATAATATAATATAAATTTA
>CM042186.1:39208446-39221468 GCA_023539305.1 Ilex asprella | reverse complement strand
ATATATATATATATATAAAGAGAGAGAGAGTGGAAAAAAAAAGGAATGAAGAAATTTGTTATTAAGGAGACTCGAAGGGAAGACCTCATTAAAGTCCAAGATTATTCTCCTTGTTTTCAAAATTTTCAAAGAAAACTCTGAAAACAAGTTAAACTTGTTTTTTGTTTCTTTGACTCAATTCTCATTTTTTCCGAAAATTTTGAGAACAAAAATGCTAAACAAACAGCATCTCTTTATTTTTAGAGATCGGAGAACAAAAAACAGTTTTACAAAACATAACCAAACACTCCCTACACTTTCCAAACATTATTTTTGGATATCTGAGTTACATTTCCTTTATAAGGTAAAACCTTCAGAGTGCAGAGTGGACTTGATTTCTTCAAGCTGGCACAAGTTATTTTTGGCCTTGCATTTGCAGATCAACACCATGGCTTCATGACTAGCCAGAACATCATACCAGGCGAATCAAATTATCCTCATCTCCATGCGAGACCTTACTAGTACGCCTGTAGCTGTATAGATACTTATCACCATCACCGCTGAGGAGTGGAGCAACATCGTACTCGTGTCCCGCCTTTTTCCCTTCATCACCCTCCACAAGATTGCATCGATGAAGAATCTGCAAAACTTCTTTCATGGAAGGCCTATTAGATGGCAATGTGCTAGTACAAATGAGACCCAGTTTGAAAACAGTGGTCATTTCTTCTAAGTGACATGGTTCCTTGATCTCCTCATCTATTGCATCAGTTGTGAGCTTGTCCTCTCCATAGTGCCTCCACGCCCATTCTGCTAGGCTTGTGTGCTCATCTCCATCACTGGCTTCCCTTCCAGTCACTAGTTCCAAGAGCACTACTCCAAAGCCGTAGACATCTATCTTCTCATTCACTTTTGTTGTGTAAGCATACTCTGTAACCAATGAAATGGATGAAGCTTTTTCATTAGAGAGGAAATGAAGCATGATGGAGTCGTGTATAGATTCTACTTATTCATACACTAGCTTATCAAAAATGGAAAAGAAAAAAAAAAATCTTCTAGGTAAATGAAAATGTCAAAGTTTTAGTTATAAGTGTTTGATACTATCACAACCCGCATATTATTCGAGCTAGCAAGTCCCGTTATTTTGAGGTATGTATTGAGAATTAGTCAATCCTAGCCGTTGGTTCGTGTCGATGGTGCATGAAGAAGAGTCTACCCTTTAAAGTTAGGTCATGAGTGAGATTAGTTGAGGTACGTATAAACTAATGATCCTGATATCCCGACTGTTCAAACAAAAAACAGAAGAAGAAGAGTCTGTAATGAAAATGTGGTCTTACCTGGAGCAAGATAACCAAAGGAGCCGGCAATGGCAGACATGGTGTTAGGCTCACCCTCCTTCACCAAAATCTTGGCCAAACCAAAATCAGCAATTCTCGCCTTGAACTCCGAATCCAACAGTATGTTGCTAGACTTCACGTCTCGATGAATGATAGGAGGAGAGCAGTCATGGTGCATATAAGCAAGCCCTTGTGCAGCTCCGATGGCAATTCGCAGCCTCGCCGGCCAATCCAAAGCTACACGATGATCGGAACTATTCACCAGCGACGGCATCTTCCTCTTCTTCCCATGTAGCCACCGGTCGAGACTCTGATTCTCCATGAATTCATACACTAAAAGCTTTGAATCTGCACTCGAAATGCAGCACAGCAATTTTACTATGTTCGAGTGTCGAATCGTACCTAGAATTTCAATTTCTGCTAGAAATTCTTTCTCAAGAGTGTGATCCAATTTTCTGTTGCTCCAAATCCTCTTAACGGCGACGTATTCGCCGGATCGGTTGACGGAAATTCGATATACCTTGCCGGATCCGCCACTTCCGATCATGTTATTCTCCGTCAAACTTGATAAAATGTTCACCTCCGTGAAATCCAATCTCTGGAACGAGGTTAATTTCCAAGTTGCGATGTCTCGTCTGTGTTTCTTCCTCCGGTAGTCTCTGATCACGAAGAATGTGAAGGAAATGGTGACTATGAATACAGCCACCGCAAGGACTAAAATTATGGCGAGAGTTTTTGAGGACAAATGGTTCAAGTCGCGGATTTTAGCATAACAATTTGGAAGATTTGAAATTGAATTGGTGGCACAGAGATTGGGATTGTTCGAGAAACTGTTTTCATAGGCCATGTTATCGAATTCATTTGGGATTTTCCCGGAAAGTTGGTTGGAGGACAAGTTGAGAGTTGTTAGTCTCAAATGGCCTAATTCAGGTGGGATTGGACCGGAAAATTGGTTTTGGGATAGGTCGAGGTCGAGAAGGTCCGGTAAAGAACCGATCGCCTGAGGAATTGGCCCGGAGAGTTTGTTTCTAGCCAAGTTCAGAGTAATTAGCGATTGCCAAGAAATGATTTCCGATGGAAGTGAACTGGAAAGTGAATTACCATCAAACATGAGAGTGATAAGCTGAGAAAGACTGGTCAGTTCCACCGGAATCGAACCGGAAAAAAGATTGTTGCTGGCCTTCAATACCATCAGACTCGTCCAAGAAGATACGCCGGTCGGAATTTGACCGGAAAATTTGTTGTTACTGAGCTCCAACCTCGACAAATTCCATGCTACGTTGCTCGGAAGCTCGCCGGAAAATGAATTATGACTCAGCATTAAGCTTGTTAAATTCGGCGATGTCCAAAGACCTGAAGGAATGTCGCCGGAAATATTGTTGTTATAAAGCTGAACTGTGCGGAGACTGTCACAATTGCCAAGCGATTTTGGCACTTCTCCGGTGAGATTATTGGAGAAAGCAACTAAACCAAACAAAGTCCCTCCGGCGCATAGGTTGGCCGGTAACTGACCGGTGAACCCATTTTCGGATACCTCAAATGCTTCAAGCTTCGAATGAAGGCCTAATTCAGCTGGTAAGTCTCCACTCAGATTATTTCTGAAAGCCCGAAAGTTTTTCAGGGTTGGAATTAGGCCTATATTTTGGGGGATTTGCCCAAAAAACTGATTTGAAAATAGATTCAAAAGCTCCAATTGCTGTAACTTTCCGATTGCCTCCGGTATTGTTCCGGTCAAATTGTTCATTGAAATATCAATCTGGGTCAAATTCAGTGACTCGATCACTGACGGAATTTCACCGGTCAATCTGTTACTGTACAAAATTACAATACTCAAATTCTTCAGCAAGAACAATCCACTTGGAATTCTTCCCTGCAAGTTGTTCATAGACAGATCCAAGTGCTCAAGTCTCGCAAGATTCACCAAACTTTCCGGTATATCGCCCACCAAATTCGTCGCCGCCATCCACATATACGTCAATTTCTTCATCTTTCCGAACGCCGGCGGTATTTCCATGGGTATAAACTCATTATAAGCCATACCCAGTTCTTCAAGATTGGATAAATTTCCGATTTCCGCCGGAAAAGTGCCATTCAACAAGTTTTGGAACAAGTACAGAGTCTGCAACTCCGGCAAATTCCCTATCGCCGGTGGGACGTTACCGGTGAAGTTGTTGGCGCCTAGATTGAGGTACTGAAGAGCTGGGAGCCGGTCAATATCAGCTGGAATAGGACCCACAAAGTTGTTCTGAGAGAGGTCCAAGTATTGAAGCTTTGAGCAATTGTACAGAACTGTAGGGAAGTTTCCGGGAATGTAATTGAGACTAAGGCTGAGAAAAGAGAGGTTTTCGAGGTCACAGATGAACTTTGGGATTTCTCCGTTGATGTTTTTTTCTGGGAGGATTATTCCGGTGACGTTGCCGTTGCCGTTGCCGGAACATCGAATCTCCGGCCAACTGCAAGGTGAGGATGTGGAGTTCCATGACTGGATCAACGGTGGGTTACCCCACTGCTCTTTAAGGTTCAGTAGGATTGCCCGTTCAGCGGTGGAAAATTGTGAATTTACATTTGAGGGTAGGAGACCGAGAAGAAGAGGAAGAAAAAGGAGAGTGGTTTTTGGAAATGATGGGGTTATTTTGGTCATTTCATACAGTTCAGGTCACCGAAGTTATGAAGGGGTGTCTGTTTCCCGGGAAAATGGTGGGGGTAAAACTACCGGATATGTTTTGAATTTCCGGTGAGGTTCTTGGGCGGGGTGTTTGGTTTATAAGAAGTTGTGGGCATGAAAGGAATTTGGTAGTGGGTGAATTTACGATTTTACCACTGAAAATGACGTGGATTATGTGTAGTCAAAGGTGAGTTTCAATCTTATACGATTGAGACTGGTGTTTTTATGATATCAGTGGATCCAACTACTAACCCCTTGACTACTTGAGAGATGTGGGCAAATGAGCACACTTTCATCCCAATGAATATCATGTAAAGCATTTCTTTAAAACCTTTATTTATTTATTTTTATTAATTTTTTGCAAAAATATAACTTCATCATAAAAACCAAAATCCCCAAATAATAAAAAAAACATATACAAAAATTGCCATGTAAATAAGACAATCACGGAGGTTAACAGTTGACTTAATGACTACTACTCTGATGTTAAATTTTAAAATCGTAAGTTCCAATCTCATTAACCCGTTCATTATAATAGTGTTGGACAAAAATAAGACGTTCATGTATGTTCATACCTATTATATATACAATTTGAAATAAAAGAATAAATCAAGTTAAAAAAAAAACAAGTAAAAAGTGAACATGCAAGAGCAAACTTTATTTAGAAAAAAAAATTAATTTAATTAATAAAATCAATTTCTGTCCAATTTGTTTGTTTGGTTGGTTATTTTGCTTAAATGTAATTGTTGAGAACTGATGCATGTGACTGGAATCTATTACCAATCTATCCCAAAAATCAAACTTTATTATCAATCTACTGCCGTTTTAAATTTATTTACCAAACTACCACTGTTTTAAAAGCGGATGTACGAAATACGTCTTTACCGAAAAAGCGGATGTACGAAATCCGCTTTCTGTTGAAAGAGTATATGTCAAATCCGCTTTTTTGGATCAAAAAATTGTAGTGTAATTTAAAGAAAGCGGTAATACCAAATCCGCTTTTATTGGAAAGCGGAAGTACCAGATCCGCTTTTCATTTAGTTCTTTAAATTGAAAGCGTGTTTTGTAAGTCCGATTTCGTTTGACTACTCAACGTCCCAGGGCCCCCTTTCTGTTATTTTATTACTTCGCCTATCTCACCTCTCTTCTCTCTTCGCTCTTCTTCTTCTCTGTGGAAGCTCTGTTTCGCCTTTCTTCCCTCTTCACTGTTTCCTCCTATTTCTTCCATTATTGTGTCTGATTTCGTCATCCCTAAGCTTAGCCCTTATAATGTACAAACCCTACCGATGAAATCCAAGCGTAGCCGTAGCTTTTTCTAAATCATGAGCCCTTGCTGCTTCAACTTCATTGCTAAATCTACCTGCTTGAACAAAGAACATGAAACTGTAAAAGCAACTGCTCAAAATTACAGCATACTTCAAAAATAATACAAATGGGAAATGATTACACTCTATACTTATTGCAAAGTGGACGTAGCTTTCACTCACCCAAATATACTGCAAGAAATAACAACATGAAATCACAATAAGAAAACTACAGGTCCTTTCAACAATCATTTTATTAAAATCATAACATATTAGAAGCTAAAGCAACAAATCTTGGCATTGTAAACTCCACCTGAGCGGCCTTTTGGTTTCATAAGTCCATTATGATATACAAACTCTACTTGACAGAAGTTTTTCTTATGTCACTTTACATTGTTTGGGAATCTAAGGATTGCTTTTATACACTTTGAGTTTAACAATATTGATGGTGAGAAATTTAAACTTGTGTCGCAAAGTTGATAGTGGAACTCTTTTTTAGATAGATGAGAAGAATGTGGACTTATTGGGGAAAACAAACTTGGATCAAATTGCTAAATTGAAATACAAATCGTTGACATTAGATTTACAAATCGTAGGGTTTGTGCATTATAAGGGCTAAGCTTAGGGATGACGAAATCAGACACAATAATGGAAGAAATAGGAGGAAACAGTGAAGAGGGAAGAGAGGCGAAACAGAGCTTCCACAGAGAAGAAGAAGAGCGAAGAGAGAAGAGAGAAGAGAGGTGAGATAGGCGAAGTAATGAAATAATAGAAAGGGGGCCTGGGACGTTGAGTAGTCAAATGAAATCGGACTTACAAAACACGCTTTCAATTTAAAGAACTAAATGAAAAGCAGATCTGGTACTTCCGCTTTCCAATAAAAGCGGATTTGGTATTACCGCTTTCTTTAAATTACACTACAGTTTTTTGATCCATAAAAAACGGATTTGACATATACGCTTTCAATAGAAAGCGGATTTCGTACATCCGCTTTTTCGGTAAAGACGTATTTCGTACCTCCGCTTTTTAAATGGAAGCGGATTTCGTACATCCGTTTTTAAAACAGCGATAGCTTGGTAAATAAGTTTAAAATGACAGTAGATTGATAATAGAGTTTGGTTTTTGGGGTAGATTGGTAATAGATTCCATGTGACTGTGAGTCCCCACCAAAAGCTAACCTCAAGGATTGTCAACTGTTCAAGAGAGCTCATTTTAGACTAGTAAAACTCTTGACTTAGAAATAAATATTTAATGTAACGATTACACCACAATATTTTATTTCGATAATTGACGGGTATACATCGAACTAGAGATTGTATAAATTCGAGATGATTAAATTTGATACTTTAAGAGAGAAAATACTTATATTTTACTTAATACAACAATATTAGTTTGAGTTCACGATCTTAAAATTTAAAAGTAGAACGACGGTTTTTAAGCAAACCACTACCTTGATCTTTTTTTTTTTTTTTTGAAGGCAGACAAAAAATACTATGAATTATAACAAGAAATGAGAAGAACGAAAGGAGTTGACCAGTCGGCAGATTCACCGAATGTCACCCAATTCCGTTTGGCATTGTTAGGAGTTTGTGGGCCTGCCGATCTAGAAGCTAATCTCCTAATCAGCCTCGTGCTTATTGTAGGAACCTCAGTATCTTTTACTGTCTCCCGGCTTTTTATTTTTTATTACAAAAAACTCTTCAAGGTAAGGTTTCATTATACTCACTTTTACGCTGCCGATTGGCATGCAATATTTTTTTTTTATTTTTTTATACTATAAATAAGAGTGTCAAAATTAATTTATGCGTATTTTTATTATTTTTCTTTAGATCCGATTAAATACAAATAATTCACTCTGGGATTAGGAAATTCATGAGAAATAAATTTCTCTTTGTCTAACCCTAAAGGAATTGTCAAATTTCAAATTCAAAAAATTTGGGTTCATAGCTCATTTTTATCCCTAATGAGCAGTTGTTGGAGTTTCACACAATAATGCTTCACAAAAAAGAATAAGATATAAATAAAAATAGAATGAACTTGAAAATTCAATGAAATGTGTACATCACTATTCAAATATTTGACAACAATTAGGATTAAGTGTTATAATAACATTGAAAATCTATTTTAAAAGGGAAATCTAAAAGTGAAATCTAAGAACATGTGACCAATACCCAACACTTATGGCCCGAACCTCTACTCCTGCATTAGGACTCGAGCTCAATCCCAACCCCGAACCCAAGGCTAGGGACCTAACCCTAGTTCACATGATGCAGGGCCTAGACCCCAACTCCCATCTTGGGACTTGAACCTGATCTCGACTCCAAACCCAAGACCTAGCCTTGAAACCCATACTTAGACCTATTCCAAACCCTAACTTAAAACTCTAACCCTAACCCCTATGCGGAACCAAGCTCAACCTCGGACCTGACCTTATATTTGGACTCGGACCTAACCTAGATGATGACCTCAAATGTTGACCTTGGACTGGACCTTGACTTAAATCAAACATTGGACCCTAGATTCTAATCTCAGACTTGGACCTAGACCCCCTGACTCCAACTCGGACCCCAAACTTGTTGCCAAACCTGGACCCTTACCTCGCCCCCAATACCCCAAATGAGTTGGAGTTGGAGTTGAAGTTGAATTTGGAGTTAGAGTTGGAGCTGAGGTAGGTGATAGTGGTGGTCAAGAGTGATGATGATAGCAAGTGGTGGTGGTTTGTAATTGGTAATACCACCTTATTTTAATGAATGACTAATCTTACAATGGCGGAATTAAAAATCTCATCCCATGGTAGTGCGAATGAATTTTTAGTACTACATACCAAATACTTGAATGTCCATTGTTTAATAATGGCCATTCTATTCACATGCTCTATTACCACCAACCAAACGAAGTATAATAGAGTAAATTCCAAATACTTTCAATCAACTGCTAATCATAAATATCGGTTAAAATTAGAAAACACTCGCGAACGTTGAATTAAGATATTCAAATTTACAGTTTATCTCAAAGTAATTTTATCCCAACAGACTTCTGTATAGTGTCGTCAACATATTCTATACATGCATTTTTACCGATGAAGAGTTATCAATTCAAAATATGATGGAAAAACCACAAGTGCTACTTTTTCACAAAAACTATTAAGACTCATCATATTTCAATTAGGACTATCATATTTATTTTTGAAAATTTGTTGCCATGAAGTCCTAAATTCCATTAGAGTATATTGGACTCCAATTTTTCTCCTCTCATAAAAATATCATTTACATTATTGCTAATAATTATATATAAGTTTTAATTTAGTTAAATTCATATCTTCTTATATTTGAAAAAATAAATTATATTATTATATGACAGTGCTTCTACTCTTTACTATAAAGTTTGGCTACATTTGCTCTATAAATTAATCATTATTTTAGCTCTCTAAGCATACAAAAGAATTTAGTTTCAAATAAATGAAAATTGGATATAACATCATATGCAAAAATGTAATGGATTTTTCATGAGAAGGGTAAAATTGGACTAAAATATATGGTTGATGGAATGTAGAACTTCATAGGAATAAATTGTCAAAAATAAGATGTAATTGTACTATTAGAAATGTGATAGAACATTGATATCACTAGATAATTACTTCTTTTGGAGCTACAACATAATGAGTTTTTTTGGGGAGAAAAATATTGCTTATTGAGGATTTTGTTTACTATGATTTGTCAAATTCGATATGAACTTAGTAAATATGGGTTTATGAGTTCGCAATATAAATGGATTGACTTGTCAGACCCGGTTAACAAATAAGTAAACACAAGTACGATGAAACACAACTTACATAAGACTATGGATATGTTGGATACTAGTTAAATAAATTTTGATATGACATAACTAGTCCTAAGGAACCGACGAGGACGATCAACTGAATTTTTGCAATTTTTTTTACATCATTTGTTAAAAATATTTCATAATTAACAACTAACATTGTATCATATTTTTTATTTATTAATTACTCCTAAAGACCTTCCCAAAAGATTGTTTTCTCTAGATCTAATTTCTAGATCCATTACTATTCTCTTTTCTAGATGGATGCTAGTCACTGAAACGAAATTAAACTTAGTAGAAAAGAGAAGCAAAAGAGGCTTTTGATTTCTCCATTAAATGAAAAGGACAGGAAAGAACAAGAAAAATACTTTTGATTTTTGAGGGGTCTGTTTCTAAACAAGCTTTTCAAACGACTACTTTCTTTTTTTTTTTGGGTCTGAGGTTTGGGGAGAGGGAAGGAGAAGGAAGAGTCATGATGCACAAATTGAACTCGTGTAATATCAACAGTCGAATGTATGAAGATGTGTAATTAATAAGACAATAAATAAAACAATCAATGATAAAACAGTAAATAATGAGTCAATACACAAATATATAGTGGTTCAATCCGGATGACCTACTCCACTCTCAGGAAACGACACGACAACAACGACTCTTTATTGATAAATAGAGTAACAAAGAGAAAGCTCCAGGAGATGCATGCTCATGGAGCGGTACAATAGGTCGAAGAGAAAAGGCATGTGTATAGGGAGGTGTCTTGGGAGATGTATCTCTCCATGTGGAGATAGCTTATCATACGAGGTGAGGCGGTGAGGTAAGACGGTGCCGTGAGTGTGAGGACACTACTTCTTTGGAAAGGATAGTTACAAAAGACAAATACAATTAAGGTAAGATTGATCTTCATGAGTGTATATTCCGATAATCTTTCTCTCATGTGCTCTTATCTACCCGGACTTTTTGAATATTGGACTGGATTAGATTGATAAAGTGGACTTGAGCTGCCTTTTAACGGACTTAAATTTGTTTGATTTATTGAGTCTAATCTAATTAAATTTGTGCTCGTCAAAGAGTATTGGGTGAAAACCCGCAATCACCTGTGACGAAAATGATTCTTACCACTAGACCACTTTCGCATCTAGTCAAAAAAAATTAAAAAATAGCAGCCTCCGCTGCGAAGATCTTTTCAGTAGTGGTTCCACAATTATCATTAAACCTGCATGTAGCTAGCCTCTAAGAAAAGTCAACTTTACGTCGATTTAAGGACCAAATTCTTTAAATTTTGTCAAGTTTAATCATTCGTAGCTAAATTTAGTACATCTAACTGGTAAATTTTTATGATTAAACTTGATAAAAAATGATAAAATTTAAAACTGATAATATATAAATTCTTAATTTGGGAGCAAGTATTTGTGGGAGATTGGGCTTGAGTAGTCAACTCTAGAAGCAATTTCTTATTGATACTGATCTCAATTTGGATAACCATAGCAGAAAGAAGATCTCAAATTGATACTAGTGAAGTGATTCTTAATTAGCTTTTGGAATAGTCAAATTAAAGTTCATATTATAATCCAAACTTACCCCACTTTAAGGAGGAAAATGACAGTTTACACCCCACAAAAGATTAAAAAATTCTCAATTTGCACCTTCAAAGATCAATTGTTTCAAATTGCACCCTCAATTAAATTAATTGGCACTAATGTGACCCCAACTGTAACGTTCATTGCCATTTGACAGCCACGTGAGACAAACATGAAAAGGAAAAATGTCATAATCTAACAAACGTCATCCCGTACGTTTTACGTGACTATCAATTTGATGAAAATTTCAATCACAACCATTACGTTCATGATGATTTTTATTGGATATACAAGCACATAAGATGCATGTGAAAAGGGGAAGCACCATAGTTCGACAAAAGTCATCACGCTCATCTAACGTGGCTAACAATTTGACGAAAATTGCAACGAACATCATTGTTGGAGTCACATTGCTGCTAATTAATTTAATTAAGGGTGCAATTTAAAATTATTGATCTTTGAGGGTGTAAATTAATTTTTTAGATTAATTACACTGAAGGTCCCTAAAGTATGAGATCTGTCTCATTTTGATCCCTAATATTTCAATTGCATCATTTTAGTCCCTCAAACCAAATTATTCTTTTTGTCTATATTTAAATATTATGTCACAAGTTTATAAGAAAAAAATATTAGCAATCTAAACGTTGTCTACTTGAGGAACCATATAGAAATATATTCATTACTTCGGAGACCAAAATGATGCAATTATAAACTTGACTACATGTATAATTAAAATGAGAAAAATTTCATACTTTGAGAATCTCCCGTATAATTAACCCTAATTTGTTTTAATCTGTTGGGGGTGCAAACTGCTATTAACCCCACTTTAAGGGTACTATTCGTATGAATCTGCAAAGGTGACATGCTAGCTCAAAGCTTCAAGCTAATTTTCCCTAGTAAGAAACCACCTTATATGGAGCAATGATAGTTGCTCACCTGTAAAATTGCCGTCTATTCACATCGTTTAGAGTTTGCTATTATCGAGAGTATAATGCACTGATTACGACGAATCTTTCAGAGTATTTACGATATTATCCTGGTTCGAACCCAAGAATCTGTCTGAGCTCTTGGTCAAACATTTGCGACGCACACGTAAAAACAAAGGTGAGCTATTAATGAAGTTGGCAAGTGGCAACTGAGAGGAAGCTTCATCTTTTGATTATGTTCTTTAATTTTTTTTAAAAAAAGGATCGAATCGTTTGTTTTCTAGGGTGGGTTGCTATCACAATAAATTTTTCTGTTAGTTTGTCACAATCTTCCAAATGTATTCATTTGACCAAAGAATAATATTTTTCTCTCTCACTCCGGCGGAGTTATTCATTGTGTTTCGATAGAGTCGTGTTTTGTCAAGTTCATGTGATGCTCAAATTTTGTTAAATCGATACTTATTTAATTTATCGTCATTTATAACTGAATTTGTTCATATAGGATTTGTACAATGTATAAGTCATGTTTATTGCATTCATATCAACCCATTTGTATATAGTGTTTAATTGATCCATCTGTTTTATTATCTAAAAACGTAAAAGTCTAATCTCAAACTCACTAATTTTATGTGAAATTCTCGAGTTGTGTATAAAATTAACAAGCTAATATGTGTGGATGCTTTAAGTCTGTGTTTTTAGATGGGTTTTATGTAGGCTCGTCTTTAGAGATTTTCAAAATATCGTGTCCACTCATTATAAACTTATTGTGTGTGTCCCGTTGTTATAGAATCCCATAAAATAAATAAAATACCAAAAAAAAAAAAAAGTTTTGAACAAGCTTTCCTTCACTTCAATGCTTGAATTATTGAAGCAGAATAAGATACACACAAGAGAACAGAAAATTCTAATAATGATGGCTTAGGTCTGGCCACCAAGGGATGTGACAACTTTAATTAAAAAACCAAAATGCTTAAACTACTTTTGTGTGCATATCATCTTCAATCACTTGACCTAACCTTGCCAAATAAGAGACTTTGATGTGCATATGGTACATGGTAGTTGATCTCTTTTTTGTTTGTTAGTGGATCACATGTTTATCGCATGTGATCCATTTTAAGTCGGGATTTGACAAAGAAAATGTTCTGATTGTTTGATGTATGTGGTTTATGGGTAATTAATTTTATATAATTTTGGATTTACGTAAAAAAATCTGAATTTAAAAGACAAATGATTGAACCAATAAACATGACTATGGTTAGGAGATATAGTTCTTATTTTTCATTAAGGGAAGATATCATTGACTTCACCTGAGGCTTAGAAGTTAGAACTATTTCAGCAAGAACCCCCATGACTGTAGGGTCTTATTAAGATCCCTGATATCCCTTGCTTCAAATATTGAATATCAGTTTTGATAAATA
>CM042186.1:39178956-39193229 GCA_023539305.1 Ilex asprella | reverse complement strand
ATATGCATATATAACTTATATATGGATATAGATAGATATGATAGAGAAAATATTTTAATATTAGTCAAACTTCTAAATTTTAGGATTTTTTAAGTTTTAGTATTTTACTTTTAAAGAGAATGAATAATATAGTAAAATTGATAAAAAAACGGACTTCATAACAAATAAGTTTCTTTAACGAACTTAAGTCCAAACAAGTCTATATACAAGAACCGACCTCCAAATTTTCTATTTTATTTCCCTAATAAGTCGGTCCATGTGAGTATTGACAGGTGGGCTTTGTGAAACTTAATTGGGACTTAAATAATGGCCCATGGGCTTCCTAATTAGGCCAATGGCTCGGTGGGCCGCGAGACTAAATGCCGAGCCTCAGTAAAATTATGCTTAATTATGCATTCAATGAAATACCTAAGTTGTTTTTGACAGCTTCCATGTAAGAGTAGTTTCTCCGGCCGGTGACTGGATCCGGGGATCGATAACAGTCTGCTAAGAGATTGGAAGTATATAATGTGGTGCCGGAAAACACCATGAGAGTGGTGACACCGGCGACCCAACCGAGCTGTGCCACACCCCAAGCCAGTGAGAGGACTCCAGAACCTATAATAGCTGTGATTATGTGAGCGCTTGCAGTCCAAACATTCCCTGCATGTAAAACAAAATAAGTTATAAATACTTGTTTAATAGTTGAGGTTAGGTGCTTTGAGAATTTGAAAAGGTGTCATCAACTTAATGTAAATGAGCTTCAAGTTGAGGGGAGGGACCTACGTTTCCATTTTTTTTGTTTTCTTGTTCAATGGTCAGGAATGTCTAAGTCAGCTTATACGCACCTCGACTAAACTTTTATTTGATTTGATCAAAAGCAGGTCATTCATGTCGAGAATAGGGTATTTATGATCTCTCACGACTTGACCCTATAAGATTGCTAAGATTCAAACTCGAGACGTCTGAGTTTATAACTCATTTTTGTTATTAGTTGAACTATCCGCTGAGTTTACCCATGTTCCATTTCTTTGTTACTAGACGCCATGCACACATGATAACTCGTGTGAAAGTGGAAAATAGGCAGTTGAATAGAGTTAAAAATGGAGCTTGTAATTAATTGAAAATAAATGAAGGGTAATAAGAGTAATATTAACATTTTATGAGTAATGGGGTCAAAAAAGAAATTTTGAGTAATTATTTGGTAATAAATAAAAAGGCATTTTGAGAGTAGTCACCAAACTCCATTCTCTCCTTATTAATAGGATAGTTGTGGACCTGTTATAATTTATTTTTTCTTTCCTTTTGGAATATAAAGTCCTCGTACCTTTTTTTTCCACCCACTTTTTATCTCATAATTTGTTTGTCCCGAGTTTTAGCGATTTCGTGTCATAAAACACTCCATTGATGCTCTATTTGTTTATTAATTTCTGTCTACCAAATCGTGTCATATTGGAGACCCGTATCATATATAAATCATATATAACTAGTATATAAATGAGTAGTGTCATATAATTCTTTTAATTGACTTCACACATACTCGATTCGTTTATTAATCATATCGTATTAGATCCACTCGTTTACTAAATGAGTGATTTAAGAAAAACTCAAACACCCTAATTTTGTGTCGTATTAATAGATCGTGTTATATTTTGATATCTCTAACTTGACGGACCGTGACTAAGGAAAAGAAACTAAAAAAGAGAGAAAGAATGTGGAAATTAATGCAATACACGAAATTAGCTTGAATAGGAAGACTTCAAGAGTTAACACCTCAATATCTCAAATTCTGACTACCTGGCTATCCAAACGTTTGGGGCCTAGGTTCGTTGAGCACAATGTAATTTCGTAGCAGCAAATCCCAAAACACACGTGATTTGAAGGGTTTGCCTGTTTAAGATAAAAAGAAAATAAATGCTTTTTCTTTATTTGGCTTTTCTTCTCTTCCAAAAGTTATGATGGTATCCACTCTCAACTTTAAGCTTTGGCCTTTTCACGAGCAATGACCATCACTTCCCTCATTCAATACAGATTCTTTAAATCTCATTGATTAAAAAAAAAAAATCTTCCCTTTCTCAAAAGCCTAGAGCTAATGTTTAGTAAATTCCAAAATTGTTGAGGTCATTTGCCACCCAGCTGTTCTCAAGTACGGGCTTTGGCTTTTCATTTATAATAATATTATTTATACTAATGAATTCTTTTTTCTTTTTTGATATGTCTAGATTTGTGTCGACTATTATCTTAAATTTAGCGGTTGATCACAGTGACATTTCCAATTAGTTTAGGGACAACGATAGTTAGTCTTTAGGGGATGTGAGAAAGGATTAAACTTAAAAGCTCGGGACTATCAAAGATTAGACTTTATCACTGAATCAGCCATAAGAGTTGAGAATTAATGAATTCAAGTGAAAAATATATCATCTTATATAAGAATCTAACAACTCTTTCTATTTGAAAAAGGAGATCACGTGTATTTCTTAAAGGGATCAGCAGAAGTAATGATTTGCTAAGGCTACAAATACCAGAAATTTTACAATTCAAGCTGCTCTTTTGGTCCTCTCTTTTATATTTTACCAAACATGGAAGAACAAAGATGAGAAATTTAAGAGAGAGAGATTAAAACTGCAGTCAGAATAACCACGTACTTTTGGAGTATGATGACGCAGAGTTTAGAAAACACGCATGCAAGGGGCTCAATTTTAGATGGATCAGAGGAGAGAGAGAGAGAGAGAGAATACCTGTTCGTTTGGGCTTTTGATCATCATCCAACTCTGCATTTGCAACCTTCTGAATCTCAAAGCCTGATTCACAGACCTCTAGATGAAATTCTTGTTCCGCAACACTCACCATTCTCTCTCTCTCGGCTATCTCTGTTGTTCTAGAGAGAGAAACAAAGAGAATTTGTCATGTAGAGTGATTAGAACATGGAAGAGATGACTCTCCCTCAGAGATAGCCTAGTGATAAGTAGTCATGAATGCTCTCAATTATACTCAAGTTTTTACCCTTTACTACTTGCGGGAAAAAAAAATAAAAAGCTTTTACTCTCGGGAGAGTTATTAGATACTAATCTCGGCAGGCAGGTCTTTGTCTTTTTGTCGGATCCGTGGTGTATTTAAATTGAATTGTATTAAAATTGGGGTTAATTGCATTAAAAAATCCTCAAAGTATGTGGTTTATTTCGATTTCCAATATTTTAATTGTATCATTTTAATTCGGAAAATATTAAATATATTTTTATGCGATCTCTCATACAGACAACAGTCAAATTGTTAATAATTTTTTATTATAAATTTGTTATATAATACCTAAATATGAGTAAAAAAAATAATTTAGATAATTATTGACCAAATTTTTACTCAAATTTTAATTAAAGATCTATTCAAATTATATAGTTTTGATTATGAGACGTCAAATTACATAGTTTTAGTCATGAGATGTCCTGAGAGCAAATTCCCTACTGGCAAGTGACAAGAGACGGCCATCTCAAGGCATCTTGACCTACGGGTAACACCGGTGAGACCTGGGAAGACAACCCGATTAAGAGTCATATGATTCATAGTATCTAAGTTTTAGTTAAAAGTTATCTATATTACACACTTTTAGTCAAAAGCTATCCAAATTTTGGTCAAAAGTTACCTAAATTATTTTTTGTCCATATTTAAGTACCACGTGACAAGTTTATGGGAAAAAATCATTAGCAATTTGAATGTTGTCTACTTGAGGGATCACATATAAATATATTCAATATTCAATTGAAATATTGAGAACCAAAATGAGATAAATTCTATACTTTGAAGACCTTCAGTCCAATTAATTGTAAAATATGTTCAATTCGTATTGAATGCATCATGCATAGTTGGGTTCGTGTCATGTATAAATTACTTTGCGAATTTGTGTCATTTTTAATCAAATTCGTATCGACTCATTTGTCTGACAAGTTTTTTAGGTTTATATGTTTGTCATATAAGATTAAATTCAAATCTGATAATTTTGTATAAAATATGAAAATTTTTGTAATTACGGAACTAATTCTAAACAGCCAATTGTTAATTATGGCTAAAAAACTTTAAAAAAATACCATCAAACATTGTTTATAGCTAAAAAACTTTGTTAAGAATCCCATCTTATAAATTGGATTGTTTCTTCACATGAATCCAATGGGTGAGGTTCAAACTCGTGACTTAACAGTTTAACAACGGATTCCGGTGGCCATTAGGTCAACCATTAATCCTCATGCATTGTGTCTGTGAATGTATGCGTTATTGGTTAAACTCTTACGTAATTTTATATCTTCAATCTCTTCTAATCTAAAATTTTATGAATTTTGTATAGAGATCTCATCAAATCTCATGCTTAGAATTGTCATGTGTCCATACAATAAAAAAAATATTTTTACCTAACTGGTGAAAAAAAATCTTCATCGCCAAGGGGTTGCCTAATAGTGACAGAGACAAGTTATATCTAGACGTCTTAAATTTGATATTTAGTAATTTTTTTGGATCATATTATGAGGAATTTATCTCTTATTAATTGCATGGTTCCGACGTGAATGATGTGTCTTTAACCAGATCGAAAAGAAAATTAATCGAAGTTCACTTTAGTAGATCCGGACACAACTAATTGCAATTTAAAAAAGAAAAAAAGAAAAAAGAATCTCCAATGTCCTGTTGCGCTATGAGTGACTGAAAGCACGAGGAAAGGCGGATAAACACAGGAGGTGATACCGTATTTAATGTGCTTTTGGGGCTGCAAAACAGGTCAAGAAACTGCAACTACTAGGGACCTTGAAGACAAGTGTATGAACCACCGAGATGGTAGCTTAGGTGGCTTTAGTAGAGGGTGAAAGTTCCACCATCCACCAGTAATTTTGGGTTTGAACTCGGTTACGGTAATAATCACGGTAAATTAGATATTGTTGGAGGAGTTGAATGTTCAGTTTGTCGTCGATAGTGTTGTGATAACAGATTCGACCATCCCAAACCAATAACTATAACTCAAACCAAATTTTTGGATAAAAATTTCGAAATAACGTCTTAAGAATTTCTACAAATGGTTGTTCTTGACCACCCTTTTACAAGAATGTAAAAAAAAAAGAAAAGATAAGTGCATGGTGCAAAATGGACCAACACACAATCACTTGCCAGATGCAACCCCAGAAACAAAGGGCCAACCTCGAGGAGGGAAGTGTAATTTGGAGGCTAATGCTATTGGACTAGCTAGTATTCATATACTTTTCCTAAAGGGCAACATCACATTTTTTTAATAAACTAAAAATACACCAAATTCATATAATAGCAACTAGAAGTAAAAAATCTCTTATTTTGCAAATATTCCTGTCAATACTTAATAAAAAATAATAATATTTCAACTTTTCATTTATAAAAATACTAGTTAAATGTGTAAATTTCGAGTTATTCGTATTTAACACTTATCTGACCCATTTATTATTTATGCTAATAAGTCGTGTTATTTTGAAATTTGTGTCGAGAAATTATCAACTTTAATACACCAACTTTGTGTCAAGTTTGAGCAATGTTATTATGTCATGTCAAAAATTGTCACCTATACAAATAATTATGAGTTCAAAGGGCAAGTGATACATCTTGTAAGTATCTGGTTCGAAATCTTATCTTATTTCATAATAAAGCGTTCCTCCAAGTCACAACCAAGAGAAATAGAGTTGAAGAGAATGATGCTTTAGTTTAGTTAGTAGGACAATTTTTCATTGACTGCATGAATAGTATTCAGACCACCGAACGTTAAATCAGTTGGTATGGGACTGTTATAACTTAACCAAAGTCTGGAGTTCGGGTCTTGGGAACACAATTGCATTCGATAGGGAGAGTTTTGTTAGTCTTGTCCTACCCGACTCGAATCCGAATTAGTCAGAGCCCAAAGTGATTTTCAGATACCGAATGGTCTAAGAAAAAAAAAGAATAGTATTCAGGTTTTAGATATGAATCGAGTTTTCATTGACCACTGTACATATTGAGAAATTAGTATTTACGACACTCTCCGAATGAAAATTATCTATTAAAAGGGATTAAGACTTGCTTTAAGAAAGATAATTCTCATTGTTTGAAACTTTTCCTAGGAAAAAGATGATAAAATTTGAACTCGCGATTTAACGATCTAACAATGAGTTACGGAGTCATTAAGTCATCGCTGATTTTCACTTCCTTAAATAGATAAGTTACCTCGATATTTCAATTATGACATTTTGGACAAAATTACCTCGACAAATTGTTACCTCGACAAAATTACCTCGACAAATTGTTCCTTAAATAGATAAGTTACATAGATAAGTTACCTCGACAAATTGTTAAATTTTAGTTTTGCACAAAATGATGAACCTTGAAGTATTTTGAACAATGCAACGTAATCGAATCAAGAGTCAATATGTAAATTGAAATCAGTGTCTTTTTTTTACAGTCAACAGTGTGAAATTAATTTTAATAAATTTTATATATCTAAAAATTTGACGTTAACAATAAATCAACAATAAAAAAATATTAAATAAAAATTTAAGAGTTATACAATTATTTGACTCTTTTTATAATAAAATTTTAACTCCGCCCCTCTACACACTCAAGAAACTTAACTCTATTTATAAATATATACAAAACGAATTTAGGGTGGGTCTCGGGGAACAAAGACCCACCCTATTACTAATATATATATATATTACTACCCTATGATTAATTTGCTCATTACAACACTGATTTTGAGTTGATGACCACAACAATGTGGAGATGAGATGACTGCTTGAACTCGTTCGATCATGCCATGTTCTTTCTTTCTTTCAATAGGCCAAAAAGGCATCCATCATCATAGTTAAGGAGAAAATTTTCCATATGCTTATCATGTACCAAGCTGGGACAAACAGCTGCTACTCAACACCGATAAAGGGTCGTTTGTAATCATGAAAGGGTCTTAAGTATGGAGAAAATTTTCCATGCTTATCAGGTACCAAGCTGGCACAAACAGCTGGTACTCAAGTTCATGCTGGTCCACCATTTTTACAGCTCTTGACCATTGAATCTTTTTTCTTTCTTTTTTTCTTTCTGTTGGAGCTCTCTAGTTCATACCTAGATCTATTTGTGGTTGTGTTTTATTCTTTATTTTTATTGTCTCACCATAACTCATGGTAGCAGTTCCAAAAAAAAAGTATATCCATGGTTGCCGAAATTTTAAGTTCGAACACCTTCAAACCTTTAATGGTGTGGACGAAGAGAACTTTTTTTTGTTTGTTTGATCTGAAAGAGTTATTATTTTTATTTTTTGGTTTTTTTTTGGTATTTTGGAAAATATATTAAACATTAAACAGAGTTCCGAACAAAAGCAACATTAGCCATATCTGCTAACAAAAAATTAGCTAATTGGGGAGGGGGATCCTCTAGTTCAGCATAACCATCAGATTGATGGACACCTAAATTGGCCAAAAAATCAGCACACTGATTGCCTTCTCTCTATGTACGAATTATGGGAATATGGTTCATCTCCATAAGCCTTCTACATTGCACAATAACCTTCCTCTTGGAGTGGGTGCTCTCCGGATCCTTAGCCAATAACTTGGCAGCTTCGAGGGAATCAGTTTCCACGATAACTTGGGTGGTCTGAAAGAGTTATGAATACTTCGATTTCACACCCTGCATCCATCAGCCTCACCTCCTACAAACACCCAACATGCTCTACCCCCGCCAATGCACCACTGGCCAACCGTGGCCCACCGTCCCAACCCACCTACAAAAAGAGAAAACAAGATAGAGGCGAGGGAGATTAATTGGTGTTTATTGCCCATGCCTTTCTGTTCACACTGGAAGCCCATAAAATTATCCACACAAACACCACACATGCACTAAGAAACACCCACAAAGGCAACACCACACATGCACTCAGAAACACCCATAAATAATAGTGTAGATATGATAAATAATAGGGTAAAATATATTTTTAGTTGTAGTTAAAGATGATAGTGGACCAGAAAAAAAATGGGTATTCGTCTAAATCTGTTTCGTTTAAACTAGAAATGGATCATACATATTAGACGGTGAATCTATATGAACATACCCATATAAATTCATGCGATGATGAAAATAAGAATAGACTGAAACTCATCCACTCCTTGCTTCCGCCTCACCCTGCCCCACTAAACACATAATATATATATATATATATATATATATATATATATTTGTGTTTGATCCATTTGTGAGGCTTTTTTAAAAAAAAAATTAATTGTTATGAGCGAGAACAAGAATCAAAATTTACCTGTCGGATCAGGAATTAAAATTTTTCCAGCTAACGGGAATGGACGAATATTTTTGCAGAGGGTATGGGGGTGGAGACTACTCCCCCCGCCCACGCCCATTGTCATCCCTGTGTAGTGGCTATTTGGTCCATAATATTTCAATTGTGTTTATTTAGTCCATAAGGTTCTTAATTTGTATCTATGAGTCCAATCCCAAACGTCCGTAAAAAAATCGTTAACATCTGTAATCACGCATCAATCATGTGAGACTAAATAAACACAAATTAAGAGCTTTAGAAACTAAATAAATACAAAATTAAGAATCATGTGATCGACGCATGACTAGAACCATCACGATTTTCTAGCAGATGTTTAATTGAACCACTTAGATACAAATTAGAACATCAAAGACCAAATAGACATAATTAAAAGATTAAAAACCAAATAAACACTAAACACATATTTTGAGATTAAAAGTATATTTTATCCTAAAGGATAATAATAAAGCATTCTTTAAGCTTTATTCCACTTGGTAACATTATTTAGTCATTAAAAAGTTTGGATTAGTATCATAGATATCCCCGAAACCTTACCACGAGTTTCAATATAGGCCTCAATTTTCTAAATGCCTCGATAAATCCTTATATTATGTCTTTTGTCAAACAAAAAATAAAAAATAAAAAATAAAAAATAAAAACAATAGGTTGAACTTTGGAGATAAATTGAAACAGGTCGCAAATGACTTTTTTCCTTTATTTCAATGGAAAGCTAGACAAGTGTGGTGGTTTTTTTTTCCATGTTCGAGAAGAGATACAATAGATCATATAACAAATTCAGTTCCCAGTTTTTCTCCATTCCTCCCATATATATCTCATATAATGGATTCAATTCCTAGTTTTTCTCCATTCCTCTCGTATATCGTCGTAACGCCCTTAATGCTAAGTTTTGAAATAGACTTGTCATGTCATTCCCCCAATTTAATAATCAGATAATTTCGATCTCATAGCAGCCAGCCCTTTAAAAAACAATCTGGCTGCTATGGATTAGCTTTAACTTTCTATAAGACCATTGAACCTTGACACCCACTCCATAAAAGCCTCCAAGTTACCAAACTAAGCTGATCAATTTCTCAACATAAACCTGAAGTCTGCAAATAACTATATATAAACGGTTTAGCCAGCATTTGAATTGTCTAAAATACCTGCTTAGCTTCCCAGAACAGCCGTTACAAATCACATATAAGTCAGCAGTAACAGCAGTCTGCACTCTATTCCTTTGATACATAAAATTCCAGTAGCAATTACAGGAAGGAAAGGATAGGAAATTAACCCGGAGTGATTCAGAATGCAGTAGCGACGTCCAATCTCTCGATAGGATATCACATAATTCTGTGGCCTGAAAACTTGACCTCAGCAACCAAAGCCTATTTCCATATCAACCATATGCTTCCTACACAGTTGAATACAATAGATTAACTAGCATATCAATCTCGGTTCAGCTTGTTAACAAAGAAGGGAACCAAGCACAGAAAGAAAGAATGAGAGAATGGGAAAAATAATTGGAGAAGAGAAAGTGGTTCCGAGCTCACGACAAAACCCACATGAAGAACTAACACTACAGTATAACACCCATGCAGGTTTAAGCAGCACGACATCCATAACCAAGTCAAGGACCTAAAAAATGCCAGCAAACCTGAAAGAATAAAGCACAACTAACAAGTTTAATACTCTAATAAATGAACTAACAGCCAAACTCTTGTTACCAAGCCCATTCACAGCTTTCATACTAAACAACTAGCCAAGTCAAGGACCCTTATGCTACCTATTTAATGTCTGCCACACCAACTCTGTTTGCAATGCAAGTCTGTCAGATCAGATATATAAGAGCACCCAATAAACCCAAAAAGACTGTATTCCAGATTTGCACTTAAATTAGAATCACAATTGATCTTCAAAAATGTTTTTCTTTTAATTCTAAAATATTTCCCCGAAACCAATAAGTGGTGCAAACAGAATGTTATCACAGCACCGAACACACAGTCTTCATGCAGTATTATAATTAGTGTAAAAGAAGACACCTGCAACACAATGAGAATGAAATACTCAAACATGCTTGTTTTGTTTAATTTGAAATGCGGGAAATATAAAAAGTGCATCTCAAAAGAATACAAAACACCAAATAGCTATTGATTTAGGTTTCATGTGACAATAACAAAGATTGCTCCACACTAATTAAAGGGATAATTTCCGAGCCATCCGGTCAAAATTCAAAAAACATCATACTTTTAAGAAACACGTAGCAAGAAATTCTCTCTCACCACATTACCACATGGACTGCCCATCTCATTTATACTCAAATGATGGTGGGGTCGGAGCATCAAAGCTCTCCAACACCTCTGTCTTGCTTCCGCTGCTTGTACCTGTCTCCTGCTTCTTTCCACCACCAAGGAGGCCTCCAAACCACGAAGAAGAAGAAGAAGAAGAGGAAGCAGATGAGGATGAGGATGAGGAAGATGACGATGATGATCCACTACCCATACTCTCAACATGAACCGGAGCTTGACCAGGCAATTGACCTGGAAATCCTGGCACACCAGCCATGGTGGGTATTGGCTCTTCCATTTGCGGAAAATTCTGTGGTGCACTCATAATTTTATTCAACATGATTCCGGCTCCCTCAATCAAGGCAAGTAATACCCCACCAAATGCCGCAGATCTAGAAGCAGCACCCAATCCCAGACGCATTTGAAGGAAGCCTCCAGTGGCAGCACCAGCAATGATTGAGTTCCATGGATCCTCTTTTTGGCGGACATAGACCATTGTGCAATCAAAAGTGGAGAAGAGGCCGCCCCAGACAGCAAAACTACCACCAACTCGGGGTGCGTTCATATGCACTGCTTGAGATCCTCCGATCAAGCGCTCACCTTTAGGGGAGTTATAGATGCCTTTCAGGAAGTGGAAAGCTGAGCCTCCAACAGCACCCATGCCAAATGCACCACCGATGTCATCAAGGATACGGTCGGGACAAGGTTCACGAGAGGTCTCTGGGGTTCCCATGGATCACAAAGGACGGGAAAGAAGATAAATGCAAAAAGGTAAGGTGTTGCACGAGAATTTTGACTAGAATGACAGGAAATGTGCTACAGTTTAAGATGTTCCAACAGTAACTATCACCTCCTCAATTACTTCCGGAATAACAATTTGTCAACAGTCAAGAAGCAAACCTACACATCCTGCAATAAAAAATCAAAAACGAAATTGGATGACCCAATATCCACATTCCTCATATCTGTCCATGTGGTTTGTAGAAAACTTTTCACAATTATCAAATAACCCAAGTTTGAATATATTAGATAAAATACATGTTACTAGAACTAAAAGATTTTGTGTGAAACGATAGAGAATCATTTATAGGAGTAACATGGAACCCCAAGTTCCCAACTAGCCATGGTATGCAATTTCTTTCAAAAATGGTATTTTAACTATATTTTAAATAAAATTTGGCAGGATGAAAAAAAAGAGCTACTTGTTGGTTGAACCGTTGAAATATTAAATTTTATAGTTTTTCATCCCCCTCCACCCCCCCCCCCCCAAAAAATACTAATCCAAAACCATGATGTTGGAGACTTCTAAACCAGCTCTGATGTTTGTTGTTTTAAATGGCACTGGGACATTTAATATCAAAGATAAGGGTGAACCTGAATGTTTCATGAAAGCAATATATGTGCAAAAAATCAACACCCTGCATAACAAAAGTGTTACCAATTCAGGTCAATAATTAAACCCCTCAAAGATTAAAACTAACAGAAGTGTGTAAAGGGGGCATCTCTTGACACTCCCATAGTTTTTTTGCTAACCATACTGTAGTAGGCTGCCATATGGCCTTTTTTACTACCTTAACATTTGCATTTCAACATTTTTTAAAATTTCCTAATGTTGTGTTGATTCCACATGAACTACAACCGTAGTTTTAGGAGCTGTTTTGATACCCTGTTTGTCGTACCTCAAAGTGAGTCAAGAGGGAAAAGAAATGAGCCATTCAAAAAAGAATCCCATACACTTCCTATTCTTCTACTTTTCAGATGTTATCATCATTTGCTGATAAAATCTCCCTGGAGTTTCAAAAGGTTAAGCCCCACATTACTCTTCATCCATGTCTCGGTGTCACAAAATATATCTGCAGTTAGTTTAGTCCCCATTAATGAGGGCTTGTCAGGGCAGTAAGGGACAAAAAGCTATGACTCACAAGAGAAGCATTTTAACTTCACATTCTTTTACTCCTGGACTTAATATTGCTTACACGGCTACACCTCAATAGACAACTACTAGAAGCTTCATTGTTCATTTTATTACATATGAAGCCAAAACAGAAATAATGCCGATTGGTAACTTCTTGTTTAGTGGAAGTAAGAAAAATTAAGAAAGACGATGGGTACCTCAGCCTGCTCATGCTAGATTCCTAACTCCCTCAATTGTCAAGAATCTAGACATATCATTCGTCACCAACAAATTTTATCTAGGAACATATCCCGCACACCCCAACATATATCACTCTGGATAAGAGTGCGTGTATGTGTATACCGATTTAGATTCTCTTCATTACACTTTCAATCAATGGTAGAACATCAGTGTGTATGAAGATGATCTCAATCAATTTGTATACATTCATGGGTATCTGTGTCATGGTTCAAAGTCGCGGTATCGGTCATCGACTCGGAGGGCACTGAGACACATCGGTCGCGGCGTAGCGGCGTAGTATCGGTCGATACGCTCAAAATGTTAGATAGAAGACCCAATTTTTAAAAAAAAATTCATGAAAATTTTTAAAAATATGTAAATATCATCATTCTTGCATTATATTCCAAAAATACATTATTTAACATATTAAACATAATAAAAATGAATTATAAGGACGCTACCGAAAATAGTTATCATCATTTAGGTTGAATTTTTTTATTTAAGGACACACTAAACTTTAAACATATGCTATTAGAATTTTTTTTAACTTACTAGTACCTAATTAAAAAAAAAAATTAACAAATATGTATCCATAAATATGTTTGACTCGGTTCGTTTCGGCCGAGTCCAACCGAGATATCGCCGAGATACCGAGATACCACCGAGATATCGCCGAGATACCGCTATACCGCCGAGATATCGCCGATATTAGCTCATCTCGTGATTTTTACGTTTCGGGTATCATTATCGTAACGGTAGTGACCGAGTCGTATCGGACTCGGCCGATACCTTGAACCATGATCTGTGTGTTCAGAGCCACAGAAAGATAACTGAATCAAAGATCTCAAATGGTGGCTAGAATTAGGAAAAAAACTAACATGATAATTCTTGCAGAATCCTAAACAATCAAGGAGTAGCCCGTACAAGTAAAACCCAAAAGCAAAAAAGCAAAAATTGAAGCCCGAGTTTCAAGATTGTTATACATTACAATTGATACCCATAGTTTTTCAGGGCTCAATACGTCGTGATGTTCCTCAGACAGTCACCGTTTTGCAGCTAAGAAAATGAAAAATACTATAGAACAAACACAAGCTAAATCTCAAATCTTTCCACTATTTTCAAACCCTAAATGAGAATCGATTAAATAAAAGCGAACGGAGAGACAAGGAGTTGTGAATCAATCGTACCTACTAAGAGAAGTAATCAAATATCCGTAGAAACCTTCCGGGCGGGGGCGTCTGATAACATATAGAAAGACGAAGGTTGGAGAGAGAGACAGATGTAACGAAATATGACTATTGAATTTTATTTTTTATTTTGGAGAATTACACCGGACCTGAATTTTGACTTAGACACCTGAATATTTAAAATATTATATATACATATTCTAAAATTTATATACGCGTAACACTTAAATTTTTATAAATTAGTTTATCTATAATAAATTATACCCAGACCCTTAAAAAATGTAAACATATAATATTTTGATTCTTTTAATTTAAAATATTATACTTAAATAAAAAAAATACTCTAATTAAAGATAAAATATTAAATATTTTTAATTTTATAATTAAAATTCAAGTTT
>CM042186.1:39141999-39178556 GCA_023539305.1 Ilex asprella | reverse complement strand
TATTAAATATTTTTAATTTTATAATTAAAATTCAAGTTTTATTATATTATTTATTGAAATAAAATCAAAAATAAAAATTTATTTTTCTTAAAAAAATATTTTTTTAATCAATAAAAAAATCATAAATAGTATAAAATTATACTATTTGTTGAGATACAATTAAAAAATCAAATAAGGGATCAAATTATAATGGATATAATATCTTCTAATTTTAGTTGGAACAATTTGGTCGTTTAATAGATTTCGCTAGTCTTGTAACTAATCAATTGTTTAAGTGTAATATTTTAAATTTGAGGAGTTTAAGTGTTATATACTTACAAACTTCAAAAATTTTAGGTATAATTTGCTAACGAATTTACTAATGGGCATAAATGGCAGATGTCTAAGTGTTACGCGCATACAAATTTTAAGGGGTTTATATATAACATTTCAAATGACAAGAAATTTAAATGATTAAGTGATAAATTTTAGGAGATTTAAATGTAATTCTCTCTTCTTCTTTGTTTGGTCGAGGATCTTTTAAAAAAAGTAGAACGTGACTATTTAAAATTTGAATAAAAATTTGAGTCTTCTAAAAATTTAAGTTTTCTTTTATTTAGTATAAGTTTGAATAAAGAATTGAAGGCTAATTTTAATCTACTTTTACTCAAATTTAAATTTGAGGAATGGTTTGAATTTGGGTCAAGACCAAAGATACCCTAAGTTAATAGAGTAAAAATTTTAGCACCGGACTAGTAAAAATTAGAGATATGGTGTCCAGCGTTCCAAACTAGTATTGTAGATGGTCATTCCAATATACTGGATACCTTTCGAATGTGTCTTGCCGCCCTCGTTGATTCCATTATATCTGACACACCGGATGGGGTATTCGGTATATCAGACTAGCCTTCAGGTGGCCTATTGTCACATGGTCAATTTCTCATTCAAATTTTTGTCTCGTGATGGCTTTAAGATCCACACGCAATTTCAGTCAAGCACTCAAAACGGTCATAGAAATACACACAAAGAACAGAATGTAGGCACAACCAGCAAACACAGCACACACAAGCTTTACAGGCCAATTGTCCAACCTTTTTTTTCTCAATAAAGCCTAAAAGAACACTCAACTAGGGTTTGCTTACAAAATTTGCCCAATTCTATTTTGGTGCACTGCAGACCCCAACATGTCTATTTATAGCATACACAGTGGTGGTTACAAGCCCAACTGCCTAGGTAACTGCAAAGTTACACCAGATTCACCCACAAAACCGCCTACAACCTACTAATGAAGGTTGAGACTCTCTATCAATCCCACATATGCTAGTCATGGAAATGGGCATTTGTAACTGTTGGTTGACCCAACCAGTAACTGTCTTCAACTGTTGTGCATGTTGAGTGCACAGGCCAACAACCCTCATGATGTGCACATGCCAGCATTATGCACATAATCGCCCCTGCATGTCATGCACATGTCAACAATCGTTTGGAATTGCCACCATCTGTAGGGCACATGCCACAACTGTTCGGAACTGTCTCACATATTGTACATCTACCTTCCTTGCGAGCCCACACCACTTGATTAGCCTTACCTTCGTGTCTAGCCATGCCCAACTCATGGCTTGGTCTTCCAAGCTAGCATTGTCCCACAAATTGAGCCACCCGACTAGCCTTTGCTTGCATCCTTGTTTGCGCCCACGTGTCCATGCATTAATTGCTACGTCTAGACATGCTTAGGGTTTCAATCACCCATTAATTGCATCCAATCGTGCCCAGGCATGAGTTGCCTCACTCAGTCATGCATGGGTTTTCAATTCACCCACTAGTCATGTCCAACGTGTCAATGCATGGAGCTTTTGTCAACGACTGGTTCCCTCTAATCATCGGCCCCACATTTCCTCTACCCATGACAAGCATTTGTTGGGGTTGTGGCTTGTTTCCATGTGCCAACGCTTAGGGGCATATGGGTCCCTGGGGAAACTGGCCTACCACCCCTTCGCGGAGCACCCCCTATAATAGAGTTATGAAGCAAAACTTTACTAACAACGCTAGACATATTCTGAGCTGAGGAGTCATAACAACCTAAGCCTGGGGCATAGTCACTACATGATGTTGGAGTCTTTGCCAAACCATTTTATCCCAACAAAATACAAGTTCAAGTCCTTTATGAAGCATCTTTTTACACCAAGGGTTTGCTTCCTCAAGTAAAACCAAATTTGACTGAGGCATGGACACATTTGGGCGAGGTTGTCGCATGCCAACGCTAAGCCAAAAGCTAAAGGGGTAACACCTATCCAATATACCAGATTCTCTTCCTTTCCTTTCAATCTTGGCTATTTTTCAAAAAAAAATTTGTCCTCTTTTAGTTACTTATTCATTCAATCAGATGAACTTCTAGATGGTTATCCCCCTGACTTTTCACCTCACTCTATTCATGCCAATTTCTCTCTTCTTTCTTACACTTATTTGGAAATCACCAACACACGTACATATACTAATGCACACATATATTAATTAGTAGTAGGATGTTTGTAATCAGCAAAATTATGCTTAACGAAGCATCGAGTCAACACCCTACCATTAGTTTTAATTCAACAGCTCAATAAACCCTATTTTCATCTCCTCTATCTTTGTCATTTTTTCATTTACTTTTGTTCCCTTCTTTGCTTGTGCAATGCCTATAAGACTAATAGAACACCACATGTTCAATAAAAGACCCAAGTGCACATAAACATAAACTTCTCAACCATGGATGTCAAAGCACCAAACAAGCCACCAAAGCAAGCCACAAGACTGTTCCCATTCCCATGCCTCAACCATTTACCAAAACCTCTACATTCTCCCATCCATATCGTCACTTTCTTCCCCTCAACCAGGACATTAACTCCCCACCAAAACCACCATATCCAACACACTAACCAAGTTATTGAAACACATACACCACCATCCCCCCTAATTTTCTTACAAAGATGTCTTGGCCATAGAAACTATTTGGGAGGTTTGTGATACTTTATGGCAAAAGGAGGAATCAGATTCGGAGAAACTCGAGGACAATTCAAGATGACTCAAAATCACATTGTCCAAAGATGATAAAGTGAGAATTCAACGCCCCTAAACAAATGTTGTCATTTTTGAAGCCTATGGAAGTACATGTAGCTACCACTAACTAGTTGGGATGGATTGAAATGTATAGCATTAGATGAAGGCTACTACATTTCTCACTTCCAATTGCAAGGAGATGCCATAATGATACTAAGCATAGGTCTATGGTTTCTTGGGCAATATTTTGTTGGTGTTAGACAATGGGAACCTAAGTTCCAAAAGTCAACTTTTTTTCCAAGGAGATTAAACTTTGGAGGAACTTTGGGAGTACATATTAGCAATAAGGATTCTTTCATAAATCAAATTTAAGAAAAGTTGTGTTTGGAGATCAATCACCAACTCATAGCTAAAAGGGGAAATCCCACTTTGCCACCTGAAAGACACAAATTTTTTCACTTTGTCCCCAAAATGATTAATTTTTTCATATTGCCCCTGGAAGATATTAAAAAGTTGCAATGCAGTCCATCGTTATTTTTTCGTTTGTCATTCGTTTGATTTTTCTATCACGTGTTTCGCACGTGAGAAGAAAAGGAGCTGTTTTGTAAAATCATTTTCTATGCAAACCATGTCTTCGTCTACCAAGTGATTTGGGAATGTACTAAGAGAGAGAGAGAGAGAGAGAAGGGAATAAACGAAAGAAAGAGAAATTTGCCCAGATTTGGGAAAGAAGATTTATGGTTTTATAACCTCTATCTTTCTTTATCTGGTTTCTGTCAAATGGTTCCTACAGGATTGCTCTACATTGTTATTATGCTATGTTCGGTAACTATGGTTCGTGCTTGCATCCCTGCGTTTTCTCAAACAGGCCATGGCAGGGTGCCCACGCCACCTTTTATGGCAGCAGTGAAAACCTCTGACACTATGGGTACAATACATATTCTCTTCTTTCTCTCTCTCTATTTAGTTCCCACTAAAGATAATTTGCTCTGTTTTGTGCTCTGTTTCTTCCCCTGTATCGAACCATTACAGAGACTATGTACACTGGGGATAAGCAAGAAAAACCCACATTCACATCTTTATTTTCCCACAAAGCTGCATCAAATCTCAACTCTCAACCCGTGACCCTATTTATTTATTATCATTTTCCCAAAACCACCCAAAATGCTCTGTTTGACTATTAATTCTTCAGAAACTAGGTCAATGTTCAAAATCATTTGTAATTGCTAGCTGTTTTGTTCAGGTGGAGCATGTGGTTATGAAAATCTGTACAGCCAAGGCTACGTAGTAAACATGGCGGCATTGAGCACGACCCTTTTCAACAATGGTCGAAGCTTGCTTCAAGATCAAGTGCGCCGAAGATCCAAGGTGGTGCAACCCAAAAAGACCCTCCATTTTTGTCCCCACCACAAACTTTTGTCCGCCCGACTATGCTTTACCAAATGACAATGGTGGGTGGTGCAACCCTCCTCGAACCCATTTCGACCTCGCCATGCCCATGTTCCTCAAGATCACCCTGTACTGTGCCGGTATTGTTCCAGTTAATTTCCGCCGGTGAGTGATAATACCCAAAACCATCTAAGTCGGTGGGTTTGCACAAAAATGATTTTACAATATAGCCCTTCTTTTTCTCATGTGCGAAGTACGTGATAGCAAAATCAAACAGATGACAAACGGAAAAATAACGATGGACTGCATTGTAACCTTTTAATATCTTTCGGGGGGCAACATGAAAAAATTAATTATTTGGAGGGTAAAGTGAAAATTTTTGTATCTTTCAAGGGGCAAAGTGGGATTTTCCCTAGCTAAAAAATCCACAGTGAATATTCCATGGAACTAGTTCATGCAAAACTTGCATTAGCAAAAATGCTCCAAGTGTATGAAACACATTCTCATAGAAACTTGATGAGATGAAAGTCTTCTTCCAAGTTTTTCATGAGAAGACACAAATAGTCTCTATGAGTTGATATGTTTATACTCTATAGACTAGATTGAGAATTAACATGTATGATCTTTTGGCGTGTATCGAGTCTTAATGCCCAGTTATAATTTTTTTTGTACTCATTTTTTCCCTTATTCCCTTAATCTCAACTTACATTTAGCACCCAAGAAAACAAAAACATAAGAGGTGGGCATTTATTTGTCTTTGTAATTAAATGCTATATCAATGCTATTCTAAAGTTTGAACGATTGCCAATTATGAAGAGAGTTAGGAAGAATATTGGGAAGAGGAATGTTCTCAAAGAGAGTAACGAAAACAAAAGTAAAGTACAATTCTCACATAATTTAACAAGGAGCAATATAATACAACCCTCAAAAGCTAGAGAATATAATATAATAAAACTCGATAGGAGGACATTGAAAATCAATCATTACCTTTGAAAATAGGATATCCAACTATACCGGGCTCAATTCAATATTAGTTTTTTTTCAATTCGATTTTAAATTTAAATAAATTAAAAATAGAGCTAAAATTTGGCCTGTTTACCTTCCAAATTGATCCTAAACGAGCCTTTGTAAATAAATGTTGAATATAGAGATTATTTTTCATATCCCCATTTGGGATTCTATTATGTTCCTCTTTGGATCTTTTTTCTCCTCTTGGACTTATAAATCAATTGTTCTTCCTTCTAATATTGATATATTGCTATACACAATACCAAAATGAACAGTTTTAATTATTGAAAGGGTGTAAAATGATTGTGCATGATTAGAGAAGTTAATCAAGTTCGTATCTCAGAATACACGTGACAAAAAGACCGCATGTGGAAGGCACTTAGAAAAATTAACAGAATGCCTATGTCCTAGTAATTGGTTTGATAACCGAACCAACATCAACCTAGCAAGCAGTAGAACTGTTCGACTGAATGGGCCGAACCAATGATACAAATAAGTTAAAGGCATGACCAAGCAGAGCTCATACATCTTACATGCAAAATCAATCTTTATATAAGATAGTTAGGTTACCCCGAGCAACCAAAGATGATGATAGATTGATGATGAAATTATCTAAATCATGGGTGAAAATTATCAACCTACCCTAAGAAATAGATGAATAAGAAAGGCAGGGAGAAATTCCAACATAAGTCAAAAGCAATCCAACTACATGCATGTTTCGTAACGTTTTTGTTTTTAAAAATCGTCCTCTATTTACAAAACGGTAGCAAAAAAAAAAATTGATTATCAAACGAGTTTTTTTTTCTTGTTTACTCTAAAAATCAAAATAAAAATAAAAAACGAAAACGTAAAACGTTACCAAACAGGGATGTGCCATCTTGCATAGCCGACAACAAAAACCTAATAGAAAGGATGTCATGTAATGCTATAAATATCGAATAATGCTTAAGTCAAAAGTATGCATTATCTATTTTGTAATTCTCTTGCTTATTCTTAGAAATCTACCAACTTAGAAATGAGAGTGTCTCCGATTAATCTACTCCCGATCTATGATAATTTATTCGTTTTACAAATAAAAAAGTACCGTCGTTGTTTGTTCTTTTCGGTAAAACTCCAACAATCGTAAGGTAGAAAAAATTTTCCAATAAAATAATATAGAATAAATTTAAACTTTTCACATGTCAATTTTTGATTGAATTAAAAAAAAAAATTAGAGCATTTGATTTTCGATACCGAAGTCTAACCCAATCCACATCCATAGATCTATGTGAGAAGATCGTGGCCGTTCAATAATAATCGGGGATCCCTTGATGCCATCCTAATTGGAGTGGGAGCAGGATCCAATATATTCCAAGCTCCACTGAAATATCTCTCTCCCCCTATAAATTAAAGGCTCGGCGACGACGATTTCTCTTTGTAGAAAGTAGAAGCACCACTAGAGAAGATCCTCACTGTCCTCACATTGCTGCGATCTTTAGGTACCTGACATGTCGACTGTGTTCAATCTCAATCTGATGTTGTATACTCGTATTTTTGATTCAATTGCACATTCTCATTTACTGATTTTTTTTTTGTTTCTCATACATTATCTCTGATTTTCTATTCAACTTCATTTGATTTACATTTTACTTTCTGTTTGTTTCCTCAGAAAATTGACGAGAATAGGAGAAGAAAAATATATTTGATGAACCAAATAGATGTATTAATTTCTGATTTTCTTTTACTTTCATGTTTTTTTTTTCGGGTATTAAATATAAAAAATAAAAATTGTATGTCAGTTTTCTCACATTTTCTCCGTAACCACACGGAATGTCGATTTCTATAAGGTGTTGGTTGTGATGTGTTTAATGGGGAAATACAGTTTCATTTTAGTCAACATTCATTTGAAATGTTTAAGAGAGTAAGAGGCTTTGTTTTTTTTTTTTCCCGACGATTTTGAATTATTGACTGTTAGGTCTGTTTATGTGTGAGATTCAATGTTGTTTTCAAACTGACTGCTGATTTCATTAAAATTGTTCAAAAAAAAGTTTGCTCGAAAGATCCATTTTGACATGTTATTGTTGATTGATTCTGTTATGCTGAAAGCTGTTAGTCCTTATGCTGTTGTGTGTGTGTGTGTGTGTGTGTGCACATGAAGTGGTATGACTCGATTGTCAGAAGGTTAGTCAATTGGAATGGAATAGAATGTGGCTACTTTTTTTGTTTTGATTTCACCTTTCGTACAGATTTCTTGGGAGGAGCTATAATATGAAATCAGCAAGATAGTTGAGTGAAATTGGTGTTTTTAATTTTTGCTTGAGCTAGGCTTCTACCTTGAATATGAATGTTGAGCCAAGAGCTAGAATCTATTACTTTAGAAAATGATGATTGGTGAATGATAATGGAGGCTCGATCGGGTCATCTATGAATGAGCTCCATTCTCTTCCCATAACGTCCTTTCTTTATATGTTTTGGCTGCTGAGGTTTTGGAGCAAAGAAACGTCTGTGACAATGATTCAAGTGGTGTTATAAAACCCAAACAGAACTTAGGACTACCAATGTGAATATATTTTTTCTGCTTGTTTAAAGTTTTATTCCTTTTTTATTAATTGACTAAATGGGAAACTCCGGGATTCTTATTGGTCTAGCGTTATTTTCCCATTTTGCTGTCCTTTTGCCGTCTTTCTTGTTTCTTGATGTTGTCTACATATCAAATTATTCATTGCTTGTTTGTGCCCCTTCATATTTTGATGGTTGCTTGTTTTTGTTCCCTCTGATCTTTTAATGCTCAATTGCTGAAATTGTTATTTCTATGTTGCCTTGCTGCTCAAATCCAGGACTTGCCTTTGTCCGTAAGTCCATTTGACGCGGACAGATGGACCAGGTAAAAGATATTTTGTCTTAACCCGTGAGGCACTTCTCATTTATTTCACATTTCTGCTAACTCTTGTATCCTGATGTATGTGAAATTTCCAGTATGAAAAAGTTGAGAAGATTGGTGAAGGAACATATGGTGTGGTTTATAAGGCTCGTGACAAGGTGACCAATGAAACCATTGCTTTGAAGAAGATCCGGCTGGAGCAGGAAGATGAGGGAGTTCCAAGCACCGCTATTAGGGAAATTTCTCTCTTGAAAGAAATGCAACATGGAAATATTGTCAGGTATATCATTGTGGTTTGCTTTCCTACAGAGGCTGACCCATGCAAGGGTGATGAAAGTGAAATATAGGATGTGCTTATATCTTGTGCAATGCTATAATTATTTCCATCTCATCACCTGACTCTGTGCTAGTTACATGCCTTAACTAGCCAATGGAAGATCGCTCATTGAACCTTCTGTGAAAATCTCTCATTGACCACTCTCAAGGCATACTACCCTTTTTCGCTATGTTTAAATTCCTCTTTATACAGCCTATTTTGACAACTGTGTTAATTAGGCGTATTATTACCCTTTCCTTTAAAGTGTGTGAGATTCTTTGCTCATGGTCTTTAATTTAGGTGAGCATTTGACAAGTAGGATGAATTATATGGTATTTATCTGCCCTCAATCATATACAAAAAGAAAAAAAATCTGTCCACAATCAGTGAAATCTTGGTTTGAGGTAAGTTAGTTCCTGTCCCTGAACCTTATAATGAAATATGGCTACGCAGCAGAATTAATTGAGCACTAACGTATTAGTTACTTGTAATATAATTCTGAAATTAATTGACCACTAACATTTTGTCATCCAAAAACTTCCTGTTAGAAATTTTTCTTATTGGTGTGAAGAGAGCTTGTATTTCACATTAAAAGCCTGTGGCCACTCATGGTTGATTTATATGATTGAGGGATCAATCCTCCTTTCCATGGATGATCAGTAGCCAAATCTTGTACTTTTTTTAATCCTCCTGTATATTTTCCTATATATTTTGGCTTGAGTTGTTAGGTCATGTGCTTGCTGGGGTCCCATAAGGTGTGAACAAAATCTTGTTTCCCATAATGAAAGATTAGATGTGGTTAAGAGGTCTCTGTATCCTTTGCCAATTGGTTGTTTGGATGTCTCAAAAACTAGAAGAGGCACCACCATCACATCGCCATTAAGCTGTTACTGTTTATATAGTCCTTATTCTTTGCTACAAAGGAAACTACTATTTCTTACATCATTTAATTCTATTCTCAGTAAGGTTCCTCAGTATCATTGATTGCACCTTAGATTCTTGAGCCATCATCTATTATCAGATGCAATATGTGGCACTAAGTTCTTCCCTCTTATTTCTTTATTACTGGTCTTGCACATGCTATGTCATTGAATATGTTCTTATTTTGTAATTCCAAATAAAATGTGCTCATCTGAATAATTATTATGGAGGTCATAGGGAGCCACGTGATAATACACTCAGAATGCACGCCATTTAGAATCTTTCATTCTTATCCCACTAAAGTCCTGATCTTCCTGGTGATGCAATAGCATGGGTAGTCTTCATGTATTCTGAAGTTTTCTTTTCCAAATTAAGAAAGTGCCAACCACATTACATTATGCTATGCATGAATGAGAAGCGACTGTATTTTGGGTTCCCAATGTCTGTTAACCAACTTCGACAACTTTTGAGTGACAGGTTGCAAGATGTAGTGCACAGTGAAAAGCGGTTGTATCTGGTCTTTGAATATCTGGACTTGGACCTGAAGAAACACATGGATTCGTGTCCAGAGTTCGCAAAGAATCCACATCTGATAAAAGTGAGTGAGCTTTTCTGTTGGAGGTTGGTGCGAACTGTGCTCCAAGATTTTGTATTCTTTAAAGAGGATTAGTTTTGGAAATTGAATTCACGACGTGGAACATAGACAAGTGTTCTACAGATCATTAGTGAAACAATTATAATCATTGGGCATTATATTCAGTTTTGTGATTGGTTGCAATTATTTCATTAGCAAAATGTTGTAGGATTGAACCCAGTGGAGTGAGAAGTTTGTATACTTGAAAAGCATTCATCTTTTCATATGTCAGTGTGTTTTTTGATTAGGACAGTGGGAAAACTCTCCTTCATTTGGAAAGACTCCTTGGTCTCTAGTTTTCTTTACACTATACTGGATAAAAGAATTGATCTCTTGTCCCCCACTTCCCCCATCCAGCTCCAACTGGCAGCCTGTATCTGACTTGTTATCACAAAAGGCTGTTATTGTGTCTGGGTAACTTCCGATTTATTTTGTTTGGTTATTTTCTTTAATTTTGCAGATGTTTCTGTATCAAATACTTCGTGGTATTGCTTATTGTCATTCTCATAGAGTTCTGCATCGAGATCTGAAGCCTCAAAACTTGCTGATAGACCGTCGTACGAATGCACTGAAGCTTGCAGACTTTGGATTGGCCAGAGCATTTGGTATTCCTGTCCGGACATTCACGCATGAGGTAGTAATATACATGGAGTTTAGGCTTCAGAATATTCTATACTGTATTGTGCTCTGCGTGGTGAATGTGTCTGCCTAGTTATGCATGTGTGCTTTTTTTGTCCCCTTTCTGGTGTAATGGCAGTCTCGTCCTACTTTTATATTTCTACTTGTGATCACTGAGGTAGCCAATAAATAGTGTAGGGGGATGTGGCATTTTAGGAAAAATTGTATCTTTTTTTGGCATTCTGGGCTTGTTCCACAAAGTCCCAACCAAAATGTGAACAACTATAAATGATTGTAATGGCATTATTATATTTCTGTTCATAAGAACAAACCGCCAACAGAGTACCTATAGATCCTGTACTGCTTCATTACCAGTATCTCCACAAATCACATGAGCAATTCTGATGAAGAACCTTTACTAATATTACTATGGTTTGTATCTAAATATTGGTGTTTGTTTCCAAGGTGGTGACACTATGGTACAGGGCACCAGAAATACTACTTGGATCCCGCCACTACTCTACTCCTGTTGATGTTTGGTCAGTTGGTTGTATATTTGCTGAGATGGTGAACCAGAAACCACTGTTTCCTGGTGACTCCGAGATAGATGAATTATTCAAGATTTTCAGGTGTTGCATATTTCAATCAATTACTTTCTTCTTTTCGTTTCTGGAAGAATCCTTAGCAATGTGGGCTCTCTGTGGACTTTCTACAAACTTAGATCTCCTGTATCTCTGTTTGTTTTTGTCGTGATCAATTATGCAATATTTCTTCAGCGAAATAGTAGACATCTGGAAGTACTTCACTGGGATGTGGTTTTAAAATGCAGGAAAAAAAATTGCAGATTTTTTTTGATGTTGTGTCTTGATCTTATTGTAGAATTGCCCCTTCTATGTCTAATTTTCACTTAACTGCAGTTTATTCCCTTACGTGCTTTGTATTTATATATGGTTGTCCCTTTATAAATGAAGAGAAATGGGAACTCCCAATGAGGATACATGGCCTGGAGTGACTTCGCTGCCTGATTTTAAATCTGCATTTCCGAAGTGGCCTCCTAAGGTGATTGGGTTTCGCATTTGGTGATATCTTCTTACATCTTCTTATATGAAGTCCCTGAATTGAGAAATTGTATCCTCCATTTTGCAGGACCTGGCAACTGTGGTCCCAGGTCTTGATTCAGCAGGGCTTGATCTCCTTAGTGTAAGTTGTATTCGATAGTTTCACTAAACTCATTTTGGGAGACAACTTTGATGATGCCAAAGTCTGCATGTGCTAGAATAGTTGTCATGCATACATTCTAGTGGGCTATTTTCAGTGAACAAAGTGATTTTAACTCCCTTTTTGAGATGTGGATAAAGAAACCCTTTCTGTTATATTTTTTCTGAGCTGGAAAGACACCCTGGACGTCACCATCTGCCTGGAAACTAGATCGATTATTAATTACTACAAAATTATTTAACTCTCCTTGAGAGGCAACGTATGTTTGTTAGTCCCGATAGCCTCTTTATATGACCAAAAATGTGTAGATGTCTCACCCTTTCGATATACTAAGTATCAATCAATCAATAGAATGTGAACATAGTGATCAATAGTTGGAGTTCCTATTGCTAATATATACCAACATATTTTATCATGTTCCAGAAAATGCTATGCTTGGATCCCAGCAAGAGAATTACGGCAAGGAATGCTCTTGAGCATGAGTACTTTAAGGATATTGGGTCTGTTCCTTAATTTCCTATCGCTCTTCCTTGTTGCAAGTGTATATTGGTATGTGGCATCTGTGAGGTTTTATTATGTGAGATATATGTGCTGTTTTTAGGTGTATTTTTTTTTTCTTTCTTTTGATTCCTTGGAGATAATCCAAATTTCAATTTAGTGGTTTTCGGCAGAGCCATTGTAGGATTGCTTGTTTTGCTCCATCATCTCAAATTCCTTTCTCATGTTAAAGATAGCTATTGAGTCCTTTTTTAAAAAAAATTACTTGTAACATTTCCATGAAGAACATATATTGGCTTGTATCCTCTTCTTGGAGGTGTTACTTTGGTGTGTACTTGGTTTTGCAATCAATTGTTTCTTCTCTTTCTTTTCCGATTTATTTTTTTGGAATCTGAGTAATACAAATTCATGGCTATTTTGGTGTTTCTCTTTTTCTCCATGGGAAGGGTAACAAAATCAAAGCTGATACTAGGCGTTTTGGTTGGTTGGTTCTGATTTTGGTTTGTGAAATCTTGTTGCACAGAAAATTCCGCCCATGAGAGTGGCTTCAGCAAATTTCAGGGGTGTTTGCAAGTTTGTTTTGTAAGCTGCGGGATCCAAGGAGAATTATATATATATATATATACACACACACACTATCTCTGCTAAGTTTGTTTCGTGAGTGTGTGGAATACATATTTGGTAGGTGTCCCCCGGGTTGTGGCTGCTGCCATAAACCACACATACAGAACCAAAAAAAAGGAAACTATGGAGAAGTGAAAGTCGCATTTATTAGTAGCATTAGGATGTTGATTCTAGAACATATATGGGATGTAAAAACACACTGGATATCTACCAACTCCCTTTGTTGAGACTTATTTACTATAGGTTCAAGTTGTGTCTTTGTCTTTGTCCTCGTCATCAGCTTTGAGGTATTGATTAAAACTCTGCAAATTAGGCGGTTTGTCTTGCGAGCTGAAATAATATTGACAACAGATAAAACACGACATTGTCATTGTCACCTGGTATTAGTCACAGGGAAAGGTGTTAACCATCACACCTAAGTGTGTGTGTATGTGTGTCAGTTTGTGTATGTGGGTGGGTGGGTGTGTGAGAGAGAGACCTGGAAATAAGTTTCAAGTTTCCTCCTCAGAATAACATGCTCTTGCTTCACTTGTTGGAATGCCCTGATGCATCTGCAGATTGTCGAAAAGGCAACTTTAAGGTAGACTTGTACAATTACGTATGCATATATCTCACATTTGTTTAGCTCTTTTCAATTTGGTGTTTATCCCTCCAATTTTATCCCACCTCCTTCAATGGGATAACTTGTCCACTTACAATAGTACCGCTATGCATTTGAGTTTGTCTTTTTTTTTTGTTTAATAGTCAAGAGTGTTCGAGTTAATTTATGCGCATTTTGACAAATTTTCTCTCCAGTCTAGTCAAAAATAAGTTATTCATGCTGAATTCAGCATTAGAGTTTTTATGAGGGATACATCCTTCATGGTCTGGTCTCAAGGGATTGTCAAGATTTGAATTCAGAATATTTAAATTTACAGTTCGTCCTTATTACTACTTGAGTTATCATTGGGTTAAATGTACAAACCGAACATGGGATTTGAGAGCTATCGGACAAAAATTAGTAAAATCCCACCCTTTTACTCCTGAAGCGTTCTCACCCTAACTATGATCAATAGTGTGGATTAGTTAAACCTTATTTAACTGGGAACAAAATTGGTTAATGCTCTGATTATCGTTTAGTGCAAATATCCAAGACTAATAAGGTACTGCTGCCCGAATTTGAATATCAAATTCGGCCGTTAAATGAATAAGAATGGCAGACAAATATCGATAGACGATAAAAAAAATTGTTATGTTGTTCGTATCAAAACTTAAATCTCTCATCCTAAATGCATTTGCATCTCATGTAACATTTTGTAGATCCCAAAAAATCAGTTGTTTTTGTTTGATATGAGTTGAAAATGTATTTAAGATTAACGATTTGAATTTTGATTTGGACAACATAGTTTTTCTCGAAGATAAAAGATAGATGCTTACCCTTGAGCATTCGCTGCGTTGCAATATTCTTGGAACTGTGTGCATTCTTTCTTCACTTTTTTGGCACCAATGCTGAAAAGAACTACTTCACGTTAGTCCATTTAAACAACCCAGAAAGCGAACTAGATAGCCTCTTCTGCTCCTTAATTTATTAGATACATGGGGTGGGTTGGATTGTGAATCAACTTGTGAAGTATGACTTTCCTCCCTTACAATCCCTCTAGGTGGTGGACTAGAGCAGAGTCGGTGTTGGGAAGGTGTTCCGGGGAGGGAGGGGTTGTTTATTACCATCGAAGTGGATGTTTCATTCTCTTGTTACTCGTACATATTAAACCTTCAAAGACTTAATGATAGGACTAAAGATTATCTTTCTTTCCTCTTACCTGGTCGTTTTGCAATATTGTTATTCAAAAATAAGATAAAAAAATTATAAAATGACGTTATTTTGATTAAAAAAAAAAATCTAGGTACATCGAAGAATTAGAATAAAATGGGTCTAGATTTCCTGAGAAAATAATTTGGAAGTTGACTTCAAAGAGGAACGTGAGTGTTTTCACTCCAAGAACTGATTCTATGTTGTACAACATGAGTGTTATTCCTAAAAACGATATTATTTTGTGTATAAAGCGATGTCGTTTTGAGAAACAGTACCCTTGTTATGACTCTTCGCTCCATCAGTTAGAGCCAAAAATGCATTAAATATTTATGCCAATCCAACCTGAGTTTTGAGTATAGCGTTTTACCTTGAGCTGCTTCCTTTGAACTGGTGCATAGAATCATCCAGCCTAGCAAAATCAGGTGGGCTATTCTCCCTATAAAGAACAATCTACATTACAGTTGTTGTAAGGCTAGACAAACTGTGCTTAAAATTTTGATCTTTTTATTTCGCTTTGTCCACCACTATTTATTTAAACACATTATATACTTAACTATTCAAATACAGGACGCTCGACATAAATAGTAAAATTTTGGACTCAAAATAACCCACATGACCGTTTAGGAAATAATTCTTTTTTTTTTTCCGGTTTAATGATCATAGGTGTTCGTGCTAACTTATGCACATCTCGACTAATCCCATCAACAGTCCGGTTAAAGGAAAATCATCTATGCCAAGATTATATTATTTGTAAGGGATAAATCTCTCATGATCTAACCCTAAAAGGTTGCCAAGTTTCGAATTCAGAAACGTCTGAATTTACAAATCGTTTCTTCTACCTCTTGAGCTACCCCTTGGAGTTGTTTATGAAATAATTCACATAGATTATTTCCCTGCAAAAATTTAACAATCTATTCAAAGTATCATAAATGTCAATAGTTTGAGGTATAACGTGTTCAAATCAATAATTGGCGGAATTATGTGAAATCAAAACTGTAGTGAATGTGTAATCAGCCCTTCTGATATGATTATGAGGTACTCACAGTGCCAATTCTATGTTGCGGATCAATCGAGCAGAATCATTGTAAAACAGTGTGACAATTTCCTCCACAAAGTTGGGGTTGGCATCATCTTGCAACTCCTCCAGCTGAATAAATTGTTCATCAAGATATCCCTAAAACACCACCCCATTACTTGGTGCAACTTCACATCACATTTTATATGTATACTTGTCCAAGTAAGTATAAGAGAAATGCAATGACAAGTGATCAACTATCGGGTTGGTTCAAATCTGCGAATTAGCCTCACCAAAATAGGAGTACGAATAATTGACTACAACTTACATCTTCTAAAACTTGTCACAGGCGCCGCCCCGGGGGGTTGTCGTCAAGAAAATTGTTGCTTCATAAAAAATATTTTGTAAGTGTATGTAGTGGTATAAATATTTTACAAGGAAACGTACATTTAACTATTCTTAGACCTTGCACTGACGGTAACACATGTAATGAGCACACCTTTTATGTATTAGTGTAAACACTCACTAGACTTTGGGGACAGCGAACCTCCTGCCAAGAGGCCAAGGTAGCTTGCTAGCTCTCAGCCACTTGTTAAAAGGAAGTGCAGCGTGATTGTCAGGGGAATCAATGGGAAAGAAAAAAAGACGGTAGACTATTCTATTTTCTCCTTTGGTAAAGATTGACTTTAAGTGATAAAAATACGGTTGAAATTCGTCCATTTAAGAACGTTTTAAGTCGAAGAAAATATTTTGAGTGATCAAAGAAAGCCAAAAAAAAATAAGAGAAATGACCTGATCAAAAAGGCTCTTCCTCACAAAGGCAGCCTGGCGTTGCAAGTGACTTGTATCCATTTTGAGGGAGAGTTGGAAGTAAACGTTGAGAAAATATATCTTCTCTCTCTACAATGGGTTGGCTGTAACTTCAGTTACCAAGCACAAGAAATGTATGCTATTTATAGGAGAGAGATTGGTGGGGGGAAAAAAATCTAGGGGCGACGTGTCAAGAAGATATCATTTTTATCTCCAAAGTTCTCTAACAAATAATTCTAACGCTAGAGACCACATCCAAAAAGTCAAGAATCAACTCAGTTGGTGCTGACAATCCTGATCAGTTCTACGGCTTGGGTTCAAAACTCCACCTCCCGTCCCTTGATGTTATGTAATTCTTACTATTCAAAAAGTAAAAATAAAATTTTCCGTGACGTTAAAGATAACCTGCATTAAAGAAATTAACGAACAAGAATCATCTCAATTATACATTTTATGTGTTTTTTAAATTCGTGATTATTATACGTAAAATTTAGATGTTTATAGCACATCAAATCAATTAAAATTTCTCCAACAAGATTCAAATAAAGAACCTTAAGGTGTTAACCATTGAGAACCTGTAACTTAAAAGAATAAGGGGCTTTAATATTTTAATAGAAAACAAGAATTAGTTGGTCTACTTTGCAAGAATAGGAAGCTATTGTTGTTCTTCCCACCCACCCCCCCCCTCCCTTTTTTTTAAATTGATGAATCTTAAACTTTGAAGGGGAATTGGATATCACCTAAATAAAACTACTAGTAGGGATGACAGTAGATCGAGAAAAAATAAGTATTCGTTCAAATTCACCACATTTGAATCAAGGATAAACTATACGTATTGAAAGTGGACATATACAAGAATACTCATATAAACTCGTACATAGATGAAGGTGGGATGACCTGACACTCATCCTCACACCGTCCGCATAAATTCGTTAAATATATATAATTTATATAATAAATGTCATTTTCAAGCGTGGACCCCATTTTCCTTTTCTTTTCTACGTGTATGTCCCTCCCTCGCCTGATTGGCCCCCACTCACTTTCTGCTTTTTTTTTTGCTGTTTGTATTCTTTTATTTTATTTTATTTTAGTTTCTTCTTTTCTTACCCTAAGCACCCCCCCCCCCCCCCTCCTGTTTCAACTTTCAACCCTACCTCATGCGCCCCTCCTTTTTTTCCCTTGTCTTCATCGCTATCGCAACCTAGCACCGTTGTATTTCTCTTCATCTCTCTCCCAAACCCAACCCTCCAAAGCCCCACCCGAAAACCTCCCTTCCCAGAACTACCCCTGTTAGAAAATAAAACATAAACTCACATATTCATAAATTAAATAAACATGCAAATATATCAAATAAACTTAATGGAACTTAGATTAAAAATAAGTTTAGAATAGTCTGGATTGAAGCGTGAGATGAACGTTGTCCAAAGAAGAAATATGTCCCCTTCGCACAAAGTTTTTCGACGTTCTTTTTCCCAAATACAACAATCTGTGAGAAGCTATGATGTAAGCGTGAACTCCTCTATAATGAACTTATCACTCCCAAGTTGCCCACAAATCACACAAAAACTAGTAAATAATGAAGAAAAATTTGTATAGCGGGAATTGTTTTTCTATATCAAAGGAAGATAGAACACATGTCTATTTATACATTAATTGATAGTCATTATCCTTCAAGGCTATATGAATATATGGGATATATGGCTTCAACGGCTAGTCCTCATGTAAGTAACTCCAATGTATATAATGGTTAGTTAATGCTAGAATTTACAACAACACACACACACACATATATATATAGTCAAAACTCGTATCTAAAGGCACGATAAAATATAAAATTTGAGAGTCAAAAAAATTAATCCCTCTATATTAAATTTTTTTAAAATATATTAATTACAGAAATTAATCAAATATTAAATAATTAAATATATGATACAAATGAGTAATATGGTATGAATTATATAAATGATAAACATGTGATAGAAATGAGTAAAGTGATTTGAAGTTTGAATTTGACAAATAGATGATGAGTGAGATAAGTGCTTGGTGATAGTTTTGAGGGAAAAATATGACTGAGATAAAATTCAAACACACTCTTGTTTTATTATATAAATATATATGTATTAATGGTTAATGAAGTGATATATATAGTTATTAGTTATTACGTATAACTCTGCCTAAAAAATTTCTATACTAAAAATTAAAACCATTTAAAATCATAATCATAAAATAAATGTGGGGCTGAAATTATTCATACAAATAAATGATAATAAATTTAATTTTAAATCATCCATACTAACAATCCCCGCCACTAGTAATCGCCGTCAGTGATGTCACCATCTTTTACTTTCTCTCTCGTAAACTCATAAACAACCCTCTAAACCACATATCCTAGAAAACTCCCTTTCACTCAAAAACCCCTCACCTCTAACGTCTGCAGCAACTTGAGTTCGTCTTCTCCAACAAAAAATCCACATATTTGAATGTGGAATCCATATATCTGGTCTAGTTGGATTACATCCAAACATATTTGAAGGTGGCATATATTACATATTTGGCTTCTGATAACTTCATTTTTTTTTTTTTGTATTTTACTCTCTGTTATTACTTCGAATCTGGTTATTGCATGACCATGGTATTATCTTGATTATTGCTTTAGATCTAGTTTGTTGCTTGATTTTTGCTTTTGGATTTGATTTGTTGCTTGAAAATTGAGAGTCTTACTAGGGAAAAAAACAATGCACGTAAACGGGTGTCAGAGGCGGGGGTAGAGATTAGAATTTACCCGCAGGGCGAGCACAAGGATTAAAATTTTTCCCTACTAACAAGGATGAACCAGGGATTGACGAAATTTTTTTAAGTGAGTATGGAAGTGGGGACTACGTCTCCCGCCTCCACCCTAGTCCACTGTCATCTTTAACTACCGATTTTTTTACCCCTAATGTGTTTAAGCTTATACTGATTATTTTTTTGAGTTTATTGATTGTCATCGTGACTTGAACTGGATTATAGTATGTCTCCGATGAGCAAAGGTGATTAACCTTTAAAGAGTGTGAGAATAGATTGAACATGTAATGTCTGAATTATCAAGATTAAACTCGAGCGCTGTATCACCTCTAAAAGTTTACCAATTTTAAATAAAATTACGTTTTTTCTCATATGATTATTGGATTAAAAATAGGAAAAATTATACACAACCCAAATAAAATTTAAAAATTATAATCGTGTATCATTTTTTTAAAATCAGACGGAGATTGAGGAGAGGTGAAATGCACAACTAAGCAACGAACATTTTGACTTCGCCTCACAATACAGTTTCCTTTGTTAGTCAACGCTTACGTGTTACTTAAGCCCGTGGACACATGTCTGGCAGACAATTCCAAACGCAAGCTCGTGTACACAACATGATGGCCCTGTGACACGTAAAAAGAAACATTCGAGGCATCATCTTTAACCACCACCTTGATTTAACCTATTAGATCAGTTAGTCTCATGTATGTGTAAAGGCAGATACACCGTCTCATCTCTTTCTCCAAAGTAATGACTTGAACTTTATTCATGTCACGAGAGCATATTTAATTATTTCAGGACATCATCTTTAAACACCATTTTAATATAAACTATTCAATTAATGAATCTCATTGAGTTTATTAAATATTTTATGAATATGATCATGATCCATCACGTGATGAAGATAAGACGGTGTGCTTATTATTCTTATCTACCATTCTTGAAGAACACCCTCCACTCTATTTATTTGGATAAAATTGTAATATCCAAAAGTTTTTTTTCTTTTTTGGTAAAAATTATAGTTGGTACCCGAACTTTACAGTCAATTTTAATTTGGTCCATGAAATTTCAATTGTCCCTAGAGTTTACCGTTAATCAACTGAAGACTAGTCCAATTTAATTCATTTCAACGTCAATTTAATAGTGAAAATGGATGGATGGAAGGACTTAATTGAGACAAATATAATAATTAAAAGACTAAATTAAAATAATTAAAAGTTCAATGACCAAAAATACCAACTTATACCAAAATTTGATACACACAAAGGCTAAGCAGGAGAAACCATATCAGACAGAAACCTTACAAAACAATTGCCAAACTATAAGCAATCAACAGATAAATGCAGGTCAAGTTTGTCCCAAAACAAAACATAACAAGCAATTACAATTTAAAGGCATTTGATAATATTATAGTTATTCACAGTAAGACAAAAAACTTATAAATAAATAAAAAAATCATTTGTAAAAGCCAAAAGTCATGCAACCAAGTCTTTAACTTAAATTCAAGGCATTTTTTGTCTGTGTTACTGAATTTTTTTTTCAACATATAAAATAATTAAAAAATAAAATGGATTGGAGTAACTTACTATTCAAAATCCTACTAACATTTAGTATTTGAAAAATTATTTTACTATGTTAAAATTTTTCAATTCTTTTTCCCTATATTTTTTTAACTAATAGCAGACTTTATTATATTTAGTCTACAAATTCAACTTCAATTAATGGAATTCGATATAAAAAATTGAATGCAAAAATTAAATTTGTATTTTTTGCATCTCAAAAATAAGAATAAATTATATTAATATTTGAATAATTATTTTGTCGTACCTGCCCCTGCATCAAACAAATCTGATTTTATCAAGTGAGTAAATAAACAAATGTCTGATTAAAGAATACACGAAATCTATACACATGCAAACACGATTTCTTCTATAAAAATTGCACACACATTAGAAAACTTTTCAGCTGTGTTTAACATTGGTAAATTTGTTAAGAGTACAAAAGAACAAGAGCACAAGGAATCAATGCAGCAATGTAAAGACGATGAATTAAAAACAAAGGGTGAAAAAGAACATAAAATCTTAATAATGATTGAAATGGGCACATCACCTTTACATTAGCAGACACTGGTCCCTGCCATGTCTCATTCTCAGTCCTCAGCAATTTTTGAAAACTACTTACAGTGAAAGCAGCACAGAAACAAGATGCACCCTTTATTCCCGTCTTACCCACCACCTTACCTTAGAGAGAAGAGGAGAACAAAGGAGAGCCTTCACAATGCAATTGACCTCTCTCCCTATCCCTCTCTCCCCAATGATTTATGCAGATGCGCAGTCAGATACCTCCTTTGGAAAAGAAACAAAAGATTTTTTCCCTTTCATTGGACAGATGAATATTCTTCTTTCCAATCATTATCCCTATTCTGATAAGAAACCCACGGTGGACATGATAAACCTTAGTGATGATCTTAGGTTTACCTCCAAAGAAAGAAAAGTGAACTTATAACAAAAAAAAACCACCCAACATTCAATTTCCAAGTTTTGGCATATGATGAGAAAATAATCTAGATTATCACAATATATAGTTTCTTTACGGAGATATAACTAATTATTTAGACATAGAGCCGAATGCAAGATACATTTCACCACAAATTTGCAAAGGATTGCCCGAATTATGCTAACGTTGTATAGGACATCAATTTAGCTGTGACTCATGATGAGCAGGGTATACCTAATTCCAACTAGTGACAATGATAGTACCATTTTGTTATTACAACAGTCTCTTAATATGCTATGCTATGTACATATGGCGTCTTACTAGAGCAAAGGTGTGAATGTCTTGTTCTATAGGCATAGCTAGTGAACGAAATCATTGGTCCAGGTCAGGAGAATAAGGAGGAAATAGAAAAGAAGCTGCCCACTTGTGCGACATATTCTTCACAAATCCTTCAGTAAAATGTTGGCTTTAATGTCATTTAGCTTACTTCAAGCAATAAAATGCAAATAACGAATTCCATAAAATAGAGTTCGATTGTACTGAAACAATCGGGACTCACCAAGCTAATCATCTGGTAGAGAAACTTGCATATGGAGCTGATCCACATGGATCTTGAGGAACATAGAATGGATGTCTAAATTCTAATAAGTTCCAAGGCAAATAGAATTATGATGAATCCAACAAACATGAAAAGGAAAACTAGATTATTGTCAGTTAGATTGAAAAAAATAGAATGAATTTTTAATCACCATAACAATTGCCACAAAGGTCACAAGCAAACACCAATCTGGAAAGGGATAGATAGATCAATAATGTAAACGCATCACAAAAGGTGAACCTTTCTGATAAGCTACTTTTCTTTCCTGATCAAGAATATGCTCATCTCTGCAAGAATCCCATTGCCTGGTAGACATTATTGAGCGTTACATCCGCTATATCTGCAGCTTTGCTGGCACCCTCTGCCAAAACTCTATCCAAATAAGCTGAATCAGATATGATATCTTCATATCGAACCTGCAAAAGCAGAAAACCCAATTAATGATGTCGATGTGTAAATTATAGCAGCAACATCAGGCAACAATGGATGGATGACCAGACAAGCTGATAAACATGTTAAGTTTAAGGTCATTGCAAAACTGAACTAATTTAAAATCAAGTTATTTGATTCTCTCGTTAGTTTTTACCAATATAGAAATTCACTTCAATTGTTCTCAAGCTCCCTAAGCTTTAGTCCATTTAATCTTTTCTTCATCTGATAAAAGGCAACTTGGGGCTGGGGAATCTCACTACTTCCAATAACAATTAAATTGCCAGACATCACGACACATCAATAAAAAGAGAACAGCGCAGTACATAAGGCTCCCGCCGCTGTGGGCCCGGAGAGTGTCAGTGTAAGCAGGTAAAGTAGCACAACTTGACCTTCCGGGAGAGGAAAAAGATCAGGTAGTACAACAAAATATCCCTGCACAATAAAACCATTGCAGGAGGTGTTATGTATAGAAGTAGAAACCTGGATTGGATGTAGATGATCAATTAAAGCATCAGTCAGAAGGGGTTTGAACATTCCCCAATTCATATCTTGGCATTCTTGTGCAACTTCCTGCAACAAAAATTGTTCAAAAGAAACTTTCAATTTTGCAGTTTAGCAAACATATATGGTTATAACTAACAGATGAATGATCAAGTTCCCATCAATCCACATCCAAACAAAACAACTATAACTATCATTTTGACAAAATTATGCATTTTCAATTGGTTGTATATCGCTTAAATTCTGGTTCAGATGATAGTGTTATCCATCCCACTTTTTTCAGCCTGAATGGCCTGGAATGTATCATTTTGCAAAAACCAAGAAGAACAAAAAATAAAAAAGAACATAATAGCTGCTATTTCATTTCACTAAGATTTTCAAGTTGATTAGAGTCGTTGCGTACAATATCGGGTACTTCAGACAGTAGCTTGATTCGTGCAATATGTTGCAGCCGAGAGTCAGGTATATTCTGTAGATAAAACCAAACTTTGGGATATTCTTTATTTGCAGTAAGCATAAACGTAAAGACGTCAGAAACCCACTAAATCTGCCATCCTGTGTGGTTGAATGCATGATAGCAAGCTCCCTAATTCTCCTTCAGTTCTGAAGACTGATCTCCTCTTCAAGATTTCACTTTTTTTCATTGCTACAAAGACGCTGCAAGCTTTTCATGTTTTCCCTTGATTGAAATACTACCACAAACCACTTGAATATTTGCCATCTTGTTAGCTTTCATGTGTGTGCATATATGGGGTGTGTGCATATACATACACATGTACACATTGCATTATCTCTGCCTTAGAGCACACCACGAATCTTTTCCAACACATCCAATTCACCGACCTCATATACACTTGGTACAGTGGAGAGCGCAGGAATGAAAACCTCATTCTCAATTATGCCAAATTTTTTTGAAACGCCGGGGTCAAAATATGGCTCTTAAATTGAGTTCTAAATTGAAGAATGCTCCTTATTTATCCCGAAATTATGAAGTGAGTTGATATAAATTCCTAGAAATGGACAAAGGCCCAGTTTGGATGGCAAAACTCAAGTCCGAATGGGCATCTCATCTCTATTCCATCTCATTCCTATGCTTGATACGCACTACTACTGGGAACTTGTACTGGTAAGTACTACTGGGAATTTTCATTCCTCCGGTAATGAGAATCCCATAGTAAGTGGGCATTTCATTCCCATCTGGGGTGGTAATTTCCAATTCCCGACATTGGAAATACCATAAAAGAATGTTCCTTGAAAAATAATTCCTACAGTAACAAATGCATGAATGAACTGACAGCTAGAATTGTATTTCGAGAAATCTTATCCCTGCTAACGGAATTTCATTCATGGTCTCTTATTTCTGTCATCCAGACTAGGTCATAGGAAAAAGCTCCAACTCGGAAACTCCGGCTTCTGAAATAGGCTCTTTGGTGATCTTGTCTGTCCTTTCAGATTATATATGGAGATAACTTCAGGCTATATATTAGAACTTTTATTACAGAGAGAGTGAAAAATGAAGCATATAAAACTAAAATAAAATGTACTGCAGCTCTTGTTCCTTAGTGCATAGGTGACATGCTCGAGCAAACAACAGCAAGTTGTGGGTTAGAATCTGAAGGCAGCTATTGTTTGCAAAGAATATCAAAGGTAAGGTTTGCACCCAATATACCACTACCAGCATTTCAATTAACAGGGACAACACTGGATGATGACCATTTTCAGGTCTTGCTGCGCATTAAAGGTCTACATAGGAGGCTCCTAACACATTTTGAAAGAATGAAACAGAAGGGAAGAAGAAAGAAACAGAAAAAAGAAAAAAGAAAAAAACTAGAGCAAACCAATTCAATGTAAACAGATGTGTCAGTTAATTTCCACATTGGACAGGCACCCACACTCCCCTTGAAGAAACCTTCCCATCACCTCAAAATGTTAACTTTCTGGCATGGTTAATGAAAATTAACATAGCATCTGATTCCAAGCCTCACTGAGGGGAGACGGAGAAGGTGCCTCCCCTCAGTTAAACCAAATTATAAATCTTGTAAGCCCCAGATTCACTACTGCAGCAAACAATAGTCCCTTGGGAACAACTAATAAATTAATGACCTCTTCGACAATTAGCTTTTTATTTCTTGTAACACTACATTACCACCATCGTAAGATTCCAACAATTAAAAATTAGATAAATTCAAATGCATACAACACCTGCATCTGTCGTTAAAGAGCTAAAGCACGGTTGCTATCAATGAACTAAAAATTTTGCACCAGATTACCTCTTTTGTCTTCCTTGTAATGAGCTGATATACTGAAAGAAGGTTGCTGCATTCAGGTCTGTCGGGATTGTCAAATTCGAGGCTGCATGATTTACCATTAGAGGGGAAAGACTGAGAAAAGCCTATCATACCTTGTGGGGCGAAATTTATTGATAAGGAAAGAATGGACAAGCACAACAATGATAATTTACTCGATGGTAGAACTTCACAGCATAGAAACATCAAACAAGCAACACTTTGCAATGTCACAAACAGAACAGTGAGAACTACTAACCCTGGAAATGAATCAGTCTTGCAACGCTTTATCTTGTTTGCTATTACCTACAGAGTCATGGAGCGCATTCAGATCAATTAGAAGAGAAAATTATGGTACACAATAGACATAAAACAGATTGAAGACTCCTCAAATTTAGATCACTCAAGTTATGGCAAACTCAGATCAATCAAACTCATAACCCCAAAAGTACTATAATATAAATTATTTGACTGAAGTACTGAACCATAGAATGAAAATGTAAACACAAAATGAAAACAGATTTATAGCATAATTAACAGACACAATACACACGAGAACCAGACCTTAGGCTATCCCCGCTTACCATGAACTTCTTAGCATGTGCATGGTTCTATTGCCACCAAGGCCTCTACAAGCTCTGCACCAGGGAAGTGACTCAGTTCAAAGCGTGTGCAACCTCACTCCTCCATTAACCTATTGGAGCTAAAATCTTCTCTGTGTCTAGTCTCTCTACTCAGTAGAATCCATTTGGTGCTTTTGCATCCCACTTATCAGCGCGGGTAAGTTAGCTAACTCCTTTTAACTAAGTATTCAGTAATGATATCGTCACAACAGGACGCTCAGAAGGGAAAGTTGCCTCAGATTTTATTCCAAAAGTTATGGAACTTATTACATGGGCATTCCAGAACAGACACAGTTGATAAAGCCACTTGCATAAAGTAACCAGTTGAGGTTTGATGTGAGTGGGTGGAAGGTTTATAGGACCAAAACTATTTCATTGACATCCTTCTGGTCATTGAATAGTAAGGAACTTAAAGGAGTCATGCTCTTTTTCATTTTGGCATAGTTCTAACTTCTAACTTATGTATTGCTTTTTGTTGTTTTTTCATGGGGTTGGATGGGCTTGGAAATCTTTTCCACCCTATATTAAGTTCTTGTGATGTACTGCTTTATTGATTAGATTTCTTATCGAACTGCTATGATTTATTTCTGAATTTTTTTAATACAATGTTTCATGTCAGAAACAATTAATAGATTCTTTTGTTTCCAATCCAAAAAAAAAAAAAGTTAAATGCTATGTTATATGTTATTTCTAGACTAAGGGTAGTGTAGTACTTTGTAAATATATATAAAAGTTGAGTGTGGCAGTGTAACCTAACACAATACTCTCTTCTCATATTCTTCTCTTTTCTTCTTGTTTCCTAACCCTAATGCCCTCATAATCTAACTTTAAGTATGAAACTTAAAGCAATAAGTCAATTAAGATGCTTGTTTCCAATTAAACTGAGACTTCTATCATTGGCCTAACCAACAAAAATGAGCATATTATTGTCCCTTTATTACTGTACGCCAGTAAGTAATCCATGCATACCACAGAATCCAAGAGGATTCAAACTTTTACATTCAACTAAAAGTTTTCTAATGCTTCGCACAATTATGAAGATAGAGCGAATATTTAACCAACTTAGTCAAATTAAGGAAGTAAATGAGTCCACTCACGTCCTTTGAATCAAGTAAATTGATTCGAGATTGATCAGAAGGTGCGGACTTGGACATCTACAAGAAAAATAAGTGCATCAGTTGACATTAAAAAAAACTGCCACAGTTTTTATTGAGACACCCCTGTTTATAGAGAGTCTGACATAGGCCCAAATTGAAAGCTCAAACACAGGTAGAGAGTGAGTGTTGGTATTTGAACTTTAAGCAATCACAGCAAGAATCAGATTTGCCTTATTTTACAGGAGTCAATGCAACAATGTGGATAGAGTAGATGCAACTAATAATTTATTAATCCTGCATTGCAACAGCGAGGAAAATTGAAATGCCACCTAACAGATTACAAATAAATTTCTTCTTTTTTTTTTGTGATAGGAAACATGAAATTTTGTTAATACTGGAAAAAATCATTAAAGAGGACAAGGTGTCCTCTTGATAAAACTTGCAAACAAAAAAGATACATAAAATAAAAGAAAAAGATTAAAAGCAAATCTATAAACGTTGCGTCAACGATCGACACACACTTGAGGCCAATCATCCGTGATAAAAAAGAAAGGTGTTCCTTCAAAATCCTTCATCAGAGTAACCCAAAGAGAAGCCATGTAAGTGATTTTATCCCATAAATCTTCCCAAGCAGTCTCTCGCTATTCAAAAATTCGTCCATTTCTTTTCAATCACACCACCCAAAACAAAGCTAAAATTACACTTCTCCATAAAATCTTAGCTTTGTTGTTTTGACCAAAGTCATCAAAATGAATCACAAATATTGAATTACAATCTTTCGGAGTCACCCAAAAAATGTCAAATGTCAAACTGTCTCAATAACCTGCTCCACAATTTATGTACATAGGAACGACACAAAAAAAGATGATCCATACTTTCCTCCCCGTGGACCAAAAAAAAAGAAAAAAAATACTTTCCTCCCCACTTTTACATATAGAACACCATTGTGGTAATAGACAATATAAATGTCTTCTCTTTTGTAGCATATCATTAGTATTGAGTCTCTTATGTGCAAAACAACCAAACAAAAATTTGTACCTTTAAAGGAGCCTTAGATTTCCAAATTATTAATGAAGTTTTGAAAATTAAGAAGAAAGGTTTATCAATCAAGGTCTCAAAAAGAGATCTACAAGAAAACTCTCCTGAAGAGGAAATGACCCACTTTCTTTGGTCTAAAGATTAAAGATTCAACACAACATTATCAAGGATACCCAAAAGAGAAGACAACTCGACGATCTCTCTCCCATCAAGGTTTCTAAAGAAATCGAAACTCTAGCTAATTGTCATATAAGATGATGATACCATACTTGAAATAGAGGAGTGATGATTTCTAGACAACCTAAATAAACGAGGAAACATGGATGTAAATGACGAAACACACCCCCAAGTATCCTCCTAAAACCGAATTCTCTCCCCATTACCCATGGCATATTGAACAGTTGGTTGTGGTGCTTCAGCAAAGATATGTCGATATACATGTGTAGCTTGTTTGACCATTTCTTTTCAAAGGAGGTGGGAATAAAACATAATACTAAAATCTGATTTCTTACGAGTAGTGGCAACATTTATATGGCAAGTGAGAGAGACTAAACGATACAATCTCAGGTATAGATGAATTGCTCCTGGGCCATTTACTTTCTCATTCTCAGTCCCATACTATAGCACTCCCTTCAGCAATCATTAGCTTAACAGTTACTTTGACACAAACTCATGAAGAAGCTGGTCATAGTACCATTGGTGATGATGTGATGATGATCCAACGAATTGGTCACAAAGGGGGATTCGCCCATTCACATTTAGGTATGATTCAAAGAGGCTGCGTTAACATGAAGAGAAGTGTTGATTCGTGTGGCTTTTGACAGAACTTTTTCAAAACTTGAGAACTTGCTCGTTCTTACTTCATGGGATACTCTTTTCTTTTCAAAGCTTATAGTTTTTTTAGCACATGATGATGAAAACAATTTGCATCCGACGAAAGTTAAGAACTGTCTCTATCATTGATGGCTTGGAGTTTATTTTTAGCATGTCGACAAACCAGAAGAATAATCTCATTTCAAAGTAATCTCTATGATAAATTTGTAACACGATTCACAACCACACCGATAAGAAAAGAATCTTCCTAGAGTACTCGTCATTTGGCCAATATTTACTGGCAACAACTCTCACAATTAACAGCCTATTATATTAGAAAATAATGTAATGGGATTTTCTACATAGCTCAAACTTACCAAATGATGCACAGGAATTTCGGGGTCTGCAGGAGTGCCAAACTGCAACCAGACAGACACCCAATAATGCAGACTGTGGGGCCTTCTTCTTATCCCCAACATTAATAAAGTAATCAACACTATAAACACACATACTAGGAATGGCTTTATTTTTCTTTAGGTCATCTCATAGACTTTGGGAGGTAGGGCGATACTTGTTTGTAGGGTGATACTTGTCTTAGTTACCTTAGGATCTAGTATACATTGTTACTTTTGTCTGTTGCTTGATTTTATCCGAGTGTATTCTTCCTGTATACATGGAATGCTCCCTTAGGAAACTTTTTGTGATACTTCTTGTTTGTCAAAAAGAAATTAATGATGACTTTCAAAATGGGGTCAAGCAAAGCATGAATAAGAGATAGAAATTTACTGCATGGATACTTTGTAAAACCTTAAATCTACTTCCCTCTACATTTAGGGTTTTATGATTCTGGAAAACGTATTCATGCTTCCATTTAAAAAGAAATAAACAGAAACATTTAGAACTTTAAAAACTGAAAACCTTGGAAAGGCCATCGGTGAGGGACATCACCCGGGCTCCAGCTGGTGGTATAAGGGGTTCGGGAACCTACATCAGTTAGCTCATTCTTGTAAGAATTGTTCCAGATAGTTCAACATTTCATGGGCTGATATGAAAGTGGCAATCAGGCATTGAAAAACAGAATCCACCTTAAAAATTGCACCGCCTCGCCTGTAACCAATATAAGAAAAACAGTCAACTGTCTAATGCCAATTACCACAAAAAAAAGATGAAGACGTATATAGTAGTAAAATTTAAACTAATGTAGCCCTTACCCGCCCAGCTTCTTCCACTTCCTTCCTCCATATAAATAATTAACACGCTCAGCCAGCTCTCTGGTCAATTCTAGATGTTGCTTCTGATCCTCTCCAACTGGGACGAAATCAGACTGCAGAGGAATGCTGCAATTTATGAGAATTAAAAATACTCAGGCAATCATGATCAAGAGGTGAAGTAAGCACATAAAAAGGAGCTGAATTTCACAATTATATTTTTATTAGACTGCCTCAACCACCGTTAAGAAAAGTATTTCAAATTGGAATATTAACTTGGCTTTCCCAGGTCTAAGAATAAAATGCAGAGAACACATTAAGGAGGACCAATGACATAGTTATAAATACATGAATGTAATGCTAAATGGATAGATGACATACTTATTAATACATGCATGTAATGCTAAATGGATAGAAACACACCTGATACAAAAGAATATCAGAAGCCATCAGAACAGGATAAGTAAGAAGGGCAACCCCAACATTTTCGTCTCCCTACAGACAAAAACCAGACTAATTAAAGTCACTTCAGTATAATTCAAAAAAAAACGTTGAGCACAGGCAGTTAGAGAATACCACAATGCAAGCGAGAGCCAAAAAGAATTCTAAAGGTATCGGATGGTAAGAAATAAGAATCAACTCCCAAGTCCCAACGATATATGAGAAACTTCTGTAGTTCTTTTTTCCCCTTGTATAAGCAAGCACGGTTCTTTGTTTAATAAAGAAGGGAGGAAAAGAAATACAAAGAAGAAGAAGTCCTGAAGGTGTTCTGGAGCATTTTTGTAAAGGCAGAATTTGGACTTGTGTAATTTTGTAATTTGTCCAGATAGGGCCCCAAACTCAATGAAGAATTTGAAGCATAGTGTGGCACGTAGATGGTCTGCCTTGACAAACAGGAAGAGGTCAAGAGGGAAAAGGAAAACATAGGGAAATTGCTTCTTCAATCTTAATGGTCCAGTATTCAAAGCACAAGAGAAAACAATAGGGGGAAATAGCACCCACTATCTGATATGTCTGGTAATAGTGAAGAATTCACTTGGGATACCATCGATCAAGATGGCCAGTGACGATGAAAAACGAGGCATAATAAGCTTAACCCAAGCAGCAGAAAATATTTAATGTTGAAGTCTTTATGAAATCTGCTATAAAGAACCTTTATAAGTTATAATATATAGCTTAAGCCTTTTGGAAGTCAATCGTGATAGCCATTCAAACTATTTTCCCTTTTTCATATGGAGACTGTGAACAAATTTTTTGGATGATAATGGCTTTATCAGTCCCTCTTTTGTCCAGGGGATGAATCTTCTTTGAAGAAGACTAATAAATGAATCCAGAAAGGGCCTTACTCTGTGAAACAGTCATGGCGACCGTTTTGTTACTAGTATTGCACAGTCCAATAAATCTAACACTGATGGATGGTTTCAGGGTCACTGACCTTGGGAATCAGGCAAATCAAGGGACAGTTAAGAGGAGGGATAATGGAACCAGTCTGAAAGATGCAATCAATCAGTTGATGAATTGATGGTGCAAGTACAGGCCATAAGTTTTGAAAGAGGGGTTTCCAGTAGACAGGTCCAAATATATTTAATTGTCCTTGGTCACAGATGGATGCATCACGTAAGCAAACAAGAAGATGTGTCTGATATTTCATCATGGACAGTAATGGATATTTTTTAAGAAAGAAGCAGCTTTGATAGTAGGTCTAAGGTCCCAGGCACTGCAAGTTTTTTGAGTAAGTAAAATCAGCACTATGCAAAGTACAAAAGTGGGTAAGTTATGAAAGGTCAAAAACACCATCCACAAATCTCAGTAGTGTCAGCCATACCTATAAAACTGCATTCAGTTCCACCTTATTAGTCCCTGAGTTTGTTTAAAGCGAAGTGCCACAATTTAGCCTCTCACAAACAAACTAGTTTCATACGACTGTTCTAGTGGAAATTCAAACCAACACAACCACCCACGGCTACTTTGTTTGGATTCATAGCCCTAAGTAATTGAGATTGGGTTTCTCTGTCATCAAAACTTTACCAAGTCACCGTTAAATATTGTACACCAATTCTCAAAACAGGTGGTTGTACAACACGTGAATAACTTATAGTAGTATACAAAATTTCACAAAAAAATGGTCCAAATGATCAGAGAGAGAGTGTGCCATGGGACACAAATGGTTACCAGGAATAAGAAGAAGGAGAAAGCATCAAGCTCAGACTATGGCTAAGCTTCTAGCTTAAAGCAGATTTATGACTAATGACATTCAATCCTACAGATGCATTGGTATAAGAATAAAATGTAGACTGCCAATTGCACAGAAATAAAAATAAATTTGAGAGAATAATGGCTGGATGACAACTATGAGAATGTTTGGAAATGAGCCCATGTGAAACAAAGAGCAAGTATGATAGTTTCTTTGTTTTCTTTCCATTTTTTCTTTTGTTGTGTGTGTATTTGGAAAGGGGGGGGGGATTTCAACCACGCACATGCATTGTTCAAAAAAATTAGAAACTAATGAATAGTATTCAGGATGGGAATAATTACAAGCAAGATACAAAATCATTTCAAAACATTCCATTCAATAAATGTACTACATGAATGAATATAAATTGCAATTCTGTATTACAAAGAAACTGCACACAAGTTTGAAAATTGCACAAAACATTTGAAAAATACCCCAAGTAGTTTAGCTGCCTTCTCCTTCTATTTCTTCAGCTATTTTCTCTTTTCTCAGCGATCTTTATGCAAAGGAATCATTATTGTTTTCTCAAATTTCAGGGTAGATATAAGCTTATAGTTCAAATTTTTGTAGCAGTTATATTGTTAAAGAATTACAAAACAGACCCATACAGCGATGGTTTTGGCCCCCTTGTACATTGGTTCAATTTGCATGTAGAAAGACATTAAATTCTATAGAAACTAGAAGTTAAAAAACGAAATGACAAATAAAAATTAACAGAATACAGAAAAGGGGATGATGCTGCATACAGCAAAGAACACACCGCCTTGAGTGATTTCTCTTTAAATTGAATCATTCTGTTAAGCCAACCAATTGGGGTGGCAGAACTCAACAGCCACATCAACTCTACATGAGCACGAACATGAGACTGCACAAAGACAGAAGCCTGTTCACATAAATCGAAGTTAGGCATGCATTCACCTTTGGGGAGAAAATGACAAGTATGAATTCCACTTCAAAACAATATATTAAAGAGAAAACAAATGCACCAGACCTTGGAGGTGTCCACACCACACGCCAAATAAATTGCCGCTGTATCTTTTGTTGCTCTAGAGAGTTGTTGCGTATCATATGGTAGAGTTATCTGAGTTTAAAAAAACGGAAGTGATTCAGAAATCAAAATACATAGATATATCCATGTCCTATCGTAATTCGAAGTTTAAAAAAATCATGTTTGCTCAATTGATTTTCTTTATATTTCAATAGGAGAATTTATATAGAGAAGACAAAATAGGATAATATTATTTCAACATACTGTAGAATAAATTAACAATGGACATAAGATCAAGAAACAGGATGAATATAGTTTCTTGAAAGTTCATTGAAAGCCAAATGAACACCAAAGATAACAACAAATTGATAATTTCCAAAGACATCAGGTCTACAATAACCTAGTCAAGTAACATTACATGCAAATAATAGGGACTAGAATTTGAAGCGTACCGCGTGGAGGTCCACTATGAAGAAGAGAGTATCATATGTATTCTGCAAGGAGCGAACCATAGTGTGAAATGAACATAAAATACAAGAGTATGAAAACCTTATGCTACAAGAACGTTAACCAAACATATTTCCCACAAACTTACAAAGCTACTAAAGTTGCATTTGAGAGAACTGGCAACATATGGAAAAAAGAGTGGGATTTTTTACTTTTTATTGCTTGTGTGTGTATGAGGGTTTTTATTTCCATTCACTATCTTTTTTTGGTGGGGGGAGGCTGGACCAATGCTATGACTTGGCCTTTTTTATTTTCTATTGGAAAAAAGAGAATATTATTAAGAGTAAATATAAAGATACAAAAATACGTTAGAGGACGAGTCCTCTATATGTAAAAAGAGTGGAAAAACTAAAAATTTGAAATTAAAAAACATGCGGCAGCTATCTCACATTTTGGTGCCTCCTAAAACCAATATGCTAGGGTCCTAGAAGGCAAGCAGATAAAATTTTACTGCAATTTTGTATTCATTTACAATCCCACAAATGCATATTGTAAAAACAGCTAAACCTTACAAGAAACTGCCAAATTTTGAAAAATTATATACATCCAAATGTCATCATTGCAAATGCCATGTCATAAAAACTGGAGTCACTGGACTAAGGTTGAATAGGTGCAGAAACCAAATTGTTCAAAACGGTTCAACCACCAATTTAAGCGAGCAATTTTCATGCTACATTTTAAGTAAGATATAAGAAAGTCTGTGCAGGGGTTCAAATAAATTGTCAACTAACCTGTATGTTACACTGCAACTGGATTCGGAGTCTAATGGCAATTCATCCAGCTTAATACATCTAGTTGGCCCGGTCATTAGGGCAAATTCTCATTATATATTATGTTGAGCTACATAATTAACAGGTGATAACCACAGTAAAGACTAAATGAAAATTTTCTTAATGCGAGGGAACTTCATATAAGGTTGTGACCAACTCAATAACCAGAAAGACAAGTCTTTGACTAAGTCAATTAACTCGAATTTATGCGTCCCTTTGTTGTGATGTCTATTGATAGCAGTGAGTAACTATCACCCAGCAGCACAACATATAAACCACTGTAGTGAACGTATTCATACAAAATAATGGCTAATAACCTCGAATACTGATTAAATCAGCAAAGCATGTTCCTCAGCTATCGCCCTAAACAATATTGCCAATAAACTGGATAATAGTTTACACAAATAGCATATGTACATCTATGAAATATAAGCAGAATTTCATTCATCAAGAACTCAATGTATGACAAAAAAAAGTAGACCCAACCTGGAGATCAATCCAATTTTTTATGGCACCAAGATAATTTCCAAGGTGTATAGATCCGGTTGGCTGGACCCCAGACACTATCCTCTTCCTGTAGATTGTATCAAAAACCTATTGAGAAAGAATCAACACCATTCTTTCAACAAACTATAAATAACAATTAACTTTAATTCTCGACCCTCTTGCTATCAAATAAAACTAAAGATCCTGAAGCTGATATTATGTAGTGTAGTTTATATTTATAACTATTTTTACAATGTCACTGAAAAATCCGGTGTAAGACAACAGAAGTTTCAAATCACTAAAGCGTCCATCAATAGAAAAAGGATGTACTATCAAGATCATGATTATAAAAATAAATTTGAATCAGAGAGTCCGAATTGTGATAGATTGAAAGCAAAGATTACTTTACAGAGCTTGAAGAACCCTCTGAAACTGAAGGTTCAGAACCCGAGACACCGCAATAGCATCTGAAATCGGAGACGCGGCGGCTAATTGAGAGACGTCGATGTCGAATTGGATTAGGTCTTTTCAAGAATTTACTAGGAAATCCACATGACCTGCTTGAAAATATAAATATATATGAAAATGTCGAAGATTATATCGAACATGTCGTGTGATGGAGACTAACATTGAAAATTGTTATCCATGTGAATAGAAGAGAGAGAGAGAGAGAGAGAGAGAGTACATGGAAGAGGTGAAGAGAGGGGTAGAGTTGGAGAGAATGAGGAAGTGAGAGAGAAGCGAGCGGCCCATTGCAGGTGCTTCTCTCGACGTCTCTCTGTGTTTGGGCTTAAGAAGGGAGGCAGCGTAGTGGAACCGTCTATCCGACAAGGTTTTATAGTGCAGGAAACGAACGACCGAAGTGAACAGCTTAAAACCTTGGCGTGCTCCGCACCCTTTTGTTCCTTGTTTACATTAAAATTTAGGGGGAACTACGTTGAGATCCTACGAGGTTTGTTACTATTTGTTAGTTAGCC
>CM042186.1:39087239-39109572 GCA_023539305.1 Ilex asprella | reverse complement strand
TGTATCCAAACTCATGTTTAACGTAAACAAACATGGGTTTTGATTAAATTGATTTAAGGGCAAAATAGTTTTTTATATACAAATACATTATCATAATAGTCATATCCTTGCACATACCAAACATGGGTTTGGACAGCATTAACCCCCTCAAACCCATCTTTGAATCCCATCTTTGGTCAAACCCAGGTTTAAACAATCCAATCCAAACCCCTCCCCAAAAACATACCAAACATACCCTAACTATTTAAGGTTGAGTTACAAATAATAAAGGTAAAATTACCACTTAGATATGAGATGAGGTTACCACATGTTAAGGTGGATTTATTACCGTTTTTCAACCATCGTTTTTTTTATTAAGTTACAACTAATAAAAGCAAAATTACCACCTAGATATGAGATGAAGTTACCACATTTTAAGGTCAATTTACCACCATTTTTCAATCACCTTTTTTTTATTTATCATGGCCCACCACAAAACCAAGCGGTATGGTTCCAAAAACCACTATTTGGTACCATAGCCTCTCCATATATATATATATATATATATATACACACACTAGCTAGATCAACTAGCTAGCTAGCATCCCTCTTGTCATGTTTTTGTGCAGGCTTTTAATGATTTTGTGAAACTGTCAGTTTGATTTTTCAAATTTCTTATGTGTTGCATTAATGAAATCTTAATTATGAGATTTTTGTGCTTAGGGAAGTTAAGAAAACAGAGATGATTAATTATTTATTATGTTTTAATCAACGCTTATGAAATTTTTGACTTTTCCTTGAATATGTTTAGCTGAAGAGTAATATTATGTAACTCAAATTTATATCTCAAATGAAGGGGATCAGTGGATCAGTGGATCAGTGAGTCTTATTTAAAATTTGTTTTTACGCGGAGGTTTGCTTCCATAATTGACAAAAACTTGTCACTCTAATTTATTTTTACACTAGCGAGAATTTATTTTAGGGGATGGGGATAAAAGGGGAATATTTTTATTCAACTTTGACAATTATTTTGGAGTATATAAGAGTATTTCTGGACCCTAGCAGTTACTATTGCTTCTGGTGCTCCACTTCCTACGAGCATAGAAACTGCCCTATCTATCTTGGTTTTGTTTGACGGGTAACTTGCATTGCATATCGAAAGATTTAAAAAATTTTATTTTGTATTTTTAAATATTAAAATTTTTATATTGCACATTTAATATATTAAAAGTATTGTAATATAATTCCTTCGTTAATTTTTGGCTTATTTTGTTAACGTCAATGAGGTGATTTTTGATAGAATAAACAACGAAAATTAACAGAAATATTATATTATAATATTTTTAATACATCGAGGGTGTAATATAAAAAAATTATTTTTGAGAGTGATAATGTGAGAAATTTTATCTTTAAAGGTGCAATATAAGAATTTTTAAATCTTTTTGGATATAAAATGTAAGTATGGTTAAATTTTCACCACTCCTATAATGGAATACCATCACTTCCATACTTTTTGCGTCCGGTCGACACGCTTAGGCTCGACAAGGTTTTTATAACAAGATTCTCTAGTACATTTTTTTTTTTAATTTCGATCATTGATAGATTTGCTTTGAATTAAAGTATATATCATTTTCTATAAGTGAATTCTCTCATGGTTTTAATTGAAACGAGTTATTCAAGTTTTAAACGAGTTAAACTTTAATAATTTTTTAAGTTCGTTTAAAAAAATGAGCCTAAAAAACTTGACTCGAATTCGGAAGCTCAACTCGTTTATATATAAAATAATCGAGCTACTAAGGCTCGAACTTGACTTATTTTTTAAGCAAGTCGAACTTAAATAATTTTTTAAACTCGTTTAAAAAATTGAATTCGACATATTCGAACTTAAGTTCAACTCAATTAACACCCCTACTCATATATGAATGGGTCATTAAAGAAACAATTTTGCCTTTATGAATAGTGTTGCAATAGATTGAAATCATAATAATGTAAAGTCGTATCCCACATGTTCATTTCTAACTTACCTTCTAACCATCATGTCATTTAACTTGCTAGGATCTCAATTTCAAAACTAGAGGTTTGAGATTCGATTATTGGCATGGATGAGGGGTGCTTTAAGTGTTTTTTTTTGGGTTAGGTATGAAGAAAAAATAATTAATTGCTACATGATATTAATCAAATTGATAACAGGAACGAGTTATACACCTAAATGTCTTGAATTACATTTGATAACCCTTTAAAACTACATTATGAAGAGTTTATTCCTTATAAATACTCTGATCTTATGCTCTGCTCTGTTTGGTAAGAATAATAAAAAACAAGGACACACTTTCTACCTTCAAAGAAAGAAAATAAGAATAATATATATTTTTTTCTTTGTATTTGATAGGATGGATGAAAAATAAAATTACTTAATTTTTTTTGTGCTTGGTAAGATGAAAAAATATTTATTTTTTATTATTTTAAAAACTATAAATACATATTTTATCATTGTATTTATATATAAAATAATATATACACATAAAATATATATCAACACAAATAATTAACTTTCCATTCATTTTCCTTCCAATTTTGAAAAAATTAATTTTGATGAATTGAAAAAAAAACTCATCCATCAACTTTTTCATCATTCCTATTTTCCTTCCTTACCAATGATAATATTTTATCTATCTTTTTAATTTTCCATACTTCAATTTTTCCATCGTACCAAATAGAGCATTAGCGTTAACCAATCTTTAACCAGGCTAAAAAAAAAATTAATCAAAATACACATAAATTAGTCTATACACTCTTAACTGTTCAACTAAAAAAAATTAAATTGATCGCAGTAAGTCTTTTAGTTACTCTTTTCCCTCTGGTGTAAAACTTAAATTGCTTAAGACTACAACAACTACTACTTTACTTTTATGTACCATTATCACATACCAAATCGATCTACAATCCAGTTTATTGTCATTTGTTCGTTAACTACTAATGATAAGAGTAATAATGTAAAATAAAAAAATAATTTTTTTTATGCATAATCGCGATATTAGTGAATGAAAAGTGAAAGTACCAAAATCAATTTTTCCGTACCATAACCGGATATCTCTAACTCTCGCAAGTGCACTTGAAAGTAAATCCAAACTCAAACTACGTCTCTGCAACACAAGACAACTAGAAAACCAAAGACCAACCGCCCCCAGCCCTCCCCCCCAAAAAAAAAATAATAGAAAAATAAAATAAAAAGGGAAATAATTAATTAGTGGCAATAAACAAGAAACAGGCAACAAATATCTCCTACAAGGTATAGAGTGATGTAGAGGTATTCTCAGTCATATCATGACAATTGAACGAGTCCTTCTCAAACAAAATATTGAGGGTAAGAAATGGATCACACACAACAGTGCACACACGGCTCCGACAACCCCACCCGGACAGAGGATCTTTCGATCATTCCTCGGGGTGTCTAAAAACACCATAGAGACATGGCGTTTTCATAACACTGATGCCTAATGTGAAAAACACCTCAAATAACAACATTCACCTACAGTAGACACAATTAGGAGGGAAACATGGAAAATACTCACCTGTTTGGTTTAGCAAAATGACCCGAGTTTGAAAACTCTTCAGCCAAAGGAGGAGCTAGAACCGACCCTGGAAAAAACAACAGAATATCAAGTAACAACTGTGGTATAACCAGAGCCTGATCATGTAAATAGAATAATAGATGAAACAGACTGCAATGTCACAAACTTGCAACTAAGTTTCCTTCCAGGCTCCAGCACTCCACGTGATTTGCTAACTTGAGAGTTAGATGGTTCCTTTGTATCGAAATAATCTTCAATAGGGGCATAAAGCTGCCTCAGGCTCAGGTTCTGGCTCCCAACCTGCCCATATTTTTCAATCTATGGTACTCAATCAAATACGTTCATAACAACCTGCAGCGACTTAAACAAGCATATCATACCAACAGACAACATAACATAGAAAAACATGCCTATAAATTGTAGGAATCCGGTTGACAAAAGTTAAGCCATGGTGACAACACATTACACATAAATTTACCTCTGAAGCTACCAACATGATGCTCTCCCGCCAGCATTATCCCAAATTAGCAGCATTCCAACTTTGAGTTTCACACCAAGTATGTATATTCTTCATCCCCCAGAATTCTTTGATGAAAACAACAAAGGAATTTAAACCTGAATGCAACTCAAGACATAAAGACAAACACATAAACCACAATATGCAATAAACCGCAAGAGACAACCCCATTACCAGAACTAGTCACATGCTGCCTCTGTGCCCACAGCACCACGTATTCAAATCTCCGTAGTTTCTACAATACTGAGGTTTATACATTCAAAATATCATGTTGACTATTGTGTCGATAAAGGAAATGGATCTCAATACATAAAAGGTACTCAGAGGGAATCAAAATCTTGAAGACCTCACAAGTGACAATGTACCATTTTCCTTTCGAATTGAAGTAAGTGTTTAACGAGATGTAAGCTACATACAAAAATAAATACTCGGGTGTTGCCAGCAAACTAAGAATAATTCCAAAGACTAGTTAAATTTTTTTGGTACCAACTGCTTGGTATCACCATTCGGTGGATCATAGGCATGAAATAAATGCAAAAGATAAATAATACAAAGAAATATATACTAGACCATTAGAAACTGCAAAAAGGTCAAATCCCCTTCCAACCTGAATTGCATGTTTCTCAAAAAGTAGCCTGTGTGCTGGCCCTCAACCAAGTAATTATTGTTCATGACTATACAAACTTTCAGCAATATGTAAATACCCCATACAAGACCATGAACCGCTCGAAAGCATATCTTGATACAACAAAAAGACAATACACAGGTCTGTAACACTTATATGTGATGGTGGTGATGAAGTACAGTTTTGCATACATCAGCTCCCAAATGACAAGATGAGTCAGCTTTGCAGTGAGGAACAAGGTATGTTTGCTTCCCAAAGAGAGTAAATGGAACAAGGTATGTTTGCTTCCCAAAGAGAGTAAATGGTAGAAACTGGCTCGTGGCTCATCCAGCTAAGCTGCTGAACGAAGATCAGTGAGCATTCCCGGAAAAATTGGTCACCTCAAGAAACAGTCCGACCATAACATACAGATGCGATATAAAGATTTTTTGCCCATTTCTCCTGCAAGAAAAAACAGCAGATGATTCAGGTCCTAATTTCTAAACATATCTTAATATCCAAAGAAACATAGAGGAAACATGTGAAAATAATCAACCTTAACATGTGTACTGGGAAAAGCAGAAGTTCGAAGAGTCTCTTGTGTTTCATCTGCAGGTTTTCTTCTCGGCACACTAAGAACAAGAGCAGCCTGGTCCAAGGTGGCCGCAGTTGATGTGATGCGGTAACCAGCATCCCATCTCCTATGAATACCTTCACTTGGATATAAAAAGTCTAGTTCCACAACCTGAGAATAAATAAAGAAATAACAATCATTATTGTTTCACTTGCCAACAGATTTGGCACAAAATCGTACAGAGGTCTATGAATTGCAACAAAACCTGATCAGAGAACCCAGCCCCACGAGACATAACAATCGCCCATCTACTTCCTGCAGTGGCCATGGCAGTGACATAGAATCCCTCTCTCCATTTTTTGTTTATCCACTTGAATGGAAATGATTCACTGACTTTATAGGACTGCTGTAAATACTGGGTACCTAAATTTGACACAAGAAGACAAGCTAAGTGAGACTAATCCTCAGCATCAACAAATTGTTTGAGTTTTGAATAGTTCCACTAACCCTTTGACATTACAACCAAGGAGCTCCCATTGGTAGCCCCCGCTATAGCACTGATGTAATAGTTTTTCTCCCATTGTTCCATAATCCATTCCTACAACCAAGAATCCAAAAGGATTAAATTCCTAATTAAAAAATAACTTACATGGCATAAGTTTTAATATATAAAAAAAGTATGGTGTAGTAATATGCAGCCAAGCATCCAAATAATCTAAAGTCCATTTTGCACCAAATGTTTGTCCACAGCTAGGAAGGAACACAAGCAACCTTGTGAAGAAAATATGGCGATAGCTCATAAACTTGAGAAGCAAATCCTGTCCCTGCGTCCATAATTAGTGCCCAGAGGTTTGAACATGATGCAACACTGCTAATAAATAAACCATCCTCGTTCCCTTTCTCAATGTGTTGAGATAATCTCACATCAGCCACGTTATAGTGATATCTACAATGGAAAACAAACAGAGCATTAGTCCTCTATGTGTTGGCTGTAAACCTGATAGATTCTTTGTGCGTGAGTTGTGCAAACCTCTGCTTCATAGGGCGGCGAGCATTGTAGACACTGATCCATTGTGTTGCAGGCATGCCCATACGAACTTTCTTCTTTGGCTGCTCATCATCATCTTCTTCCATTGTCAACCGTCCTCTCTTATGTCCAACTTGATATATAAGCTACACAACACCAAAAGTAATATGTTAGAGACACTCGAAACCAAACTTGAGAAAAATCTTGACATAACAAAAAGTATACCTTTTGAGCTCCATCAGTGTTTATTGGCCTGATATCTGGGTTTGGACCAACTATCCCATCGAAAAGAGAAACATATTTTGCATAGTTGGGTTCCTCATCGAACTTCAAGTTCACTACATACTCAACAAACTGCCGGAAAGGGGCAGGACAAAAGGAACAAAGATTATCTGGAGAAGTCGCCATCTTCTTCTTGCAAACCAGGAAACCTTTATTCTCGCCCTACCAAAAACAATTGTCAAAAGAAGAAAGAAATGACAACAGAAGAAAACCTTGTCTAATAAAAAATGCCAACCTGGAATCCCTGCCAAGGCAGCCTGCCACGTAGAAGGAAAATGAGTGTGTAAGCAAGGGATTCTAAATCGTCCCTTCGACTCCCAGTTCTTCCAAGATGTGCATGCACGCTAGCGTAACGCACTGTTCCCCTGCAGCATCAAAATGATTAAACAACAATGAAGATGATGAATAAAATCAGCATACAACCACAAGAGCAATAGAAAGGGTCAACTGAATACAAGATTGAGATCATACCTAAACACATCTGGTCGTTGATCATAGTCAACATGTAGGCCAGTTGAACTATCTCGCCACCGAGTGGCTGAAATGTAAAAACAGACAAAAGGCAATTAGATATACCATATATCCCTGTATCGCTGTGTATGTATAGACTTTACAGCAGAGATCTAACAATATGGTTAAAATTTTACCTAGTCCAAGGTCTACAAGAAACAGCTTTTTCTCATCAGGTGTCCCTGGCGGACCAAGCAAAAAATTCTCAGGTTTAACATCCCCGTGCACGTACCTACAAAAGTTGAATCAGTCACATTGTATCACTACATTTTGTGAAAACAAAAATGTAGCATCAAAGATTTAAATAGATGCCAGCAATATAAGCCACACAGACAACTTTGTGAATGGTCACAATAATATTTGATTGTGTATTGTCATTGAGGTATTTAACAAAATAATGATGCTAAGTGGGAGACACCACTATGCTCTTCAACCTATGCTGCATAGCATAAGGGCAGTATTATTGCCACCATTTTCCATAGAATAGCACCGCCTAATGCCACAAGGATCTTATCTCCATTGTAATTTCCTTTTCCGCGACGCCCACTCCACCCCACCCCACCGCACCCCCGCAAAAAGGCCACACAAACACAGATACAAATTGACATTGACAATGCATGACCCCCAAGACAACAAAACTTAGTATGTCCGTACAGAAAACAACCCAATGTATGAAAAAAATGTGGTTATTAGGGAAACAAAATGTCATGTAATCACCCTCTGGAATGCATCTTCTCTAATATGGAGATTGCTTCAATGGCAATGCACGCAACCATTTCAATGGACATCCTGAAATTGACAAAACAAAAATAGGTATCAGGTTAACCGTGAGTTGATTCAAGACACCAAAACTTACTATATAAACTTTTCAAGTGAATCCCTCTTCAAATGAAGCTTACGTGTGAGAATTGTTATTCCAAACGTCCCATAAACTAGGCCCAAGCATATCCATAACCTGCAAAGGTAGTGAGCTTTCTGTCATGAGCTTTCTGTCATGCTTCTTTATTGAAACAGAAAGACTCAGAGCTACAAATGCACCATAAGGAAATCGAACACTGCACACAAAAGCCAATAACCCATACCATTATGTAGTAATCCGCTTGTCGTCCCTTATAATGTACACGTGGTACACCGTGACTACCTCCAAGTGCGCTGGTCCAAAGAGCAAAGAAAGCATATGTTACAACCATGCTTTAACTAAATCCCGGTAGTAAAACCGCCATATAAATCAACATATAACAAGATAGAAACCAAAAAACTCACTTGTAGACTTGCCACTCATAAGGTGGTCCATAGTTACAACCTTTGCTGCTTCTATGCTCAAATTTCAAGGCTACCTAAAAAATTGACAGTTATATGGTAACCAAGTTAAAAACAGTGATAATTAATGTATTGAGTGCATACATCAAGAATATGTAAACATTATACCTCTACAGCTCCAGGACCAGTTCTTTCGTGCGGATTGGAAGGATTAATGCGACGACCAACATAAACTTGCCCAAATCCTCCTTTTCCCAGTTTCCTCTCGATCCTATACATTGGTGAACTACCAACCTGGACCTGTAGTACAGAAAACATCAAATATCCTGAGAAACAAATAACAGATTCCCAGGAGCCTCAGATGCAATATCATAACTACCTAATCGTTATTATAGTATTCAAATAGATTAATTTCCTTCAAAAAACTCTTTTAAGTTGGCAATTAAGTGAAAGGGCCATCTTGAAGTCTTAAACGTGTAACTCACTTGTACTATCTAGGTAATAAAAAGCTTTAGATAAACCAAGCTCATTAGCAAGCTTCATCGTCCTCTAGAACAATCAAAACAACCAATATTGCTAATACAGAAACAGTACAACTCCCATATAAAACAGTATACTACAGAAACAACTACTGTGATTTAGAACTACCTTCCTGCTTTAAGAAGGCAGTATATGTTTCAGCTTTCAATAGTAAGTACTTTTAGCTGATGCAAAATGTGTCAGACTTGAACAATTCGACAAAGAACCGAAAGTCAGCTTCTCTTCCAATTTCCTTCCCGCGCAAACTTCTCAGACAACCAACACTTCACACACAATTCGAGCAGTTAAAACAAACTGATGGACAATTGGCAAACTGCTTCTAAAAACGCAATCCCCTTATAGAAATTTGAAAAAAAAAATGACAATAACCATCCTAAAAACTCTGTTGTTATTACCAAGAAAACGTCTTAAAGCAAGTGAAATCAAATTTCTCACTCACAGAACTCATCTGTATATAAAATCCAGGGCACAAAAAAAATTAAAAAAAAAATATTTATCTTCAAGTGAATTGTAAAATATCATTTTAAACCCAAAATATAACAAACCAGAAAACCACCAAAACTCTCCAAAATTCTTTTCTTTTTTTCCTCAACAACCCATCACAAACCCAAAAAATATGGAAAAGTGGTTTTCCACGCACAAAAAGATTAAGAGAGAGAGACAGAAAGATGATCATACCTTCTCAGGAAGTGGTGCAGTGCTGCCTTCATCCTCAGCACCCACACCCTTATCGCCGCTTCGGCCACCGCTATCGTACTCATCCATCTCCTTTTCCCCTACCTCTTCCTCCAAAACCCTAATTTCCTCTTCTTTCTGCTCCCCCCCTTGACCCTGACCCCTCAACGACGTCGTTTTCTTCACAGCATTCTCATTCTCATCATCATCATCCACCACCACTACCGGCGGTACAATTTCTTTAACCTCCGCGACTTCTTTCTGGTTATCCCTCCTGTTGTTGTTCTGTACAGCTCTCCTCCCTCCCGGTCGCCTCTGCCGCGTCGCCCGTACAGTTCTCGGCTTCTTCTTGGTTTCCGGTTCGTCTAGGTCCGGTTTGATCGTTGGTCGACGGCCTCTGCGCACACCGCTACGCAGTTGAGGCATATCGATCGTCCATTAATTTGGTGAAAACCCAAAACCGGCCTTCATCAAGCTTCTAGATTGAACCTGATCGCACATGAAAGACCGATCCAGTACTAGAAAAGAAAAATAAAAAATCAGAAAATGTAAAAAGAAAGAAATCGGATGATCGGCGGTGTGTACGTGTAGATAAACGCGTGGAGAGAGAGACAAATAGGGTTTGGATTTGGGAGATCTGTGGAGGGAAATGAAAACAATGGCTCCGAAGTGCTCTCTAGAGAGTTGTAGAGAAGGGAGAGGGAGTGCAAAACGCTACCCTGATATTTTTTTTTTTGGTAATTTTTTTTATTTAATTTTGGGTTAATTATATTAGAGGTCCCTAAAGTATGATGTTTGTTTCACTTTGGTCTCTAATATTTCAATTACATCATTTTAATTTATGAAATATTGAAAACTTTTATATGTGGTCCCTCAAGTAGATAGTGTTCAAATTGTTAACAATTTTTATCATAAATTTGTCAAGTGATACTTAAATATGAATAAAAAAATAATTTAAATTACTTTTAACCAAATTTCTATTTAAATTTTGATTAAATTACTACCTAAATTACATAATTTTGATTTTTAGCTATCTAAATTTTGATCAAAAATTACCTATATTGCACATTTTTTTTGTCAAGAGCTATCTAAATTTTGTTTAAAAGTTATTAAAATTATTTGTTATCCATATTTAGATATTACGTGATAAATTTATGATAAAAAATCGTTATCAATCTTAAGGTTGTCTGTTTGAAAGACCATATAAAAACGTATTCAGTATTTCAAGGATAACTTCATATTTTAGGATTTCTAGTGTAATTAATCCTTTAACTTTTTTTCATATTTTCCAGGTGATTTCTTGGGATAATTACAACACTGGTCCTATAGTTTGGATCTATTACAAAAAATACCTCAAAGTTTGAAAACTTTGTGGTTTCTCTAGTTTGAGTTTTTTACTAAAATACGGTTCTTCGTGACTTTAGTGCCTTTGTACTATGATTTCTAACTTATTTCTCAGCTATGATATTTACATAAGAGCTTAGTTTGAAGCCATATTTTCTATATAATACTATGTTTGCAGCATATATTTTTAAGGTTCTTTAGTCAAAACATATTTTGCGCACATGTTTTTATATTGGAGAACATGGGTTTAAATTACATTTTTAATATGATCAACAATAAATTGAGAAATAATTCAAAAGGAATGATACAAAAGAAAATAACATCCAAAAAATTCCTTGTTTTGATAAATATTCACCTCTTATTTGATTTTGAATTTCAAAATTTTCTCGTGACATAAGTTTTTAGAGAATAGAGAAGATGAACTTTTGGACATGATGTCATCTACGTTTTTGTTCCCAATTACTTATTTTGCCTTATTCGACAAAAAAAAAGAAAACAAACAAATAAACTCGTCACTTCTTCTTCACTTCTATATCGTCTAATTCCTTACATTCTTCTACTAAAACACACACTTCCAAGCACACACCCCTAACCCCATTTTGAAGTTTAACACTTTCTCATTTTGGTTTTGTAAGTATAAGTGGGCCGTGAGCCTATACACTCCTCATCTCCCTTCTATCTCATTTTAAGGTAATACGCTATTGTTGATAATCGGTTTTATTTTAAATCAACTCTCTACTTTGTCTGCTCTCTCTCATACTCAATATATGTGCATACACACATCTATTTGTTGGTAGAAACTTCTTTCTTAAAGTTTTGTCGTTTAATTTAACAAAAGAATTAAAACTGATATTTTCTAGAAGCCTAATTTCTACATGGCTTGATGCAAGGCATGCATGCCAATTACTTCATCTGTAAATTAGTCACACGAATGACGCACCAGTGACCACTCAAGAGCAAAATAAGGTGAGTGATTGTTGAGTGCTAAAAAAACCTATCCCCAAAAAAATCCTCCTTATACATTTGTCAATTTTCGGGTAAGAGGGTTCAGACCGAAACTTCAATCCAAGAATTGGCCAATTTTAAATTAATTGGTGACCTTCCTCTCTAGCACTGCATTGAGATGTTGATTAGATTGTTATTTAGCAACAAAACGCTTTTGTCATAATCTATATTTACCGTGAATAGTCTTAAATGGGTTAATAGAGTGACGATCTTTGATAAACAGTATTATTACAAATTTTGAAGTAATAAGGTTTTTTTTTTCAAAAAATATCAACTTAATTATTTCTGTAATCAATCATGTATACTTGTGGTCTACTAGGTTTTCCATCACAAATGACGTGTCCAGATGTGATTGGTTAGAATTTTTTTTTCCCGACTGGTTAGAATTCGAGTACCAAGATTTATCTATGGATGCTTTTGTCAATTTCTTTCATTTAAGTGGGTGTTTGTGATATTTTGTACTTGTGAAGTAGCGCATTAGGAGGGGTCAATTAAGTGGGGTAGGGGATGATGGAAAATATTTGAAAGCGTAGGTTTTTAAATATTTTTGTTAAGTAACAGAAAATAATTTAATTAGTAGATTAAATTAACAGAAAATAATAAATTTAATTAGTAGCTAACTTTTTTTTTTATAATGCAAAAGGAACGTGACTTAAAATTTTCTTTTATCTAAAACTCATGGTAATTTAATGTATTTAAAATGGTTATAGATTAAAAAATACCAACTAAACAAGTTATTTTATAAAAGATATATATATAGTTTGAACGAGTATAATTTCTTACCACTTTATGGATTTCAAAATCATTAAGTGAAAGTGAAGAAGATCAACAGTCGCCTAATGGCTTTGCAGCCCGTCATTAGACCGTTAAATCGCGGTTTTGAACTTCACCAACACTTACCCTCATAATAATTTCAAACAGAGACAAAAATAAATATTAAGTAAAAATAACTTATACTCTTCCACGTGACTTATTCTTATTTATATTTGTTTCTTCCAAAAGAAAGCTAAAAGGAATAATAAAATAACAAGGATTGAGCTCCTACCTGAATGGTGAAAAGTCTCTATATTGGAGTGTGATGTTGTTAGTTCGATTCCCTCCCCGACTCCCCTCCCACTCCACTCTGTAGTGTAAAGTCGTTGCCTATCAAAAAAATAATAATAAAATAACAGTATTGATTATTTTTTTGGGCAAATTATTTATTATAAAATGGTTAAAAACAATTTAGATACAAAAAAAAAATTCCCCATGTAATTTTCAAATTGTAAATTCAGATTTCCCTATACGCTTCTTAAAACATTTCATCGTACACAAACTAATCTATAAAAAAAAAATTATTTTATTTTCTTCTGTTTTATATTGACTCTTAATCACTTTTGCTTTCCATCGTTATTTTGGATTTTTTGCAAATTTGACCCTCATCAAATGGGCCATTCTACATTTATCCTGTATGAATTTGAATTTTAATAAAAATAGTAAAACAGTATTGATTAGAGACCTTTTTGGACAAATTATTTATTTTAAAATAGTTAAAAAAATAATATAGATATGAAAAAATAATCCCCCTTGTTACTTTCAATTTTCCAGATCGTAAATTCAGATTTCCCTACACCTTCATCCTACACAAACTAATCCAAAAAACATTATTTAAAAAATTATATATATATATATATTTTTTCTTTCTTTCATATCTACTCTTAACCACTTCCCCTTTCAATCGTTATTTTGGATTTTTCACAAAAATAGACCCTATTCAAATGGGCCATGCTACATGTATCCTGTGCGACATCGAATATCAATGATTTAGCAGTTGATGAGGACTGTTGATAGCTCAGTACTTCGGGATTACACTCCAGATTGAGAGAGGCAAAAACTAGTACTAACATTGCAACCAAGCAATTCCAAAAGCAGAAGATTTCATTCCTTTCATTTTGCTATCTTTTTCCATAACTAAACCCATCCTGCAACTCAAGATGAGAAGATCAAATTCTTAATCCTGAGTCAAAAAAAAGGCGACTTGCAAAGCCCTTACAAAGCATGAAAAGAAAAAGGAAAAAATAATTTTCCCAGACACAAACCATCTATATTTCTATAACATTAAATACATGCTTCAATTATACCATCCCCGGGCTCATTGCAGCCGCAGATGAATTGAATTCCATGGTGTATTTCAGATAGTCACCAGACACTGGTAACATGTTCCAGATTGTCAGCACTTAGTCTCTTCTCCATCCAGTCGATAATATCCTGTGCAATTTCTTCACGCTCAGGCTCGAAGAGAAGATCATGCAGGAAGCCATCATACAGCTTTATGTCTTTGAACTTGGAGGCCGCCTCATTGAACAAATCCTGGGAGGCCAATGGATCTGTCACTTTGTCAGCAGTTCCATGAAGGACAAAGAATGGGACTGTCACAGACTTGAAGTTACGCATCAAATAAGAAGAGATGCGCAAAATCTCATGCCCTGTTCGGACCCTTATGGGTCCAGTGTAGACCAAGGGGTCAGAGTATTTGGCTTCAAGTGCTGCAGGATCTCTTGAAACTGGAATGCCCCTTTTGTTGGCACCTTTGAACTGGTACTTGGGAACAACCAGTGAAAAAAATGGAGCCACAGCCTGCATAAAGACATCCCAAAGAAGTTCAAAGAGTAAACAGCACAATCATAGAAAAGTTCTTGCATCAAATTGCTTTTTAACAAATTAAAACTACAACTTTTAACACCTTGCTTCCACTATTGTGGCACATAAGAAGAATGCAATTTTCCTTTAAAAAATATATAAAAGAATTAGAATACACTCTCAATGTGCATTATCAGGGTAGAATTAATGAAAAAATGTTAAGAGCAATAGAATTGGACAGTTGGTATTTCAGGAAAACTTGTGGAGGTTCATTGGTCAAATGAAATTCCCTCAAAAGTTAACAATAAATTTTGTGAAGTTCGATGTTGTTTAAACTTTGCTAAAAATCATTCAATCAACCTTGCATAAAAGAAAGATACAACATTAAAGAATCCAAAAAAAAATTAAAAATCCAACAACTACGTTTCCAATGGAAGGATTAACTTTACTGTAAAGTTCTCAGAAATCCTAGGTCAACGGAAAATCCCTCAAAAGTTAACATCTATAAATATTGTCATTTCTAAAATATATTCTTCCATTAGTTGACTTTTATTTTCTATCCCTTTTCCCAAAATTGCATGAACAAAACACGCTTCTGGTGTTTCCAATGTTTTATTCTGAGAAACGAAGACTTTCCTTTAAGAAGAGCATCCAATGAGAGACCTCACGAAACAGACAGCACAAGGCAACAATGAACTTGCTACACAAAATGATCATATTGTTTTTTACTATCACCTATCAACCATTTCAGCAATGTTGCAGTGTAAGTTTAAGCAGTATTTTTTAAGTTTAAGTTTAAGTAGTATTGAGTGAGCAAACTTTAAAATAAATAATAAATGTGCAACTCTGGAAAGCAGAGCGTAACAGAAAAACCACTGTTAATAGTTCCAATACAATGCTAAATAGGCACTGCTACAACGACTTACACCAACAATAGGATGTGCTGGCGTAACACGCAAAGCAGGTGAAGTCAGGACAATTCCCTCTAGCATTCCTTCAATGTGGAGATATGAAGCTGCCTACTCAAAGGAACAGATTATCAAATTTTAAAAAGAGATAATAGAGATCAGATTAGTTTCTGAAGTAGTTTGTGAATAGCCTCACCTTCAAAACCACGGCCCCTCCAGTCGAGTGACCAAAGAGGAAACATGGTATCCCAGGGTTCTCCAATTTTATTTTTTCAAGGAAAGCCCCCTGTTAAAATAGGAAAATACAGAGGTTACCAGACCATAATAATTTGTCCCTTATTCAACTTTCTGAAACACAAAAATAAAATAAAATTAAGCTAAGCTACTGGCAGACCAATAGATCAAGGGAATCGTCGTAAGTTGCATGGATATCCAGGGTTAAAAGGTACTGCTAGGCTAGGATTCAGAAATATGTTGAGACACAGTGAAATGAAAGATGACCTATAATATTAACAAAACAGAGCCCCAGATAGAATGTAATGGAGAAACAAGAATCATGCGGGACTATAATATAGTTGTATTTGGTGGAGTTGAGTGGACGTGGCAGGATGAAGATGAACTGAAAAATTTACAAGTGAACTTACAGTGTCTGCAACGACATGATCAAGTGAAGGTACATATCCATGCAATCCATCACTCCCACCATGACCTATAAAAGAAATAATAACTTGACTAAATAACTCTAAAAGGAGTAAAGAAGATCAATTTATCTCGGCGATTAGACCATATTTTCTCTGTTGTAAGGCCAGCTGCAAACTGTATGTCAATATTAGGGCAAATAATAATACCAAAATACGAATTATATTCACCAGTTACATGAAGCAATACGATTTAGAAAAACTTCGCCACAGGGGTTATCATGCTAGAAGCCTAGAACTATCCCCTTGTGTTAAAAATTTTTGTTTAACAAATAAACAATCCATTCTAAATGGATAAAATCCAATGAACACTAAGTGATAGCCCTAGACAACATGCCCTGATTCTAAGTATGTATAAATATTGTAATATTGTTTCCCCTTTAATATAATGGCTTTCTAGGTCATTTCCTCGAAAAGGGTTATTGCATAACTTCAGGGAAAATGTTGAAAGTAAAGTAAACAATTTTGATCCTTATTTACATTAAAGTCATTTACTTTGCCCAAAACTGAAACTCAAATGAAAATATAATGTCAGTTTTTGAAAAACCTGAAGCATGAGTACACTGATTTCAAAAGAATGTAATAAACAAAATAGGGCAAGTCTACAAGCTTGGTGATGGGCACTTGGTTTATTCTCTAGGCATTGAAGGCAGCACAATCAAAATCAGAATCATGAATATAATCATACAGAGAAAAAAAAAACTAGACATGCTTAGATAATTTACCCACCTATCCAGTCCATTGCATAGACTCCAAAGCTGCAGGAGGTCAGTTGCTTCGCAAACTGAGCATATCTTCCACTGAAAATGAAACACAAAGAAACATACCAAAACCGTTATTACATAAAAAGGATAATATAAATGATTTTCAAAGAGCAATGACAATAACCATATAACACGTGCAGGAATTCTAAGCTAAAATACTCATCCAAGGAAGCAAGAAACAAAAAAATATATATACCAAACTTCTATGAAAAAAGGATTCAACAATTCAATTGTAAGCCATCGCTACTACCTGTGCTCATTAAGGCCGTGAATGATGATCATAATACCCCTGAAATAACAAAGCAATGATCATTAGGACAAATGTATGGAGACTATAAGACAACGGCAACAGCCAGAAACTACCAAACTGTACATGTTCTAGATGTGTGGTATGAAAAGCACGACCAAAAATAAAAACTAGCAGCACAGAGCCCTTAATCCTGTCTCCTACTGTAAATCCGGGTGTTTAAGAAATTTGTTAGAAGAGCAAGAATTCATTAAAATGGAAATCAAGTTAATAACATACCAGACTTGCAAGTAGCAATTCAGTTTCAAAAACTTGATGGTCAGGTAAAGTACAGTGTGAGTTTTCAAACACTATACAAACAGCAAATATAGAGACAAAAACAAGGAAATAAATATGCATATAATGATATGTACAAGAAAAAAAAAAAGGGATCAAGGGAGCCAGCACGGGAATCAAATTCTTTAGTTCGCTCCATACTCGTCCAGTTTCATAGATGTCATATTTTTAGAAGTACTTAAAGTTTATTTGCTGCAATTACCAAGTATGTTAATCATGTGTGCTCAAGGCACATCCAATTCCATATTATCCTTACTTTGAAAACCACTTAAAACATTTTGATAAAGGTGGCTAGAATAATTAAGGAGATTACTGAGAATCAGATGCTGTAAGACAGAGTTGTTGGGAATTTTAGTGCATAAAGCACAATTGGGATATTATCTATAAATCAGAATCATGATGACAATTTTAGTACGCACAAGTTAGCCCAAAAGTAAAGTAATCAAAATGAATCTTGAGTATTTTAGTCTAACAAGGCAAGTGAACAACATAGACGATAATGTAAACCACTATATTGATTTTAATTTCTGTTAATTACTATTCAAACAAAATGCAAAACCTTGAAAACTCAAATAAACACAAAATCAAACGAATCACACACGGGTGTCAAAATTTTCAGTCAAATCATAAAATTGCAGAAGGGAAAAGACTGAAATCTATTAATATCACAGTTTAAATTATTATTCCCCTTAATTGAGCATATTTGAACAAGAAGGCAATTTCAAGGCGAATTTTATCCTTACAGAAGTGTAGCAACATAAAAATACAAGATCATAAGTTCCTATTTCTTTTTCTCTTTTATGTACAGAGAGAGAGAGAGAGAGAGAGAGAGAGAGAATGTCGAAACCATTTTAGCAGGAACCAAACAGCTCACATAAGCCAAAAAATAAGCAAGCAAACAATTAGTTCTCAGTAATCAATTCTCACATTCATAAATCAAAACCCTAAATTATCAAACAAAAATGAAAGTTCCTTTTTAATATTGACCAATATGGTCAGTTTGTCACCAAAATCCCAACTGATAAGATTGAAGAATTGTTCAAAATTAAACCACAAAACACCCAATTATGACACAAAAACGGAAATTAACAAAATTCAGTAACCGTACTTCAATTCACCAGATGCCGGAAACCACGACCGGCAAAACAGAGCATTCCGTCTCACTCCAAAGAACAGAGACGTATTCCATTTGCACCGGCTATTTCCATCGTCAGTCTCCGTCTCCTTTACCATCTGCAAACCCTCGGCAAGGGCTCTCCTCCTCAGCGTATCCTCCTCATCTCTCCGAAAAGCAAACCTCCGCTTCTTCGGCGTTGAGGTAACGGAGGAGGGCGGCGAAGACGTGCACACGCGGTGGCGAGGGAGGAGGCGAAGGAGGAGGATGAACCAGAGGAAAATTGATTGGATGAAGATTAAGGATCGACGGAGGGAATTGTAGGAGGGTACGGATCGACGGAGGTTTCTGAAGACCGGTATTATACGACCGCTCGCACCCGATGTTAGCTCCTCCATTTGCACCGGTTCCATGGCTCTCTCTGAACCCTGAGCCTGAGCAGAGACAGAGAGAGAGAGTATGTATGTATCTCTGGAAAAATAGGTGTATAGATATAGAGAGGTAGAGAGAGAAAGAGGGGAGGGAACATTTACGCGTTCGATGGCGATATTTATAGCGAGGCATGAGAGAGAGAGAGAGAGAGAGAGACGTTGTGTAAAAGAAGCGGAAAGGCATTGCCTGATGACGTGGCTCTCTCTTGTTAGAAGATGTCATCGACTATGATGTTTTCAACGGTATGAGCGGAGGAGTCCATGCTGTCCTACCTCCAAATTTTATAAGTTTTATAAATTTTTAGACTTATTTATAACAATTTTTTTTTAATAATTTTTTGAATCATATTCCAATTTTTAAGGTTGTAGTTATAATTTTTTGGGGACAAGTTACTATTTTTCGGGTAACTTGCGATCCGTACACTTTCAAGACCAATCACAAATTACTCTAAAAATTATAAGAGCAATGCTATTGAGACCTAATTTATTGACCTAATTCACTGTGATCATTGGATTGGTTGTGGACTCCATCAAACATTGGAACTTGGTGTTAATTCAATGGTTTCAATGAAGCCACATCATTAAGTCAGCAAATTATGTCAGATTTTTAAGTCTAAATAATATTACTCAAATTATAAATGACACTGAAAAATTATAACAAAAATCATTAAATTTATAATAGCGGTAAGATATGAATTATTTTTTTTTTCCAATATTATAATCTTTTTGAGCAACTGTGAGAATCGATATACATAACACGAATTTGGCACAATATCGGTCCAATAATGACATAATTTAATAGCATGAATAATAAATAATAGATCAAAATGTATATTTTTAGTTTCTATTTTTTTTATCATCACGTTCAGATATAAAAAAGGACACAATGCTACATTTTTTTTTGTCAGACCATCCGGCATCCGAAAATCGCTTTGGACTCCGATTAATTCGGATTCGAGCTGGGTAGGACCACAAGGGCCGCAAAACTCTCCCTATCGAGCACAGCTGCGTTCTCAATACTCGAACTCGAGACCTTAATTAAGTTAGAACAATCCCTTATCATTGATTAAGTTAGAACAGTCCCTTATCATCTAACGCTCGTTGGTACAATGCTACATTTTTAAACTGCCAAAGTAAACTTCCAAGAGAAAAATGGGGTAAAGTGAAAATAGACAAACTTTATGGAAGAATTAGATTAACATGGTCATTGTGAACAAAACTTGATAATTTTTTACGATTAGGTAATGATAGATTATTTCTTATAAATATTTTAATTTTGACGGGGATAATTTTTTTTTGACCGTACTAAATAAGAGATTAATCGAGGTACACATACACTAACTTCGAATACTCTTGATTGTTGAACAAAAAAATTCACTGTAAATGATAATGCAATATATTAAAAAGTAAGAGATCAATATTGTATTATTTTTTACTTCAAGCACATGAGCTGTTTATGATGGGATAAATGTGCACATAATGCAGTGTAGAGAGGATGTGGATGTGGTCGTGGTCAACCCAAAAAACTTCCTACTAACTTTCGTTTTACATTTGGAGAACGGAAGATGATTCGTAGTGACAATTAATTCTTTTTTATGTTGGACTTGGGCGGTTCCAAGATACATCCACGGAGAAAATAAAATAATATGATGAAACTTCTTAGATACATCGTACAAGTAATAGTTTTGTCAAGGTACAGACAAGTTTATTGAAACTTACCAGAATAATGAATGAAGGAGAATGTAATATTACAAATTCTATTGTGATGTCTCAGTAAGAAAAGACAAGTTCCTTCTACCCTAATCCCAAGGGGCGGAGTCAACCCCAATCCCCCCTCCCCCCCGGCGCCAAAAAAAAATAATTAATATATTATACCTCTAAATAGTTTTTTTTGACCTTTAATTGCATCATTAACCATTCAAATTGTGTTTTTTTTTTTGCACAAATCATTAAACTTTAGTCTTGCACAAATAGAAAGAATTTGAATTATTTTGAATAGTGCAATGTAATCGAATCAATACTGTGTGTAGAATGAAATTAATGTACAATTTTAGAGAATATATATATAATGCACTCATTTCTTTGCTGCTACACTAAAATAATACATTTAAGAGATTCAAAGTGATAAACATGTATTGGATATTTGGAAAATTTTGATTTCTCTCTCATCACATTTTCCAGAGGTACAATGAAATCTAGTGACGTGAGATCCTGGTATCCCACATCAGTTAGGGAGAAAAAAATTGTTAGGTTTATGAGTAAGTCCTCACCTTACATGGCATAAGTCATTTTTCTATGGGTACTATGATGAACAAAACTGTGAGGGTCAATGGGTCCAAAGCGGATAATATTATGTCATATGGAGATTGGAGTGTTACAAATTGGTATTAATGTCGACTCTCGCCTGGATCGAGTGTGGAACAAAATCGTGAGGGTCAGTGGGCTCAAAACAGACAATATTATGTGACCAGTGGACCCAAAACGGATAATATTATGTCATGTGGAGGGTGGAGTGTTACAAATTAAAGTCAAGTGATTACGCAATAAAAGTAAACTAAAATTATTGGGTGTTCAATAAATTGATCAAAAGTTTTAGCGTCTATTAATTCGATGAAGTTTTATAGATTTTATTGAAAATGGGTATATTATAATGCATCGCGAGGAATTAATTTAAATAGGTCCTACATGACTGAAAATTTGACATCAACGATAACTCAGTAATAACTTGCATTAAAAAAAAATTCAAGTTATGTAACTATTTGACTCCTCTTATAATAAAATCATGGCTCCACCCCCTGCTAATCCCTATGTGTGAGGTAGTGCTTGAGTAAAAAAAAAAAAGCGAGAAAAATAGTTACATGTTATTTTTCTTATTTTTTGGTGTTCAAGCTTGTACCACTATTTCCTCGAGCTTTTGAAATCGAGTACTGTAACTCAAATTAATTTTAATGATATACCCCTGTAGAACAATTGAACAAGAATAATGGACACCCAAAAAATATGGGAAGTATCGAACTTGAGCTGAGTTGCATGTTTCTTTCTTAAGTTTTGGAACTCAAATCTAAATACTAGCTCAATTCATTATAAAGTAGACAAAGGTACAGATGTTATTTGAAAAAAAGGCAAGTGTAATAGGAAAAGTTGTACACGACTATGGTATTTCAAATTTTCAAGGTGATAGAAAGAGTTTAGTTCCGTCACACATCATAATGCTAGTAGACTAGTATTGAGAAAAAGGATAATATACTTTGGGAATATGACAATGAAATTATTTTATATGTAAAATGAAAAACAAAAAAAAATAGAGAAAATTAATTAATAACTATA
>CM042186.1:39063130-39080076 GCA_023539305.1 Ilex asprella | reverse complement strand
AGTTTATGTGTAATATTTTGAATATTAAAGGTTCTAAATAATTAAGGGAAAAACCTCAAGAATTTTAATGTAATTCTCCCTTAATATTAACAACGTATGCAATTAATCCCACATTAATTCTTAGTATGAGTAAGTCACATGCACTGTCAGCTTAGTTATTGTCATTATTGCTGGGTAATTTTAAAAAACTACAACGACGTTTAAGATTGATATAAATTTTATCTATTTTAATTCAATTGTATAAAATTTATTCTATTTTTTTTTACTCAAAAATGTCATATTCTTTGCACAACATATAATATTAGACAACTTAATTATCATGCTCTTCAATGTCAAACAATTTTATTAATTTTTTATTTGATGTTTGTTTAATATAATTTTAAATTATGTAATTAAAAAATAAAAATAAAAATAAATTAATTTTTAAAATATAAATACTACACGATCAATGTCCAATTTTTTATATTGTTAGACATGAAATTAATGTTAGTGTATATTGTTAGGTAGAGCCCCCACTAGTCTGAAGCCCATGAGTTATAATCAAACTTTAACCATCTTAAGTACTTTTAAAACTTTACCAGTGATGCACAACCTGCGTTGCACATAAATACATTTAAAATAATATTTTTTTATTAAAAACTTGAATTATATGAGTAATTAAATTAAATAATAAATTAAGTTCAGAATAATTAATTCGTATTTTAATTATTATTAAATTTAATTATTCATTTATTCTATAAGTCTTTGAATAACCAATCTGTCATTTATTTAGGTATTTCTCTAATCTCTTTAGTCATTTGTCTATCTAACTATGTTATAAAATTATTAATTTTTTTTTGTTAAATAGATTGATTAAATGGATTATAATAATGTTATGTTATTTTATACTAAAAAAAAATATAATATATATTTGATCGTAGAATTCAAATTGGTAATTACATGTGCAAAATAATTTAACATAGAGATTTATTTTTTTATTTAGATATAGAAAATTATATGTAATTGTATTACTAATAAATGAGTTCAAAAGAATTTAAAATTCTTATAAAATATTCCAAAATAAGTTAAAAGTCAAATATGAGTAAAAAATAAAAATTAGATGAAAGTATACAGGTGAGTATAATTAACTTTAATATAATAATTAGGAATAAAATAGAAAATAATTTTTTTTTCATAAATGCTGACACTTATAAGTAGTATAGATATAAATGTATTATCTCTTTGTCATGATTTCTAACTTAATTTCGAACCTATTCTTATGTAAACCGGAAATGTGGGGTCAATCATAATTTTTCATGTGAAAGTGTGTTTGAAAATATATTTTTTTCAAGATTTTTTGCCTAAATGGTTTATTTGACAAACATGCTTTTGAAGTTGAAAAATGTAGGTTTAAAAGGGACTGATTAAAATTAATTTAAAATTACAATATATTGTTTTGAGAGTTAAGACTTTGTATATGGTTTCAACTTTAACTTGGATGGAGTTTCGTGCATTGAATTGTGGATGGTTTTTAGGACATTGCACCACAAAGTAAAACAAGACCTCATATTGCATCTAAGCCAGCCCAGTGGGCTCCAAAGTGTTAAGGTCTAAGAAGACCAATAAATTCTTTTCTTCAATCATAATAAGGCCCATTATTACTACTTCCCAATTTGCACTTTTCTTAGTGTCAAGGTATACACGAACTTCTTGATAGAAGGCTTTCATTTCAGGTTATGTTTTGGTACTTAAGAAGCTAGATACCATCTGAGTTGGTGGTCTAGTGTTAAGTTGTATTCGTTTATGATCGTCCTTGACTATCATATGGTTATCAAGTAGGGTTCAATTCACGGGAGCAACACTATTAGTTGCTTTTATTTGGTGGTGGTGTGGTAATGGACTACTTTTTTGGATTAATAGTTATGACTCAAATCATACATTTCATAGTGAGAAGGACCATCATGTAGGAGTGACAAATTTTAACACGACACGATAACACAACACAAATTAATGGGTTTGAATTAACTATTTTTTGACATACCCCATTAACCTGTTTTTCAACTTAAATAACCCGACACTATTTAAATGAACTTATTGGATCCTTAACCCTAAATTCATTTTACATCTAACATTTACTTTGCCTCTTTCTTGCCTCTTCCTCTTGGCGAATTCCAAGTACTTGCAAGATTGTGGGATTATTGCCCATTATACCATGTTTGGTTGTCCCGAGCAAAATGATGTGACTGAAAGGCGTAATCGCACCCTTAAAGACATGATGAGAAACATGATGAGTAAGTATAACTTACCTAATTATCTTTGGGGAGAAACCATTAAAACGGCTTCATATATTCTTAATAGAGTTCCTAGCAAATATGTTCCAAAAACTCCTTTTGAATTATGGACCAATAAGAAACCAAGCTTTAACCATTTTCGAGTCTGGGGTTGTCCTACTGAGGTCAAAATTTATAACTCTTTTGAGAAAAAAACTGATCCTAGAACTACTCGTTATTTTTTCATAGATTACCCAGAACATTCGAAAGGATACCGGTTCTATTGTCCTACATGTGATACTAAAATTGTTGAGTCCTTAACATCAAAATTTCTGGAGCTTGATATTGGTTGCTTACAACTTATTAGTGAGCATGAACATGATAAATTTATTTCTATTCCTTTAACTGTTGTACAAGAGAATATTATACCTGCTCCTGTTGTTATTTTCCCTGCTTCAGTGATTGATCCTCATGTTCCTGCAATTGACCCTTCCGTTCTTATTGAGGCTCTTCAGTCTTTAGAGTTTACTACTGAAATTTTCTTGAGAAGGTTTTCAAGACCAAAGAGACCTGTTATTTCTGATGAATATTATGTATACATTGAAAAAAGTGATTATAATATTGGTGATATTGTTGATCATGTAACATACTATGATGCTATTACTTGTCCTCAGTTTGATATGTGAGTAGGAGTCATGAAAGATGAGATGCATTCTATGAGACACAATGAAGTGTGAGAGCTTGTAGAACTTCTTGAGGGATGTAAACCCATTGACTGCAAATGGATGTTTAAAACTAAGATGAAATCTAAAGGTAAGATTGAAAGATTTAAGGCTAGATTAGTAGCAAAAGGGTTTAGCCAGAGGGAAGGTATAGATTTTAATAAAACTTTCTCACCTGTCTCTACTAAAGATTCTTTCAGGATTATTATAGCATTAGTCACTCATTTTGATCTAGAATTTCATCAGATGGATGTGAAGACAGCTTTTCTGAATGGTGAGCTTAGTGAAAAAGTTTATATGATGCAACCTGAGGGTTTTAAGGAGAATAAAAAAGAACAATTAGTGTGCAAGTTGAAGAAGTCTATCTATGGTCTTAAACAAGCTTCTCATCTGTGGTACTTGAAATTTGATGAGACAATAAATTTTCTTGATTTTGTTGAGGACAAGATGGATCAATACATATATCTTAAGGTCAGCGGGAACAAATTTATTTTTTTTGTTCTTTATGTTGATGATATTTTTCTTGCAAGTAATGATTTGAGCTTACTTAATGAGATTAAGCAATTGTTGTGCAAAATATTTGACATGAAAGATATTGAAGAAGTATCTTTGGTGTTAGGCATTCAGATTCATCGGGATAGGAGTCGTGGGTTGTTGGACTTTCTCAAAGGTCATAAATAGATCGTGTGCTTGAAAGATTTAATATGCATAATTATAAGTTTGGAGATGTATCTGTTGTGAAGGTGATAAATTCAGTTTAAGTCAATGCCCTAAAAATGATATTGAGGAGGAGTCTATGAAGAATATACCTTATGCAAGTGTTGTTGACAGTTTAATGTATGCACATGTTTGTATTAGGCCTGACATTGTTTTTGCAGTTAGTGTTCTTGATAGATATCTTTCTAAACCAAAATTAGATCACTGGGTGACAACTAAGAAAGTTATGAGATATTTACAAAGAACAAAAAAAAATTACATCCTTGTTTATATGAGAGTTAATCGTCTTAAGGTGATTGGTTACTTAGATCCAGATTTTGCTAGGTGTCAGGATGATTTAAAATTCACTTAAGGATATATTTTCATGTCAGCTAGAGGAGCAATAACATAAAAAAGTGTTAAACAAACTCTCACAACTTCTTCTACTATGCAAGCTGAATTTGTAACTTGTTATGGAGCTGTAACACAAGCAATATGACTTAGGAATTTTATTTTAGGACTTATGATTGTTGATTCTATCTCTAGACCACTAACAATTTATTGTGATAATAGTACAACTTTGTTATTCTCAAAGAACAACAAACATTCTAATGAGTCTAAACATATGAAAATTAAATATCTTTCTGTTAGGAATCTTGTGAAGAAATGTGACATTGTGATCGAACATATTGATATAGAATTAATAATTGTTGATCCTTTAACTAAGAGATTAAGACTTGTAATTTTTAAGAAACATGTTGACAACATGAGTATCTTGGGGTCTTTTGATGTATTTGGTTAGTGAGAGTTTATTTATGTATTAAGAACTTTAGTATTGATTTAATTCCATATGTGATATTTGATTCTCATTATGATTGAGATACATCTATTTGATGAATAATAAATATTTGGATGATTATCCTTATTGTTAGCATGATTTTTTTGCTATGTTATATGTGTGCACATTTATGACATGTCATTTTATACAAAATCTTAAGGCTTGATATATGTCTTAAGTATGATTGTTTTGTCAATTGAATATGTCTTTAATTACACAAATTGAGAAAATCTTGAGATTTTAAGTTTGGAGACATACTAGCTTATTGTTGAAGCTAATGAATTTCTCTAGCTTATTGTTAAAACATGTTGTTAAAGCGAAATCAGTTGAAGGATTGACAATGAAAGTAACATGTTTATCAGATTACATATTGATATGTTATTTTCTTGCTACACTACCACATCTTGATCCATGTCGATAGAATTATTATTTTTTGTAATCATGGATTGACCTTATGTTAATAAAGGATATAAAGACCGCCATTGTTCAAAAATAGTAGTTTTATTGGATCGAGTTGCGTTTGAGATGTTGTCTCAGGACCATATTATTTTTATTGTGGCCACATTGAGTTTTGTTTGATTAACCCGAGAGTCGTTTGTAAAAAAAATATATAATTTTATTTTATTTTTAAATGACTATAATTAACGTTGTCCAAGTAGGAGAATGTTAGAATTTTTTTTTATATTGGACTTTCATTAATTAATAGTTAATTTTTACTTTGTGAAAAACGGGCTGAATTTATGGTCCAATGAGATGAGCCCAATATTACTAAGTGATCTATTTTGATGGGCTTATGTACATATTTTAATTGGTGTGATTGAGACGGTTAAGTATAGACCTTAATCTAATTGTGACCTGTAATGAGAAAGCCCATTAGATTTCATTATAAAAAGCAGGCTAGGTCACCTCTCCACTTCATAATCCTAAATTGGCTTGTCCCATTGAAAGCTGCCTATTGTTTTGAAGAAAGAGAGAAAGACCTTGCCTTTCCATAAAAGAAATTCGGAGATCGAATATCATGGCTCATACAGGTATGTTCTAAACCTTGTAATTTAAGTGTTCTAAATTTCATATACGAATCATTAAAATTTCTTATATGGTCTTGACCAAAATCCGCTGGCGAATGATTTCGACGACTTCTAAGTCTATCCTCAACAATTCATATTTAGTGTGTTGTAATATTTTAATAAAAATAAAGTAACCTTTATTATTTATCTAATTTTTATTACAATAATTGTACCTTTATTTGTAACTTCATTTTAACTTGATTATACAAATTTATTTATATCTTTATAATGAAAGACCTAATGGTCTTAAATAGATCGAATAGAAAACTAACCTTGATTCAGGAGATCCATAACAACGATTCTTAATAGAGATATGCAGCGAAAATTCCCACGAGAAGAATACCAAGAATACCAAATATAATCAGGAACTTGATTCTCAGTAGATTACATAAATATTTTTTTAGAGAGTGAGAGATATTGTAAGCGTGAATAAAAGATGAGGTAACCAACTACCTTACGTTAAAATAATTAGTAATCGTTCCCACTCATCAAGACAACCATTAGGAAACTGACTATTTGTTAAACATGTTTTCTTGTACATAGGATACCACTTTCACAAAGAACTACCCACTAACTTAACCAAAGGTATTTTAATTAGGATATCTTTATCCCAAAATCCAAGTCTGCACCTTATTAATTAAGGTTCATATGTGGATCCCATTAAATAAGTTTCAACATTCTCCCACTTTGACCGAATTGATTAAGAAGTTGAAAGAAAATAATAATAATAATTGTAATACTTATATTTTGAAAAGAAACAGTATTCAATAAAGTTATGCGCGATCTTTATCAAATTATCCCAACATAAGTGAACTTAACTTTATTCTTGATTACATGAGTCTAGTAATATGAGCCATGACGGATATACACCAATAAATAACATACATCATTCCATGATCACAATATCACCAAACACTCATAAACAAGACTTTAAACTAATTTTCTTTATAAATGGATTTCCCATAAAATCCATTTGTTGGTCAAAACTTTTTGCTAAGAACATATTCGTACCATAAAAGATATAATAAGTAGAATAACATAATAACGTAATAAATTAAACTGATAGTGTCTCCAAATGTGCACATATATAGTACATCATGCAATAACATTGTTCACTAGAGACATATGTTCTACATGATCTTTGTATAATCCTGGAGCTAGAGCTTTGGTCATAGAGTTTGCTACCATTAACACAATGCTGATGTACTTAATTGACACCTTATTTTCATCACATTTCTCCTTTATGACAAGGTATTTAATATCCATGTGTTTGTTACCATTAGATACATTACCATTATTTATTGAGAAAATGGTTCCTACATTATCACAAAACATCCTTATAGGCATTGTAATAGAATCAACAGCTTTAAGCCCAATGATAAAATTTTTCAACCAAATTACCTGTGTAATTGCCTCATAGCAGTGGCCGATTTAGTATGGGGGTAGTGCCCCCACTGAAATTTTTAAAAAAATTGGGAGCTAGGTGTAATTTTAAAAATTTCAAGAATTTCTTAAGCTTGTCCCCCATTGAAATTTGCTTAAAGTATAGGGTATATTAATATAATTTTTAACCCGTAAAAGCTAACTTTTGGCAGCTCCTTCTCATTTTTCACGCCTAACAGTTGCTCCCACTGAAATTTTAATATATTTTGGAACTTAGGTGTAATTTTAAAAATTTCAATAATTCTTAAACTTGCCACACTAAAATTTTCTTAAAGTATAGGGTATATTAATATAATATTTAACCCTTAAAAACTAACTTTTGACAGCTCATTTTCACGCTTGTTTTTTTTCTTTTCGTAAGCCTTCGTCCAGACCTAAATATTTTGAAAATTTCTTAAAGTGTAGGGTATGTTGAGACCTAAATATATACATGAGTTACGCCTCTAAATGACATTTTTTTGATGTTGCCATGCTTATAAACAGTTTATTAAGAATACATATTTTGATGAAAACAATGTTACAATTATACTTTGAAATTTAAAAATTTAGGTTGCCCCCTTTGAGGCAAAATCTAAGCTCCACCCCTCCCTCATATCATACAACTAACTCAGCCTCTATAGTAGAAGTTGCTATTAATTTCTGTTTAGTACTTCTCCAAGAGATTGCACCATTAACAAGCAAATATATATATATCCTGAAGTTGATCGCTTGCCATCTGGGCATCTTGTAAAGTCAGAATCTGTATATCCGACAACTTCTAGAGAATCAGATTTGTTGTATGTAATCATATAATCTTGTGTTCCTTACAGATATCTAAACATCTTTTTTGCAGCTTTCCAGTGATCCAAACCTAGGTCACTTTGAAACTGCCCAATACACCAACTACAAATACAATGTCGAGTCTGGTGCAAATTTGGACATACATTAAAGTCCCAACCAATGATGCATAAATATATGCTCTCATTTTCTCCCTTGCAAGCTCATTTCTTGGAGATTGAGACTTACTTAATTTGTCACCTTTAGGCATAGGTGAAGGGCATGGTTTGGAGTTTTTCATACCACACCTCTCTAACATTTTCTTAATGTAGGTCCTTTGAGATAAATAAAGTTTTCATATAGATCTATCCATGTGAACCTCTATGCCTATGACATACGAGGCCTCACCCATATCTTTTATTTCAAAATGACTGGAGAGAAAATGTTTAGTCTCCATAAGCAACGTCAAATCACTGCTAGCAAGCAAAATATCGTGTACATATAAGACTAGAAAAATGAATTGTCTCCCACTGATCTTAAGGTATATACAACAATGAACAACATTTTCTACAAAAGCAAATGAAAAAAACACATTGTTGAACTTAAAATACCATTGGTGGGAAGACTACTTAAGTCCATATATAGACTTATTTAGCTTGAAAACCATATTATTATGTCCTTTTAAAACAAAACTCTCAAGTTGTTTTATGTACACCTCTTCTTCCAGATCTCCACTGAGAAAAGCTGTTCTCACATTCATTTGGTGAAGCTCCAAGTCAAAATGAGCCACCATTGCCATAATTATCCTTAAAGATTCTTTCTTAGAAATAGGTGAGAAAGTCTCATTGTAATCAATGCCTTATTTTTGAGTGAACTCCTTGGCAACAAGTCTAGACTTATGTTATTCTACCTTTTCTTTATAGTCTATTTTAATCTTATAGACCCATTTACAATTGACTGCTATAGCACTTTGAGGTAGTTCAACTAAATTTCAAACCTTATTTTTATCTATTGAGTTCAACTCTTCCTTCATGGCATCATACCAATTGGAGGAATTCAAACTATTCATGGCTTATGAGAAAGTAGTTAGATCATCATACTTTCCAATATCAAAATCAAACTCCTGAAAGTATACAATATAATCTAATGGAATTACAGATTTCTTAACCCTTGATGACCTCCTTAAAGTTTCTTCTTGCCCCACTGCACATAAAGGTGAAACAAGATTCTCAGGGATAATGAGTTCAGTTACAGATGATACATTAATAGTTGACTCATCCTCCATCAAATTGTTATGAATATAAGGATGAGGAATCATTTACCAACTCATCTGAATTTTGCATAGAAATTGGAAGATCCTAAAAAATAATATTTTTAGGTTGTATACTCTCACTGACTTAGTCATTTTCAAAAAAAATTACATTCCGTGTCTCTACAATCCGTAGAGAATGATTAGGACAGTAAAATTTGTATCCCTTGGACTTCTCTAGATAACCAATGAAATAGATATTTATGATTCTAGGGTCTAACTTTTTCTCTTGGGGGTTATACACCCAAGCCTCTGCTTGACAACCCCAGATGTGTAGATGTGCTAAACTGGATTTTCTACCTGTTCATAACTTAAAAGGTGTTTTACGGACAACCTTAGTAGGAACCTTGTTTATAATGTACATGGCGGTTTTCAAGGCATCACCCTAAAAAGAAATTGAGAGAGTGGAGTAACTAATCATATCAATTATTGTTCGATTCCGCCTTTTTGTTACTCCATTTGATGAGTACCTCACATGGTATATTGTGCTACTATACCTTGTTCTTAAAGAAATTGAGCAAATGGACCTACGTGTTGTTTGGATTCAGTGTACCTACCACAATACTCACCACTCTTATCCGATCTCACAATTTTGATCTTTTTATCAAACTGTAGTTCTACCTCTATTTTAAAAATCTTGAAAGCATCTAAGACTTGGTCCTTATAAAACAAGAGGTAAAGACTATCGTATCGTGAGAAATCGTCTATGAAAGTGATGAAATATTTATGACCTGTAACACATGGGGGCGTGAATGACCCACAAATATTTGTATGTATGATATTGAACACATTCAAGCTTCTTATGACACTTTTATTGAATTTGTTAGTCTGTTTACCCTTAATACAGTCTACACAAATATTTAAATTTGTGAATTAAAGGCTTGGTAAGATGCCATCATTTACCAATCCCTTGATTCTTCTTATGGAGATGTGTCCTAATCTCTTGTGCCATAAAGTGGAAGAATTTTCATTTAGAATGCCATGTTGTCCTAATCTCCAGTGCCATAAAGTGGAAGAGTTTTCATTCAAAATGTCACGTTTTAATCCACAATATTCCTTATCATGCAGGGATAACAAAGATGTTTCAAAAGATGTATCTAGAGATAATTTACATAAACCATCCTCTAAAATACCATTACCAACCACAATAACTTTCAAGTGCAAACTAACAAACGAAGATCCAAACATAACATGATAACAAAAAAAAAAGTCTAGGAACTAATAAAAGGTTTCTAGAAAAGTTAGAAACTTAGAAAGTGTCATGTAACTATATGATGTGGCTAGTCTTTAGAACAATTCCAAACATGCCAACAGCTTCCACACGTGACCACATCTTATTTCCCATAACGATGCATCGTTCACTTTTCGTTAGGGCCCTTTTGTTCAACAATTCCTACACTGTGTTACAAATGTGGATAGTTGCACCAGAGTCAATTCACCATGTGTTATAAGGTACATTTATGAAATTTGATTTATAACACACTAGAGAAATAATTGTACTTTTTGTCTCAAGCCATTTCTTATATTTGATACAGTCTTTCTTTGCATGTCCTTTTTTCTTGCAGAAAAAACATTTGATGTCCTTTTTGCCTGCCGATTTGGCAGACACCTCCATGTTCTTCTTCTTAATTGGAACATGGTAGCTACTACTACCTGCTTCCACCTATCCTTCCCCTTTATAAGAGGTCAAATGGATACTCTCTTGCCTTTCTTGCTTGAGTCTATGTTCTTCATCAACACACATGGTCAAAAGCTGATTCATAGACCATTTATCCTTATATGTGTTGTAAGAGATCTTAAATGAAGCATACTCCGAAGATAGAGTATTCAGGATAAAGTGGACAAGAAATGTCAACTTCCAGTGATTTGACAGAGATGTCATGTAATTCCATAATGTGTTATCGTATGTCACTATGACCATTATACTTCAAAGAAGCAAACTTATCAGGGTGCTAGCAAGTGCCTTTTCAGAGCTCACAAATTGCTCTTCAACTGCAATCATGAATTCTTTAGTAGTTTTGGAGTCTGGATTGGAGTATTTGATTTTCCTTGAGATATGACTTTGCATTAGTAGGAGACCGAGGCGGTTAGACCTCTCCCACTTTTCATGCAACTTTTGCTTCTCAAGCGTATTGAATTCCGCAAGGATAGGTGACCTATTCTCACGAAGCACCGTGTCAATCTCCATACACCCCAAAGTAAAGATAATTTTATCTTTTCATTCCGAGAAATTTGAACCATTAAGCAAAGGGATATGAGATGCAAATTGAGACATAAGACTAGGAAGTAAAGTTGCAAAATAAAACATTTCATGCTTACAATTAATATGCATGCTAATAATCACGCTTATACTTTATCCAAATTATTAACCCATATTAACAATTTTAGTGGTAAATCACTTTATATAACATGATAATAATTTACCTAACAATGAAACTAATGGTATAAAACATTATAGAAAAGTAGAATTCAAGACCATTGAGCAAAAAGAATTCAACTTAGCCACAATACCTCAAACCAATGCTTTCACCCCACCGATCACTTATAATATAATAACTTCCCTTTGTGATAAAACCATTATTAATATGCTGCAAGTGTTCAATGTCATGGATAAATAATAATTTTATTCATATGAATCCACTAATTAAAATAATTAAGTTTGGCCTAAAACTAGATTAAGATAAATTTTTCATGGCCAAAATGCCATCAAAACAGTGGTACAATATCATCAAATAGAGCAAATATATCGTTAAAAAACAAACATTGGTAGCCTTTATACATGCATCATACCCATTAAATAGTAATAATGGTATTCCAGCATGGGAAATGGACAAAATATATATAATCTATAAAAGCATGCTTTGACTATTCAAAGTCTCAAACATTCAGGGCATTCAACGTTTGTGTGCAACAATGAATAATAAAATAATACGCATTCGTCGTGCTTTCATGCTTTTGTCCACCAGTAGTTCACATGCAATCAAATGCACACAGAGGTCAAGCAACACAGTTAATGGACCGACGAGAACAATTAATGGACAGACCATGCATGAACGATGACAACTAGAAAAATGAAATATCTTTATCTAAATTTCTTTGCAAAATTCCGTTAACGGGAATCACAAAAATTCGATAACCAATAAAATTTACTTCTCGCATATTTGATCATACGAATAAAATAAATTTTAAGAACCAAATCTCATGACTTGACTCTAATACTAATTGAAAAACCTCATGGTTTTAAACGGATTGAATAGAAAACTAACCTTGACTTAGGGATCCATAATAACGATTCTTAATAGAGATATGCAATGAAAATCCTCACTAGAAGAATACAAAAAATACCGAATATAATCACGGACTTGATTACTAGTAGATTGGAGATAGATTTTTATGGAGAGTGAGAGATACTATAAGTGTGAATAAGAGACGAGGTCTCTTAGGTAATTTATATCCCCTCATTGATAACCAACTATCTCACGTTAAAATATTTGTTAAATATGTTTCCTTGTACCTAAGACACAACTTTCACAAGGAAACTATACCCAATAATCTAACCAACATATGTTAGGTATTTTAATTAGGATATCATTATCCCAAAACCCAAGTCTGCACCTTGTTAATTAAGGTTCATATGTGAGTCCTATTAAATAAGTTCCAACATATAAGCCATATGAGTTACAAGTTTGACCATTAGTATCCATATAATGAGAATTATAATAGTGAAATTTAGTGGTCCATAAATTATATATGTTATATTCATTGTGAGAATTATTTGGTGAGCATTCTATTGAATTTGGTCAATAAATTACAAAGACAAAAATAATTGAGTTTTATGATATGAGTTAATTGGTCAATTATTTTGGGCAATGAGTTATATATTTCATACACCTATATATATGTTCTATTGTGTGAGTGACAATGTAGGAAGTTCATATGTCTTCTTCTTCTCTTTTTGTGGTTTATATTATGTTATATTTTTGGATAAAGAAAGGTGTGCATGTGAAGTTTTTATTTCTCAAGGTTGTGTAGACCTAGAGAAATTATAGTGAATAGCTGAGCTATTATATCTTGGAGACGGCGTGTTGTGTTCTACTACATTGGACATATTATCCGTAGAAACGTGAACCATCTTAAAGAGAGCGACCTAATCCGCACCTCAACCCAAACTAAGTACTTTATTTTCGGTATGAAATCTACTGTTATCTTCATTTGGACGATGTTCGAGGTAAGTGTGATAATTCTCTTCAATTTTATGTTCATAGAATTTTCAAATTGATGTTTATTTCTAATTATATTCAGATTGAGTTCTAACATAGTGTTCTTATTTGTATCCAAGGGTTTGATTTCCTTCAATACCACCAACGGCTTCTTCAATGGCACTTTTGATCCAATCAACTCATGATGCCCAACAGTAAAAGTGTAATTAGCCCTTTTTTGGTATTGGGGGTTGCCGATAGCTAGTAGAGAGTTCCGGGGAGTAAAGAACGTTGGGTCGTGATAGGCGGGTTAGGTCGTATTTACCTGAACACAATGTGTAAACTTCGGATTACGGGTCGTGTCAAAGTAATTGTGTTTAAAAATAGGTTGTATTCACGTCCAAAAGATCTGACCCATTTAACTCATAGATCGTGTTTGGGTTGATGTATTTTGAACACAAACTCAATATGACTCGACCCTGACCTAATAGCTACCCTTACCCTCATGGTCCGTCTAGGGGGATTGCTATCTATTGGTCGCTCTTATCCTTTTTTCAATAACCAAAAAAAAAAATTTAAGAAGCTTGGTTGAATCTACTTATACATTGCAAGTACGGTGATACTATGGATCCCAAATTGACATTCTAAAGTTTGGATCCCAAATGCACAGGAACCCTTGGATTAGTGAGTTCCATTACAAAAGTTAATGAGACAAACTTTCGACAATATGAAGATTTCTAAAATGCGAGATATAACTTTCGAGACAAGTTAACGAGTATTTGAGGTAAAACCGAATTTAACTTCTCAACAATATATTATACAAATTAAGGCACCACCGTTGGTAATTTTTTAAGTAATTAGAAAAAAAATGTTACTACACAGTGTCTATGTAAATGATCAGAACTTAATAATCAGTTTTCAAGTAACCAATTCTTTTATGGAAATCTTCCAAAAATTTGTATAATCAATGATAAAGTTAAACCTAACTTTTGATTTTGCAAAAAAAATTTAGAGAAGAAAGGAAAATAACAATAATGTAATGATGCTGTTTAGAGATAAGTTTGAGGTTATTTGATATTAAAATTAAGATTATTTGCTGACAACTTAAGCGACACAAATCAAGCTAAAATGCATCAATATGCTGCTCTTATTTAATTCATTCATAAAACGAACTTAGAAATCTGTTGGGATAGGTGACTCATATTAAGAGTACAGAGAGTTACACCAGACCCAAGGAGATAATGGGTCAATTGTCGGAGCATGAGCGAATAAAAAACAAGTTGTCAAACCACGTAAATCCTTGTATTTTTTTTTCTATTATTTTGATTCATTGATTGTTCATCATTCACACAAATCACGACAAAATCTAATATAATTCACTTCTTTATATAATTTAAAGGGTTAACAACATTTTTGGTCTATAAAATATGTATTTTTTTGTCAATTTAGTTCTCATTGTATTAGTTTTATCAATTTAATTGTTAAAATATTTAATTTGTGTTATTTTGGTCTTTACATAGACAATCAAAATTTTGACGGAAGTGACTACGTTTTACAAGCTTTCTGTAACTTTATAATGCGACCGTGGTTCGAGCTTGAGCAGTTTGGATGACAAGACCATGACTCAGCTAAGATGAATTCACATGATGCTCATGCCGGACCATTCGTGCATTATAGATAGCTATTAGCTAACAGAACCACAAATGGGTCATACACAAGTTACAGAAAACTGTGTGGATATGTAGTTTGCATCATACATGTTCGTTAAAATTCCCCAACCAAAACCCCTGGTCTCGGTCAGAGTCTTCTGTTTTATGGGTGAATAGTCAGAGTCTTCTGTTATCTGATCCTCTTTGATTATTCTTCTATATGGCTGCTTAGACTGAAGTTCTTGATAATGCTAGGATCAACTACAATGATTCACATGATATTCATGTCAATGTGGTCACACATTATCTTTTGGGAAAACTACGAATAGGTCTTATATGTAACTACATATTGCGGCTTTTGAAGCCAAATGAGTTGTTGTAGTTATGAAAATTTCATACCTTTGACGACAAATTTGAGGATTCTGGTTAGCTATAAGCATCGTTGTTTCGATACAATCTGTTTATTAACTGGCCCATTGCAAATTGCAGCATAAAGCCTTAGTGGAGCAATTTGCTCATTAATGGTAAGAGAAGAAAAAGCTACACCCCATCTCATGTGCACAAATATAGTAAAGGTCTCTGTCAGCATGAAAATAAATTTTCTGAAAGCAATGCCTATCTTTCCATCTTTCTTTTGTTGGTTCAGTTTCCATCATCACAGATAGATTTTTAGAGACTACACTACACATATTTATAACAGTTTAGTTTCAAGTGAAACGGGTCCGTTGTTCTTTAAGATATGATGCATAAATTACCTACCAAAGAAGAGACCCGTCTCTTCCCTACCATGGTATACTATTCCGTTAACATTTGTCATGAAATTGAGAGAATGCATGGAGATTCTCTCTGTCTTGGTCTCTCTCTTTCTCTCTCTCATTTTCATGCATTCACGCGGCCTTGTGTGTTATGAAAGAGTTATTATGTTGGAAGCTATGAATCTTAATATGTTCACGTTATCTAATGAGACATCTTTGTTAATCAAACACTTAGAAGAGTAGTGTACCTGTTCCTCCTTGATATGTAATTTCTAGTCTTAAATTCACCTTTATTACCAATTTGATTGAGTGCTCTCTCTTTCTCTCTATCTCTTCACAGAATGGGCTGCAGCTCCGAAAGGCTGTTTCTGATGTTTCAAGTGAAATTGGTAAGATTGGGATGGATTTGGAAGCAATAGCTGAAGTCATGCAAGTCGAATGTGAATGCTGCAGCCTCAAGGACGATTGCACCCCAGATTACATCCTAAAAGTGAAGGATTCTTTTTCGGGTACATGGGTTTGTGGTCTTTGTTCTGAAGCTGTAAAAGAAAGACTAATGCGCCAACCAAGAACAACTATTGAAGAAGCTGTGAGCAGTCACCGAAACTTTTGTCAAGAGTACAACAGCACTAGACTCAATCCAAAACTTTCACTAACATTCGCAATGAGGGATTTAGTAAGAAGAAGCTACGAGAAAAGAACTTCCAAGGATTTTTCGACATCAAAGATTGCACGAAGCTCCAGTTGCGTACCAAGAATTGATCTGAACCCAAAGCACTAAGTTGGAGTTTTGGATTTTGTGGCCATAGCTCTTGTGAACCTATCTCTCAATTGCATGAACTTTAATCCAATCATAGCTTCAATTCGCTTGTATTGACTAGGTGAATTTGTGTGAATGAATGGTAAGATTTAGCTATTTAAAGGGTATCAATGAAGATTATTAATAGACGAACACGTACTGTATATAGATATGCTATATTTACAAGTCAGAATGGCACAGCATCAAGGCTGCAGTTTCTCTACCAGTTTGTATGAGTAGTAACAAGTATAAGCTGTTTGGTAGAATGAGAAGTTTCTTGAGCAGTTTTAAATAATTTTGTTGTCTGATTTTGAGCATTTTGTATGAGTAATAATACCAATCATTCATTGGAACTTTTTAGTTTGGCTAGAACTTGTTGATTCTCTCTCATTAACAGCAAAAGATACAGTAATGGTGTATGTTCAAACATTATAATCTAATTGTGTTAGCAGGAATGCACTAAA
>CM042186.1:38997444-39028130 GCA_023539305.1 Ilex asprella | reverse complement strand
ACCACCACCACCGCCACCTCCAGCACCACAGTTGTCGCCTTCACCACCACCACTACCCTCACTGCCATCATCACTAATCCCACCATCATCACCATCACCGTCACCATCGTCACTATCACCATCGCCACCATCACCGTTGCCACTATTGCCACCGTCGCCGCCACTACGGTCATTACCACTCACTACAACCATTACCGTCTCTTATCACCATCACTATCGCGCCACCACATCTCATTCTCACTATAAAATTGATGCTTAAATTCTTGTATTTCTTTTCTATGTTTGTGATTTGATTTTAGATATGAATATAAATATATTTATTGTTTACCATTTTATTACATTGTGCTTTAAGGTACAGACAATAATTAATCTATATAATAAAGTATAATACAATTCAAATATCAAAAGATAAATAAAATGACTTTTGTTATTCGCGGTTGAAATCTTTTTAAATTTCACTCTGAAGTTAATCTAACGGTTAATATTAAAATCTCTAATTTAATAAGAAAAATAGATCCCTAAGAGTTTACTTGGAATAATTTTTTTAAAGTATTTTTAAGAATTATTTCTCATAAGTACTTTAAAAAAAATAGTGTTTAAAATCGCTCCACCACTACATCTACCCCCACCATCATCATCACTACCACCACCAGCGCCGCCACCGCCTCCATCACCACTATCTCCATCCTATCACACCCACCGCTCCACCACCTCCTCCATCGCTCCACCACCACCATTATCACTACCACCACTGCCCCCACCACCATCACTACTACTATCACCACCGTTCCACCACTACCATCCTACCATCATCATCACTGTTATCGCACTTTACCACCACCGCTACTGTCCCATTATCACCCTTACCACTATCATTGCCTCACCACCACCCCAATGACTATTACAACTACCACCCTCATTGCTAACCCACAACCGCCACTGCCCCACTTGCACCCCCACCCCATTCCTCACTGTCCCACCGTCGCCACCACTACCGTTTTCACCCACCACTAATTACTACCATTGTCATTCATTGCCCCCCATCATCCACTATCAGTGTTATCGACCGTCATTCACTATCACAACCCACCACTACCCACAATCACCACCAGCCATTGTCATTCACCCTCAACACACTTACCACTACCACTCATTATCACCCATCACTATAGTCACCCCACTGTCACCTACCTCACCACACTTACTATTGTCACCATTCGCCACTATCCATCACACATTGTTACTTAGAAGCACTCATCGTCACCCACCACCACTACTACCACGGCAGTTACTCACGTCTATCACTGCCAATATTGTCATCCAAAATTTACCACTACCATCACCGTTGTCACCCACAACTGTCACGGCCACCATGGTTGTCGCCACCCACCACAATCATCATCGTCTCCCACCATGACCACTGCCACTTACCCCATTATAATTGGAACTTAAATTTTTTTATTTTTCTTTTATATTTGTGATTTAATTTTGAGTGTGAATGTAAATATATTTATTATTGACTATTTTTTTTATTACTCCGTACCTTCAAGAATGAAAAATAATTAGTATATAAATATTTAACTTAAATGAACGTATATTGCATGTCTAAAATGAATGATAAAAATGAACTTATATAATGGATCTTAAAATAAATAAAACTTGATTTAGTTTGATTTGATTAGTCATACGCATCCTTCAACCACTTTAAATATTTTAAGCACGGTAAAACGGGGTAACAAACAGTAATTGGATCGGGTAAGAAGGGCATTGTGGTCATATCAACGAAGACACTTAAATTGGCACGGCAGTGTGCAAGCAATGACCCGGAAAGCCAAAGCAGAACGTCCTTCCCACGTGACTTGTCACAATAGAATGCACGTGCATTGCCACCAACTCACGTGACCGAAAGCACGTGCTCTCACGTTATCGTAAAACTATAAAAAGGGATGGCCCTATACAGATCACTTACTTAACCGGAACGGAGGGTTACAGAAAAAACCGCACAACACCCTTAAAATATCGCCACGTGGCATTGACCACCGTCGGTTTTGGCTTTTTGTTTTAGACAGTGAGTTAAGCACTCACATGGCTCGCTGACACTTCCTCCACCTCTGTCACGTGCAATTTGATCTCCAACCAAAAAAATAAAAAATAATAAAAAAAGAAAACAAAATGGAAAAAAAATTATATTAAATAGTAAGCCTCCACTCCAAGCAATGACCTCTCTTTTTCAGCCTTTCCTTTTAATTCAAGCATAAAAGCTAAAAAAGTATAAAGAAAAAGGGGTAGGCTTCCATATTCATCCCACAAAAATAAATAAATAAATAATTTTTAATTTCTAAAAATAATTGAGGAAGTATATATGACTTTTACCACTTTTACTTTTCAATTTAATTTCCCAATATTTAGTGATAAAGCATAATATTCAATTGAGCAACCTAATGATTGATTATGAATTGAGGAGGATGCAACGAGTAATCATCTTTTGGAGTTTTAAAAAAATTCATTTAAAAGTTCGTTTTGCATTCATTTTTTTTTTACCAAAAAAAAGAGAGAGAAGATTATTCTCCTTTCACTCGCATTACACTAACTTTCTAGATTTTTTTTTTTTTTTTTGTGATGGTGATGAAACTAAAATTCTTCATTTAGATAAAATTATAATTTGAACACTAACAAGTATACCGGAGATATAACAAAAAACCTTTTTTCGAAGATAATTTTAAACCTAATATGTATTTTTAGAGATCATGGGACTCAATTAGGGGTGTCAAAATATGACACAACTTGTTAATACGACACAAAATTAGAGGATTTAATTTTTTTTTAAGTTACTCGTTCCATAAACAAGCAGATCCGATACGACACGATTAATACACGAATCGAATATAAATACACGATATGACTTGTTTATATGCCAGTTATACACGATTTATATACGACACGAATTCGATATGATACGACTCGTTAAAAACAAATAAATAAACAAAATCGGATATGATTAAAATAATTTTTAATACGAATCCGCTTCACTATTAAGAGTCATAAACTCAACACCCATTAACAAAATACATTTTAAGTGATTTAAAGTAAACTTTGAAGTTCACATTTGAAATTTTTGACCTAAAAAAAATAAAGTTTTTTGAGTAATTAAAATTCATATCGGTGAACTTGCACCAGAAATCAAATGATAATGGAATTAAACTTATAGCAAAGTGTATATTTGGATGTTTTAAATTTGATATTGATGAGTTTGATCGATATTAGCTCTTAATGGGTTCATATACGTATTGAAAATTTAATTTATTTGAGGTTTATCTAATATACCCTTCCTTGGAGAAGTTCTCCACAACCAAAAAAAAAAAAATTATTTCGATTTTCACTAGGATATGTATAAAGAAAAATAAATTATTTTTCCATTTTCGTTTACATAGGGATTGGTGTCAAAATGTAGGGCCCACTTCTGAGCCCTACCCTATACCCTACGGACACGTTTGAAGAACCCCAAAGATATAACAGTGGGACTCGCTCACACTGACGTGGCAAGGTAAAGATGAAAAGTAAAAACCGAATTAACAAAAAAAAAAAGAAAAAAAGTCGACACGTTGGGATGATCAAGGCCGTTAATCATGATCATGTTGAGCTGTTATCGTCGTGCTTACAAGTGGTGGGGGGGTACAGGGTAGTATAATAATAATATATTTTAGGGGTCGTTAATAAAATAATAATAAAATAAAGGTGAAAATCAGAGATTATAATTTAAGAAAATTATTTAAAGCGCAAGCCTCGAGAACAAAAAAGAAAGAAAGAAATAAAGCGGAGGAATCGGGCAGTAAACAGCGACAAACCTGCTAGATCGCTTCCTAAGGGGTTGAATTTGAACACTAATTTTTATTTAATTAATTTAGTAATTACCTGTTCTTCTGACATTGATGTTAATTATTTACCAAAATGCCCATGCCATGTGGATGACAAGTATTCTAAGTTACTTATACATGATTACAGGGGTAATGGTTTGAATGATTGTGTGTGGTACGTGTCAGTGATTATTACTGTACAACTGGAGGATCATCAGCATCATGATCAGAAGAAGTCCCTGACTCTTGCACCAGTGATTATTAAGATTATTCATGAAATATTATGATGGATTATATATATTTTATAATCAGTTATAAATTCTTTTTTAAAAAGCATAACTTGATTTGAAATAATAGTAATTTAATTTTTAGAAATAATAACTTTTATCGTTTTTTCGGTTTGGAACTTCTACTTCAAAAATTTATAATTTAATTATAAAAAATTATACATTTCGATAAAATACTGATTTTCTTCTAGGAAGTATGGTCTCACATCCGTAACACCGAGATTCCATTCATTTTTTTCAATATTTTTTTTAATAAATTCAAGTGAAATTCATTGTATATTAGTGAAAATTTCTTTAATACATGTTTGAATCTATTAGAAAGAAAAAAAATTGAATCAAAGTATTTAAAATAGTGGACCATACTTGAATAATGTAAGCCTTAGATATTGTGGGACAAACATAGCAATTTTATCGATTTAATTACACTTTCAAACGTTTTAACTGCTTTGATCGTTTAAAAATGAAAATTTAATATATAAATGACAATCGACTTCTCACATGTCTCAAATTTACTAATTCTGAGAAGTAGATTAAAAAGGTTAAAATTTTCCATCAAAATTATTAAATTTTATCCAACCTACCTATTCAAAAATCTCATATTCAATTTTTTTACTTGCCAAACTTGTAGTTAATGAAGTTTGAAATGTGATATTTCAAAGTAGCACCTAATTTACCTCTATATCTTCTCGTTGTAGCTATGCAACTTATAACCATTTGGTCCATACTCCATGGTCCCAAGGCCAAATTTTCAAGCTTTTTCTCAATAGAGTTTATGGAGATGACCCTAGTCTTAAGTAAAGCTTATTCCTATTCAAATTTTTTTCTTTGTTTAAAAGTTAAGGGTGTCTGGACCAATTTACGCGTATCTCAATTAATTTTTTTTCTAATTTAGTCAAAGACAGATCACCCACATTAAAACTTAAATATTCATAAAGAATGGACACTAGACATATTTATAGCTTGGATTACATGGGTATGATTCGAACCCATTAAAATAAAATCTATATCCTTCACCCACGACTCAAACATATCACACCTCACATGCAATCCACCAATTTCCCAACCCCTCAAGGGCTGAATAGTAACTTAACACAAAAATTTCCTCCATTTACCATTAAATCTCCAAAGACAGTTTATTTATATTTTTAAATCAACAAATTTTCACTTTTTTTTAAAGCCATAATTTTTTCCTCGTCAAAATCCTCCATTTTTTTAGCTGTCCGCCTGTCCCCTTCTAGCGCAAATAAACCCTCTCCTCTCCTCTTCCCCCACCTCTCTCTCTCCTCCAAAACTTCACTTCCCAACTCTCTCTCTCTCTCTAAACTCACCCACATAAACTAACACTAACTCCTACATACTCTCTCTTTCCATTCTCTCCCTTCCACTAGTCTCCTTCTCATCCTCTTGTGCATTCACAAAAAAAAAAATAAAAAAAATCACTCTCAATGGAGACTCCAGAATTCTTCCAAGGACCATACTACAATACCCAATTCACACCGGAAAAGCGGCACTCCGATACCAAGCCCGGTGACCATTTCGTCGTCGAAGACCTTCTAGACTTCCCAAACGACGATGTTGCTGTCAAGGAGGAGGGTACGTTCGATACCATTGCCGGAAACTCCACTGACTCCTCCACTGTCACCGTCGTTGATAGCTGCAACTCTTCATTCTCAGGAAATGAACCTCACTTTTCCGGTAACATGGGTTGCCGCAGCTTCCCCGATGGCCAATTCTCTAGTGACCTTTGCGTGCCGGTAATTTTATAAATTTTCCATATTTATCGTGATAATTCACAATAGTTTCAAGAAATTCCTTACCATACTTTGACACTTTGCTTTAAACACTTTTTGTACGTAAATATGCTGAAAGAATTTTGTTTTAATAGCTTTTGGTTTCTTCTAGAAATAAAGAAAAACGTGTACTTTTTCTGATTGGTAGCTGAGAAATTAGCCAAACGATAAGAAATTTTTTAGCCTTTTATGGGTCATGTTTCATTTCAATTTCCCAGTTTTGAAATTTTGAATTTGAGGTTTAAAAATCCAAAATTCCATTTTCAAAATTAAATTCATCAAAATCCAAAATTCATCTTTAAAATTAAACTCCACCCCTATACGAAAAAACCAACATGATTGCTTGAGAAAAACAAGAAATTAAGACTTCGACCAATCTATGTAGTGGGAATATGACTATATACGCCTAACCTTCTTCAAACGTCACAAGGATTGGAGCATCGAACTGTTGACACCCGTTTTTTTTAGCAACCCAAAAAAAACTATAAATTTCGAAGGCACTATTATATAAGTAATTATATTTGCACATGGACTGTTAACATAAGTACACAACTACCATGAATGAATGAATGTACAATTGATAACTCTAGGAGTGATTTAATGGTCAAATTTATCTTCTTACAAGTAAAATTTTTCACGTTCAATACTTCTCACACTTCTTAAAAATCGAGAGTCATTCTTGTTCTTCGGGAGATTTTTTTTTAAACTAGTTTGAGTTACAATAACCAATTTTAGAATTTGACAAAATAATCGACAGAAATTTAAATACTTTTTAAAAAGAAAAACAAATGCACAAATTGATGATCAAACTTTGTTTTTTTGTTTTGCAGTATGATGATCTGGCTGAGCTCGAGTGGTTATCCAATTTTGTGGAAGAATCATTCTCCACTGAGGATTTGCAGAAGCTCCAGCTGATATCGGGAATGAAGGCCCGACCCGACGAAGCTTCGGAGGCCCACCAATTCCAGCCCGAAACAAATCGAAACACCTCCAAATTCAGTCCAGAGATGTCGGTCCCCGGAAAAGCACGTAGCAAGCGCTCACGGGCCGCACCATGCAACTGGACGTCTCGCCTTTTGGTTGTCTCTCCGACCACCACGCCAACAATCTCGTCTTCCTCGGACTCCGACTTTATGTCGAGCTCCGGCAAGAAGACGGTGAAACCAACACCGAAAAAGAAGGAACCTCTCGACAATGGAGGGAATGTGAGTGGTGGCGATGGGCGGAAGTGCCTCCATTGTGCCACTGATAAGACACCCCAGTGGAGGACCGGGCCCATGGGCCCAAAAACGCTTTGCAACGCCTGTGGAGTCCGGTATAAATCGGGCCGACTTGTGCCGGAGTACCGGCCCGCAGCGAGCCCCACTTTTGTGCTCACTAAGCACTCGAATTCTCATCGGAAAGTGATCGAGCTGAGGAGACAGAAGGAGATGATGCGGGCCCAGCAACAGCAGCAACATTTTCTTCATCAAAACATGATGTTTGATGCATCCAACGTTGATGACTACTTGATCCATCAACATATCGGGCCGGACTTTCAGCAGCTTATCTAGTACTTGCTAGTCTAGGAATTCAGGTGGGGACTCGAGGTGTAGTTGCAAAATTATTCTAGAGAGTTTATTAGTTTTCTAATTTCCTAGGGTTGATGTTTCTTAACTTATCCAAATTTTATAGCTTTTGTTCTTCAAAATTTTTGATGTCTTAGAAAAAAAAAAAGGAAAAGTAGGGGGGGTTAAAGAGTAAGGCTTGTAGACTCTTTGATGTCCTTTTGACTTTCATTTGCCAAATTTTGGCAAATTCTTAAACAAATTTTTCATAATTTACGCAACTATTATTTTCATGATATTATTTTTCGTTCTCTTAAAACACCCGACTAATCGTTCCCCACTCATGTAATGGAGCGATCCCAATTGAAAACTCGAACTCGGCAACTAATAATTTTATGTGGTAATGACGATATGGATGTGGCTGGTCCATTTTACTACATGTGTATTTAGGAGAAGGAAAGGGCGAATCCTACAGTGTTGCATTGTACCAATCTGGTTCTTGGTTGGTTCAGTTGGGAATATTTTTTGAGAACACAATATGGTAGATGTACAAACTAATATCCTTAAGGATCACATTATTCAACTGCCAGCCAAACAAAACAAGTTTGACTGGATTATACTATGCCAATAATACATGGGTATCCTTCACCCCCACCCCCCCCCCTCTCCCAAAAAAAGAAGAAAAAAAAGGAAAAGATTATGAGTCAACAACACCTTCAAAATTTCCTATCTAGGGTTCTAAACAAAATTGCCAAGGATGGTGAAGTAGAATAAGCACTCCAAAATATATTTTTAGACCTGTCTAATGGAAGTGTAATTTTTGGGTAAATTTGGGAGCATGTTGCATGCATAATAAGAATGTAAATGATTCGTTTAACTAATATGTAATTCTCAGTAATAGTCTCATGCTGGGACTTCTAATATATATTTTTTCTCAATGTTAAGTTATTCGTCGTGTATTGATGGAGAGTCGGTTATATGTAGGGGTTGCAATTGAACTCATGATGCCATTGATGGAATGTACTAGCACGATAAATCTGGATACTTAAGAAGAGTGAGTAAAATTGATTTAATTTACTCTAAATTGAAAAGAAAGATGTTTTTATTCATATTTGTTATTCCACCCAGTTTTCAAATCCATAAAATTCTAAGAATATTGTATGTAGAGATCGGTTTCTTTTTCTTTTTCTTCGCCTTTAATTTGTTTACAATTTGGAAATATTTCATTTGACATGGGGGAGCTGAATCAAGTTTCAAACCCAGGTTAATGACATGACATGGTAACGATGGGCAATGGTACATTTTTATCTTCATACAAAAATAAAGGAGAACAAAAGAAATCAAAACATAAATGTGAGTCAGCTCTTAGGGATTGGTTGGCCTACATGAATTTCAGTGAGAAAAAAAGATGTATCATCTGTGAGCAAATTACCCAAATTTACAGAGAATGTTAGAGAAGAAACCAATTCATTTTACCTCGTTTTCTGCGATCACTGAAAACTTTTTGATAATTTGTTGGCATATCTTTTATCAGGGAATTCAATTCCACGAGAACCCACTCTTGGAGAGGGAGAGAGAGAGACAGAGAAAAAAGAAAAAGGTTAAGTATAATAGTAGTTGAACGTGCCACCTTTCATGGCAAGCACGAGACAATCACGTTCCAAACACTGCATTTCCTAGGTCATCTTTAGCCAGAAGAGAATGACAGTCTCATCTCCCACAGACCGTAGTGAAGTGTATATATATCAAGTTTTGGTCACTATGAAGTTTAGGAAGAGTTAAAAGTAAACAGTCTTATCCAGTGAAGTTGGTGCAAAAATGTCCGTAATAGTGAGATGGGATATTCATATAGAAAATGTTTCATTCAACAATGGCAACTACATTCAAGCAGTGTAATCGAACAATGAATTTCCTTCGGGTTTTATTTCCTCTTACTCCGAGTAACAAAAGCTGTGTCCATTTTAAACAAGGCTAATTTTTGCGAATACGCCTAATCCTCTGCAGACTACATGGTTGATATGTACCGTAATACTTGTTGAATTAAGTAAGTATTAGATCTTATGTGTTAGGTCTCAGACAAGAAAAAAAAGGAGTGGTTCTATTTACCCCTCTTTACTACCTCACATTATACCCCAATATTTGTACCTGGTGCCAAACCCCTCAAACCTTGCTGCCTAAATGATTCCTGAAATATCTATATTATATACATATAGATATATGTTTGCACAGAGAGAGAGAGAGAGAGAAAAGAGGTGATACCGGTGAAGATGCTATTAGTATTCTGTGGGTGATCCTAGGCATCCCTGATCTATAGTCCTGTACTTAAATTTACAATTCATAGATTCCTCTATATAATTAACTTACTATATAATTAATCAAAAGTAAATAGTTTTAATTAATTATTCAGAAAACTTCAGAAGTATGTCCACTGCCACTTTGTGTTCTTTTATTATCTGTTCATTTTTAATCTATAATATAAAATAGGGTTGATTTTAATAAACTCATCTGACGATCTTAAATAGACTTATCCAATAACCACTAATAAGGGTGCAACTTGGGCAGACAAACGAATTCCACCCGAGTTAAAAAAAAAAGTTTGAGTTAAAATTTTTAATACTTGGGTTAGACCTAGACAAAAAGATCCCAACCAGAATTGAATTCAAGCAATCCTCAGGTTAAAGCCTCGAGTTGTCGAATTTAACCCAAATATTAAAATCGAGTTGAAACCGATTATTAAATTAGGTTGAACCCGAATTTACATAAATATATTTAACTGGAGTTGGTGTTTATCTTTACTCTTCAGAGTCCAGACTTTTACTTCACTTCAGGTTTTTACCCTTGCGCTTGCATCACTCTCAGATCCCTCTCTCATTTGTCTGAGTCTCGTTTCAGACTCTCAGCCTCCTCTCATTCGTCACTCTTCCCTCTCTTAGCCTCTCTCTCTCAATTGTCACTCATTTGAGTCGTCTCAGACTCTACCTCTCACTCGTCACTCATCACTCTTTTATCAACTCAAATTAACTAATTGAAGATCAACTCAATTTTTAACTCAAAATCAGTCAGAATTAAGTAACTTGAATTCAACTCGAGTATGCTCAAATTAAACTCTGGCAGTACTCAGGTTGAGATCGAGTTAGGGTTAAGATTAGAGTTAAAAATTATATACCTAGGGTTGATCTCTCAATTCGCTCGAGTTGCACTCCTAGCCACCAATGTTCTCTTAAAATCACTAACACTGAATTTTTTTGCTCTCAAATTAATTATTTTTTACTTACATTGTATTGTGTCTTTAACCACATGTTACCATAGTATAATATAAAGTAGTACTGCAATTAAAATAGAGTAAGAAGAAGCTGTTGAAGCAAGAGTACAAATTCAACTACTTGAAATTCATACTGCTTTTAAATCAGTGGTGTGCAGCAAATTAAGCGGTGGTCACATGACTCTCTCTCTCTCTCTCTCTCTCTCTCTCGGTAGATTTATTATCATATCCATTAAAGGTTCCACAAAGAGCTACCCTTTTTACTTTGATTTCCGCAATATTAATTTCGAGGATAGTTCAAGTAATAATAAAGATGAGCTTTAAATCTAAATGTCACGGGTACGAATTTTGGTAACTTTTTGAAACTAAACCATAAGGGAGTTATCTTTCATAAATCCTCAAATTCCGGCGTGATTGGTTTGTATTTGACTAGGTGAGAGAGAGAATTATTATTTAGTCAAAGTGTACATAAGCTGGTTAGGACACTCCTGGCCGTTGAACAAAAAATATTACTAATCATGTCATTTCTCGACCTAAATTCCCTCTAAATATATTTTCTCTTCAATTTTTTTTAGCGAATTACCCACCATTCATTAAAATTCCGAAACCCCACCGTCCAGAAAAGGGTACTTAATTCACTTTCTCATAACGTTTATCCACCCATTGTTTCAGGCTCACCGAAAGGGACTAGGGTTACCTTGAAATTTATGGTGGACAATTTGGAAGATTGTGCAATAACTTCAACCATACTCCATGGAACTAATTAATAATAATAATAAAAAAACTCACTCCCAAATGCACCTTAGTGGGTGCCTTGACCATATAAAATAAGAACAATATGATTTTCAGAGTATTTAAAAAGCAATATATCCAATTTGGTAGATGGGGTTCCATGCATGGGGGGATATTTCCACGTTCATTGTAAAGTGTTTGTCTCCTTTCCACAACCACCTATCCAGACAATGACTTGGCTTTCTCCTTTTTTTTTTTTTTTTTTTTTTTGTGGACCTTTTCGGACTTTCCCTAACATGGTAACACTAAACTCCATAAATCATGCAAACTCTTTTATTTTTTTTTATTTTATAGTTTGTGTGATTTAATGTACGAAACTCTCGTTATTATAAACTGTAGAAAAAGTCAAATAATCCATGTTTATCTTAGTCATCGTGGAGTGAAAAACTATTGGAACCCTCTATAAAATTAATTAGGGTGTGTTTAAATTAGGTATTAAGAATGAAGATTAAAAAAATAATCTCTGGACCCACTAATTTATACCTAAGTTTGGATACATAATTTAGATCTGATATTATCACTTAAAAATAATCAAGACTCACATATTAGTAATTTTATTCCCACATACACCTTCTAAAATTAAACCCACCTACTTGGCGAGTTAAGGAATCCGAGTAGTGGAGTACTATTGAAGCAAAGACATCATCCTCGAGAGACAAAAGATATGGGTATGGATTGGACTAATAATTTGGAGTTTTTTTGATAATTTTAATATTTATACAATCATTTAATTTCTCATTTAAATAAAGTATTAATATATGGGATAAGTGTAGACCCACCATTTTCAAATACTTGAACCAAACAAGGAATGAGGAGGCATAAATTTTGGATTTGCCTTTTTTCTCTATCTAAATGTGTCTAGGATGGATAGGATTGTCCAAACTGATTCATCCTAATTAGGGCTATCAACGGATCAAATTTGGATAGAATCTCAATCTATCTAGATCCAAATCCGATAAAAAGAATGCTATTCGCTTATTCAATAAATTTCAAAATCTTAATTCATAGCTGCATTCACTAATAATCAAAAATTCAATCCGATCTAAATATTCAATCTAATTTAATCAACCAACCATTATATTCAATAATATTTGTTTAATTTTATGTCAATCTCATTAATAATTTAAATATACAATAATTTCTCTGAATTAAATATATATATATACTCCTGATCAAATTTTTATCGGATTTGATTTACATGTATCTAAATCTAAATTCATTTTAAAAAACTTTAATCAAATTTAAATAAATAGATTAAAATATTAATCGTTGTTATCTGGTTGAAATTTAGATCAGATTCAAATTAAAATTCCCTATATTCACATGCCTAATCCTGAGAGTCTAAGACCACCATTAAACCGCCCATGAAATGGTTCGGCGGTCCAACCCATACAGGAATTCTAGGGCCATGGCCTATCCTTCGATCAAACCCTGATGAATCTTTAGCGGTTAAGGTTGATCATGGCCCGAAGGACAACCAAGCTAAAGGCCAGCCAGTGAGGCATTAAAAAAAAAAAATCCTTACAATTTCAACGCTAACAGCGAATGATATGATAGCCACGAAAAAAAAGCAAGCTTTGCACGGGAATATCCTAGTTATTAGGCATGAAACAGAATAATAGACGTAACTCTGCAGTAAAACAGCAATATAAGCTATAATTCCAATTAGATTCATCTCATCCGGGTCAACAAGGCATCCAAAATTATATAAATTGGAGGCTGCAAGAAAAAGAAAGAATGGAGTTGGCTTTCAGCCATTGGAACAATAAAGGCAAAAATACAAGCCACATGGTTTCAGCAATGCAGCATCACACAGGACTACTACTGCAGCAATTTATGAGAAGAGAAGCCATGATCCTCATGAGTAAAACTACATCCTTCTTCTAACTTTTGATACCAGTTTCTTATCGCGGCACACTGAGACCTAGTTCTGAGAAAAATAGCAGGAAAACAAATACAAAAGAGTTCAGCGCGGTAAGGGCAAAGATTCTATCAGAAAACGATTCTGAGTAAAATGAATCTCTTAAAAATTTAATAGACAATGCACAGTAAAATAAGCCCATCACCAGAACAACTTAGAAATATAGAAAAATTACCTTATAATAGTGTGAGTTTATAACTTTTTACCTTCCAGTGGTTAGGTCTTGGAAATACATTACCTCCTCAATGTTTAGAATTCAACTCACAACCTCCTTTAGTTTTTGGACCGAGGTGAACCTGTTAGGTTTTTGTTGAAACTGACAGAATGCATAGCTCATGCCATCTAAAAAGTGTGCTGGTGAGGGACAAAATGGTTTCCTTCTGAGATTGGGTTTTCAAAATGCCTAAAATACCATGCACTCGTATAAAGCATTGCTCTGTCACACTCTTCTTTTAAGGGAATTTCTGTCACCGTCTCCCATGTCTTGCCTTGGTTATTACTCCTTTTTGCATTTTCTCTTGGACGTATATACAAGTGTGTGTATGCTTTGTGTGTGGTCTCTGTATATGTCTATACATTTGTGCTTGTATGTATGTTTCGTGGGTTCGTGTAAGTAAATAGAAATAAAGAAAAATAGAAGACAGAAAAAAAGGGAGAGGGAGAGAAAAACAGAGAAAGAAGAGGAGGAAAAAAAGAACAAAGAGGCCACTCGTTCTGATGGCTAAAGTGTCCACAAAGAATCTTTGTATAGTACTCATGGCTACAACCCAGTAACTGTTATGTCCAAATATACAACTAAACAATTTCTCAATCCGGGTTTCTAGAGAGTGAGATAGCATCATAGTCATAGCAATCAACTAAACAAATATACCTGAAAGATAACAACATTTGCAGCAAGCTATTACTGAAATTTCTCAATCCCCGTAGTCTATAGGACGTCATTGACGGATAACCCTTCAGGTGGTTAACATCTCCTAACACAAAATCTGAAATGCCATATTGTGGATTTAGAAGACTCTGGGATTGAGTGGAGCGGCTGACTCCAGTGGACCGGAGGAATATTAGAGAGGAGAAAAAGAAGCGGACAATGAGAAGAAAAAGAAAAGGAATACCAAAAAAAACATGCCTGAACAGTGCAAATACAGTGCAATGTCCATTATGCTTGAATTCTGACTCTCATCTAGTGCTATGACAATTTGTTCATGATAAATAAGCACTATGCATCCATCAGATTAAAAACATAGGATAAAGTGATTTTCTATGCAGTTAAGCAGAGAGATAAACATCTGCTTTGTGACATTTACTAAAGCTGGGTGTTGAATTATCATCCAAGGATGGATTCAATGTCTGGGCTGTAATCTCAAGGAAAACAGTAATGACAGCACAATAACTTGACAAATGAGTATCTAATCATTTGAGATTTAGGAAGCTAAAGCTTAGTTTCAAAAAACTAAACTGCAAGAAAGCACATAACAAAAGCGCAGTTTCATGGTTCAAGATTTTGCCACTTGAAAAAAGGGTTAGAAGCCAACTGTGGCAGGGTGATCCGTCAACAGGTAATTATAAGTGAGACATTGATGTGATAAGAAACTCATAGGCATAGATCACATGAGAATTAGCTAACTAGTATATCCAAAATCAGATACATGATAATTAACAGTGAGACAGAAATAGAAGTGTGACCATATTGATCACCTTATAGTACATCTATCATGATACGGGTGCATACTGTATACAAGGATTATGTAGTTTTGCAGATAAAGAAGTGCCTTAAAAGTTAAAAGATCTAGCAAAATAGGCATCAATAAAATATGTTTCAGTGAACAACTTTCATAAAAAGACAATTAAAACATGGGTTGCATTTTTGAGGTTTTGGTCTCGTTAAAAAAAAAAAGAAACAATAAGAGCCAACAAGGCCCCCCATGAAAGAAACACGAGATGAAAGTTCAAGAAGTACAGAGAAGAACATGTCAGAACTGGTTAAACAAATAAATGGAAAAAAGATTTGACATATTAATTGCAAGAACAACATTTCATCACAGCAGTATAATGGCCCAATGTTATCAACAAAATTTTTTTTCTAAAGGATTAAGGAGCTTTTAGACCCACATATAGTCCCTCAAGTACTGCATCCACAAGTTTCACCATTAAACAAGTTTTATGGTAACTTTTGGCATCATTCCACATATTAACCAATTTCAGAAAACAGACCACACATATTAACAAAGATAACTGAATTTACTGGTAATATGTACATTCAATGAAATAGTAACATACACTGCTTCTATTTTCTTAATTGTAAGATCCAACTTCCAACAAATAAAATGTTGAGTTAAGAAGAAGCAAACTACCATGAGGTTATCAAATTTTGTTCAAACGATGAAGTTTTCAAATTTTGTTGTCACAAAATAATAAATAAATAAGATTAATAAGGATAAGCGTTGAAAAACATGGTCCAATACCTGATAACATCGTTTAGAATGAGTTCAATTCATAAAGAGAAAAGGAAATCCATGCTAGCCAACTAGTCAGTGAACGTATCCATATCAAACTGCACTTCAACTAAATGACCAAAACATAATCTACAACAATATAAAAAACACCACAATAACACAAAACAAAGAGTGTCATGAAAAATCGATAGGAAACAAGTCATGCAAAAGTCAAACAAACTCTAAGCCAAGACTGAAGAAAAGGAAATTCGAATAAACATCAATCTAATGTAAGCGAAACAAACAATGGGCTTAGTAACAACAAGCAATTAGCCAGGAATATCAAAAATAAAGCTGCTTTTGCTTACAGATACATGAAAAACATCAAACCCCGGGGTTTGCACTGCAGAGCATACCCTGAGACAGCGATCTAGAACCCTTGGAGTCGATGCCGAGGCACGAGGTGAGCCGAGCTGAAGATACCGCTGTGTGAAGTGGGAGTAGAGATTGAAGACAACCCATTCGAGACATTGGCCTGAAATTCAAAAACAAAAAGAACCCAATTGAGATAATGACCTGAAAATCAAAACTAAATTCAAAAAACTACATCTCGGTAGAAGAATTGAATTGGGTCTTGAGAAGAGTTTTGCCTTGAACTGGTCGTTGGGGATGAACATGGGATATGAAATGAAGTGGTGGGTTTGCCTGAGGGCTTAGTTATGGAGGATTTGAGAAGGGTAAAAGCTGGTTTTGAGAGTGAGCGACAGCGAGAGGCCATTGAAGATGGAGTTGGGTAGGAGGAGTGTTGGGGCTTTTTTTTTCTTGATCACGAGAGTGAGTGTTAGGGTTTGTAATAGCATTTTTAATTACGCTCAATAACATAATTATTTTAAATATTATATTTTTATTTTAACTATTAATTTTTTAAAATTCACTTGATTTGTATTTTAACTAACTACCTCAACTAATTTTTAATAATATAATTCAAAAAAATCACGTACGTAAGCGCTATATTGATGATGTATATGTCACGTCATTAAAATTTAAATTTTAAATTTTATAACGATCATATTTATAATGATCATATTGGCTGAGCAAAATAGCTAAAAAGTATTTTTTGTTGAGCCAATTGGAGTTACTTTGAGAATGGGGGGAAGCAAATTAGGGAGTGATTTGTTGAGCTAGTTGGAATAAAAAATTTTGAATTGACTCAACAAAATAGTTAAAAAGTACCATTTATTGAGCCAGTTAAAATTGCTCTAACCAGACAATTTGTAGAGAGAGGTTTTAGTTGGGTTTTAGGCCAACGCGACTCGGTATTGTAACGCCACTAATTAACATAAATAACAAATAACTAAAATTAATATTAAACACTAATAATACATTTAATTAGTTTTGTATGTAAAAGTAAATATTTGTTATTTGTTTAGTTAAGTAATTACTTGTTTTATGAATATATGATGAAAATCAAGGAAAAAACATTCATCATATATATTTAGAAACACGTAATTACTTAACTAAAACGAATCTAATATTTGGTCTTGAAAACATTTCGAGATATAACAAAAGTATTGACAAACATATTACTTAATTTACTGATAAATAGTCGTGAGCTCTTGTTGGAATTAAAAATCAATGATAGTATAACCATTTCAATCTGTCAAGTAGTGTATTTGGTGTCTTGAGGAGACTGAAACTTTGAGTTAAATTTTCACCAACTTAAATTTTATGGTAGGTGAAATGAAACTGCAGTGAAAACATAGTAGAAATGATTTGAATCCATTTCAGGGGGACTCAAAAGAAGAGTTGGTCTGAACAACTCTTGAGTTTGAATTTTGACAGCAGTTAAACCGTGATAAATTTATCTCAAATGAATACCCTAGTCTTGAAATGGATAGAAAAAACGGGAACAGAAAATAACAGTACCAAATACCAACCCTCAAGCTCATGTTTATGGGCGTTCCATGGGTTTGCTTGAGCAGAAACAACCATGTAAATGTGTGACCCAGTACACGAGACTACCACCTCTCTTGGGTTAGAAAAAGGTAAGATATACGCAATCTTATGCAGCATGCAAAGCGCCTGTTTATACATCAGAAATTTTAGAATTTATGGCATGCCAGTAGACCAGAAGCTATTCCATCTGAGTTCAGAGAAGTTTACATTGTAGATCAAATGAAAATTTCAAATACATTTTAAGAGCCTGCAAAATTGCTTATGCAGCAAAAGTCCTTGGGGAGAACTTCACCAGACGATTAAATGCAAGAAGAGTCCTCAAAGCCCTTAAATGACCATCCACGACCGAAGATAGAGTATCGGGTATCAAACTTCTTCGATATTCTCTCCTCTACCTTTTTTCTTTTTCTTTGGTTTCACACAAAGAATGCAGCATAGATATCCACAGAAGGAAAACAAGTTGCTTAGTAAACAGTTCATAAGGAAGAAAAATATTCCTCTATGACAACTCTCGATGCTGACTGTGACAGAATCAACCAGAGAAATGCCACTCAGGATTACATACTCCACAAGGGACTTCGAAGTAACAAAGCCTCTCTCATGAGAAGCGGAAGACAGAGTTGTGAACAAAACTAAACTAGGACTGCCAAGGAATTCATCAATCTACTAAGAAGCCTCATGCATCAAAGCAGGCGCAGTTTCCGTGTTACTGAATCCACTGCCGATTTATTTCCTGCTCAATCACACAAAAAGCTGCGTCATAAAAGCAATATGACATTTGAGTCAGGGAAGTCATAAAGGACACTAGAAAGGCAGCTGATATGGGTTCAGCAAGTATATACTTCATGAGTAATGCTACATGGACTTAAAAATTAGACTTGATAATCTCAACCATTGAATAGGTAATAGGTCTCAATAAATGCAATAAATTCCACAGTGAAATCAATAATCGTAATTATCAAGTCTAATTTTTAAGTCTACTTTTTAAATCCGTGTAGCATTACTCATACTTCATAGAACTTCTCCAGGAATTGATGCTTCTGTATGATGTATAAAATGTATAAAGAATAGATTGCATGCATTTATTTTATTTTATTTTATTTTTGAAGAAATCCATACAATGTGTGGAATTATTTTGTTCATGATGATGAGATGTATGACTCATGTACAATGTATTGTGTCTACCAAATTGCAAATGTATTAAAAAAATCCAGATATCAGAATAATAAACTAACAGATCAAGCAGGTGATCTATGTCATTGCATTTTACGAACTTCTAATCTTCATAAAAAAAAACATTTCTTCTTTCTGTTTCCGTTTGGGCATCTCATGCAAATGAAATCATTGAGTGCCTTTTACATAGCACAGATTATTGAATTCAGTTCATTTTACCTTGCATTCAAAACAAATACACTCTTGATTCACCCAAAGATTCATTTCTGAAATTTCAACTTGGTGTCTTCTCCAATATGTACCATTGTTCTCCACACTACACTACTCTAATGGTCACTAAGCAAGCAGATATGTGATGTCGAAAGCTAAGGGAAAAAAATAGATATTTTTCGGGTTTCACACCACAATTCAGGAAGGACTTACGGCCAAGATGAGTAACAGAGAAGCATGAATGACTATTCTTGGCCTATTGGGTTTAATGGTCAAGAAGAACTATTATTCTCAAGGAACGTAAATGGACAGATGGCTATGGCAGAGCATGACTAGAATTGCAACAAAGAGACAGCAGATCTTCCTACACACTTAAGTAATGAGAAGAAACAGGCCAAAAAACAAAAGGGAGAAAGAAAAGGAAAAAATCATGCAAAAAGGCATAACTTCAACAAAAGACAAAAAGTTAGGGTGGTACAAGCCAAGATCAAAAAATTTAAAAGCCCAAGATGGGCTCCTAAACCTAGTCATTGGGTAGCTGCCAATGTGCCATCCAATTACGTTTGACCAGTTGTGGACTCCCAAGCGGCCATTCCTAACTCAAGATGACCCTACATCATTGTAATAGACCCGCCAGAATCCCAACAAATGAAATGAATATATGTTGCCTGTGAAGGTAATTGTAATTTATCAATCACCAATTTCCCCAGTTTCTCCAATTCACCAGGAGGTATCATATAATCAACCAGAGCACATCATACATAATCAATCAATTAATTCGTATAGAATTAGATTAACAAGAAAGCATTCTCCATGGAAGGTACCAAAGAGCACACAACTCAACCATTTATCTGGCAAGTGAAAAAGAAGTTGAAGTGTGAAGAAATGAGGAAAAAAAAGTGATAAAGAAAAAAAAAAAAAAAGAAACAAGAACAATGAAAGAAGTTATGCTGAAAAGCAGAATAAGGCAGCAGCTTACCAGGTCCAATAGCAAGAACCGTCTTTGAGCCGGCTGAGACCTACATAAAGCAAAGGGATCAACAGAAAAACATTATAAGTAGATAAAATCAAAAAGAGTAATCCAGACTCCAGAGTAGACATATCGGCGTAATATATCAGATTCATCTTTCCTAAGCACATTAAACCTAAATGTCAAAGTATAATATGTTTTGATAAAACCAACTTTTTAGATGCAGCTTAACACTGCCACCATTTTCAATATGGGAAAGTATAGAAACTATTTATACCCCAACGAAATCCAGTTCCAGATTTGCTTTTGTAAACCGAGCACAACATTAGTTCTGTTGTGCAAACTAGAACGCCTATATGTAGGAATTAGATGAGATCACTACTCTCAGTCAGGCCTTACATGAGTTTTGGCAACCAATCATTATCTTATAACAATACATTTGATGCAGAGATACTTTGTTGAAATTGTCTATATGTTGGATCATTAGGCACAAATCATTTATGCTGTTTGTGTGTCAGGAGCACCGAAAGATGCCACAAAACATCAACATTTCAGCTGTAATGTTCAAAGCATGCAAGTTTTCACTGGGAAGTACTAGCAGAACCAAAGTTTCTTAAGATCTCACAAATCACACGCAGACTTCCGGATTATATAACAGAAGCAGTCATTCACTCTCCTGTCCCAAGGCACCAAAAGAGCCTTCAAAATCATCTTCTCAGAAAACTAGATGTAATGTCATGCTTTTCATAGATTTCTCTTTTCTGTGTATGAAACTGCCCAGCTAAGAATATCGTCAAACAAATTAAGGGATACAAACATGTAACAATGTGAGACTATAGAGACATCTGCAGAAAACAGATATGTATGTATACATGCGTCCATGATACGCATCTAATTTTTTTGGAAAATGCTGCTTTCAGAAGTTACACATCAATCTTAAGATTTGCACTACAAAAGAACCTAAGTAGCAGCTTTTTTATCTTTCTTTTTTTTTTCCTTTTAGAATTTTATGAGCTGACATAATCAGTGTCACATACTCCACAGTGATTTCTATCTGTTCCACATCATGTCAGACAAGGGGTGAAAGGATACCTGTGTGCGTCCCGCATCAGCAACAACAAAAGTTGGAAGGCCAATGCTCTCAGCAGCTTCCTTTAGCTTATTCCTGACAGAGTGTCCAGACCAAAACCCATACATTGGCAAACAAAGTGACACTTCTAAAAAATAAGGAATGCAAAATCCAGCAATATCTCAGTGAGAAATTAAATATTAAATCACCTGCTTACATTTCTTGTTGATTCTTGCATGTTACAACTATCTTGGCTTGCCCACAAAGTTCCCATTGTCTCAAAAGGTACCGCTGGCTGCATTATGTATTTACTCTTATCAATTGCCAAAAGAGGTGACTTCATAAACAATGTAAATCATGATGGTAAATATGACAATCAGGACATAGAAACAGTATATCAGAGATGGTCTGGACCAGTATGTTCATCACCCTTGGGCATTGCAGGAGACAACTTCATGTTCTTGACAAATGACCATAATAATTCTCGGTTTTGTAATTAATATGATAAAATTCATCAAAAAATTTGAAACATAAGAGTACGAGTTAAATGGAAAAATCCTGTGTGTGCGTGTGGGTGTAATAACAAATTCACCAGGAAGAGTGGTGTCTATCCAAGCCTAGGATACAAAATAAATTCTTTATAACCTAAAAATTACAATGCATATAAGCTAATTGATTGGATATATTGACAATTGGGCTGGACAAGATTAATACCATCTTTGTACACAGCTTGGTTCAAAGTCGTGGCATCAGTCATCAACTCAGAGAGCTCTGAGACATATAGGTTGTGGCGTGGTATTGGGCGATACGACCTAAAAAAAATGTTAAACTAGTAGAGTAACCATTGGTTGGTTGGAGGACCAATATAATCGACTTTGAAAGCGTAGGAGAAAAATTATGAATTTTTCGTCCAAAGGGAAGTGTAATTGATAGTTTTATTATTATTATTTGATTTATGAGTATTTGTTTAACTAAGAGTAGTAGTTAGAGTTTGATTAGAGAATTGTTATAGAGTTTTAGTAGGATAGGAATTTGAGAGTTTCATTATAAAACTCTTTTAGAATTTTAGTAGAAGAATAATTTTTATTTTGGTAGAGAACTTGGCCTATAAATATTGGTGTAATCCCAACTATTTTTATTAGAGAGAGTGATATAATAAAAAGTGATTCTCTTTGAAGAATTTTGTGTGTTTCTTCTCCAATTCCTTACGAGGATGAAGTAAATCCCTTATTCTTTCTTCTTTTGTTTCTATTCTTTGAGTTTAGTCTTTTTCATCCTACATCAGGTTGGTATCAGAGACCAATTTTGATCATTCTCGATTGTGATTGTGTTTCTTGTGATGCGTCTGACATCCTTGTGTTTCAGCCCTTTGTTCTAGGCCTAAAAACCCATCATGTTGCCTGCCAGCGTAATAACCCATGTTGTTGCCCTACCAAAAAAATTCTAATCCTGTAGCCCTGAGATTTTTGAAATTGCAAATTTGACCCCTAAAATTTTTGAAAGTACACTTTAATCCCAAAAGTTTTAGAAATTACACTTTGCCCCCCAAAAGTTTCTAAAATTATAGATTAACCCCAAAATTTTTTAAAATCCCTAAAACCTCTTCCATTAAGATGATTTCCAACGCCGAATTAAATGCTAAAGTGAATGTTTTATCCCAAGCACAAGTTGATTCACAAAAGGTCATGAATGAGATGATAGATTCACTAGAGGCGTCTGTAACATCATTAAATGAGATCATAGAAATTTATCTCTTAGATAAGAAGGACAAAGAAGTTAAGAAAAACGTCGATAATAGTCCATCTTCAGTCCTCAATCCTCCACAGTTATTGGTACAAACCCCTCCATCACAAGTTCAAGTTCAAGAAGAACCAAGATTGTTTGATATTGATAGAGAAGTTAAACTAGAAGTTGGAGATTTTTATGGAGATAATAATCCCGAGATATTCCTTGATTGGTTGCATAGCGTTGAAAGCTTCTTTTAGATGTCATTGTTTGATCGATGAGAGGAAGGTATTCTTTATAGAATCAAAATTGAACGGTATAGCAAGACTTTGGTGAAAAAAATACCAACAAACTCACTTTAATAGACTATGGGATGATATGAAGACTGCTATGACTCGCTACTTTGTGCCTGTTATTTATAAGTAACGAGTTCATCTACAGTTTATACAATTGAATCAAGGAAGTATGTCTATCAAAGAGTACACAGCAAAGTTCTACAGCTTGGCCACCCGATCAGAGTTCCCATGGATTGAGGATGTGATGATTGTCATTTACACGCAAGGTCTCAATTCACAAATTTCTACAGGTTTAACTACAAGTAGACTTTATACCATAGTAGATGCAGTTCAGGTTGTCTATCAGATGGAAGATGAGTTAAAAAAAAAATCTTATATGAGATCTTCTATGACACCTCCAACCCGAATCGAGAGAACTATCGTAGATGAAAGTTAAGATAAGTCCACCAAAAAATTCCAAGAGAATACTTTTACTCCAAATAAACCATCTTGGACTAGTGCTAATTCTTCTTCTCAACGGAGTACTAATTCTAAGACGAGATATTTTAATTGTCATAGTTTTGGTCATCTCTCTTTTCAATACCCTTCAAAATTTGTTGTTTTAGTTGAAAAGAAAAATTCTAAGGTGCATAATGATTCTGGTGAACAAAAATTTGAAACAGAGATTGTAAAACCTCTTGATGTGGATGAGGTTAATTTTGATGATGATCATTTTATGGGTGTTATCCGTCCTTTATTTATTGCTAATAAAGAAGTTGCTAATAGTGAGCTTATTCATTGTGAAAAAATCTTTCAGACAAGAGTTTGTTGTGAATGACATATATGCTCGTTAGTGATTAACATGAAAAGTTGCACAAACGTGGTATTTGAAGAGGTCGTGAAGAAACTAAATTTGAAAGTTGATCCATATTCAGAACCATATCATGTATCATAGATTATTAAAACAAGTTGAAAGTTGATAAGAGATGTTCAGTTTTATTCACCATTGGAAGCTTTAAGAAGACTTTTATGTGTCAAATGCTGCCTCTCAAGCTTTGTCATATACTTTTAGGGCGCACTTAGATATGGGATCGTGATGCACAATATGCCGGGCATGCTAATACCTCTTCTTTTGCAATTGGAAGAAAGAAGTATAATCTAACTTATGCTACTGATGTGCATACACTATAATTGAAAAGGAGTTCGTTATTGATTCAGAGAGCTTCTCCATCAAATGGTATTCTTGACCCAACTCCTTATTCTACAGAGTCGAGTTCTTTTCAGCGGAGGAGAATTGATGGCGCATCCATTGGTTGATTGGACTAATATAATCAACTTTGAAAGTCTAGGAAAAAGACTAGGAATTTTTTATCCAAAGGGAAGTGTAATTGGTAGTTTTATAATTATTATTTGATTTATGAGTATTTTTTTTAACTATGAGTAGTAGTTAGAGTTTGATTAGGGAATTGTTATAGATTTTTAGTAGCATAGAGATTTGAGAGTTTGATTATGAAACTCTTTTAGAATTTTAATAGGAGAATAGTTTTTATTTTAGTAGGGAACTTGGCCTATAAATAATGGTATAATTCTAACTATTTTTATTAGAGAAAGTGATATAATAAAAAGTGACTCTCTGTGGAGAATTTTGTGTGTTTCTTTTCCGATTCTTTGCAAGGATGAGGTAAATTTCTTCCACCCCTTTTTTTCTTCTTCTCTTTCTATTTTCTGATTTCCAGTCCTTCCCGTCCTACATCATGAACATTACGAGAAATTCAGGTTATATTACGGCGTCGATGAACTGTGTCGACCAATTCGGTGACGATATCTCGGCAACTCGTGATTGACTCGGATACAACTTGGACAACTTGGCTGAATTGTGCAAGACTCGGGTTTATACATATCATGTAACAATATTATCTTCGAAGGTGCCGACTCGTATCGGTATCAATTCGTTTCTCCACACTTGAGCCATATATAATAAAACAAAAAGAAAAAGGGAGTAGGATTCTGTTTTTCTCCATCCATTGAATTTTTTTACAGGGTGATGGAGAGAGATGATTGCAATTATTTGTATTACAGTGGAAACGAAGGCTTGAATTGGAGGACATATCCCCTATTTGCAAAAATATACCTCTGCATCAGTTCTGAATACATGCCAGTAGCAGCATCTGCAAGTTTCAAAAAGAAGTTCAAATCAAGTAACCAACAGAGGGACCAAGATTACCAAGGTCTTGGAGCAGTACAAAGTGAGATGAAAGGCAAAGCCTCAACAACAATATATGCTACAGGTATCTTACGAGCACATTGAGATGCAATCTTTCCGGCTCCCATCTTCAAGTCTTGTCTCACAACCAAAACCTGCCACCAGCAGCTCCCAACTTGGAAATCAGATGAACTTGTCAACAATGATAATAGTAAACTGTCATTGTAATCAAACGGAAATCAATTACATCTCAGTATCCATCTCTCCAGCCTCCACTTTACACGCTCATAGGACCAACTAGATAGTCAAAATACAGTAGCTGTGTGTGTGTGTGTGTATTTGATAAAACAACGTAAATAATATAATAATCAAAATTCAACCATGAAAATAAATAACCACAATCCAAGCAGTGATAACTACAATTCAACCATAAAATGGTCATCAAAAGGAAAAGATAATAAGAACAACACCTTACATGTGGCACATATCATTGAGCTATTAGAGTCTAACTGTTAGCTGTTACATTGTCTACTCAAATTACAACACAAAAAACCTTGCAGAAATGAATGTAACAGTAGAACCCAAAATCAACAAACATCAATCCCTATAAGAGAAATGAGAATTCAGATCTGCATAGAAAGCACAGCAAAAGCCCTCTTCTTTTAGAAAAAAAACAGAGTCCCACTGCTTATTGTATCACATCTTATTGTGGCATTGTGGCATTGTGGCAAGCCCCGAATTCTAACTGAGATGTAATGAAGCAAACTTGATTTCATCAAATGTCCAAGCCCATGCTAAATGAAGAGTTTACCCATGGAAGCCTCATTTCTACTGACTAATTTACCCATACAATTGAAACCAATCAACACAAAATTTCTTGATAAACACATAATCATTGATTTTTGGCACTATGCAACACCATGGCACGTGGATTGATGTAAAAATACAACTGATGTTGAGAAAAGCCCAAAAAATAACCACCAGCAAGAATGTCCTTTTTACACTATGGGCAATCACCTAACAATTACCGACAAAACAATAGACCATTTATCAAAAAAAGTGAGATAAGGATCAAGGGATTGTTGTCTTATCCAAGAACATCCACCATCACATAATTAACAGGTTGGCAAGAATTTTTCTATTTAAGCAAGACCAAACGGTAATAACACCAACAACACAATTCTTGGCTCCATACAAATGTATTTCTAACCCAACTGGACTCGAGCAACGATATATATCAGTGCGATATTCCCACTAAGTGGATGAAAGAGAAAGAAAACAAAGTGAAGAGACTAAATCACCCATAGGAACCAATAAAAGAGTGGATCATGATTCCTAGAACACATCTCCAAATTCAACCAAAACCAAGCCAAGAAATTGGCATGGGCTCACCCCATTCTTATTTCATCTTATCTTACTGTTAATTTTTTCGATTCATTCTGTGTCAATGGGGTTGCGCCAAAAGAGTAGAACCCAAAATCTACCTCTCCCACCACAAGTAGAGGGCTCCACCCTGATTGCTTTCTTCTTACATGCATCAAGCTTCCACTTAAGTAGGGTTTATGTTAGTATATATGGCCCATTATGATGAGTTTTGATTTTCGACAGTAGATCAAATATTTATTAAATAGTCAACTCTTGATCTAACCAACTCCCTTTTATACCAAAGGCTCAATGGAAGACTTTTTCTCATATTCTTTTACTTTTATTTTGCTCAATTTTACTTGCATCATGTAGAGAGGAGTTCTTTCTTCTGACAACCAGATAAGAAATGATTAGCAAGGTTCCACATATCTTTACGGACGTCTATATTTGGAGAAATCAACTTAAGTTCAATGTATAGAAGAAATCTTCTATCTCTAAGAACCACTTTGCAATAAAGTTAGTTCCCAAACATAGCAGGATGATGAACCTCTAACATGAGTTGAAAGGGGGAGACTTTGTTAGATTATGTCTGACTCAGGGTTACACCAATTTGAAATAAAATGAGGACAAAGGAAGATGGGAAGTACTCATCGTCCAAGTGACGCATTGGGAATTCAAGTCCCTGAATTAACTCCTCCAATATCAGGGTAAGGCTTCCTAACATTTATCATTCCCAAACTCCACTGTAGGTATGACTGTTGTGGATTGATCACAACCTTTGAGAAAGACATAAGAAAAAGGAAGAAAACAAAGAAAGAAACAAAGAGAAAGAGAAGGAATACCATATGTAAGCACGTCTGATCCCTGGCAAATTGGCAATCAGACTCTATAACGGTATGTTTGCAAGACACCATCTCAGCCCTATTTGGTGTTTGCTTTCTTGTGTTGTGTTAAAATCCACATGATGGAAAATAATTTTTCTTTATGTAAATCAAGAATAGTCTTGTTAATATTTGATTGATTCTACTTCTCGCTTTATCAAGAGAGAACACGCCCTTTTCAATCCCATTGTTTTGATCTTGAAAGAAATTTATCCGGACCAGGTCCAATGCTGTTTTTTTCACATTAAGGAGTTTTCCACTAAAATCAACGTCTCTCATGTGATTGTGCGTTGCTAATTTTGAGCTGGATTGTTGAGACCATTTTCTTTATAGATTCATAAAGAGACAAAAGCGTAGTTTTCTAAAACAAAAACTAATTTTTGGTGGGTGGGAGTGAATAAACAAGAAAGCAAACATAACAAGGATTAAGCAAAAATTTTGGCAAACATAGAAAAGAAAGCAAAAGAAATTAGATCCAATAAAGTAAGAAGAAGCACACCATTTTGAGTTCTTCATCGGAGTTACTTGAGGCCATGAGTATATTTTGTTGCTGTTGATGTTTGCCCACCAAACTGTTCCTATTTGTAGTGCTTTTGGTGGGTTTTGACAAATCCAACAACATCCCAAAAATAAAACCAATAACAAGGCCTGGAATGAAGTTCTCTGGCTTGAAACTCACTGCAAGCCATTCTCTTTCCTGCTTATGCACTTGTTGCTGCATATATAGATAACAAATCAATCAGAAACATGACACAAGACAGGCAAAAATAAGAAAAATTCAAAAACAGAAAAAATTAAGAGATGAAAAGGGGTTTTTGGTACCCTTTTTGAAGGCTGAGACGAGTTTCGAAACGAACCCGACATTGGATTTTGGTAGTTTAAAACGGAAGAGGAAGAGAAAAGCACCGAGTCTGAGATAGGTGGTTGAGAGAGAGAGAGAGAAGAGGATTCGCAGAGAAGATATTACGGCGTCGTAGAACTTATTTGTGAAAAAGTATTTTAATATAAAACATAAGTGTTTGGTCAAAAAGTATATTTTTGTTGAGTTTTATTTTTTTGTCTTATAGAAATATCTTTTTTTTTTTTTAATGGGAGACAAATATGATAGTTATATTAGGGATTCAGTTTCCTAAATTTATAGAATATCATTTTTGAATTTTAAATTATATCTTTCTTTTTCATTCAACTTAAGTTATTCAAACATTCATATCTTTTCCATATCTGTATAATTTTTTCTTATAAATCATAATAATCAAGATGATAATTCTGATTTGGAGGATGATTTGCTACCTAGCACGATAATGTCACAGTGTTACAAGAAAATGTCACACTGGTACTAGAAAACGTCACACTGTTACAAACCAAATTCACACTGCTACAATGTCGTCCATATGTTTTTTTTTTATTAAATCGTTACGGTCTCTTAACGTTAATCATGTTCATGTGAGGATAAATGTCAATGATGATGACTCAAATAGGGATGATCGTAATAATCAAGATGATGATTCGTATTCTTATTCAGATGATGATTTGTTGTTTTACACGATAATGTCACAGTGCTACAAGATAATATCACACTGGTACTAAAAAATATCACACTGCTACAAACCAAATTCACACTATTACAAACCAATATCACACTACTGCAAAGACAATGTCACATTGCATATATCGATATGACACATGACACAATATATATGGCCTCTTTAGTTTTTTTTGGGCAAATGATCGAATACTTGGTGTATGCATGTAGTACCAAGCACCAGAAGTAGAAAGGTAATTGAGGGGAAAAAAAGGTAAAAAAAATAAAAACATTAAGAGAAATAACATTTTTTTTGAATTATCAACTTCTTTTCCAACTATTGATACAATTTTTAATTCGAGATATGGATTGGTTCAGATTGTTTTTTCAAAGATTTTCTGCTTCTGAATTTATGAAACGCCATTTATAGGTTAAGATTTTTTGTGCTTTATGAATATTGAGAGAGAGAAGGGGGAAGAGAGAGAATGGCGAGGAGTAGACCATCGTCGAAATAGATGGAGGTATATAAATCCAGATTATTACTTGAAGCAAACGAAAAGGTGAAAATTTGGATAATGAAGTTTTGAAAAGATCTTTTCTTCAGTAACAGAAAGTTTTGAAACTTCAAAATGAGGTTTTATGAAAGGTTTTAGAAGAATGGAAGTTTTGAAGGGATATCGAATTATATGTAATAGTTGAGATCCCTTAAGTTTCGGTTGTGGAGGCAAAAATATAGAAATTGGTTTTCATTCTACTGAAGAGAGTATTTTAGAGATTTGTTAAGGGTTGTGTACTTTTTGACCTATATTTTTAAAAGTAATACTTTTTGCCCTATAATTTTTAAAAAGTGTAGTTAAAAGCTCGGCCCGTAATGACTACGCAATTCTCGTGGTCCAGTAAGCCCACGAGAATTGCAGATGGTACTCACTAATCTAACAATTACATATGATTTTGTGCATATTTTGGTGTACAATTTTGGTGTATATGGCTGATAAGGACAAAATTGAAGGTATGGGCCTTCACGAGCCAATAGCTCAATAAGTTCAAGGGGCTTTCGGTTACACCACGACCCAAAGGGCAAGTCTATAGTTTGCCTGTCTCGCAAGCCCAAAAGGCCAAGCTCAAAGGAAAAGGCCCAATATCAGGTTCACATTTCAAATCAATTCTAGCCCAGCCCAGTCGATTAGCAGCCCAAAAGGTAGAAACCTGGCCCAAATGCCCTCCTTGAGTCACACCTAGGGCTGTGCAAAATATCCGATAACCCGAAAAATTGACCCTAAACCGACCGTTTAGAACAGAAAACGGGCGAATAATATTTATTCTGGGTCGGTTTCGGAAGTAAAAAAATTAACCGATAAAATCGGCTCGGTTTAGGATTCCTTTAAGTCCAAAACCGAAATAATCAACCCACTCGAAGAATATTTAATAATATATATATGTATATATATACGG
>CM042186.1:38973960-38997344 GCA_023539305.1 Ilex asprella | reverse complement strand
CTAGCCGGTTCGATGACCGGTCCGGTTCTGATAACATTGCCTAAGGTTGTGCAAAATATCCGATAACCCAAAAACCGACTCTGAATCGACCCTTTCGAACAGAAAAACGGACGGATAATATTTATTCTGGGTCGGTTTCGGAAGTAAAAAGAAATTAACCGATAAAATCGTTTCGGTTTAGGATTCCTTCAAGTCCAAAACCGAAATAACCCGCCCGCTCGAAGAATATTTAATAATATATATATGTATATATATACGGTTTGGATTTGTCAATAAAAAAAATAAAAAAACAAAAATATAAAAGCAAACTAACCCTACTTTCATTTCTCAGTCTCTCTTCTCTTCCGCCACTTCTCTCTTCTCTCTTCTCTCATCTCTCTCTCACAAATAAGCAAATCTGATCTGAAGACTCAAGGTCTGAAGATCTCAGCCCTACCGATCTCTTCTCTCTCACACAAACAAGCAAATCTGAGATCTAAAGACTCAAAATCTGAAGATCTGAAGACTCAAGGTTGTATATCTCAGCCCTATCGAGCAGATCTCAACCCTTTTTTCTTTGACAAGTAAATTTATTTTTCATTATCTCTGATAATCTATCTGAATACATTTTTTTTTTGTCTTGAAACTCAGTGCTCAAAAGCAATGATTTTTTCATTTGTTGAAACTCAATGAGTTTTTTTGGTCTTGAAAGGCTTTGTATATTTGTGAAGATGAGGTTGGCTGGGTGTAGATTTTTTTTGCTTTAGAAATTTTGGTTGGTTTTTAAAAAAAGATTTTCACTTTTTTGTTTTATCTTATACTGGTTGTAGGCTTGTAGCTTGGTTGTTGAGCATTTTGGCCTTGCATTTCTAGTTTTGGTGAGTCTTGAAACTCTAGGGTTGTTGAGCATTTTTTTTTTTTTTGGTCTTGAAACTCAGTTTCGGTGAGCATTTTGGCCTTATACTGAAAACTTTATTTTTTTTTTGGTCTTGATACTCACACAGTGAGTTTTTTCCCTATCTAGTTTAAAGCTGAAACTCTGCCTTCAATTTTTTTTTTCATTTTTTGGTCTTGATACTCAGTCATTGCCATAATTTATTTTGTTTCATTTTTTTCCTTGCTGTAATTCTTATACACATTTTTTAAATACATTTTTTTTGCATTGAAACTCACTACTTCACTCTATCTCTCTACAACGTTCAAGTTAAAACTCATTTTTCTGATCATAAATAATTAGACATTCATGACTATTAGTTGAATCTGACCATAAATTATTCTATCTATTTTTTTAGATAACATACCATAAATTATTTATGTATGTTCTCTTTTTGTGTTTATCTGAATTTTTTATATATCTAAGCTTACATGATTAATTTGTTCAATTTATTTTTTTATGTAGATGGAGGAGAATACTTTGGCTGATGCTACACAAGTGATTGATGACCCTATGGAGACTAATGAGGATGAGAAATCTGAAAATAAAAAACCAAGGAAGTCAAAAGTGTGGAATCATTTCAAACTACTAGAGAGGAAAAAAGGCCAAGTTCGCAAGGCAGAGTGCAAATACTGTCACAAGGTTTATCAATGTGATTCTAAGAAGCGTGGTACGTCATCCCTTACATTTCATGTGAACCACAGTTGCACAAACTTTCCTAGTAGAAATGTAAATAAAAGTCAACAATTGTTAAGTTTTGAGAAAAAACCAGAGGGGGATTTTGGTCTTAGCAATGTCGTGATTCATAAGCTTAATCAAGAAACTTCTAGACTAACACTTGCAGAAATTATTATTATGGATGAATTGTCTTTTCGAGCTGTGGAAGCCCATGGATTTAAAAGGTTTTGTAGGACACTAGAGCCAAAGTTTTAAGTTCTGTCTCACATGACTGTTGCTAGAGACTGTATCAAACTTTATCAAAATGAAAGGGATAAGTTACAAAAAAATCTTGGGTCCTCGGCTAATAGATTTAGTTTCACAACTGATACATGGACTTCTATTCAAAACCTTAACTATATATGTTTTACTGCTCACTTCATTGATGACAATTGAAAATTAAACAAAAGAATTATAAACTTTTGCGTAATTCCTAATCATAGAGGGGACACAATTGGAAAACAATTGGAGGCTTGTTTACTTGCATGGGGTATTGATCGGATTTGTACAATCACAGTTGATCATGCATTCTCAAATGATGTTGCTATAGATTACTTAAGAAGACGCATGAAGGGTCTTATCTAATGCTTGAGGCTGCACAAAAATATCAAAAGGCCTTTGAAAGATTAGAGGATGATGATAGTCAATATGTCTCTTACTTTAGTGAAAAGACATTAGGGTCTCCTCGGTCTTTAGATTGGGAAAATGTGAGGGCTCTTGTGAAATTTCTAAAGATTTTCTATGATTCAACTTTGCGAATTTCTGTGTCCTTGTATGTCACATGCAATTTACTTTTTCAAGAGCTTTGTATTGTTCAAACTAGTTTGTCCAAACTATGTGAGAATCGCGATCCTTTTTTGAGTGTCATGGCAATGAGTATGAAGAAGAAGTATGATAAATATTGGGGAAACATTGAAAAGATGAATTTATTGATATTTGTTGTTGTTTTACTGGATCCACGATGTAAGTTGGGTGCATTATCATTTTGGTTCAAACAAAACTTTGATGCAAACAGTAATAAGGCAGAGGAAATGTTGGGCAAAGTAAAAAATGTGTTTCAGCGGTTGTATGATGAGTATGCATTAGTTTTTGAAAATTCTAATGAGGTACAGTCGCGAAATGCCTCTAATCCTCCTTTATGTGACCCTGGTTCTTCAAGTATGAGTGTTGTAGATACTAGTCAGGCCTTTTGGCATATATATGCTCAGTTTGAATCAAGTAGGGCTCAATTAGATACTAAATCTGAAGTTAATCAGTATTTGAGTGATGGTTGTGAGGCAAAAAATCCAGAATTTGACATTCTTAATTGGTGGAAACTGAATTCAGCTAAGTATTCCATCCTTTCTCATGTTGCAAAAGATGTTTTAGTTATTCCAATATCCACAGTTGCTTCTGAGTCTGCGTTTAGTACAAGAGGGCGTGTACTAGATCCATTTCGAAGTTCATTATCCCCAAAAGCAGTCGAGGCAATTGTTTGTGCACAAAATTGGTTAAAAGATCTAAATCCCTTTGATGACCGAGATGCAATGGATTACATGGAAATCATTGAACTTGACTCAGGTAATATATAATATATTGTCTTATTTTTTCAACTTATTATTTTTTATTATAGAATGTTAGTTCTCTAAATATAATTGTATCTTTTTTATGTTTTATCTTAGAATTGGATGGGAGTGCAACTCATGCGACTGTTATTGATGATTGTATTGAGGCTATTGCTTTTGACAAAAAAACATCTTTTGTATGTTTTTAATGTGATTTAGTGTGTCCTTTATGTTCTTAATCTTAAGTATTGTGTTAAGAATCATGTTGTTGTCTATAAATTTGTGTTTGCACTACTTCCCTTGCAGGTTATATGACTGTTCAAACTGATTGACTGTTAATAGTCCTAAGTTTTTGGATGGTGAACCAGATTTTTGGAATGGTGCACTGCAGATTTTTGAACCATGCTGACTGCTGACTTTTGTATTTAGACTATTGATTTTTGGTAGTGTAAATGGTTAATCTCTTTTGATTGTTGTGCTTGTATAATTATTTTTGAAGCAAACTTGCTTAGTTGCTGCATCTTACACTTTATTTTCATGGTACAATATTTTGATTGAGTTTGGGCCTCAAATGATGAGTTATAGGTTGGGCTCTTATTTGATTGAGTTACAGGTCGTAAAATTTGATTGAGTTTGGACTCTTATTTGGCCTCAAGTGATGAGTTGCTAGTTGGGCTCAAATGATGAGTTTGGGCTCTTATTTGATTGAGTTACAGGTTGTAAAATAATTTATCGTACAATAAAACAAAATACTAAATTGGTTTGGGCCTCAAATTATATATGGCATATGAAATGGTCTTGGGCTTGAAAATGATTTTTGGATGGAATTTAAGTTTATAAATTTGTTGGGCAAATTAATTGGGTCTGGGCCAAAGGGATTTAAAGTCTACTATAGAATTTTAATTTGGGCTTAAATTTTAAGCCCACCCGTTAACCGACCCAGTAACCGATCGACATTTAAGGTCAGTTTTCGGTTTGGTTAATTTCGTAATTCGATGCGGCTCAGTTAATGATTTCTACTTCCGATTATTATTGGGTCGGCAGGCAAAAGTGGCTACTACCGACCCTAATAGTCGGTTGAACACCCCTAGTCACACCTGTGGGGACCACGAATCCTGAAGACTCGAGGACCATCCCTGACACTCTCGACAACCACAAAGTAGAGGAAGGTGGAGCACCTAGCCACCAGAGATCATGGTAACAGTGGCGTCAGATGAACAGTAGCGCCGAATGACAAAAAAAACCTATAAAGTGCAAAGGGGAGGACCCACGAGATCAGCACCAAAAGAGGAAGAACAATAAGAAACTCTAAGGGGATCATTATATAAATAAAGAATTGTTACCCAACGGAAGGGGGATCCTCTCCTCCCAATAGTCACTCACGAACCAAGAAACTAGTAGATAGAAAAGAAACACTCATCCCTTGTAAAGAACTCAGTGTTTGTATCACCAATATACTCACCACAGATCAAGGAATATACAATTTCGCGGAGCAGAACAGGAGACTCTCATTGCAGTGGATGTAACCTTAGTCCTTCGACTAAGGTGAACTACTTTATTTCTTGCTCTGTTACACGTCAACTATCGATCACTTACCTAACTGACCCATTAAATACCTCACCAAAAATTTTGTTAGGCTTGAGCTTGGCCATAATTTCCAGGATCATCAATAACATTGTTCTTTATTAAACTCTCATGTCATATTCGATTTGACGCAAATAATTCATGAACCAAAAAAGCTACAGTTACACCCTCTTTTTTCTCTCAGTGAAACCAATTACTTGTAGGGGTGTTAATCGAGCCATTGTTGAGTCTTTGTCGAACCTAATTTACACATAAACGAGCTGGCTTGTTTAACTATTTACTCATAAACGAGTTTAAAATAATATTTAAGCTCGGCTTGATTAACAGCCCCAATTACTTGTAGTCTTCCTACATACTAACTCTAATGAGCTTTTTTTTTTGTAAGCCAAGAAAAAAATTACGTATATACTAATTCCCCAAAATACCGTTAATTATTAACTAATAAATAAATTAGTAAAAATTATTTGGGCAATCTTAGGGGTGATTTCCTCTAGAATTTTTCAAAATCAAGCTTCAAAATGAAAGGCATGACTAGAATCATAACTCCTAACAGTAATCCGATATAGAAAGAAATTAATCAAGGTGTGCATAATTTAACTCAGACAACCCTTGATACCCAAAAAAAAAATTGCCTACTTTAGAACAGGCTGGATTATATCCTGTCTGCTGATAGTTAACAACATTCTCAAAAGCTAAATTGGACGATCAAATTATTTTACAGTTAGTTCTTACTTCAAGTCTAGACATTTTTTTTTTTAATTATAGTGTGTTTAGACTTGGATCGATTATTCCCTCAAGCTCAAATACTGGCCACCGCCAAACAAGTTTAGAAAAAGTCATTGTATTTTAGCTAAAATTTCATAATCGTCACCTTACAAACGTTCAATCTTTCTTGTGGAGAAGAAGAAGTATCTGCCCCCAATCTAAAAAATAGAAACCAAAAGAAAATGCACTGTCACGTTCATCCTGCTCAAATCAAATCAACTCAATAAAACCTTATCCCGATTATTTAGGATCAACAACATAAATACAAGATCTTTTTTTTTTTAACATCATAATACACGATCTCAAATGAACAAAATAGGTGTCTGTAGCACATCGATTATTTAGGATCAACAACATAAATACATGATCTCAAATGAACAAAATAGATGCCTGTAGCACAGGTCAATAATAACTTCATACCCGTAGGGCTGACATAAACCCTTTATATCTACACTGGGGAAAGAACAATTAAAATGGGAAAGGAAAAAAAAAAGGAATATTGGAGGATGAAGAATCTTAGGTCAAACCAATGATTAATAAATGCAACAGACATTGAAAATAATGCAACTAGGATAACTAATTATGTAAAGACGGACAAAATGAATAATAATAAACCTCAAACCCGCCTTCCTCCAAGCATCGTTGCCACCGATTTTGAACCTTTTGCAAGCAGAATGGTGGAGTAACCAATACTTTCTAAATTCACTATACAAGAATATGCCACTTCTGAAGACACCGGCGGCAAGCCATCATCACCCTGAACCATGCCTTAAGTCCATTACAGTTTCTTCGGCAAGTTGTAGGTTTTTTTGAGGAACTTTGAGGCTGCTTCATCATTCCGGTAACACAGAACACGCAGCAGTGTGTTTGGTTCAGTTGAGTTCCATTGCCCCGAGGTTGGAGGTAAGGGAAGCCTTGATTTGGCAGAAGAACCGTATGTTTCCAAAGTCAAGCGTCTGAATCTCTCAATAAGACTATCTGTCTCAGCCCGGAAAAGTGGGAGGACATCCCTCACAGCAGTTGAAAACTTGTTAATCACGTCTTCTGGCAATCCATCCCCATTTGCCCAGAATAGATCTTTAAGAGACTTGAAATCATCCTCTATTATTTGGGAGTCTTGCCTGATAAAAGCACGTGAAGGGCCTCCAGCAAGCAAAACCAACAAGAACCCATCAAAGGACGCTTTCATTATGTCAGCAATAATACGTGTACGAACTCTTTCATGCACAGTATCTGATATGATCGTTAAGTTCTGCTCGAGCTCCTGAAGAAATGGTTCAATCCTAGAAGCTGATGGCTCGCCAACATACAAACCATCCCACAAAACATGACTCAGATCATGAAAGACAATTTTGTAAGCCACTGCCTCACAGAGTTGTTGGATCCCTTCCAGACAAGCAGATGGTGAGAGCTCAAACTTTTTCCCCAACCCATTAGAAAAGTCTTCTGCATGAGCAGATTCAGAGTTCCGCAAAAGGGTAATTATTCTCTTTTCCAGAACATCAAACTCCGTTCGGATTTGTTGAAAAGTATTTATACGAACACATAGTTGTGGTACTCCAAAAGAGTGATCCCCATTCATTGTTGCAACCTGAGAATTCTTCCTCGGCAAATTCAGTGACTTCTCTTTCTTCTTCCACACACCTTGAAATTTTGTATTTGTTGTACATCTGGTTAATGCTGGCATAGTGGGAACGTAAGTGTTCCTTGATCCTACATGGAATATCAATAAACGGCGTGTCATTAGAGCTTCAAAACTAAATCTGGATCTTGGGTGAGCTATTCGATATATTACCGCAGCCGGATTTTGCCTTGGTTATGTAATACTGAAGGCATCTGTCAAGACCAGCCATCAAGTCAGGAAGCAATGCTGGATGCATAGGTATTGGTAGCTGAAAAAATGCATCCAGAGTTTCATCTATAATTCGCAGAACTTCAATGGCAGATGGAGCATATTTTTCTTGATTAGCTTGTGGATTCCAGACCTATAAAATTCCAGAGGATCAGGCCCATTCAAAGAACAATATAATAATCAAAACATCCTAAAATTTATATAGCCAACTATCTCAAAAATAGTCTGCCGCAGTAACTAACATTCTGCCCATTACATAATACATACACAATGTCCATGATATTCTTTTCCAACATGGTTTAGTGGAATAAGTTCAAAATCTTCAGATGTCAGTGTGACTGACAAGAGAAGTGGCAAAAGAGCATGACAATTGAAAGCAGGGATAGGCAATAATAAATTGACAATACACCAGAATGGAAACTTCATTGGAATTTGAAGATGATATATGAAAAATATGTTTTCAAAACTAGAAACATCTTTGAAGGCAATAATTCTTTACTAAAAAACAGCCTCAAAATCAAAGATAATCAAATCATCTCAACTAAGAAAACCTAACTCTCACGTCCGGAAGTTAACAATTTTTATGAAATTGCAAGCCTTCTCTTTTCACATCCTCATGCTTCTACTTTTTTTAAAGGCAAGCAGCAAGCAGTCTGGATTCTGGACTAAAAGCTTGGGTTCCTGATTCTGAAGTCATTTCTTCGATATGGGAGAAAGTCCTTTCTGATCTACATCCACATGATGTACTGATACATAGAGGGCTTTGTCAATCCATATCTATAATTTACGGCAAAAAAGGGACAGATGTTGGTTGATATGAAAGTGGATACATAATATGCATGCATGTGGAGACCTGAACTGCCATTTCCAAGTGTAAGATTCTAAGGGGTTGTCTCAAACTATACATGATATCCATCAAATAATCTTGCATAAAATTTCCCCACTCGACTTGACTACTCATGGTCTACAATTCCTAAATACAACTTCCAAGTTGTCCCAACATACTAATACCCCCACCCCCTCCATCTATAAATCTTGGCCCCATCTCTAACTACAAGGTAAAAGATGCACTTCGTTGCATTTGTTTTCCATAAATATCACAAAACAGCAAAGAACCCAGTTCCTTTTCAAAGAGAAATCGATGATATTTCTCCACCTGAATAATTCTCATGTATGCAAATATAAATTCATCTTCCCTTTTCGCATAACTAATCTATCCACAATCAAACATTTTCAGGATCCGTTGTTGAACAAATTTATTTCTATGGACAGTGCAGTAACCTAGGCATCAAGAACAATTTGAACATGATCTCGTTACATCTAAAGAAAGAAATTGCAGGCTCAAAGTTCCCACAACACAACAAAATGCAAAAGAAAGTGATTCACCAGCACAGCTTTGCCTTTTGACAAGCACTCACAACAGACCGTTAAAAACTCTCATCCCCCGCTTCGAGAACAATAGAGATTCCAATAGAATACAGTAGTTCCACAAAAAATTGAGGTATCACTGCAGTACCGCACTAAATATCCTTCCAAAATATGAAGTCCTCATAGCTCCAACCTCAAACGCTCCCCTTCAACGGGATTATCGAGCTGTTTCATTACAATCTAGCCTTTTTCCAAAACTTCCTTAACATTTTGTAGGGCATAACTCCTTGTTGGACAATAATTGGGCCAATTGGCTCCAATTTGAGAAGGGAACGTTTCCACCAACCATTTACAGCAAAGGAGATTCCATTTGTTCAAGTTAAAGCAAGCTTCTCACCATCTCACGTGCAATCTAGAGACTATCCCTCAGAGAAATTAAAGTGAAAATTCCTTGCTGAGCAAGTTCCTGTTGCAAATTTAGACCATTCGCAATTGATGCCTAGATTAACATGTATTCTCCTTGCTGATTGGGAGAATTTCAGCATAAACATACTAAAAAACTGGACGGTTGTGTTTGCTGATCTTGGTTTATTAGCAATATCTCTGCCATTGTATCTCATTCCACATACCTCCATCATCGCAGCCAATATAAAGAAGTGACAGAAACTATTTTCTGTCCAACTAAGTTACGATTGTTTCAGCAACCAAGTTACGCAAAGATCCTCTTCTTGTGCATATCTTTTAACATTTAAAAGATACTGGACACTTGGCCTGGATTATATAGGTGGCAGTCTACTGAAGTCGACACATCGCTGGGCTAGAAGAAGCTTTCAACCTATTATGGAGCCAGTCATTCTCCATCTTTCCCATGCTTCGACACAACATTTCTATTTAGAGGATACCCCTTTCCAGTGATCCCTAAAGCCACTTGCCAAATAAAGCTTGATTCAAGCATAAAAGTAACTCAGGGTACCAACTTCTTTAGGTTTACCAGTCGAATTCCCATCAAATCTTTATAAATGCAAATTCATCCCTATTTAGGGCCATAGAAAGTCTCTTTGATATATATGCTCCACCCTTCAGAGTTCAGACCAAGGATATAAGATATTCATCCTATCCTCAAGCTACTCTTTTATATTATTGCAAACTGTTTTACATTTTCACCTTCACTGTTATAATATTTAAACTTACTTTCTTATAAGCATATACTTAATGAAAGAAAAAGATGACTGTCCATGGTAGAGGAGATTTTGTTTGGGTCAATGGCAGAGGAGGTTATGCAACAGGGATTCGAACTTTTCAAAACACACCATATCAGAAATTTCACAAAGACTGTTTAACAGAAGAACAAAAAGAGAGCAAAGGTGGAAGGGAGGTTCAACAAAAAACCAAGAAATTGAGCTTTTCTTTCACTTATGTCTGGATTGCATTATGAAATCTAGTCATGATGAATACAAATTAGTCATTGACAAAGTCACAAAACCTGTATATCCAATTGGGGAGCAGTAAGAATTCCATCTGCAATTTTAGTTATTGAACACATCCTATAAATGCTGCACAGTGCCCACCCTGTGTTTGAATAAATATTTCGTGGTATGACTTTATGAGACAAGATGAATCAGAGATAAATGGATTATACAATTAGTGATTTTTGTTGCATCAAGCTTTACACAAGAATTTTCACAACTAGAAATAGTGAGTATAACATACCTCTTGTTGGATATTCCTGTCAACCCACTCCTTCAGTCTGTCTACTCTTGTCTTAATCCAAACTTTAACCAGGTTGGCTATGGCCGATTCAGCTTCAAATGGTGGCATCTCACGGATTATTGCCTTCCCACCATCGTCGCTGTCCACTGCATCTTCAACAGCAATCTGCACAAGATCTTTCTCCAACTTATCTGCAGCTCTCAACACTTGTACAGCATCTGGTGTTAATTCCGTAATACCCGAAATGAATTGCTTCACCTCATTCCCATAGCAAGCATGAAGTGTGGCAACAGCCACACCTGCAGCAAAAGGATGCCATCTCTTCAGTATAGGACTGAATAACTCCTTTTCATTAACTGCCAGCTCACCAACATCCTTTGCAAGAATGGCAAGGACAGGAAGAGGATTTGGCTGGTTTCTTGATGCTCTCCTGCTTGAATCTGCCTTCTCCATTCTCTGCAATTTGACGGATCAAACTTTTCTTTAGTCAGATCTTCAACAGAAATTCAGATTGTCCATCTAACAATTAGATACTGACATGACTATATACACCAGAAAATATGTGGCAGGTCCTGCCACTATGTCCCTTATGGCACCACAATTGTTTCAGAATTCAGCCGAAAAAATATGAAGGTTGATGGTAAGAAGTACCCTTGCCAGAGAATAACTTCAAGTAATCATATGTTAATCCTTCAGACTATGCTAATTGAAAAAAGGAACTCTAGCTTCACTTTATTTCCTAAATTTCGGAATATGAATTTCACATTTATTACCATATTTATAAAAAATTAACAGTATATCTTGTAATCCCCCAAGCTTCACATTTAGTGTATTGGATAAAGGAACATATTAATTTACACATGATTAAGGAAAACAAGAAATGTAAGCATTCCATGTCTTAGAATCTAATTCGTTGAGTTTTGTCAATCAATATCCAACATGTTGCACCATGCGTCACCATTCCAACTTTCCCTTATTATTTCATAAGACACGACCTACATGATCCTGGCATACTATATGTGCCTAGGAACATAGACTATTAAATCAGATTTCAATACTACCACATTTGGCCTCTTGTTGCTCAGAGAAAGGCTACACAGCAGATGACAATGACTAACCTGAGCAAAAGCGGTCCGAAGTGATGACCTGATGTAAGTGTCAATCCTATTGCGAACCACATCAGCTTCACCTTTCCTCCTCCTCCGATACTCATTTGATATATCTTCAACTAAGATTTTGGCCGCTGATACCCCAAGAGAAACAATGCTCTCCATGGAACCTATATTTCCACTATCGAAAGTATCATGGTAGGCAAGGAGCCTTTTCTCAGCCCAACCTAATATTGAAGTCAAAGTAGAACTCAAAATCTTGGAGTATGCAGGATCCTTCATTGTCTTTGCATCTTTTGCAACTTCAGCTAGCTGACCATCCGCAGCATATAGCAGATCATTTTCAACTTGTCCAGTTGCAACAAAACGGTTGAATAGAACCCATGAAAAGCAAAGGTTGTGGAGCATTTGGTTTAATCCAAGTATTCCCCAAGTTTTCTTTATGAGTTCCATAAGCTCATCAACTTCCTCTATGAGGGATGTTTGATCATTAGCATCAAAGCAGGCTTCTAAAAGCATTTCATAGAGTCGGAGATTCAGTGGGAAACCATCTGCCCAGTGGCTTGACTCCAATAGGGATCCATCAGATGATCTACTAGCAAGAGACATTACAGCACTACGAAGGACTTGCATTGACTCATTATTCCTTCCAGTTTCTATTGGCCTATCTAGGGCATTTTGAATAATTTGTCGCAGCCTTTGTGAAGTAGTATTGGACTTATCCAATGGCATATGAGGATGTAAAAGGAGTCCGGTCTCAAGCATTTTCAGATTTCTTTTCTGCCAAGCTTCATATTCGTCTTGATCCGTAAAATCTGAAGATTTGAACTGCTGTAATAGCTCTAATGGGAGAACCAGAGACTCAATTCTCCTTCCAACCTATCAAAAAGTAAAAGAAAAATCTTGTGATCAATTCCTCCAATACACATTATTCAGCATAAAGAAAGGTCCTTCAACCCAACATTTTACCCCCCAAAAAAGGCAAAAATGTCGCTTTACATAGATATGCATGAGAAAAACCATAAATTCATCATAAAACATAGTTATAGACTGTAGGCCTAGAAACATGCAAAAGGTATACATGTGAAATTACCATAAACTGCTCTTAAAACGTAGTTATGGTCCTAGAAACATGCAAAACAGACCAACGAAATATCATCAGTTTGACTTTCAATTCATTACCAATTTTTAGAGCGATTAGTCAGTTAAGTCACAATAAGATGAACAAAAATCCAAGATTCCCACAAGCCAACAGGACCAAAAAGTTAAAATGAATGTGCATGGTTATACGTGTGTGACTCCGTGTGTGTGTGTGTGTGAGAGAGAGAGAGAGAGAAAGAGAGGGGGGGAGAGAACCAAAAAAAAAAACAAATACTATAATATTTGTTATTGATATATTACAAGACAAACTAGCAACAAATATAAAACTCCTGAATGTTCATATATGTACTAGTGACATATTTTACAACATAGATACAAACCAAAAAATCTCAACCGAAAACATATAGATTACCTACAAGTGCGTATCTAGTACAAAAGACTCCTGTCTATATTGGGTTTGGGAGAAATAAGTGGTACACAGTTCGAGAGAGGCAGGTTTTCGGACTTGAACCCACGAAATATCGCTTGAGTGGATGGGAACTTGTTATCGCTTCAAGCAAGACCTCTAAATTACATGTCCCAACAAGTACCTAAATTGAATTACATAAATTCATGATGTGTAGGGAAGTATGGATTCAGAGCTTTGGAATTAGAAATAGAGAATTACTTCTCCAATGTTTGCACTGTTATTATTCCAATTTCAATTCACAAGCATCAACCTCATCAGAAATGGAGAAGTACTTCTACAAGATTTGTACTATTATTATTTCAAATTCAATTCACAAGCATCAAACTCATCCAGTTAAACACGGCATCATTAAATCTCATCCACAATTTGGCCCATAATTGGAGTAATGAATTTTTTTAAAAAAAAAACTTAAAAGGTGTCCAATTTCTAAATATTTATCAAGAATTTCAATAAGTTAAGCCCAATATAATAATTCGGTATGGCAATGCATCATTATCCACTTTGGATAGCTACTTTTGGAATATTGGAGTCACCCTATGTTGACTTCCACTAGAAATATATAGACGAGACAATTTGTGAATCAAAAATCCAGACTTGTTATCAATAAATTTTCTGATCCACAAACAAAACTGAAATTCCAAAAATTCCTTTAAAACAATCATAAACATTCATTCAAAGGACAAAAAAAGAAGGAAATCTTTAGCTTCCAAAAAATAAAAGAACTTCCATTAAGAAATGCACAAACCAAAAGACACAACAAACGCACAAAACATATAGAATGGCAACACCATTGTGACTCATATCACATCACAATTAATCCATTTCTCACCAAACAAAAACATCATCATAAAAAAGAGCCTAAAACTCCATAATTAAAATGCAAAATTGAACTAAAACACACAGGCACACTCCCACACGTAAAACCTAATTGAGCAGAACTGTAACAATGTGTCACCTGCCCCGCAGTAATCCTCAAAAGAGCCCTTCTCACCCTCGAATCCACCGTCTCCGAAACCCTCATCTGAACCCTCATTAGCTCTCCTACAGTCACCGGCTTCTTTGCCTTCCCACCCGAACCCGGACTGTTCTCGCTTTTCTTCAAACCCAACCCGGAATTGGAGCTGGATCGGAGTCCCAGAGCCTTCTTCATCTTACTCGCCGCAGTCGAAGACAGTGACTTACTCATTGACGGTGAGCTTGATAGAGACGACGGCGACGGCGACGGTGACGGTGACGGAGATCGGTCAGAGTTGGAGCTGTTGGGAATGTAGGTGAGGGGTTTTCCGGTGGAAGTACGGCAAACAGCGACGAAGATCTCATAGGCAGTGTCTCGGAGGTCAGTGGTGGTGAGAGTTGGTGTGAGGTCGCCGAATGGGGATGAGAGAGATGAAGAAGTAATGGTGGGCATGGTGGTCGTCGTGGTGGTGATAGCGGAGGTTTCTCTCTTAGAATGGCCGAGAGTTCGGTCTCGGAAGAGAGAAGCCATTTTTTGAGGGAGAAAATGGAGAGAGAGAGAGAGAGAGAGTGGGGAAGGGAGGACAGGACAGGACACTCTAGTGATAGAGATAGGAGGATAAAACCCACCAAGAGTAGCTGAAGTGTAGCTATTGAATTCCAACTTTGATAATTTTTTTAGTGATAATTATAAAAAAATTATTTTAAAAAGTATTTAAATTTTGGTGTGAATAATTTATTTTTAATTAAATTAAGAAAGAACTCAGTTGAATTGTGCGTAAATTGATTGATATACTCTGAAAGTTGACCAAAAAAAGATTGAGATAGGAGGTTTTTTTTGGTATTTTCGATTTTGATTTATATACTTAATTTTTGGGATTATTTGGTGTGTGTTTTTCTCCTTAAGTGTGTGTTTTCTCTACTTTAATTTTTGGAATTTTTTTGGTGTGATTTATCATTTTCTTGTATTTTTGGAGGGTTTTTTTTTATCGTTCTTTGCCTTAATAAGCTTCATTTTAGTCTATTAGTATTAAAAATAAAAATCATGTTGCATATAAATACGTGTAAAATATATCAAAACGAATACTATTTAAAAATTCAACAAAAGTATTATATTTTTTTTCTAAATTTAATGAAAAAGACGAATAAAAGGTGTAAAATGGGAAAGAATTTTTAAATGAACGATTTTACTTGAGAATATTGTTTCATAAGTATAAAAAGGTAGTTGGAATTTCATAAAAATTAATCCTAAGAGTTTTTTGATTAGTGATTTTGACCAATTAATTTAGGTGGGTCTAATGTTCTCAATAGATATGAAGATGAGTTATAAATTTAGATATTTTAAATTTAAAATTTAGTAAATTTTTTTGGATTATGCTATAAAGAATTTATCAATTATTAATTTGTTAGTCTCAGCATGAAAAGTCTTTTTTTGAACGGACTAAATAAAAGATTAGTCTCTGCATGCTTAAATTGATAAGACATTACTGACCCTAATGCTCAAAAAAAAAATTATATCTCATGTTAGGTGGAGCAACCATTCATCCTTATTCATGATAAACAAGACCCATTTAAGTTTCAATGACCAAATTTCAGTGATTAATTTTTTAGAAATTTTTGTAGCTTGAGTTTTGTTAAAAAACGTTCGTTTAAACTTTAGGCAATGAACCAAGCCCAGACAATGCCCAACTCAAGTAATGGGTCCGGTCTAGACAAAGCCCAACTTGGATAGTGAGATGGGCCCGAGCAAGGCCCAACTCAAGTAATGGGTCCAACCCAGATCAGACCTAGCTCGGCTCACTACGGAGCCAAAGAGTCGGCCACATCATTCTGAAGCTAAGGAATCGGCCACGACATTCTAGAGTCAAGGATTCAGCCAAGCTATCCTGCAGTCACGTCATCCTAGAATCTTAACCACGTCATCTTAAGACTTAGTCTGCAACTGACAAAGAGATCTTTAGGTCATCTCCACACAACTACTCCGCTCGTTGCGAAGAATGGTGTCATCTCCATCAAATTAATTTATCTGTTATGAATATGACGCTTCAATCTGTTAGTAGACGCTTCAATCTATTAGAAAACGCTTATAAATTATTGATAATGCACAAAATTATCTTGTGCAAGATCAACAGTCAAGTATATTAATGGGTGTGATTAATGAGCAATTAACAAACAATCAATGACAATCAAGAGTAAAACAGTAAATAATAGATCAACACAGAGATTTATAGTGGTTCAACCCGGGTGACCTACTTCCACTTTAGAAAACGGCAACGGTGACATGTGGTATTTTATTGATGAATGGTGGTACTCCGGAGAGTTATAGTACTTTCGGCCGGGGGGGGGAGGGAGAGAGTGTGATGAGTGTAGGGGATGTATAAAGGTTTCAAAGGTTTTTCCTCAATGTTGAGAGGACTTACATTATATAGTTAGGGTAAGACGGTGAGGCGCTAGCGTAAAGGAGAAGACGACTACTACTTTGGCAAGTGTAGTTATGGTAGGAGATCTCCGCGCTTATCCCGATATTTTCTCTCTCGTGCTCCTATTCTTTTGGAGGAAGACTCTCAGCTAGATTGGACTTGATCATCGGCTTAAGCTTGGACTTGTCTTGAGTTGGTATGACTTGGACTTGGATTGCATAGGAGTGAAGAGGTCGTAAAAGAGGACTAGGGACAACCTTGGGCGGCACCCAGACCTGAGTGGTGCCTGGCTTGGGTGACTCCTAGGCGACGCCCCCTTGGCTCTTATTTGGGCGTTTGCTATTTGCTTGGGCTCCACTTGACTCCATAATGATTTACGACCATCTCCAGTGACTTCTTGTTGATTTACAAATGTCTATCATGACTTGAGCTTTTGGGTTGATCCAGCTCCGATTGAATTTTTCTTTGAACTTTCTTGGTTTATTTAGATTGGGCTTGACCCAGTAAAATCTGGGCACATCAATTATAAGTCCCACTTACATATGAAGGACATCTAACATCTTATTTTACACTTGACTCACCTGAACTCTCATTGCTCTCACCTGAACTCTCTACTCTCCTATAACAATAAAACACCCGCGACAACCAAAGTCTTTCTAAGTGGAGTAACTGGCCAAACCAATCTATCTTTATATGTTTTTTTTGGTAAGTACTCTGTCTCTATATGTTACTTGTGTTGAGTTCTCTATTCTATTTATTATATTTTATTAACCATACTAATCATTTAATAGATGGTGTATGAAATCGATTTATACATCATCACTGCGTAAAAAATTTGCAAAACTGCTTGAATGACATAAAAACTTGTGCTAGCTGTACCGGTGCACAAAAAGTCATAGCCATCTGTGAGTCACATAAACAGATCTCAATGTGCGTGAAACAGCACCAACTGCCAACTGGTTTTGGAACAGAGCTGGAACAGGAAGGAGATAGGTTGGACCCAGATTCTAAATATATATTGATCTTTGAACGTTGGGGACTATTTTAATACATGCATCTATATCTATATATATTTTCTTTATGAGAGAGGGAGAGAGAAGAGAGGCCAGGACAAAGAATTCTAGGACTGAGTGTCACTGGCAAAGAAATATTAGCATGTTCGCTTCCTGCATTAAAAGTTTTTCAACAACTATGGACTACTTCTTTATTATGTGGTTCCCACCATTGTACAAGAAGTTTTTTTTTTTTTTTTTGTCAACACTATTATCAAAGAGAGATAACGAGGTTTGAAATTTGAGACTCCGTAATGTTTAAAGTAGGGCAATGATTATTACCTCAACTTCAAATTTTTATACCAAGAGTGTTCGATTAGGTACAAAATATTTTTTTTTTCATCCATCATTTCAATTTTATTGGATATCCGTGGAAGGAATAATTTTTTCTTATAAGTTATTCACTTTTGTATATGAACAAGTAATTTTTCGTGATGGAAAATCCTTGGAATCATGTTTTTTTTTTTTTTTTATAAATTTATAATTAGAAAGTAATATTAAATATATACATAATTATTCACTAATCACTTCTTTCTCTTGAGTACATAGTAAATGATTGGCCAGCGGGTACAATGACAGTTGGACTAAATGATTTGGACAGCCGAATTGAAGGGGATACAATAGTGTTTAATATCTTGAACAGGAACCAACAAGCCAAATTGCCACATGCTTTGGGTTTAAAAAGGATAATTCTAAAGCTAGACATGTAATAAAACCATTATCTTACAAGGTACCCTCCAAAGGCTTTTTTTTTTTTTTTTGGGGGGGGGGGAGGGGGGATAAATTGTATTAATGACAATTATAATTTATAATTTATTAAATTTTAGTCCCTAAAATTTTAATTTAATCAATTTAATACTTAAACGTTACACATTTTACTATTAATGGTCCCTCGCCCTAACTGCGTAAATAAGTGACAAAAAAACAAAACGGGTGTGGTATCATTGGTGACTTGGCCCTATCGGACTCTTGCTAACCCTTGGGCCTACCGATAGGTCAAAGTATTAATTATGCAAAAGCCTTAGGGGTTACTATCTTGAATTTTTAAATTCAGATTTTTGGCTAGTTCGAACTGCACAATTTAAGGATAATTTTTCAATTTAAGGGTAATTATTCAGATTATCATATTTTTCATATTAAGTAATTTGTCATACTCACGCGTGCGAGAAATATGAGTATAGTCAACTCCGATGCATAACATTTTCATATTCATTCTCAAAATTACTTATTATCTGGTATATGATAATATTTTCAACAACAATTAACTGAATATGATAACAAAATGATTATGTATAAATTGAATGGAATATACATTACTATTTAGATTTTCAACAACAAACGAGGAAGTCCGAAAATAGAATAAATAACTATTCCAACATTTAGGATAACCCATTTTTTTGTTATAATGAAATAAAATTGGATCAAAGTACCCTTGATAATATTCAAAGTATAATCCTTTTTAATAACCAAGCCACCATCCCTACCTATCACCAAGACTGCTATCACAATCACCTATCTCCACCACCATAATCCCATTAACACTACCACTACTTCACCGCAAAAGTTCTCCTGTAGCATCCTTCTAATGAAAGTAACCTGCTTAGGAGAATCCTCAAGCTGTATGGATTCTAAATCCTCTATTGGTTGCAGGCGTTCTAGCTCTCCTTTTGTGATCCAAGGAATCTACATGAAGAGTTTGTTGTTGATTTCCTTTCATGCAGGATACATAACATTCACGGGCTGCAACTTGATCTCTTTGCACCTCTCCGACTCCTTATTTGGTTGGGAACCGCATGAGGAGGTGGTAGGTAGATGGTATTGCCCTCATCGCATTAAGGCGCATGTGGGCTAAAATGGCGTTGTATGTTGATGGACATTCCAGAACCATGAAGTTTGTCATAATTATGGTTTGTTATGGTTCTAATCCATCTGTGACTGGTATGATGATAGACACAATTGGATGGACCATCTATCCTGAAAAATCGATGAGTGATATGGTTATAGGAACCAGCCCTTTATGCCAATGTTTAGCCTATCGAAGGCTGGGACAAATATAATATCAGTCAAGCTCCCGCGCTATCGATCAACATACTTTTTATTGCGTACTTGGCTATCGTTAGAGTGACCACCAGCTGATCATCATGTGGATGTTGGACTCCTCTCAAATCTTCTTCAAAAAAGGTGATTAGGGGTTCTACCTAGGGTTTCTTCCGTGAGTTTACCAGCTCACCTCCAGCTCAGCTGATTTTGCTCTTCGATAGTAAGTTATCACCATTACCATCATTATCAGCACTTCAACAAAACCACCACCCTAGCGTGTGCGGTGACGATGGGAATGTGGCGGGGGTGGAGATGATGAAGGTGTGTAAGTTATTGGGGCATCTTTGATAGAAGGGTTATTTAATGGAGGTGTTGGGCTGGTGATGATGATGGTGGTAAGATAGGTAAGAATGGTGGTGGTAAGATAGGTAAGAATGATGGTGGTAGTGGTGGCAACATAATAGAGTGAATATAGTGGTGGTGGCATGGTGGAGATGGTGATGCTGGTGCTTTTGGGTTGATAATGTTTGTGGTGATGTGGGGGGAGATAATGTTGTTAGGAATCAAACTATTTGGTCTTAGTGTGTTTGAATTTTATTGAGGGGTTGCCCAACACACAGGACCTTAGGCAAAAATTTAAGATGAGGGCTCAGTGATGTTAGTGTATACACACATATATATATGTATATATACTAAATAATTTTTAAAAACATATAAATTTTGTTTTGTTTAAAAAATTATAGAGATGCAAAAATATTAATTTAGTTTTTGTATTCAACTTTTGTGTATAAAATGTCCATCAATATAAATTAAATTTGGAGACGAATATAATTAACTCTTGTATCAATTGAAAATATGGAGAAAGATAAGTGAAATTTATTAAAATAATAAAATTATTTTTCAAAGAACGATTGTCAAGACAAATTTCGAATAATAAACTACTTCGATTCACTATGTTTTCTAGTCATTTTTGTAATTGTTTCTTGTGTGTTATAAAAATATTTAAGCAAAAAATTAAACTAGATAAAATGGGCCGGAATTAAAGCTAGAAAAAATTACAATTTGTGAAATTTAGGTAATAAATAATTAATCATCCAATCAATTTTGATTGTAATACATAAAAACTATTATACCTTTTTTCTTGTATTTACGTAAAATTAGATAATACTAAAAAAACAAAGGAAATACAAGGACAATTATTCAGTCAACTCATGTCAAATTTCCTTAAGACATAGTTATTTCATTTATGATCCTGTATAATCGGGATTATACCAGGTCATGTTTATTTAGCGGGTGTGTGTCATGTTCAACCCGGTTTGCATCGACCCATTTATTTGAGGGATCTAACAAGTCTACACGTCTATCATCCGAATATATTAAGACGACACATCAATCGGTTAATTTCGTATTGATTTGTTATTCGATTCACAAATCATATCTGAAATTGCCTAACCTAATCAAAATTTGGAGGCCCAAACATTTTTAAGCATGTCCACAAAAATTTCTAATCTTTCTATTTATTTGGGGGAGAAGAATACCTGTCCATGAAATTTTCATAATATCTTATTTTTAGAGACACTTTCATTAGAAATTTTATGCGTATACTTTTGGAATAACTTAAAGGGAAAAAAAAACTTATTGGAAACAATTGGAATTATGATGTTTGGGACAAATGTACCTCATCTGGAAGCATTCTTGATTACTCTCATTTAAAAATAGTTGGTTATGGTTCATATTCTCTCTTTTTTTTAATGGTTTTTTTCTTTTACAAAAAAGAAGGTAATGAAAGAAAGCGAACTCAACTAAATAAATGAAGTGAGCAGCAAGAGCAGATCGATAGTAAAAAGTAACAGACTAGAGATTTAGAGAGAGATCAGAAGTCATTGGGCTTTGGAGGAACTATTTCGTTCAATAGTTCATTCAAAACTTTATTTTTTGTTACTATATCAAAACTTGACATATATAATGGCATAAAACGACTGCACATGATTGAACCGGTTAATAAAGCTATGTGTCTCAAAGCACATGAGAAAAAACACATGTGAAAGACACGTGGAAAATCGTAGTCTCAAATGTAATCAAACGAGCAAATGACTAAAGTATTTGGTTGAATAAGTCGAATTGTTAATATGACTAAATTGAAAATAAGACTAAGCAGAGCTTGCAAATAGTCTTTTGTACAGAGATCCTTCAGTGAATGAGATAGCTAGGTTATCCAGATAAATCTAAGATGAAGTTGAACTGATAAGAATGTTGTCTTAATCATAGGTTAACGTTATCATCAATCTCTAATGAATAGGCAAACAAGAAAGAAGTTTGAGAAAAATCTTAACATCTAACGAAGTCGGGCTGAAAATTAGGTATGTCACCTCATAAAACCAATAGTTGAAATCTTAGTAGAAAAGTTGTTGCATAATGCTATAAATACCGGGTAATGCTTGAATCAAAGGTACACATATCTTTTCTAACAATTCTCTCTTGACAATTCTCTTTGCTTACTTTCAAAACGTTTTTGACTTAAATATTGGAGTGCTTCTGATCGGGTCACCTCCAATATCTGACAGTTTGCATATCTTATAGAAAAAACAGTGCAATCCATGTCCGTCTTTTCCCAATCGAACTCAAATTAGAAGGTAATAGATTTTTTCCTCTTATAATATGCATCACTTGGAAATACACAATCTGTTCTCATGCGTCGTTACCATGTATCAAACAAAATATCATCCTATGTAATCGACATAGGCTACACAACCTAACAACTTCAAAATGTATCTAATCCTACGGTGGACTTGGAGAAAATGAACAATGATTTTGGTTGGAAGCCCAAATTTATTTACTCCGAGGCCTTATTTGGCCCAATAGGCATTGGGCTCTGGGCTAAACGTTCTGCGCCCAGCCCAGAAATGGCTAGCTTATACAACCTCTCTCTCTCTCTCTCAAACATACACACACCCAAACAAACTATTCTCTCTCTCTCTACCAGCCCTCGAAACCACAACCAAGTGGTTGAATTTTGACATCCACAACCACCGAGCTAGAAGGAAGGCTGGTAGAGACATAGGCAGAGGGAGGTAGGGTCAGGGTGGGCACGTGCCCCCCCTCCCTCATTTATTTATTTATTTATTAGGTATATGCATTATATATTTATACATATATATTATGTGTGCCCCTTTATTTATATTAGGTCCACATTATTTATCCAAAATAATTAAAAAATTAAGCCTATTTAAAACAAAAAAAATTAGAAAATTTAGAAGTCGGTACAATTTTTTAAATTTATCTAGGCAAATGTACAACTCAAAAACTTATTTGGGATAAAGTACACATTTCTAAAAAATGACATTGTTGTCATTCAGTTAAGTGGAGATGGGTAGAAACTATTTGAATTCTTACCGAAAATTTTGGCTACAATCAAGTAATGAGAGTTAAAAAATATGAGCTAAAAAATATGAGTTTTAATTATCTAATCCCTTCTTCTTCAGCAAAAGGGATCCAATGGGCATGAGAAAGCAATATTCGTTTTTTTTTTTTTGGCTAAAATCAAGTGAGAGGTAAAATAGAGGGTTTAATTATTAAAACTCATATTCTTCAGCAGAGGGATTCAAAATATAAAACCATAGGGGAATGCCATATCCATTTTTTTTTTCCAGCCATTGATTATTTAGTTTTTTTTCATAAACCTGTGTAAGTTGATTCAAAAATAAAACTAAATCGTAAAACCCTAATTTTGTGAAATTATATTAAGAATTTGCAAATCTATTATAGCATATGTATATGAAAAAAAAA
>CM042186.1:38913935-38939015 GCA_023539305.1 Ilex asprella | reverse complement strand
CGCCTCTGCTACTGGGCTTCGAACCCCATTCTCTGTCCATCTCTTCGTCTGCTTCGTTCGGTGAAGGTGAGAAAGAGAGGGGAGAGAGAGAGGAGAGCTTATCTGGGTTGGTGGGGGTGGCCGGTGAAGGTTGAGATGGAAGAGAGAGGTCGCAAAGAGGAGACCGACAGAGAGAAGAAGAAGAGAGACGTTGGCCCTTGAGAGTTATGTCTGACAACGGAGTTGGGCACTGTGTAAAGGGTTTGGGCGGGATAAGTTTTTTTGTGGATTTATTATCAGCCTTTCGATTAATTTGGAATAATGGAGATGAAATCTAAGCCATTAAATTAAAAGTAGATTAAATTTGAACCGTTTTTGTGTTTTCTCAAATGAATTAAAATTAGATTAAATTTTTAAGTAAAAATAGATTCAAATTGAGTTCTATCTTAGTATTATAGATTGGTTAGTAAAAAAAAAATTATAATATATAATTAAAGTGTCCACTCAACCAAAATTCCTGGCTCCGGCTGAGTAGGGACACACCCATCCCCGTAACGCACACCAATGCCACTCGTCTCTTTTGTAAAAGCCATTGCCGACAGATCTTTCGTTCACTAACCTTCTGTGATAAGGGGTTTACCATCGCATAAAGACAAAACCTTTGAAAGATCAGAATTTCACCAACTTGGGTTACAGAGAAATCGGAGTTTTTGGACCCTTGTCCAGAGAGCACAACTGGGTCATGGAAATACTAGGTGATGATAATATCCTAGCCTTAATTTTCCAATGGGTTGATGATCCTGATCACAGAAAATCATTCTCTCTGGTGTGCAAGCAATGGTCAATGGTCGAGGGCTTTACGCGATTATCTTTACGCGTTTTCGAACCTCATTTCCTCTCTACATTCTTACCCAGATTCCCAAATTTGCTCTTATTTCAATCGTCAGAAGTAATTTCCAGCTTTTATGTCGAATTCGTTGCCCGAACATGTCCCAAACTTGAGGTACTTGACCTTAATTATAAGGGAAAAAATGATGATTTCGATGAATGCAAGGATAACTTACTGGGTTTGGTTGATGTTGATGATAATGGTATATGTGCTATTGCCATGTGCTGTTCTAATTTGTCTAAAGTTTTTCTAAGAAGGCGGTCCAGAATTGGGAATGTTGGGGTTGTTTCCCTGGTTAATTTGTTGCATAATTTAACAATTTTGGATTTGGGTTGGTGTAGTGGGATTAAAGATGAAGCCCTTGAAGCTATTGGGGTGGCGGCGAATTCGTTGATAACTTTGAATTTGCTGGGTTGTTGTTTGATTACGGATGTGGGTTTGGTTTCACTAACAAAAGGGTCTTTGTCGAGGACTTTGAAAAAATTGGTTATTGCAGACTGTGATCGAATCACCGATGTAGGAGTACTGCATTTGAAGCAAATGTGTTGTTTGGAGCAGTTGAATTTGGGAGAGTGTGGACCAAAAGTAACTGATACTGGGGGTATGGCAATTTCTGAGATTGGAACTCTCAAGAGATTGAACTTATCCTGGTTGATGAATATAACGGATATTACTCTGATTGCTATTGCTCAGAATTGCCAGAATTTAGTGTTGCTTGATCTGGAAGGTTGTGAATTTGTTACAGGCAATGGCATTCGTGCATTCACGGGGCATGAGGCCTTAGAAATGCTTGTTTTGGTTGGTTGTGACAATGTTGTAGGGGATGATCTAGAACAGATAGTGCTTGGATGCCGGACCTTGAGGTACATTGCTCTGGATAAACGACTTAGGAGCTGGATTCCACTGACCATGCAACAGAATATTAGCAAATCTTGTTGCTTAGACTGGAAATGATGCATAAAAAAGGGTGTAAATGTTAGGGTTAGATCAGGGTATATTGGGTCTAGTTGAAGCTCTTGCGCTGTTCCTTGCTTCTTGACATTGTGAGCAATTATCAACCATGTTCTTTTTTCTTCCATTAGCTTATGGATTGAATTATTTGGTCCGAGTTTTCATTGTTGTTGTGGTGGATACTAGTTATATATATGGATAGCTGTATTTGAAGGTTTGCTAAGGATTTCATATTGGGACCCCTTGTTTAACTTTGCAACTGTTAAAGATGGAATGTTCTAGCATCATCTGATTCGCTGGAACATATGCGAAAAATAGTGAATATTGAAGCACATAATAACCCCACACTGCATAGGTTATGGAAGTCGTCCAGTGGTTAGAATTACAAATTCTTCTCATGTTGAAATCAAGTTGTCTTTCCTCTAGCATGTTTAGATTGCCATTTCTTTGATAAAAAATGAATAGCAATTGTATTAATATCTATTAATTGATAGCGTGTTTACATTGCCATTTATAAAGCTTAATCCAACAACTTTTTGGCTATAAATTCAATGCTGTCTTCAGTTTTCTATCTGTGTTCATACATCATTTTCCTTCTCATCGGCATCACTAGAGTCATCTATTGTTGCTAAGTTTTTGCTGTGATGAAAGTTGTGCTTCTTTGGCTCTTCTTCTACAAAGTTTCTACTTTGACCTGGGAAGCACTTTGCAATTAAGCACTGAACAACAGGCTTGCATTGTTTTCTGTATTGCTGGATTTTCACAGGAATATTTGGCGGAAGTAATTTTGTGGTGTACTTAAGAGGACGATGGTAATTTGGGAAATAAGTGACAAAGCACAGTGTTGAGGTAATTGAGTTAAAAAATTATGATAGGATGGTAATTTACTCCACTTTTCACTCTGTAGGAGATTAACAAGTGAATGGGTGCTTTGATCTAATTGAAATTCTTATGAGGATATCACAGGCTTTTGGCCTTTATTTAGTGCAGAGTGAAAGCAGCTTGTCAATTGAAAGAGAAAAACACAAGAAAGAAGAGTGAGATAGTGTTTGTTATTTTGACCATGGGAAAGAAAATTTTGCTACAGATCATTTTTTTTTTTTTTGATACCTTGTTGCTGAGATGAAAATTGAGAAGTAAACTAGGGCACAGATTGGTTTTTGACTGGTGGCATCTTTACAAGGAATCTCATGGATAAAAATGTTGTAATCTTTAAAATTTATAGATCAGATATGTATTTAGTAGCAATAACTCCGTGTTTGAAGACACTACGTAATATCAAAAATTGAATTGATCTTAATGTTTGTATTTTAAATAATAATTTAGTTTTTTTTATTACGCAATTTAAAATTAAAATGAAGAGAGAGAGAGGGGTAGGTATGAATTGATGTGATTGTTTGATACTAGAGAGTAGGTTGATTGAATTGTCTGTCAATAGGGGTCGTGTTAAAGTTGATGTTTTTGGCCAAAAATTTTTTTTGAGATGAATTTTGTACCATTGAATCAAATATATGAAGTTTAGATCAATTTTGACCGTTGTTGTATTTTTATAAGTTGAGAGTTCAATTTTCTAACTGTAATATTAGATAGATGATAGGCTAATGACAGTATTGGAAGATTTAATCTCCTTGGCATTTCCTTCCCCTGTTGATTAATATATATATATATATATATATGTGTGTGTGTGTGTGTGCGTGCAAGTAACCTATTCTTGCTCTGCATATTGTAACCTATTCTTGCTCTGCATATTCTAACCTATTCTTGCTCTGCATTTTGTAACTTATACCTAAAAAAAATTACTTAATTTTAAAAAATTATAATGTAACTTTAAAAAGTTGTAACTTAACCTAAATTGGTAGAGTCAGTAATGTAGTACTCCTCCAATTCCATACTTTGTTATTCTTTTGCCGGAAAAATGAGTGCTAAACCTGGCATGTTACTAATTGGAAGAATATTCATGATGATTGAAACCAGGTCAAAACACTACTTTTTTTGGTTTGGTATGGTTTAATTTGGCGAGGTTGATATCGGCGCAACAGTAAGATTATTTCATTGTGATCAAATTGTTAATCTTAAAGTCGCAAAGGTAATATTTTGTATGTCAGGACATTAGACGGCGTGCCAATAAGAATTCGACATGTAGATATCCACAATTGTTAGAACGCGTGTAATTCGCTAGAATGAGGATCCGAGCACTTATGCCACTAAGAACCTAGTATTGAATGAAGTGTGACAACTTATTAATGTTGGTCACGTTAGTATGACAGACCATTAATGACTGTTTAATCCTCAAAGAATGTGAAAACAATCATCATTATAACGCATTGATGACCATCGTACCAAAGGGAAGTCTTTGGCCTCGGGGGATTTTGAGGATATCTATGTTCTTCTCATGAAAGCTTGGGTACGGACTCTGAGTAATGATGTGGAGCACTTAATGGCAGGGGATTGAACCATAAATGCTCGGTAGGGTCATGAGAGAAGATCCTATCGCTAGAGCAATTAACATTAATGAAACATGATAGAATAACACTCATTATACTAGATTGTGAGTCCAGACCGTTAAATTCTATGATGAAACTTCGGATTGAAGTCATCACTACGAATCTAGGTATAAAAACCTCTCAAAAACTAAGCAAAGGTACAACTTTGAATCAAGAATACAATATGCATTTTGACTTGAATGTCGACTGACTTAAAACTTTAAAGAGAATTATCTAGGTATACACTCGACCCATATTGACTTTTCTTCTATTTCAAGATCATCGTTCAGAATCGTTCAGAGAGTCACTATTTCAATCCATTGCAAAAATCAACCCGTGCAATATACACCAAGTATCTTGGTATTATATACACTTTAAGTTGGTGTATAATCATTTTTGTTGTAGTGTCATGTCATGTGAGGTTAATTTCCCTACAAATTGTATTTAAGTGATCTTCTTGTGAAGAAATTATTAATTGTAACTTCCATTTTTTTTTTATGTTTCTAATTTTTTCAGTCATTATAACACTTCTATTTTTTCTACCAATATTTCCATGTCTCCCATAACAAAATGACAGTTATAAACCCCAGAAGACAAAGGTGTATGAAAGCAATCCAATAATTTTTCTCTTATAAACATTTTTTTTGGAGTATTTTTGAAAATTTTTTCTAAAAACCAACTCTTGAAAACATAGAAAAAAATGTTACCGAGTCCAAAAAAAAGCAAGAAATATGATAGTTGAGAGACCATTGAAATCCGGACGAATCGTACTTTATCTCTTAAAAATTTAAAATTTTTTACTTTGTACTTGAAAAGATATTTATCATATTACACCATCATGACGCTTTCGTTATTTATTTTGTCAAAATCTATCCATAGTCGCGGGAGCATAGTTGAGGGGGCAAATTGAGACGGGAATTTTCTAATTAAAAGTTGTAGGTTTAAAAGAAATTTAGAGGAAATGAGCATTCTCTTTGACTAATTTATTATTCTTCTATTCTCTCTCCAACTTGTCCTTAAACCATTGAATTGGGGGATTGAGGTTTTCACAAAATAGAATTTGGATCCTTCGGATTTTGGACCCAAATTCTATTTGTATTTTGATCTAAATCGGACCGAAATCAATCCGATTCCACGTACCGAGCACTTGACAACCCGATCTGCATCCGATTGCGCAATATACAAGGACACATTGCGTATCTTCATCGTCCTCGGCTTTTCATGTTCATGTGTTTTTGTGTACGAAATAAATCTGTGTAAGAATCAGAGACCCAACCAACAGATAGAAGCAAAATGGCGTCTTCTTCCTCAATAAGAGCCTTTCGAGCATTTCTCCATAGATTCTCCTTTGGCGTTTCTGTCCAACCCCAAAAATCTTTCGCTCTTCAAAGTAATGTCCCCTTCTCCCTTTCCTATGTCTGTTTCTGTATGTATGTCTTATATCTTGCTATTTCTTGGGTAATTTCGGTGTGATAATAGAATTTATGGTTCAGGCACTGCTTTGATAATTAGGAACTTATCATCTTCGTTTTCAGCAAAATGGGTCTCATCATTTGAGCTCCAATCTGTGAACCCCGTTAGAAAGATTTGGACTTTCCCTCCTCTCTGTATGGGCAGACGTTCCTGTAAGATTGCTGGTAGAAAGGTGTAGAACTCTCTCTCTCTCGATCACATTTATGTAAGTAAATTGTAATGCAGTTTGTTTCACAAAGTGAATTCCATTCTCTTGGAAAGGATGATGATTTTTGTCATTCTGCTCATATGTGGAATAGTTTCGACAATGATGATTTTTGGGGTACTGACATTTTGGTTGAACATGTAGTAGCAATTGGTACCACATTTTGAACCCTGCCTGTCTGATGAAAAACTTAATAGAAAATGTGAGACTCATTCAAGGTGGAAGAATGCTGGGTTTTCTTTTGCTATCTGTTTGTATTTAATGCAGCAGAAAAAAAGGAAAGGAAAAGAAAAGAACTAGCCTTGTCTTGTTGGAGATTGAATGATGAAGAGGCTCTCGATTTTTTTAGAACAGGTCGGATTCATATAGCAATGATTCAAAGCACTTTTAAGTGAGTAAACATAATTCAATTCTATACTCGATCTCATAGATGCATTTAGAATTTGGCGGAAAGCCATATTCAACAAAAGTCAAATTAAGGTTTGGAGGGAGATTTTTCATATCTTTCGATAACTTCTATTGCAAATAAATGGTTACTTGGTTTAAAGCATGTTCTTCATTGATTAGGATTGTCATGAAATGCTATAAAAAACTACTATACAACCTGATTGACTATGCTGACAGACGTTACAAACTGATATAATTAATGCCTTGAACCTTTCTTTTCTTAACTAAATTTTTATTCCGTGGATAACTCTGGTAGTCACACTATCACACTAGTTAGCATGGCTGTCAGCATGATTCAGTTAGGAACATCATGAATGCAGTGATGCTCCTATGATGTTCCATTTGTTTGGTTTTTCTTTTTGCTCTTCCTAATTCTATTGTGAATATTTCTGGCTTACAACTATTCAAAAACCCGTTGGATGGAGATGAATTCAAGTTAGATAAGGCTTGTTCTCTTAAAAGGTCAATTTTTTTTTTTAACATTGAATAGGTTGGATGACTCTATGCTCTTAGGGTCATTAAAACATTATGTTTCTCATGTATTAAGAGAGAGAGAGAGAGAGAGAGAGAGAGAGAGAGAGAGAGAGAGAGTTTCTTCTTATCTTCTACTAATTTTTTTTATGGATATGCCTTAAATGCAGGAGGCTCAGAATGCAAAGAAGGCAAAGCTATATTGCAAAATCGGCAAGGAAGTTGTGTCTGCGTAAGTTGTTACCCTTACGCGTTATTATGGTATATTGCCTGTCCATATTTTGGTGCATAGTTTCGGTCAGCTGGAAAGCTGAAACATTTCAGAAACAATTTGAAAACAAGATGGAAAAAAAATAAAATTTAAAAATTTATTTGCAAAACATTGATGAAAACGTATAGAACCACGCCGAAACATAGGAATTTTAATATTCAATTCAATCATTTATTCGTTTTGGTTTCCATGTTTTGGCCATTTAGATCATTTCAAATTGAAAATTAGTTCCTTGCATCAAGTACTTGAGAAAAGGTTATTTTCTCTGGAATTTTTGGATTTTGAATGGATTTTTGGTGGTTGTGATGCTAGAATAAAATACTATATAGGATAGGTTCTGAATCACTTGTATTGCTGACTTTCTCCCTCTCTCCCCGCCCTTTCTTTCTGTTTGTGTGTGTGTGTGAAGTAATATAAAATTCTGGTGCAGTGTTAAAAAAGGTGGCCCCAATCCAGTATCAAATACAGCTCTGGCTGCTTTACTTGACAAAGCTAAGGAGCTTGATGTACCCAAGGAAATCTTAGAGCGCAACATTAAGAAAGCTTCTGAGAAGGGTCAAGAAGCCTACATTGAGAAATTCTATGAGGTAGCGAAATCTAATTTATGAAATCTGTTTTGATGCTGGGATCATGTTTGTTAATTCGGATGGTTTCTTTCGATCAATGCTTTTATGTGCTATCACTGTTGTTACATTTATAAAATATCAATGCTTAGAAATAGACCTTGTGGTATATTCAGGTCTATGGTTTTGGTGGAGTTGGTATAATAGTTGAAGTCTTAACGGATAAAATAAACAGATCAGTGGCAGCTGTTAGAGAGGTGGTGAAGGATTGTGGTGGAAAGATGGCAGATCCTGGATCCATTATGTTCAAGTTCAGACGTGCCAGAGTTGTAAATATAAAAGTCACAGATGCTGATAAAGACCAGCTACTTGCCATTGCTTTAGATGCTGGTGCTGATGATGTGATTGAACCTCTGATGGATGAAGATGACACGGAAGATGATGTGTCTGAAAGGTGTTAGCCAACTATTTCTTTATATAGTCTATGTTTTATATGCTATTTTAGTTGTTCAACCATTCTATATGCCTTTAGTTTGCATTGCAAATTCCTATCTCATTCAGCATTGGTTTATTCTTCTTGGTTTCTGGGTGGAACATGCGTAATTTTTGGCTTATATGAATAGATTATGCTTTGAATGGTCTATTCGAGCAAGAATGAGTAGTCAAACACTGCAGGAGAATTAGTATTAGACCAGGTGAAAAGGTCTTACACTGTGTGCTCGTTTATTGATTCTAGTCTTTGTTCTTCTCTTCAGGAGGGGATCCATAGGGAGTGAGGCTTAACTTAAGAATCTTTAAGAAAACAAAGGATTTCTCTCCCACAAACTTAAGGTCCAGAAATTATGACTCATTCCCTGAGCCTGGCTTCACTGTTTAATCCGTACTCAGTGTCATTTTAATAGGAAAAAGAGACTTGGAAGCCTTTCTTTACAATCTCAAGGAATGTTGGAACTTAGGATGAAAACCCCACACAAGAATCCCTTGAATTTGCCTAACTATGCACAAGTGGAACGTATATGTGATAAACCCGCATGTATCTGCCACAGTGATCAATCAATGTTGGGCAATTAACAAAGTGTAGTTTCCCACATCAGTGATGAGTAATAATTGAAACTCCATCTTGTCAGCTATGGGACGAAGATAGTGTCTCTAGCTGCACTTTTTTGTGGAAGGCTGGAAGCTCAATAAAGTAAGTGAGTACCTGGGATTTACAATGGCTTGATAAGGTAAAGAACACTGTGTTCTAATTCTCGGGCAACATAGAAGACCAAAATATTTTGAAGTTTGAGTGGCCCTGTGGCAGAAAATTCTACTATCGCAGTTTGCCAATGTGATGACCTCAATCACCCATTATTGTCTAAATCCCGTTGTAGCTCTACTGAGACTTTAGCCTAGTTTTTATTTTCTTTGTTTCTTTTGTTTTTTTTTTTGTTTTAAATCATGATGTAAGCTCTGTTTGTTGCAATCATTATGCATGATTGAAGAAGAAGGATATTTGTTTTTGTCGAATGGATGGGGACCTATGAAGCACGGATACTTCGTCAAGGTCGACATACCCGTATCGGATACGATACTCGTCGGATACTCGATGATACATATCGGATACACATCATCCGTATCCGATAATTAATAAAATATGTGGATACTTCGCGGATACTTATAAACATAAAATAAGATACACAATTTTTAATTTTAAGCTATACCCGTTCTTTGAAGTTCACATACAATATAAAATATCAATAAAATTTCATCTGATTTTAAAGATATGAGTTTTTTTTTAAGTATTATGTATTATTACATGTTAAGAGAGTATAAAAAAAGATGAGTCACTTACACTATACTTTTTAAAAATAAATACTTGTAAAACCAACTAATTAAATGTTGTTATGATTCCTTTAATTTGTCATGCTCATTTTATCAACATATCATAATAAGATGATATTACATCCTTTTTATGGTAAAAATTTTTAATTTTACTTACTAATGTTAAAGAATTATTGAAAATTTTTAATTTTTAAGTTGTTAAATAATAAATATATTTTATTATAGACGTATTCTAGCCGTACCAGTATCTTTTTTTTTAAGTTTTTTCGTATCGCCGTATCCGTATCGTATCGTATCCGTGCTTCCTAGCTATGAAGCACAGACATTCTCGAGAACGTGACGTATCCGTGTCGGACACATGTCGGACACCGACACTCTTCGGACACTCTCGGACACGTGTCCGATACTCTTTTATCTGTGTCCATAATTAAATGATAAATTTTTAATTTTGGACACATGTCGGACACTTTTTTGGTGGCGTGTTTGACACTTCTTTAGAACACGTCTACTACAAAATAATAGACATTTGTTGAAATGTGATTAATAAAACTTAAAAATTTGAGAACATATAATTACTAATATTAGACATATTAAAATTGTACTCCAAATATAATATTAAAAATAAAAGATGCATAAAAGTTTAAAAAAGATGAATTGAAAAAATGAGAGCAATTATTTAAATTATATATTAGGTACATATTGTCTACAACAAAAAAATTGATAATTATTGACTATAATGAAGATGTTTTAGTTTAAAATTCACACAGATGACTATACATTAGGTTTTCGTATCATAAAATACTAATTTTTTTATGAATTGTATATCATTATCATTAGATTTGTAATAAATTATATAATATTATATATAAATTATATAATATTATACTATTTTTTTGTAATGTGTTCCCAACGTGTTCGTGTTCTATTTTTTGAGAAATATCGTGTCGTATCCGTGTTCCGTGTCCGTGTCCATGCTTCATAGCCCGATATACTTGGACACAGAGAAATAAAATGTTTTTCATTATCGAGGGATGTTGTCGGGGTCAAATACAGGTCGTTGGAGGTGAAAGAGGAGATACCCGTTATCGATCGGTGTCAAATACAGGTCGTTAGTGAGTGTGAGAGAGAGATAGAGAGAGAGTCGATCATCGACCGATGGGGGGGCTGTCGAATAAGAGAAGTTAGGGTTTTCTAATTTTTTTTTTTGCAAATAAGGGCCTAAACATATTTGTTCTTGTACCCCTATACTTTTTAAAAAATTCAAGTAATACCCCACTGTATCCCTATGCATCTCCTAAGTGTATCCCATTCGTATCAAGTTGTATTTGAAAATCAAATTTATTTTATTAATTTTAGGATACTTCTCAACCGTATCGAATGCGTATCTGGTCGTATCGGACGCGTATCTATATTCGGGAAGTATTCGATACTGATACTTTGACCCTTTTGAAGTATCCGTGCTTCATAGGTTATAGTAAATGAATAATTTGTTTTATCCTTTAGTACTGCATTTGGGCAAGTTCGCTAATACTACTTCTATGGGTATTAATCAAATTATGTTTTACCTCCCTCCCCCCGCCCTCTCCTTGGCTCCTTTTTCTTAATGATTTCTAGTTTTTTCCATTATAAGATACGCCTTCAAGTATACTTTTGAAAATTTTGCTTGGGCTTTTCACATTTTATACTGAATAGACATACCACATTGCAGTAGCCTTGTCAGTCAGTCCTTTTGGGCATTTATTTCTTAAGGTTGTTAAACAAAGGCTATTGTAATTTTCTTGAGAGAATATTCTTTTCACATATATTTCTTTCAGCAGATGTTGAGGTATTCTTCTGTCTGAGAGGGACTTGGGTTTTCACTTTTCTGTAGGGCCCCATTAAGTCATGTGGTTAATCCACCTACTGTTATTATTTGGCATAGCATTTGATGCTGGTAACATAATATACATTATTCCTGAGTTTTGTAACTATCGGTTTCTGACTCTACAAAGCTCTTATTGATTGGCTGGTTCTTTTGGTAGGTATTACAAAATTGTGAGTTCAGCAGAGAACTACATGTCAATACTATTGAAGTTGCGTGAGGAACGAATGACTTTTGAAACTGATAATGGATCAGAGCTACTTCCGATAACCCCAATTGAGGTATGTCAATAGTGCAGGCTGAATTTCCATGCCATTATTTCTCACTGCTTGGATGATTTTGTATGATTTTTGTTAGACAATCTCTTGAGAAACTGTTACAAGGATATCGGCTCTGAGTTGCCCACATATTGACTATTCCATGACTGTACTATTGAAGAGTTTGAGGTTCCACTCAATAAGATCTGTTCTGTGCTTATCGTAAATGGTGTTGCCAATACAGCCAACATTGTTTTTCTATTGTGATTAACTTACATAACAAGGACTGGAATTCATCCTATTGTTATTTGACTGTACGGCAGCTACTGAACTGCCAGTAAGATTGTGGCCCAGCTATGATCAGAATTTAAAAACTTTGCCACAGGCCTATGGATAATTAACTAAACACATACGAAATTGACAAAGACAGAAGGTGTGATCAGTGTCATCAAGAAGTCCGGGCAAATCAAAGAGTCTATAACCTAGTTGTAACCTAAGTTCCTAGGAGTTTGCCTTGCCGATTGATGCATACAAAAAACCGAAATGATTCTGGAGTTCGTCTAGTCAGGCATTCATTTATGTATGGCTGGAATCATAAAACAACTTATTGCAACTTAAGGTATACATGTTGAAAACATGTGCAAGTATTTAAGAATCCTCAACTCATTCAAAGAGGAAGTCTGTTTATATCGGTCATGTTTCGGACACTAGCACTTGGACCTCCTATATCCACACCTGACACAACTTAGATGCCTCGAGAATGCTAGATATTCACTAGTTCGTACTCTTGGTCGACTCTTATAGGGCAGTCCTCACAATGTGACCAACACAGCTTCAAGTGTGAATAGGGGCTTCCTTCGAATGATTATAATGATGATCAAACTAAGAGCTCATATAAATTTCATTGAAACAATTTAAGATAAGAGGATTTTCTCATAAATGAATCTGCAATACTTAATGTAGTCACACCCTGTCACACAGTTTCCTAAAATTTACCAGACTTTTTATTATAGCACCAACATGTCTGTCATGCCTCTGTCCTTCTAAAGTGTGCTGTCATTATGGAAAATCATTTACTCGATATGGTTGATCTGAGACTGCCACAGCTTTCATTGTAGGCATGTGGTTGTATCCTGAAAATGAAGGAGATAAATTTTCTTGCTTCTCAGTTCTGTTTACATTTTCTGGGAGGCCATTAGGCTTGCCTGCATCTCAATTTTAGCACTTCAATCTGTAACATATAAAGTTCCCAATTGTTATCATGTGCTCACCCTGTAATGCTGGACATTTTGCTCTTCCAAGTTTCCATTGTCTGTTGAAAAAGATGAACACTACCTCCAGGTGATTGCATTTCATATCTGACTAGACAAATCACATTACCAGTACTTTTTCTTTCTTTTTCCTAATAGTCAGAAGATCAGAGATTGTTCTCCTTGATGTCTGTTTCACCTAATGGAGGTCCTTTCCATTGGCTGGAAATACGCATTCGTTCCATTCCTCTATCAGTTTTGATAACATTGATACTAAAGTCAACAAACACAATACCTTTTAAGTTGTTCCTCCTCGAATCATTGCTTATAAGCAGCTTGCCAGTTGCTACATGTGAAATAGTTTGGAACGCCATCAAATGATCTTTGCAGGCAGTGTTTCCCCTTTTTGCTCAAGAAAGAAAAGAGGAAATTTTTTTTTATAAAAAAAATACAGTGCACTCGAATTTGCATAAATTTTTGTTAGATATGTATGGATTGACAATATTTTCTGTGGATATATTTGTGACTGAAATTCATACAACTCAAGTCAACAAAGTTTTATCCAAACTAATTTTCTGGATATATGTGTGAGTGAAATTCTTATATTTAGAAAATCTTCAAGCATGTGTGGCCTTGTAAATAATTGGATTGGATTGTTCTTAGGTGGATGATGAGGCTACGGACTTGAACAAGGAACTTATGTCCCAATTACTTGAACTTGATGACGTTGACGCAGTGTATACAGACCAGAAGTGATTGTACTAAGATTTATGCTTACCATCTCAGTCATTTATACGAGGTTTGAAGGTTTCTGGATTTGGACTCATCTTTGGTTGATGGGTGAAGTAAAATGGCTTGATTCTGACTTCATATCTCTGTGAGGGTTCTATTTTTTTGCTCCTGATAGCATATCTAAGTTCAGGTCGGACAGTTACAGTTACTGCTTGTTCATCTATTAACCCAGAATATTTTTTTCCCCATAAGCTTGATTACGAGTGTTCTCTTATACCCTGTTAGGAAAAATAGAAAAGAAAGGAATTCTGTTGTTTACGACATATTATAATAATTTTTTGAGGCCAGTTTTCAATAGGCTCATTCGCAATACATACTTTCTTTACAGCAAGGCTCATTCACCATACATGTAGTACTCTACTTGATCTTGAGGAATTCTGTCAATTCATAGAACACTTCATAAGTCCCATTGCGTTCACCATCTAGCAGCAATCTGTATTCGTTTCATGCTTTTCCTGATAGGTGGTAGTCAGAGCCTAATATGAATTTGGTCCATTCAGTGTTTCGTGTACATATAAATCTAGTGCAAACATTAGATGAAAACATGACATATCAAACTGGATATTCCTCTGGAAGAAGTCCTTTCATTCTGTTATCCGGCAATGGGGGCAGGATTCAAGCCAATATTGGATTTGACCTATATTAAATGCTTCTGAGAACCAAATTGTCTTGTTCTAAATGCTATCCACATCAAACTGGAATCTGAGATATAGAGTAGGGGGCGGGGAGGAAAGCACAATAGGAGGCATGTCTTGAGCCTAAGTGACAGTGGAGAACTTTAGAGGTAGGCTAGAAAGGAAGGAAGGAAAGAGAAAGAAAGGCTAGGAGCGATATAGTCTAAAGACGGAAGTCAATTCCTCTTTTGTCTGTATTGTGTCCAGGCTAAGCAGCAACAATCTCTTTTTATCTAGAGTAAGGTTTGGAACTAGTTGATTCTGCACTCGCTACATCATTTGACTCGGGGTGATGGTGAATAGTAAATGGCTTTCTAAGGACATAAAATTGCATTCTTGTTCTCTTGTCTTTGCACTGCGTCTTGCTTCTCAGTTGAGTCCTTTTGATTGAAACTGTTCTGACATCTATAAGTGCAATGGTTGTTTGATTGGCAGATGCTATGAACACTTGTAATTGTAATGAAGGTCACCTTTAGTGACTTCTCTTGGTTAATTTAGATGGTCATTTGCCTCGACTTTTGAGTCGTGTTCATAGTTCCCTGATTTTTGCAATGATTAGGCATCTAGATTCGGGGTTTGACTTTCACATTGCTCTTCTGCTTAGTACTGTTTGCCATTTTACAGTTCTTCTTCTTTTCTTTTATTTTCTCCTTGTTGAATTGCGTTATAGCTTCTTTTTGTATTTGTTCTCTACTCTTTCTGATCCTTGTCCATGCACATATAGTTCTAAATGGACGCTCTCTCTCAAAGGATGACGATTGATAGTAGTCCGAAGGTACAATTAACTTTGCTTGTGTCGTATTTATGCGTATGTCATATTTTGTGTTTATGTTTTACACGATTCCAAACTATGTAACATCACACTATTCATTACTACAGAACACATATTCATCATGATGTAAACTCAAGTACATAGACAGACCCATGAGATATGGGACATGCTGCATAAAAGCTTTAAGGTGGAAACGAATTCTAGCATCTATCTATACCATCATCATCATCATCACCATTGCCATATTAGTTCTTAGGCACCCAGCATCCATGGAGTCCGTAAGGAAGACCATAGGGGAATTTCGCTCTGGCAATTTCTTCGAACGTCGATCCATCTAATACCAATGCATATCCTTCGCCATTTTTGCTGCTGATCATTGAGATCACTACCCCTGTGATCATACATAAAAATAATAAGCAAGGGTCGGTGCGAGCCGGGATCGAACTTTGCTAGAAATCAAGGCCATGGCTATGCCTATGTCTATGTCATAAAATACCCTGACATGTTTGTCTATGTCTCTATCCGGGATGACAGGGGCAGAATCCGGAGCCGGCAAAGAATAAGTTATGTATTGGTGACAAAGAAATTGAAAAGGGTGTGTTTGGCTTCATCGTATTAGCCAAAAAAACAAAAACAAAATAGGAATAGGATATCAATTGGTGGGAGAAAAGATCATCAAGTCAACAAATTTGAAGATACCTAGTCTGTCGGGTTGTGAGACATTTTCTATTACAGACTAAGTACGTTGTCTGTGTCAGGTAATTGTTTTTCGATAATTGATTGGTATGCTCAGTTCGGCGTGTTTTGAGCTTTGTTAAACATTTTTTTTGATAATTTTTCATACTACTAAAGAAAAAAAGGGGGTCATTGGACCTTTTTTTGGGTCATCTATATGGTGCAATATTGAGGAGACAGAGAGTTATTTCTAAATTAAATTATTAAGGAATTACTTTCTAGTTTATCGATGGACTCTCCCTCTTCGTTTTATACAATTATACTATAATGAACAATGTTACATAGATTTAAAAAATTGACTTAAAAATATAACGTTAAACTCACCGTCATCTTCTGTTGTTGCACCAGGGCGAGACACGAAGAGAGGCTCAGATGGCACAGCACCCTCTTCGTACCAGTTCTTGGCCTTTTTCTTGTCTAAATCAATCTGTATTAATCGAATATCGTTAATCCAAATTCGAACACGGAAAAAGAGAGAAAAAAGGGTTGATAGTAAGCAAGATTGATTAATCATCTGTTCACAAACCTAAGCTAGGTTATATTTTGCTTTGAGCAATTTACTTTTATGAGCATACAATGTATACGTGCTCTTTTGAGTGTTTTGAGTTTTATTGTAATATCTAATTTTTTTTTGGGGTCAATATATAATAGTATTTACTTTCTGGGAAAAAAAACTACGGTAAATTAATTTGACCTTAGTGAGGGTGTTGGGGAAGTTGCATGGGCGTTGAGCTCCACAAGCGTAGGTATATCTGTATTTCTTCCCCAAGTAGGCTGGGTTGATGCTGCACATGTCCATGCCTTTTCCATGTTCTTCTGGGTCCAAAGCTGCCTCTAGCTTCCCATATGGACTCCCATCGAATGGTATTATAAATCGACCAACCCTGAAAATCCACGAGACGTAATCGTTGGTTCTTCTCTCATTAACTTATTGGACCTTTCAACACGTACGAGACTTGGATCAGTGCCTAATGATCATAGAACAAAACGAGAAGGTTGTGCCACTAATTCTTTGGCATCATTTTGTGTCATTGTTGACAAAATATTTCTAAATCGTGAGAAAAGACTCCACCATGACAGATTATCTATCATTGTAGTTTGACCCCTAGGGTTTTTGACTTTATACTGTGGCCCCTATATTTTCTTCAACCCATGCATGCAGTGGAACGAACAGTTACGTAGAAAACTAGGGACTTTGGCATTAGACCCATTTTAATTTTTCTTTTTTTTTTGTTTTGACATTTAAAATTTTCAACATCTAACATAGTAGTTTTCATCCAAGATAACCCATTCCTTCTTTGAATGACAAAATCAATGGTGCAGACTGTAGAAGAAGTTCAGAAGAATATTTGAAGCCGCCCTAATATGCTATCAGACATCAGAACCAAACAGACAATAGCATATATAAGACGTACGTCGAAAGTTCCAACCTAGACAACAAGAACGATTAGTTTAACACATTACCGAAACTTACTATAGAATAAAGATGAGATTACGAATTAACCTAATGAGATAATAACTCAATGCGAACATGATTATTCGATACGGTGTTTTTTCCCTAGATAACAATATCTAATTGTGATTGAAGAATATACCTAGCATCGGGCAAGACGTCTTTGCCGGTGGATGACCGGAGGTTCTGCAGCCTGAGCTTATCGAGAATTGTCGTATCAGCATTATGTTCACAACAGTCGGCGATAATTGCCGTCACCCTCCCATCTTCGTCTTTCTCTTCATATGCATTGATGAAGTGGAATGTCACGAACAGTGGAACTTCCACACTTGCCACCTTCAAAATTCAACAAAAAATTATTTTCTCACATAGCAACAGAATGTATAAGAAAAAAAATGCCAACTAAGAATATATTTTTCTTAAACAGGAGAGAGAGAGAGGACTCACAATCTTGCTACTAGCTTTACACATAACATGAACAAATCCTTTGGAGTCAGGGTGCCACTCGAACTTATAAAGTGGTGTGGGCTCGGCCTTGAGCAAATTTTGTGCACAATACCTTAATGGCATCTCGGGCACAATTATGTAGTGCTCAGTCACGGGGAACGAGTGGACCCACCCTGGGGCGGGCCCTCCCCGGCAACTCACCCTACCGATCACCTTCCTCTCATTCGTCCCCGGCTCCATCCTCACTACCAAGTACCCCGGATTCATCAAATCAGGCAACAATGTGAGGAACTCTGTATCTGTGACAATTGGGTGGGCCGAGTGTATTAACCCACCCAATGAATCACTGAACTGAAACTTCCCTAGCGTATCAAGTGTGATTGGATCAATAACAATGGACCCTTTAATAGTCTCGGTGAGGCAAACGACTCGTCCATCTGCAAGTTTAACAACACCGGTGTTGGCATTATCAGTCAGCGATGCACCGGAGAATAGGTTAGCTAGGTCTCCCATGTAGGCTAGGAAGTTGTCAGTCTTAGGGGCCTCGGAAAATTCTCGGTAGCATAGTTTGTTGTTCTTCTTTGCTGCCTTGTACGCCTCGGATTCGATTTGCCGGTGACCCATCACAAGACGGCCATTTTCGAAGTGAAGCCGGACCAGTGTGGCGTAGCCGTCGAAGAGGTGCCGGAAGTCGTAATCTCCGATGTGCCATAGGCCTGGTCCATTTCTTAGGTAAGTCCCTTTCTGCATGTCATGGAGGCCAATAATTAGTCAACTAATTTCATATAGTACAATCTTAATAATGGACCAAAGAATAAAATGAATTTGGAATAAGACATATACACGTAGGTAGACGTAAAATGAAAATATTCTAGGTCCAAAAAAAATATTAAAGAACTAAAGAATATTATACGCTAATACCATCTTTATCTTCTATACATGTGACGTATATTTATCAAATTAATGATTGTGTATGATACGGTGTGATGAATAATTCTATGTTTTTTCAATACAAACTAGGCGTGTAGAGAGAACAAACACCTTGATTATTACTCCGATTGCCTTTGTGGACGTGTTGTGAGTTTTATTGTGTAATATCTATCATTTGAAAATAAATTTATTTGCTTATCGAAAAATATTCTATGTTTTTTTTTATTCATAATTAAAATTTTCTGTTGGTAGTGGTCATAGAAATATCTGTCTTGCACTCAAAGTCCTGCAAAAGTAAGGAGACAATATCGAAAATTCATGAAGTTCATAGAGAATTGTATGCAATCCATTCACTACCATGTTCAATGAAGATGGAAGCATAGTTATTATATTGAATGATTACTAATCGTTGTAGTTTGTAGTGGCTACAGGTGATAATGAAAATATTAATTAATAATATATTACATGAATTTAAATTAGCCTTAGTTATCACGATGACAAGAATCTTGTGCACTCCGACGTCTTTTTTATCCGCTAAATCTTGTAGAAAACTGGAAAAAAGGCAATAGAATCTTTCTTCTAGTATGGTTTGAGAACATTATTTGTGTGTGTGTGTGTAATCTATAATGATGACAACGAAAATTTGATCAACATACCAGCCACAGTGGTATTTCGCCTTCGACCACAAGTTCTCCTTCCCACCTCTCCTGCCGGACACTCCTCCACGCGGCGAGACTATGTTCATCGGAACCTTCGCTGGTCGGTGACGGAACAACCGACGGCAATTTCGTGGCGACATTTGAGATTGTTAAGTCCCCAACCTTGCGTTTCTTGATGAAATTGGATTTCCCAAAAACAGACCCATATCTAACATGATCAGAACTACTGGAAAGTGTGGTGTTTGGCCGCAGAACATGAGTTCCGGTGGCTGAAAATCCAAAGGAGGCCATTGCTTAGTGAACACGAAAGTGTGTAGTAGGATTGTGTTGGTGTTAAGGGGTATAGGGTATATTTATAGGACCCTGAAACTATATATATATATATCAAATTTTTGGAATCTTGATAGGAGGAGTTCCTTTGCACTACAAGACAGATCATAAGTAATGGTTACAAATTGTAAGAGTTGGAATTTTGTAATTCTTTGGGAGTAGACCACAAGAATTTGTCTCTGTCGTGAATAGTCTGTCTTTAATCAGATCAAGTAAAAAATTAGTCGAAATGTATATAAGTTGGCGTGCACACCCTAACTGTCGAAAAAAAAATAAAAAATTGCAAAAGTTTATATCTGTGTGGAAATTAAGAAATTTAATTACAAAAAACCCCCCCCGCAAAGAATCAACCAGCATCAAGAGCATTCCACATCAGGAACAGACATGCACCATTACCAAAAAAAAAAAAAAAAGTTTTTAGAAACAAGTTAATTAGTGACACTTGGATGGAAAGGGTGCGTAGTACCGACTGATGAATATTTGGGTTTCCTTTGGATATTTATTCTTGATTTAATGGTTAAGGTGTTTAGGTCAATTCACTCGTATCCCGACTAATTTTCTTTTCAGTCTAATAAAAAACAGGTCATCCATACCAGAATTAGGGTATAAATTCCTCATAGTTTGATCTCAAGTAATATTTGTTAAGATTCGAATTTAAGACATCTAAATTTACAACTCGTCCTTACTATCAATTGAGCTATCCTTGTGATTTTCTTTAGATATTTGTTCATTGGAACAAAAGTTATTTTTTAAATCTAGTGTAGTATTGCTCTTTTCATCGTAGTTATACACTCTGTTTTCTTATCCCTAGTGGATCCTATCCATGGTCACCCGTGTGTGCAATTATTAAGGATGAGAGAGAGAGAGAGAGAGAGAGAGAGAGAGAGACGAAAGAGTGACAAATATCCCAAAAAAGATAAATTATACAGGTGGTTGAGTGCAGTTGATAGAGAGTTATTCTTATGAGTAATTATGTAAGAGATTATCTGTGGTTGAAGTATGAAGAAAATTGAGGTGAAAGAGTTATCCAATGGTAAGACTTTACTCCCAACCGCAGTTAACTCACCTAGCCCACGATAAGATTCGAAACTTAACGTTCACTCACATAGTAAAACTCTCTCGATGCGTTGTTTAATTTCTAGTATTTGTGAAACCATGGTAGTCTCAAGTCTGCATGTTATATATACATAACCCTGTTGGGAATCACTCAGCAACAATTTGATTAATGCAATGATAAGAAAAAAAATAAAAATCAAAGCTCACACAAACAAAAAAGACAACACTAAAATTTATATGGTTCGGTAAAATTACATGTATATTCGCCGGACGTGGTTCGACAACCTTATTTATTATTAAAAGAAATTGAGAAGACAATATAAATTTTCTTTTCCCGGTTATAGGCAATGTGGAGAGGAGGTTTTTCCATCTTCACCTTGAACAAATAGGTGCCCAACTTTCACACACCCACCAATTGTCAGTACAAATATTAAAATGACCAACTATTGGAATTATTTTTGTGATCTAAATGATGCGACAAACCCACACAACCAATAACCCTTAGGAGAAAAAAAAAAAACCCAACAACCCTTAAGAGTGGTTCAGTAGTTGGACCTGTATTTTAATAGTTCAGGATCTCAGGTTCAACCTCTTTCTACACTTCTTATTAGAGCAACTCCAACCCATTTTCTATTTCCTCTTTTTTAGCTAATTTAGCTAGCGAAACACTAAAAACACTCTCCAACCCACTCTCTATCCCATTCTCTATTTCTCATTTCACCAAAATGGTTCTCCGAATGTGGAGAGTCATTTAGCCTATCCAAATTCTCACTCTACTTTCTCTCTCTCTCTCTCTCTATATATATATATATATATATTGCAATTTCCTTTAAATTATTGGAAGTTTGTGAGAGTTGGGTGTAGTAGTTAGCTAAAATAGAGAGCGTGGTTGGAATGAACTTGTAAAAGTGATTAGGTAAAGTAGAAAATATAATATTTAAATATATTTTGACTAGCCATTTTGAAGAGTTGGGTTGGAGTTACTCTAAAGGGCTAACTATCATTATCCCTTAAGGGACATGCTCTAACTCAACTCAAGCCAATCAGTGAATTCGAAAGAGTAGTCGGGGCGTAAGTCTGGAAACCCAAAAAAAAAAACCCACACAACCAATGAGGTATAATTAGTCCCCTTATTTATTGGGGTGACTTGATTAAATAATTTTATCAAATTTGACTAACCAAATGTTATAAATAAGATTTAGTAAGCATAACATTTTTCTAATAAAATAGGGAATTGTATAAAAGGGACTTATTCAAGTACCCAAAAGTATTTTGTTGGTACCGGATTTTTATTTGTTAGCCAATCAAATGCATCACATGTATCATTTTTCAACTATTATTTTATAAAATATTTGGAGTTCTAAGAGTATCTAATAATTGTGAATTAATCACATTACTTAAAAATAACATTTAATAAAAATAATTGATAACTAAGACTTAAATTTGAGTCTAAATTTAAATAAAAATTTGATTTGATATAAAACACTCTAATTGATAAATTTAAATATCTGTTCAAATCTTTTAAAAAATTCTCTTACTATCTTCAAGCTTATATTTTTTTTAATTTTTTCTACCGAAATATTTTATCCAATATTAAAACTTGTTTCTTATAAACTTTACTAATATTAACCTAAAGAAAAGATAGAAATATCTACCTCTTTAAGAGGTAGATTTGTAAACTTTGTAACGGGTATGAAAGACTAGAGAAAGAGATTTTTTTTTTTGAGAATAAGAGCTTATGAGAGAGAGAAAAAAGGACAACACAGATATAAAGTAAAAAGTTACTCTCGAATAATAGAGGCAAAGATAGACAGTATGATTGATGGTAATTATAACTTTGAAGATACAAATAGGAGAGACATATACTTGTTCCGTTGAAGAAGTCTTTTGAATTTTGATAAGATAAAAAGTTATTGTTGAAAATTTGATATAGGATTTGAGTCTCTCTCAATTTGGGTCTAAAATAAATTTTTCTTTAATTTAATTAGTATAAGTTTGAGTCTAAAATTAGAGAAATTTTTAGGCCATTTTAACTCAAAGTTAAATTTAACTCTAAATTTAAGTCAGAGTTAATTATAAATTGGTCACATTAATAAAAAATAACATTTAATAACAATAATTGGTAAGTACATCATTTTTAAGGTTGGTTAATCCCCTCAATGACAATGGTATGAAAAACAAGGGCATTCTCCAAAATCTTTCTTTCAAGATAAATACCGTACAATATAGATGACATAAGGAACCATGTCTAACCGTCCTTCAAAGTATTCTTCAATGTCAATAACATAGGAATTGATGTGCCACGTGGATATTTCACTAAAATTTGTGACGTTCGATTATGAATAATGTAATAAAAATTTAATTTAAAGTTTTATCCAACCTAATTTAATGTAACCTTTGAAATTTGAGTTGTCTTTATTATGATATTTGGAGGGTGGAGACAATATTGCCCAAGATTTTCTCTCAATAATACTTACCTCTCATACCTAGGGACAGAGCCAAGAATTATATTTAGGGATTAAATTTTTGGTTAATAAGAATATGATATTTTATATATATTTATTTACATAGAGACCAACAGTAGAAAAATAAAACCCAATAAAAATAAAATTCCAAGCAATTTTATTGACTTGAAAATACAAAATAATCTACAATGTGAAGTGTTCGTCACATATTCGTACTTATTTAGACGTGGGTGTATACGAAAATTAGAGAGTGGACACAATAAATATTTTTTCAAAAAACACTTGATAAATACATATATATACAATTATTTTTTTTAAAAAAATTGAGGGTGGGCACTGGTCCCATGTGGCTCCGTCAGTGCTCATACCCATTATTTTGATCATTGTTTACATTTTTTTTTTGCTTCAATGGTGATTTTCAGAAAATAAGAGCCGTGGTTAGCTTGCAATTGTAGGTATAGTGCTTATTTTGAATTAAGGATTTCAACGATTGGGTTTGATTTGTACATGTATTATTGTTTTTGCCTTGATCAAAAAATTCAAGTAACGCATGCTATTCTATGTAATTATTGGTAGTGTTAGTTTCTTCTCGTTGCCAATAATTTATTAGATCAATCTTTATTGCATCAAGATGTCTTTAATTATCGTACAATCCCACCTCGTATTGGCCCATAGAGATATATTTTCTGAGCATCATAATTTAGGTAATTAAGAACTACCCCCCACTAAATTTGGTGAAATGGTACACCACTCTCCACAAACATTGTCACTGTGAGTCAAGGTTTAAGTGCTCTCCAAAAATCCCTATATTATGACTCACGTTGAGAATCATTGTGTACAGTGATTCATGCCTACTTTTCTTTCTTCGATCCATTATTTTCCCCACTTAGTTCTCATTAGTATTTTTAAGAGCCATCTTGAATACCAACACCATCACATACCATTATTTGGAGAGTTTATTCGAGATCGTCAACCTCTCTTATTACTAATCGTGAATGATCACCTACAATGATTTTTTAAGTAAAATTAAAAAAGAAAAAAGAAAAAAGAAAAAAGAAAAAGAAAAGAAATCACCAGCACGAAGATGCTAAGGGTTTTTATATTGGAGACATGCATGTACACGATTCAATACTATGTTTCAGTATATTACGAACAGGTAGAAAAGTTCTTTTTTCTTGTCATTATAAAAATGAAAACTAAAGAATGAATCAGATGTTTCTTTGTTTTGTCTGACCATTTTGAGGAATGAAGACTTCGAGACAGAACATGCCATTTGTCTATCAACAAGCACTAATTGTTTTTAGTTTCCTCCTCTTAATAATTGTACTCATTCTACATGAAGTTGTTGAGAAGATGCTGCTCTCTCTATTCCTTGTTCTCAATCTGCCTGGAGTGCGGATGCTAAATAGAGAGGTTCCTATCTACCATGATAAGCATGGCTGTAGGTATGACATCACAACTATGAGTTCTTGGAACTTTTTTTATTTACTTTGAATAGACATGTCTAAGTGGTATTATAAATGGGTCCTATCGTATCAAGTATCTATGATTTTTAAGTTGTATCGCATTAAAGTTTATTCAACTCATACTCGATTCATTTATCATCATTCATTGTTAAGTTGGATTTGTGTGACCACATTTATTTGACTGGTCCAACAGATCCGTCAGTTTATCACCCGAATTCACCAAAGCTAAACCAAAATATGTTAATTATGTATCGATTTCGTGTGGTCTCGCAAGAGTGGTGGTATTTTGGACTCAATTATATATCTTATTTTTTAGCTTTAGAGAATAAACATGTCTTCTACAGGAGAATCAGTACTTTTAGAAAAGAACAATTGTA
>CM042186.1:38893416-38903935 GCA_023539305.1 Ilex asprella | reverse complement strand
GTTGGAGGGCACGGAGAGAAGTTTCTAGCAGAAGCTCAATATAACCTCTTTAGTGAACAATCCACTTTTTATGGGTTTCCACTCCTCCGATGCAATGTTTTAAATTATATATATATATCATTTATTGAATGTAAAATACAAACATATATAAAAGTGTGAGAGATGATATATATATATATATATATATATATATATCATAATATATAACAGGTCTGTTGTAATATTGTCATAATATACGCTAACTACATATAGGACCCGTGTGTATCTTGATAAAAAAAAATGCTGTGTTATAAAAAAATAAAGAAAACTACTATGTACAGTGGTTTCGTTTAGGTTAGCATTTTTTTTTCGTATGGTATTGTTGTATAATATATACATATGCATTTGTTTTCATATGTAATTTTATTATATTATAACATATAGTTTAGTTGCTTTATTAAAAAGATAATCCTACTTTACCAACAACTTTTACACACATTCGACCCCCGGGAGGGGGGAGCTCCTTGAGATGAGAACAATTTAGGGCCCTTCTTTGCCAGTTAGGGATGGTTTTGGACTTCAGAGAGTAACAATACTGCACTTGGTTAGTAGTAGTTTATAGGTTCTACCTGCCCATACCTGTCAAAAGATTAGGTTATTTTTAGAACATTAAAAAGTATACCATATACGCACAATATTTGTACAGGCTCAAACTGTGTTTATACACTGTACTGCATGGACAACATAGCCGGAAAAAAAATAGGGCGATGATGTGATGAAAACCACTACTTGTAATAGCTGAGAAATTTTATAAGAAGGATTATTGACCCACTTGGCCCCAAGTACCTCCATTCAAAGATCATGCAGGTTTGCCATTGGATGGATTACTTACTGTAGTACCAACAAAAACAAAACCCTTTTTTAATTGCTTGTCTCTTCATGCACTTGTTAATTCCCACAAATTATCAATCAAAGGAGTCAAGGGGTTCCTCAATTGTGGCAGACAAAATTAGGGTTTCCCCACAAAGGAGTACACCACACTTAACACTAATTTAGTATCTCCATTAAATTAAACAAAATCAATTAGTGGAGTGTGGGTTGGGGGTGGGTGGTCCATAAACCATTATTAGGAATTATGGGCGGTGCTGACGCGCACTCACGTGGCATATTGTCAACTTGTTAGATGAGTCGTGTGAAAATCATTGGCATAATTGATTACACATTCCTACGTGTCCTTTTTTCGTTTCAGCTTGAATAGGTGCTATTTGTTCAAGTTAATTAAGTCACGAGAGCAACATTTATTGAAAGGGAATCCAACCAAAGTTGAAAGGGAATCAAATATTATGGGAAAAATACAAGTGATCGAGCAAATGGCTTTGAAGGATTTTAAGTGAAGAAGATCTTTTAATGACGTGCATTTGGGAGGCCCTTCATCTTCTGATTTTAAATTTGCCAACCTAATACCGACACTGTCGTAAGAACCAAATTTTGACCTAGCTAGGAAAATGTTAAAACGAAGGCTTTACCATGGTTGGAATTGAGACGAAACATTAGATTATTTCCAACAATGATAACATGGATTAAGTTAAAACAGATGGCTTTGAACATTTCAGCTAGTTTGATTGATTCATGGGTTAACACCGTTAAATTAAAAATTAACTAGGTCAAAGCGATATCTCTCTTTGTTACTATAGACAAATATGTTTCTTGACGGTAAATATTGATGATGCACAAATTGATTATGTACACAACCTGTCAAGTATGAATAATAAATGCTATAATTAAAATAGAGAGAGAAGATGAGAATTATAGGGGTGCGGACAATGTGACCTATGTCCACTTTTAAAAGGTTAGGATCGCCGGGTACTTTATTAGCTCAAGAGTATAGGGAGAGTAGAGAGTACAAGTTTAGAGAGGGGGAGAAGATATGTGCTCAGTTGAGTGTCATCTGCCCCCCAAGTGTTGGTGGGACTTACAATTTATAGTCGTCCCCTAACAGATTGGAGCGACTTAATAACAACTAAATAACTATTGCGGTTGAGCTGACGACTTATTCTCAACGGGTGAGGCAGTTGAGGCTCTCTCCATGAGACTCAGTCAAATGATGAGGTGAGGGTTGACTTTTTTTAAGGCGGCGTGGATGAGGCTCTTGGGATGACCCTTACTCCAAGATGGTGAGGAGGAGACTCTTGGATGACCCTCACTGCCTTGCATGCTCCCCTGATGTAATTGCTGATATAGCTCCTCCTGATAAGCTTGACTGGGCATGGACCACTTTGGGTGCTAGATCTCTTGGAGTTGGGCCCTTGGGCTTGTAACATGAGTTGGTCCACTGGACTTTGCCCATCATTTGCCCCTCAATACCTTGTGTCCAATAAAACTTGGAGAGGAGGACATTTGGTTGAATTTAAATTTCGGCTGAGAGCACAACTACAAAAACTTAGAGAGGTCAAAACATCTATTTCTAGGTTTTGTAGGGCTCGCTGAGAGCTTTGATTTGATATATTATAAACCTCATTTGGAGCAACATAGCAAAAATTACAATCAAAATTTCGAGCAGAGAGTTTGGCGAGCTGGCAGCTGATTTTTTTAAAAAGAAATTAGGAGGCCAAAACATCTATTTTTGGGCCTTTTTTGGGACTTTTTACAATGTCCTTCACTTCAAAGGCAATGAGTTTTGTAGGGCTCGCTGAGAGCTTCGATTTGATATATTATAAGCCCTGTTTGGAGTTTCGGATCAAAAGTTACAGTCAAAATAGCGTATAACTCTTTTTTAAATCCGAATTCCTTGAAAACTCCTCTTGATCGGCGACCCCCTCCCTTCCAGTGGACTTCTTTTGTTTGTGGGACACCATTGGCTATATAAACTTTTTCATTTACTCCCATGTTTGGTTTCTTGAAGAACACTAGATGGTGGAAGTGACTTGGGCGAGCTGCCCTTTGTGGACATGAGGGGCGAGCATAGGATCTGCGTGAGCAACCTGTTGGGAGCGTTCTGTGCGTGGATCTGGGTAGTTTTGGAGAGGATGCAGGGGAGCACGTGGTCCAGGTAGATGAGCAGGAGAGGGTAGAGGTGGCCCAGGCAAGAGAGGCGGCCATCTAGGCGAGGCACGCGTACCAGTTGAGCGAGCTGGCTGTTTGCACAAAGAGGGGCTTATGGCTACCTTTTGTCCGTGCAGAGGAGGGTTTGGACGCGCATGATGGCTTGAGGAATACCCTAGGTTACTCGAGCAGCTTGGGCGAGCATGGAGGGGAGCTCGCTGGGTGAGAGGACCATGCCACCGAGGCAGGGCGAGAAACTCAGGTCGCTGATTGTGTGGGCACCCTTGTAATGGTGTCAAACGAGACACCCTTGGTGCCAGGTAGTACGACCAAGCCCCCTTGGCGCTGGACAGTTTGGGTGAGCCGCCTTTGGTGCCAGACACTCTTGATGGTAATAATTCTGGCAATGTGGTGGAGGATCTGGTTCTTTCATGTGAAGTTCCTCAATGCCAAATTTCTCAAGGCCTCCCTGGTAGTGGCTTGAGTGACTGACACTAGCCGATCTGGCCACGACGCCAATGGAGTGGCGCTTGGGGTGCTGGGGCCCCTAGGTTGGGCACCTGAGAGGTGTTGGGCGCTAGGGTTGGGAGCCAGAAAGGTGCTGCTCGAGAGGCGATTTTTATTATCTCAATAAAGGAGCGATGCTTGGGGACAAGCGCAAGTAGACCTTGTTTGCACTAGTTGTTAAGTGCGAGAGTGCTGCGACAACGAGGCGACGGTGCCAAATGGACACAAAAAGATGAGACCCGATTGTTGACATTCAATTTAATATAGTCCCTAGGGTTGCAGACGACTTTAGTTTCAAGATCTTGCCTAAAGGTGGTAAAAGTATCAAAATACTTAACATGATTTCCTGGAGAGAGAGAGGTAGGTTGTTTGCGCGAGAGCAAAGACAGAGTTTGAGGTTGCTCGTGAGAGAATTGTGCCTCTTGAGACTGAGCTTTTGACGACCGTGAGAGAGTCAGTAAGCTGGAGATATAGGTTGTCTGCTTGAGAGTAGAGCAGAAGTAGGCCAAGTTTTTTGGGTTACCCGCAAGAGAGTCGCTAAGCTAGAAATAGGTTGCTTGTTTGAGAACAGTACAAAGGTTAAGTTTTTTGGTGACCTGCGAGAGAACTGCTAAGCTGGAGATAGGTTGTCTGTTTGAGAACAGTGCAGAGGCCAAACTTTTTTGGCGACCTGCGAGAGAGTCGCTAAGCTGGAGATAGATTGCCTGTTTGAGAACAGTACAAAGACCAAACATTTTTGGTGACATGCGAGAGAGTCGCTAAGCTGGAGATAGACTACTTGTTTGAGAACAGTGCAGAGGCAGGTCAAGCTTTTGGCGATCAGCGAGATGATTCACCTCACCTGAACTTATTGATTTCCTCAGCATTCATATATTTTTGAGTTTTTGTCAATAGTTCTATTATGCTCTTTAGTGGTCGTTTTATTACTGAAAAGAGGAAACTCGATGAGCAGAGTCCTCCCAGAAAGGTGGTCATGGTGATTTTGTCATTGAGTTCTTCGATTTGGAGGATCTCCTCGTTAAACCGAGTGAGGTAACTCCTCAGACTCTCGTCTCGATTCTATTTTATGCTGAGCAAATAGGTGGCAGGCTTTTGCTAGCGGCGTCTACTAATGAACTATGTCATAAAGGATCTGTTCAATTCAGCGAAGGAGCCAATGGATGCTGCGGAGAGCTTGACGAACCATTCTTGGGTTGATCCCCTCAAGGTGGTTGGGAATGCCCTACACGTAATTTTGTTGGGGACGTTGTGCAGCTGCATTAGAATTTTGTAAGTTTCAAGGTGGTCTAGTGGGTCCTTCGTTCCGTCAAAGGTCTCCACGGATGACATTTTAAACTTTTGAGGGAAGGGTAGTTCTTCACATCAGGTTTGATAGGCGTGTTAGTTCTCCTAACAAGTAGTCTACAGTCTCAAGTCTTTGCACCTTCGTGACGTTGAAGACGTCACCCATTTTATTTTGCACCTCTTTAATTTTTTTATCTCAGTGATTGAGAACTCCTTTTGAATTGTCATAGAAATGACTCTCGTGCTTTATGCTCTAGTTTTCACCCTCATCCTCTTAGAGAATAGCGTTTCCACCGTAGAAAATAGGACTTGGGGGAGGAGGTGGAGGCTCCTCATAGGGAGCTCCCCCCGTGTTGGGCTCCTAATGATGGGGCACCTAGATAAGGAGCATCCATGTGGGGTGCTCCTTGACGCCCAAGGCGTGGAGCTCCTCTCATTTGAGGTCTATATTATACTCTTCCTTGCCCAACAAGCATTAGTTGTAGGATTTGCTGGTTCTGGGTTACAAGCTGCTACATGGTCTCCAACATTTACTATGTATTTGAAACAAGAGAATTTGGGATAGGATTGGCAGGTGGAGGAGAAACCTCCTCCTCTTGTGGTGGATTATCCTTAGGTTGATTCGTCGATGTGGTGGTGATCTCCAAAGGTTCAACAGAGAGAGTGTTTAGAAGTGAGAATTTAGTCGTTGTCACAGACGGTGCCAAACTAATGATCCACAAATTGGCTTTTCACACCATCTATCAAGTATGAATAATAAATGCAGTAATTAAAATAGAAAGAATACGAGAATTATATTGGTTCGGTCAATGTGACTTACGTCCACTTCTAAATGGCTAGCATCGCCGAGTACTTTATTAGCTCCAAAGTGTAGGGAGAGCAGAGAGTACAAGTTTAGAGAAGGAGAGGAGATATGTGCTTAGTTGAGTGTCATCTGCTTCCAAGTGATGGTGGGACTTACAATTTATAGTCGTCCCCTAACAGATTGGGGACAACTTAATAGCAACTAAATAACTATTGTGGTGGAGCTGACGACTTTTCTCAACGGGTGAGGCGGTTGAGGTGCTCTCCATAGACTCGGTCAAAGGATGAGGTGACAGTTGACTTCTTCCAAGGCGGTTTAGATGATGCTCTTGGGATGACCCTTACTCCAAGATGGCGAGGAGGAGGTTCTTGGATGACCCTTACTCCAAGGTTGCGAGGAGGAGGTTCTTGGATGGCCCTCGCTGCCTTGCATGCTCCTTTGATGTAGCTCCTCCAGATGAGCTTGACCGGGCGTGGACCACTTTAGATGCTGGATCTCTTTAAGTTGGATCCTTGGGCTTGTAACATGAGTTGGTCCCTTAGGTTTGGCCCATCAAATATAGTATCACCCTTCATACTAACATTAGGATACTGCTCAAGTAGAAGTTTGTCATGGCAAGAATGTCAGTTTGCATGTAATGTTATGTATGTGTGTGTGTAGGTAAATGCATGAACATCAAGAAAACCATACTTGATTAGGTGAACACTCTAACCCCCATCTCTTTAAAGAATTGTGGCTTTGAGAGAGGTGAAGAACAAACATCATTGAAGGAAGATGGTAACTTTTATTCAATTTCTCTTGAAATAAACAAGGAAAAACAATCCAAAAGTCCAATCGAAACTTAATATTCTTTCTAACAATGGCATGGATATGTTGACATATGTTTGAATCCATTTACCTCCTGACCTCATACAAAGTTTTTTTTCGGAAAGTAAAGAAATATATATTGAGATAGAGAAAATGTACAAAGAACAAACAAGGAAATCACTCCTCAAAATAGAGAATGGCTAGACAACATTCAAAGGGAAGTGAAAACAAGAAGAAAACACTTCCCAAAAAATCCTGCATAGAGAGGAAGACGAGTCATTGAAGACAATCCAACAATCCTCAATGGTGAACAAGCTGCCTATTCACATCACAGAGTTTGAACTTGAGGGAAGCCATTTTGTTTCTAATGGCCATTTGAATAGCTTTGGATACAAAATTAGCATCACTGAAGAGACTTTTGAATCTTCTATTGTCTGATAAAGAGTGGTTGAAAGGCTCAATCTGAGAAGACCCTTTAGCATTGATTTTCCAATCCAATTAGAAGCAGTCCATTCAATCAGCTCGTTCTAGGGTCGAAGTTGAAGATTGATACCTAAAATGGTCAAAATAGAATTCCAAATTCCAGTTGAGAATGAGCACTCAAAGAAAAGGTGATGGTGAGATTCATTAGCATCTCCACAGAGGATGCATTCAGTTCCAAGATGAGCTACATAGGACTGCATACTATCCAGGGTGTTAAGTTTGCATCCAATAGCAATCTAGAGAATGAAGTTTTATCTGGGAATAGATTTGTTATTCCAGACTTGTTTATGCCAAATAATTTGAGGATCTTTACTCCTAGTAGCCTCCCATGCAAATTTGGAAGTGAATTTAGAATTAGCAGTTGGAGATCACTTCACAACATCCTCCCTACATGTATCCAACTAATAAGTAGGAACATTGTTGATGATTTTTTAAGTAGCAAAAGAAGAACAAGCATGCTATTGCCATCTATTATCGAAGATAATGCAGTTAGCCATACAGTTTCTTAGCAAATTAGTCTCTTGAATGTCCTCCAAGCTGCGGACAAGGCATAGAGGCTCAAATTTATGCCAGTTATCAGACCAAAGACTAGTACTATTTTCATTTCCTAAAATATGAACCATAAGAGGATTGAGCCTAGCTTTAAGTAGATTGAGCCAACTCCAAGAACAGGTATAAAGAGTTTTCAAATCCCAAAAACTTCTACCTTTGAAATAATAGGCATGGATCCACATAACCCAAAGATTATGTTTGTCAGTGAAGAGAAGCCAAATGTATCTTAGCATTAATGAGGAATTCCACTCTCTAAAATGTTTGATCACCAAACCTTTTTTTTTTGGCATACATACTATATCCTAAGCAACCTCAGTGGCATTGCTCCCCAAAATAGTTCCACTCCAAAGGAATTTTCTCATCATTTTCTCAATCTTATCAATAATCTATTGGGGAAGAAAGAGGTGGGAAGTCCAGCATGTTTGAATACTACTAATAACTGACTGAATGGAGAGGAGTCTACCATCATAAGAAAGATTTTTATTGGTCCAAGACCCCACTCTTTTCTCAATTCTAACAAGTAATTCATTGCAGTGGTAATTCCTCAATCTGGATGTGATAAGAGGGATGCCCAGATATGTCACTGGTAATTTCCCTTCAGGAAAGCCAAAAAGACACTTAATTTGATCCTTAACATCATCTTGAATATCACACATGTAAATATGACTCTTGGAATGATTAGCTTGCAGCCCAGAAAGATCTTGAAATTGAATGAGGGTTGAGTTGAGGGTGCTCACAGAATTAAGGTCACCATAGTAGAAGAGCAAGAGATCATCAGTAAAGGAGAGCTAGGAGAGTAGGAGTTTCTTGCACCTCCAGTGAAACTTGAACACTTTGGAATCTCTTATTTTAGATTGGATAAGAAGAGAAAGGATCTTCATTGCAAGCACAAATAAGTAAGGAGAGATAGGATCACTCTGTCTTCCACCTTTAGAGTTACGAAAAAAAACTTGTCAAATCACCATTAACATTGATAGAAAAGCTTGAGGAAGAGATACATTGCCAGATCCAAGTTTTTATAACATGATGGAAATTAAAAGCTTCTAAAGCATCCATCAGAAAACTCCAATTGACAGAATCAAAAGTCTTATTTAAGTCAACTTTAATAACACATCTAGGAGATCCCTTATTTCTGTGGTAATCCCTCAGAAGCTCTTGAGCCCGGAGGATGTTATCACTTATCCTTCTACCAGGGATGAAGGCAGATTGGGACTGGATGATAAGGTTAGGGAGGATTTTTTTAATTCTAGAAGCCAACAATTTTGAGATGGCATTATAAATAGTATTGCAGTAGGCAATAGGTCTGAACTCATTCATAGAGGAAGGATTTGGGCACTTGGGGGCTAAGGCAATGATGGTTGCATTCATTTCCTTAAGGAGTTTTTCAGTTGCAACGAATTACTTGATAGCACTGATGACATCATTCCCTATAACAATCCAAGCTTTCTAGAAAAAATAGGGATTATACCAATCAGGTCCAAGGGATTTAAAATTATTCATTGAGAAAAAAAAAAAACCTGACTAAATTTCCTCATCAGTAACCATCTCAGACATACTAGAAACCTATGCATCAAGCACTTTGTTGTGGACAACAGACTCCAGCATAGATCTTCTACCCAACGTAGATACCAAATTGTAGGAGTGTGTAAAGAGATTCTTGAAATGATCAATATCAAATCTCTTAACCTCTTGGTTCCCTTCAACAACAATACCATTATCATTCTTAATAGAAATGATTTTCTTCCTATTTCTCCTATTGATCACGAATTTAAAGAAGAATCTAGTGTTTTGGTCAGTTTTTTTGAGCCAAAGAATCTTAGATTTCTGTTTATACATTAACTCCTCAACCTTAGAAGCAACAAGGTACTCAACTAAAAGAATCTTTCTCTCCTCCCTCTTAGAATGGTCATTAGGGTTGGTATCAATGCTTCTTAGGCAGTCATCAAGGTCAACCTTGGTCTTAACAACCAAATCAAAGATTGACCCTTTTTTTATACTAATAGTTTTGAAGATACATTTGAGCAGTTTAAGCTTTTTACAAACTTTAAACTGATGAGAGTCATGGACAGGTTCACACCAAGAAGAAGCTACAAGGTCTAAAAAATCAATTCTATTAGCTAAGTGATTGAAGAATTTGAAAGGGGCATTCCTATCTCTCATAGATTCACCAAATCTTACAATAATAGGAGAGTGATCAAAGATACCTAAAGGCAAGAATTCAGCTTCAAATTGGTGGAAAGAAGAATTCCACCTCTCATTAACAAGAGCTCTATCAAGTTTCCTTGAGATGCAACCAAAGTCATGCCTATTATCACTCCAAGAATGAAACATGCCAAAAAACTTGAGGTCTTCCAACTCAAAACTGTAAATGCAATCCTCAAACTCCACCATATCTTGAGTCCAATGACCAACATCCACACGGTTCTTTAGAATTTCTAATGACATTGAAGTCACCCATGATGATCCAAGGATCATTGTTATGAAGACTAGATTGGGTAGTAAGGTCATGTCATAGCCTTCTTCTTTCAATGCTTTCATTCTAAGCATACACAAAAGTTAAATAGAAGTTAAGTTGACTACCTAGCTATTGCACCACATGACAATGAACAACTTGATCAGATTCAGACATCCTTCTAACAAGAAGGGAGTCAGGATTTTAGGCAATCCATATTCTCCCATAGGGGTGACTCAAGTAATTATCAAGAGTATTCTAGTTCCTAAACAAATTTTCCATAATGTTGTTCTTGTTCACCAATATTACCTTGGTTTCAATAATGCTTATTTGGTCAAGTCGCTGGCCCCTAACAATCTTCTTTATTTCTGCCTGCTTAGAGAAGTTATTTAGTCCTCTAATATTCCAGTAGAAAATAACAATCATCAAGAAAGAAGAGATTTTCTGAGCCTAAGGCACTTAGCCTTCCTGCCCCCTACAAATTGACATGGGATTTTCTATTAGATTTTTTCGTTTTCTTTTGAAATGCTTTGCTATTAGTCAAAGCAGGTAGAGAGTAAGCAAGGTTTTCAAGACTTGGAGTAGCTTTAGGAGCATTGGGTGGGGGC
>CM042186.1:38861736-38878398 GCA_023539305.1 Ilex asprella | reverse complement strand
TAAGAAGTCGGTAAGCCATCCAAATCGGGCCACGTAGCTAGATGTAGATTACCGACCTAGGTCGTCAACGTATCTAAATCTAATTGGACGATCCCGTTGTACTAAATTGGGACCCACATGGATTTCACAGCTGATGTGCAAGCTGTAAAGAGGGTCAAAGTAAGATAAGCCAAAGGCTTCTACATTTTTGAGTGGGTGTGGGGGCTTCACCAAGAAAATTGGAAAGTTCTGATGCCGACTTCGAATTTCCCAAATTATTTTCTAAATCCCACAAAATAATTATAAAAAGTATTTTTATACATAATTATTAATCTTATTTAGAATATATATTAGAATCTTATTATAATAGATATATCCGGGTGATGCAAAAATCAAATCAAGTTTGTCGGGTGGTTGATGCGGATTTCTTTTAGTATATTTTTTATCACTTTTTTTTAATGATAGATCAATAATTGTGTATTGATTAAAAAAATTCACTTATTTGTAGTGGATCTTAGTGAAATTTATGGTAAATAATCTACTATTAATTGAAATTTAAAGAAATATATTGGAAAAATTTTCAATTCGGGTGATGCAATTTGCCCATTTTTATATTGTATTTCAATTCTTTTTATAAGTGACTCTCCCGGCACTCAAAGGGGCGGTTTGGATGATTTTTATGAGAGGGACTGTATTGCATTTATAAAACCCTTGTAAACCTAACCCCTAGGTTTTGTACATTGAATTGAATATGTACCTTATCCAATGCAAACCTTTCAATACTCAATAAAATCGAAACAAACATGGTTTATCACTCGATCTAATATTACAATTCATTACTGTTTTACTCACACGAATACTGACACAATCACCACATGAATTAAAATGATATGATCCGAATATGAAATAATTCAAAATGACAACAAACAACAAAGATATGGAATGATTCGATTGGTTCACTAACTTCGGTACCCAATCCAACTTATCATATGTTAATTCGGGTTCAATTTGAATTAAGTAATCTTGAAATCAAATTCAAATTACAATATAAGAATTTAACCCGGATGAACCTTTATAAGCAAGAATAATAGTTGAGTTAAAGGTTTGGATTCAAATTAAGTTTAAATTTAAAGGTTTAACTTATTGGGACTTAGTCCGAGTTTAATACTCAATTTGTCTAATTCGCCCGACTTACATTCGGAAGAAAAAATTATAACCTCAAGAATTAATTGTATTATGAGCTTTTTTTTTTATTTCAATCACAACAGGGTTACGAATGCCCACCCATTCATGAGAAGACATGGACTATGGAATCCATTATTCATAAGAATCTATATAGCTTAAATCTACAGCTGCTAGGCTAATACTTGTTTTTAAAAGTTACCTTGAGAAATAATTTATTACCACTTGACATTCACAATAATGAGAAGAAAACCACCGCACACAACCCTACTGAGTAATGACAAAAGTATTGACACCCTTTACTAGAAAGATTCTATCAAAACTATCTATCGTTACATCAATTGGTGAATGATTGTTCTAGTTTAATTAAGGTCTCGAATAGGGTCTTAGAAACGCAGCTGCGTTCGATAGGGAGAGCTTTTGCTATCCTTATAGTCCGATCCGATTCTAATCCAAATTAATCGGAACTCAAAAATTTTTTTGAATATCGGATGATCTGACCAAAAAAAGAAAGACTCCACCAAAACACACACACACACACACATATATATATATATATATATCTGACTATAATGCCACCATCGCGCGGGGTCAAATTTATCTTTAGTTTAATTCAAAATACGTGTATACTTTTGTTTTTATTCTCTTCTCATGAAGATTTTTTTGAGTAGGTGACAAGCTGTTTTATAGGTTGGAATTAAATAACATGCACCAAATAGAGAGATGATATTGAATAAGGATCAATCTCAAAGATAACTCAAGTAATAATAGTGATGACGTGTAAATTCAGGCGTTCAAAATTTGAATCTTGACAATACCTTGAGAGATTTATATTTACTCTAATCTCAGTGTGAATGATTTATCTTTAATTAAATCAGAGAAAAAATTAATAAAAATACGTGTAAATTAATACAGACATCTCTAATCGTTGAACTACAAATATGTAAAAGGGTCGACAACGGGCCGAACCAATCTAGATCAACCCGGCTCATCAGTCGGTTTGCTGGTTGAAATGTTGGGTCATTGACTAGTTAGCCAGAACTGATCTATCTTTGAAAAGACAGTGTTAATGGGTCCTTTCAAATAATAATAATAAAAAAAAGGAGATGGCCACAACCCTACTTATTGGCAAAGATCCACTACTTTATATGGGTTGGGAAACCTTGGGTCACGGGTCGTTGACCCATTTTAGGATATTCGAATCTTGCCATCCAAACTATTCTTAATTAACAAATTCTAATCATACATCCATTCTTCTCCCAAACCTAACCCTTTGGCATTTGTTAATACTTATATAGGTTTCTATTAGTAGCAAGTAAAACTTTGTTTCCGAGCCTAATGGCTTGTATCTAGATTCTCATGCTACTAATTAAAGATATTTCTATTTCTAGGCATATGTCATTGGACGTATGCCAAAGGTGGAGTAGGAGAATAGTATATATTATCATAATCTACAATTTGCCGTATTTGGGTTATTCTATAGGATTATTTCTAATGGAGATTCTTGATGACAACAACATATAATCTTACAAAAATGTCACTTGCGATTTAAATAGTGGAGAAATGATTTTTGGCTACATGCCCATTTGTGGACCTCTCTCTCCCTCTCTTACAAACACAAACACACGCGCACCCACCACCCACGTACGCACACACATTTTTTTTTGTTAAATGGTCAAGGTATTCGGACCAATTTATATATATCCTAATTAATCATCTTTCTGGTCCGGTTAAAGACCGACCATTCACATCGAGATAAGGGTATTCACGAGAGATAAATTATTCATAGTTTGACCCCAAACTTTTGTTAAATTTCAAATTCATGACGTTTATTTAAGTTTATAACTTGTTTTCATTATCAATTGAGTTTATAATTTGTCTCTATTACCAACCCACAAACTCACACACATAGAGGGTGATGTGGTAAACCATAATAGCCAACTTGGGTTTTGATGCAAGACCCGCGCCAAATTAAATGTTGTTATTCTCTATGTTCTTAGTCTATGTTATCACCACCAAAAGGTGGTAAGCGCACCTTGTAAATGCATCTCAAAAATAATAATTTTAAGAGTAATGCTACATATCTCAAATTTGTATCTCAAAAGTACATCTCAAATCAATGGGAATCATTGGATGAGTGGGTCCTACCAATTTTTTCATTGGGACCCACTCATCCAATGGTTCCCATTAATTTGGGATGCACTTTTGGAATGAAAATTTGGGATATATAGCATTACTCTAATTTTAATGTTTGTAGTTCCAATTGAGATCAATCTCTCATGGTTGGGATCTATCATGATATTTGAGACCTATCCCAAATATGGTAGGATCGATTCTTGTTGGGTTTGTTTAATTTATTTTTTTCATTGGCTTAGATCCTATTTTCTTGAGAGAGGAATCCATGCATTTTCTTTTAATCATTTTGTTGTTGGATTGATATCTAAGGCTTGGGATTGATGAATGTGTTTCTTCAATCGAGTATATTAATCTCATTCCAACTTGACTCGGATATCGAATAAAAGTAAATTTTTGTGTAAAAAATAAAAATTTTAATTTATAAAAATAAAACAACAGTTAAAATTAATATAATTTTTATCTACTTTTATCATATAGTGTAAAATTGATCCTATTTTTTTATAAAGAGAGTATATTAATCTCAATTAATTTATAAATAGTATATATTCTACGTAATATTATAGTTAAAAAATTAAAAATTTAATTTATAAAAATATAACAACGAAGAAAATTGAGATAATTTTTTATCTACTTGTATTCTTTATTATGAAATTCATTCCTGTTAGACAATTTAATCAACACAATCCTTAATATTAAACAACTTCACTAATCTATAACGATTTTTTTAATCTCTCTCTTACCATATTTTATTTTTTTAGTATATTTTAATTTTAAATTATATAATAAAAAATAAATTAATATTTGATATATAAATATTGTATTTGTGGCGTCTAAGAGGACACTTGTCAAGCAATGGTTTTGCCGACAGTCGTCTTCAGTCACTATTTTACTTCGCTTTCCTGCCGGAGAGACTTTGACAGCGTACGAAGCGATTTTTTTAATCATTTTCTGCATTTTTTTTTTAAAAAAATTAGTATTACAATCTATTTTTGGCTTATAATAATATGATATGTATAAAATTTATTATTTTAGTTTATTATTTTGTTTCTTTTTTTTTGTTTTTGTTTTTATGCCAATTTGTATTTTTTGCTTTTGAAGAAAAAGATAGTTCGAGTTTCTTATCTTTTTTTTAATGCCAATTTATATTTTTTTTTTGCCATAGTGTAGTGGGATGGTAATCAGGGGCGAAACTAGAAATTTACCGTATTGAAGATAAATTTAAACAATAACACGAAAATAAAATTGAACTAGCAATAACTGCAAAAACATTAAATATTGATTACTAACAATTCTATTTAGCAGATTTATAATATTTTTGACTATTTTTTTATAATTTGAAATCATTGTAAAATAATCAATTATCAACATAATTGATAATATTAAAAATCTAGGTATGAATTTGAGTCTTTTTTTTTATTAGATTAAAAAAATAAGTTTTTCTTGAGTTTATATGTGTATAAGTCTAATATTTTAAAAAAAAAATTAAAAAATTTATTTAAATTTAAATTTGAATTTAAAAAAAAAAGTAAGAATTCAATATGCGCGTAAACAATTCGTCATGCATGTAGCCAATTGAGCTCCTTTTCATGACTTTTCTTCCATTTGAAACATGTTTAAGAATGTCTGGCTATTTTGGAGGTAACTAACACGTAATAGACCTCACTCTTTAACCTGATTAGTAAAATATAATTGGTACAACTTAGAAGTTCATTGTAGCAGCACAAATAACTTTACCGACAAATTCTACTTTGAGCAAAAATCCAAATGGGATATGTGAAAAGTAAACTTGGATTTTGTGGTTGTGGTGCATTAGAAAAGCTTTTTAAAAAGCATGAGTAAAAAAAATTAAAAAAAAATAAGGAAAGATAATGCACTTTTTCTTGCGGCGGCGGAAAATAAATATTTCTTCATTCTTATATGTTTAGCAAGAGAGATAGAAAGTAGAAAGAAATTTGACGGTCTATTTATAGAAGGTGAAAGATAGAAATTACGGGAATGATTTTGATAGGAGGAAATGAAGATTCATCCATGTAGATCTCTTTTGCTCCACTTTTTTTTTCTAATCAAACATGACGATGTATTTAATCCAAACATTTTCTTTTTATCTCACGACATTGACGCGCCCAAATTTAATTTGGTCAAACTCAATTAATGAGATAAGCTCAAATCAGTTACAAGACGGGTCAAATCCAATTTATGGATTCAGCTCAGTCCAGAGTTCAAGGAATCCAAAAGAATTATAGCGCACGTATGGAGTAATTACAAGGATAACTGCTCTCAAAGATCAAGACAATACTTAAATCTACTTACCTTTTATAGTTATCCTTCTCAGAGAGTTAGTACATTTACCCTTACATCACCACTTTAACAAAGACTCTGTGCATATAAATTGTAAACTCTCTCTACATGAGAGGACATCTTTCTACAACTATCATACATTTTTCTCTCTCCCAACTATAATACCTCTCTCGGAGCTAACATTTGTTCTCTCTACTATTTTATCAATAAAGACCATTGACTACCGTTGTCGTTTTCAGGAGTGGAATAGGTCACCCTGACCGAACCACTATAAATCTGCGTATTGACCCAAAATTTACCATTTTACCATTGATTATTTTATTAATTGTCTTATTAATTTCTGATGGTGCTTTTTCACCGCATATGAACAGGGGGCGTATAAACTGTGATGACCGAGGTGGATCTGAGCTGTATGGCTCTCTTGATTTGCAATTGAATATTCAGGGGAGTCTAGGGGAATGTAAACAGTAAGAAATATAGTGGTTCATCGGCTGTGGAGCTCGGCTAGTCCACTCTTCAATGGAGGCTCTTGCACCTTTTTATTTATTGATCACTTGAGTGCTTATTCAATACAATATGAAAGAAATTAGAGCTTTGTCATGGCCCTGTAGTCTCTAGGGTTGCCTCTCGGGTATATGGTCCTCTCTCTTGCAATGAAGGTATAATACAGTATTTATAGTGCAATTCCTATCTTCTAAGGGATCTACACCGAGATCTTTGCCTTCATCCGTGGGATCCTCCATGATTTTAGGAGAAAATCTTGGTCGGTTGATATTCTGTGCCTTGATTATAGCTTCCTACCGCTTCTGGGAGTGCTTTCTATTAGCCGGTTGTCTCCTTCATATTTCCTTTATTGTCTTGTCTGAGGGGAACCCAAGGTCTGGACCCCCGAGCTATAGATGTTCAGTCTGGCCTCCTGAACTGACCTCCTTGTCTGACCTCCTCTCCCGAGCTTGTATATAGGATTTATTCTAGGCATCATCAATTTCCTTGTATCATTTACTCAACTATCAATTGTGCATATGTCTATTTTGTGCATCAGACATTTTCCTGCAACTTTTATATCACAAACATCATGGCATTATGCTTTTGGAATTGTTTAACAAAGCTAGGACAGAGGTTGGCGTTGTGGAAGTAAAAAAAATCAGTCATAATGAAGAATATTAGTGTGTTAAAGATCAGGATTGATACTTGGGACACTCTCAAATAAAACGAGGCAATGCTGTGTCTATTTTCAAAGACAAAAAGTTATAATTAATTTATGATAATTCTAAGACTTTGATGGAAAAGTAATTATTTCCTCTCTTTACTTCTACTTTTTGGTGGACCAAGGTCATGTCGGTTTTGGAAAAAGAATTGTCTACCACATCAGGAAAAAAAATAATAAAAAATGTGTAGTATTGTATCAATATTTACTATTTTTTAAATACTTTTATCATTATTGAAGATATTTTTATCACTGTTATAGTATCAAATAAAAGTGATAAAAATAATAACCACAACAATGATAAAAACACTAATAAAAGTGATAACAATACCAATAAAAATAATAATTTTTTTATACTGAAGAAAAATGTTAAAAATAGTTATCATAGTGATAAAAAAAACCTACAACAATAGTAAATCATCAATAAAAGTGATAATTTTTTTTTGTTATAAAAATACTCATAAAAATTATAAATTTTAAAATATATAGGTATATATATATATTTTCTCATTTTCTTTTTTCATACTGGTTTAGAGTTATGGTGGAATTAATCACAAAAGCTGAATGGGCATTTGTTGAAGGGTAAAAAGCCAAGGATCACAAAATTGGAAAGCCACGAGTGGAGCAGTCTTTGTGATTGAACGAGTGGGCCCACCAGTATAATCAACTGGACAGATTAATCACTTTCTTAAACTAATTGCTAGATAGACCAATTAGCAGATTGATTTGACAATATTCGGACCAAATTAAGTACACTTCGATTAACCCTCCTCTTATGTCATGTCAAAGATAGATCATTTATACTAAGACTATGTTATTCATGAAAAATAAATAAATTTCTTATGACTTTGTCCCAAAAAATTGTAAAGATTCGAATTTAAGACATCTGAATTTACGGGTTATCTGTGTTACTACTTGAACTACTCTTTCGAGTTTAATGTTGATGATATACTCGCAACATTCTCATATCGTCGACTGTATTCTTGTATAATTTGGAGAGGATTAAGCATAAATATTGTATGGTAGATGATATTATTGCATTAGTCTTCATTATAAGATTTTTATAGTGGTGACACAAAAGCTTTACATAGACAATTAAATACCTCATTGATGAATTGTTTTGGCACACTTGAGTAACTTGAAAAACAACGTGGAAATATATTCATATTATATTGAGATTTATCTTCCACAACAGTATTGACGACCTTTTTTTCATTGGAACATTAAGATTGGTCTGGTGAAATATCAAATCAAACAGAAGTTTTTACTACTTAAATCAAAAAGGTTTCTTATCCTATTGAGCAAATATATATATATAATGAATTTCTAAGATGGAAATATCTGTAGGTTGGGGAGACTATTTGTGTCTAATCTGAGTTTGGTAGGGTCAAGGTCCCAAAGTTTATACCCCATTAAAACAATCCTATTTGTGTCAATTCTCAGTTTGGTAGGGTCAAGGTCCCCAAGTTTCAACCCCATCAAAACGATACTATTTGTGTCTATTCTCAGTTTGTTTGTTTCTTCTGACGAGAGGGTGAAGAGTACTACTGATTTTGAGTACTTAAAGAAGTGGACAATCAGACAAAAAAAAAAGGATGAACTAGAAAGAAAAACAGCAAACTCGTAGCGATGTATAACATTATTATTAGTACTTGGGTTTGCGAGAATTAAGTGATAATAAATTTTATGCTCATTTTAAAAAGATCGACTTTCACATGCTAACTCGTGACGTATATACTGGGTAGATGAGTATTTGTCATTTGAAAGGAAAAAAGAATTAAAAAAAAATCATAATGAGAAGACAATTGTAAATGGAAGAGGAAGTAGAGATGGGTCCTTCACTAGTGTTTGGAAGGCATTCAAAAGGTTCACAGCTATTCAATGGGGTCATGGCGATATGATTTCTCGTACAAATAACCCTTTTATAGCTTGAGAAACCTGTCCAATAAAGAGGGATGGGCTGGGATGAGATGAGATAAGAGCAGATAGCTTCAAGATTTACGTGTCTGATATGGGAGGTGGGGTGTTTGAGTGTTTGTATAAACATATAGGAAGATTCACTCAAAAGTTTCTCTTTTAGTTTTAACAATTATTTGGATTCTCGAAAGTTGAATCCTGTGTGAGGTGAGATCTATAAATACCATTAATAACCACATGCTTAAAGATACTTTTTAATATTAAAAATTAAATATAGATTGTATAATATTTAAAACTAGTTATTATTTGTACTTAAAAACACAAATTAATTAAAAAAAATGATCAATAATAAACATAATTGTATTTACACTCAAAATCAAATCACAAACATAGGAGAAAGAGAAAGAAATTTAAGTAACGGTTGTTGTGGAGGTGAGTGGTGGTAGTCGTTGTGGGCAACAGTAGTGATGGTGGGAGATGGTGATAGTTATGGTTAGTGGTGACGACTGTAGTGGTGGAAACAGTCGTGGATGACAACGGTGATGGTGGTGGTGAATTTTCAGTGACGAAACTGGTATTGACAACCATGGGTGACGGTGGTAGTGGTGCGCGGTGACGATGGTGGTGGTAGGCAACAACGGGTGCTTCTAGGTAACAGTGTGATAGGTAGTGACGAATAACGGTAATGGTTGGGGTAGGTGATAATAGCTGGCAGCAATGGTGGACGACTATGGGTGGTGGTGAGTTGTGACGGTGAATAGTGGTGGTGGGTGACGGTGGTAATGGGATGATAACGATAGTGATAATAAATTTAAAAATGCGATGATTATGGTGGTGATAGTGAGGCAGTGAGCGTGGGGTGGGAAAGGTGATGAGATAGTAGCAGTGGTGCTAGTAAGGGTGGTGTTAGGGTAATAAGTGTGCAATAGTGGTGGTGGTGGGAGACGATAATAGTTGTGGTTGGTGGTGACCATCGCACTGGTGGTGGGTTTTGAGTGACGATGTGGGTAGTGACAATCATAGGTGACGGTGGTAGTGGTGGGTGGTGGTGGTAGGCGATGACGAGTGCTTCAAGGTAACAGTGTGATGGATAGTGACGAATGACAATAGTGATAGGGGTGGATGATAGTAGCTGGCGACAATGGTGGACGATGATGGGTGGTGGTGAATGTAGGTGTGGTGGGGGTTGGTGATAATGGCTGACGGCAATGGTCGACAACTACGGGTGGTGGTGAGTTGTGGTAGTGAATGGTGGTAGTAGGCAATAATTATGGTGGTGGGTGACGGTGGTAATGGGATGATGACGGTAGTCGTAATAAATTTAAAAATGCGATGACAATGGGGTGGCGATGGTAAAAATCTATGTTGTTGTTGGAGGGCAATAATTGTAGTGGTGGGTGTTGACGGTTGTAATGGGATAATGATGGTAGTGATAATAAATTTATAAATGCAATAACAATGGTGGTGACGGTGGTAGAAATCAGTGGTGATGGTGATGGTGATGGTGATGGTGATGGTAGGAGTGACAGTGAGGCAATACGGGTGGGATGAGAATGGTGGTAGGACAATGACAGTGGTGCTGGTGTTAGGGCAATAATAGTGGTGGTGGTGGGGTGGTGATGGTGGTGGGGTGGTGATGGTCGTGGGAGTGATGGTAGACAGTGGGAGTGGTAGTGGTAGGGATGATGGTGGAACAGTAGAGGTGACAACAATAGTGATGGTAGTGGGGTGGTGACAATGGTCGTGGAGGCGGTGATGGTGGCAGTGAAACAGTGGTGGTAATGGTGATGGTTATTTTAGCAAATGTGGTGGTGGGATTGTGATGATTGTGGTGATGGCGGTGAAAGTGACAGTTGTGGTTGGACTGTAAGGGTGGTGATAGGAGTGGTGGTGGTGGTGATGGGGGGACAACAGTGGTGGTGGCGACAACGATAGTGGTTGTTATTGTGGCAAAGGTGGTGGTGACAGCGACAACGATGGTGATTATTGTTGTGGCAGAGGTGGTGATGGGATTATGACGGTGGTGGTGAGACGGTTCCAAACACTACTAGTTTTTTTAAAAAAAATAAATTATGATAAATTATAAGTTCTATAAACATTTTAAAAAAATTACTCTAAACACATCCTTAGGAATCTATTTCTCCTATTAAATTTGGGTGTTAATATTTGTGAGATTGTGGTATCCCACATCGTGTTAGGGAGGAAAAAATTGCTGGACTTATAAGTAAGCCGTTTGCCTTACATGACATAAGGTCTTTTTCTAAGGGTATTGGGAGAAACCGTGAGGGTCAGTGGGTCCAAAGCGGACAATATTATGTCATGTGGAGGGTGGGGTGTTACAAATTAGTATCAGAGCCGACTCTCGTCTGAATCGAGTGTGGTGCTCGCGTGTAGTGGGCGGGCCGGTAGCTGACGAGCTACTGCATGGGGACGTGTAGTCCTGAGGGGGGTGGATTGTGAGATCATGATATCACACATCGGTTAGGGAGAAAAAAATTGATGGGCTTATAAGTAAGCTTCTTGTCTTACATGACATAAGACTTTTTTTTTCCAGGGGTACTGGAATGAACAAAATCGTGAGGGCCAGTAGGCCCAAAACGGACATTGTTATGTCATGTGGAGGGTGGGGTGTTTCAATATTAACGGTCATATTAACTTTAAAGTAAAATTTAAAGAGATCTCAACCTCAAAAAATAAAAATTATTTTGTTTATTTTTTGAGATTTGAATTGTATTGTACTTTATTATATAGATTTATTTATTTTCTTTAATTATACAATTAAAAATTAAATGAACAAAAAAAAAACAGATAAGGGAGAGAGAAGAGAGGTATAACTATGAATTAATGTGGTTGTTTGACATTGTGAGTGATGAATAATATTTTTGAGATGAATTTTGTATCATTAGATCAAAATAGATAAAAATTGAATCAATGTTGACTATTGTTGTGCTTATATAAGTTAAGAATTCAACTTTCTAACTCTAATATTCAATAGAATGTGTGTATGTACTAATGTGTAACAATGAAAGGATTAACCATTTGAGATGAAAATGCTCCCCCTTTCTTTTAATTTTTTAGCATTTAACTTTTATACAAATTAAAAATATACTAAATACATAGAAATGGAGGACACCCATAGAGAGAGATATTGATTTATTTCTTCGACTTGTTATTTTATCAAAAATAGTGGTTTCTGACATTTCATCATTTTTTTTTTGGATAATTATGAATGGATTTGGGTTTAGTTGTGAACTTACAACTCATTATGTTAAAGTTTTATGAGAAAATAATGTGTCATTGAATCAAATCATGCATATATAATTATCATTCTCCATATCATATCTAAAGCAATTCCAAGCTTTGAATAATGACATATGTATGATGCACTAATTTCTCTCAACCATGCATGAATTGACTTGGACTCATTACTAAGTTGATCACTATTTTCATAATAGTCAAGCAGTAAAGGAGGGTCCAGATAAATGTTAACTAATTTTTCTTTATCAAATTTTAACTACTGAACCTACAAGGTTCAGAGTCAGAAAAGATAAATATATTCTAACACACAAACACCTGAAGTTATCCAATATGGGATAGCCCAGTCCCCCAACACCCCCGATTTCTTACCATTGCGACAGGACCTCTAACTCAAAGTGTAGGATTTCAGCCCAACACCAAATGCCCCATGTAAAGGGAGTTTTTTGTTCTTTTGATCAAATCCTAACTAGTAAACTTAGGAGGTTCAGAGCCAAAAAAAATATATATTTTAACACATACACCTAAAGCTATCCGATATGAGATAACTCACTAATTTAAAAAAAAAAATTAAAGCAATTGTTATATATGTAAAGAGAGAGAGAGTAGCTAGATTTGTCTCTAGTGGTGGTTTCTATAGAAAGCCTTCCTAGCCAATGAAAAGTAGATAATTTTGTAATGTCTAAAATCTCAATCCACCCAGAGAGGAAAGATATATATATATATGTTATGTTGGTTTGTTAGCCAGCCCATCATTCCACACTTCTAAACAAGGGGAAAAAAATCCAAAGTGAACTCAATCAGACATTTTTAACATAGACAGCATAGGGTGCGTGAAAAACTAGATAGATACTGTTACTCCACTGGGAAATTTGTCATTATCTCTCTCTCTCTCTCTCTCTCAACCTTTCATCATTTGCTATTTTGCCAAAAAGGTTAACCCGAGCAGTCAAAACACAACGGAGAGTAGGTTTTTTGAGTTGGGATAACGTTGTTTTAGATTTAATTAATTAATTAATTAAATCTAATTTTTAGATTAACAAAAAATTTCATAAAATAGTAAAATTTAAATGTTAATCCAACGATTGTAATGATATCACTTCAATATATCAATAAACTAAGTTAGATCTCTAAGTTCAAATAATGCAGAAGTCATTCCTAGTTGAGTTTTGAGAGCTTCTAAAACCTTTTCTCTAATTTTCTCCCAATTTTGGGCATGAACTTGCTAACATTTGTGTGCAGATGATGCCCTGTTTTGCTAAACATTTTTTTAATTTACTTTTTTTTTTGTTTAATGGTAAAAAATGCTTGAATTAATTTATACACATCTCGATTAATCAATCATTTACGTCAAAATTAAAGTATTTATAGGGATAAATTACTCACCACTTGACCTCAAAAGATTGTCAAAATTCAATGTCTAAATTAATAATTTTTTTCTATTACTACTTGAGCTATCATTTTCTTCTTAAGCGACTTCTTTGAACCTTTACTTACCTTCATCAATATTAGGCAAAAATGGTACTTCACACAAAGTATAGATCAATACTACAAATTTTATCTGGCCCCTCGCCCCTCGCCCAAAATGAAAACAGAGAGCCCAAAATGAAAACAGAGAAGAGAGAAGGGTTAATGTGTATACAGCAAACATGGACAGAAACTAATACATTTTCGCTTTCCCTCCAAACACTGTACAGTCGGGTCATTGAAGAGGCAACACAGACCGAGAAGGGGGGTGGGTGAGAGAGAGTCTTATAAGCCCTTCAAACAAAAAAGAAGAGCAATAGCAAAAAAAAAGAGGGGGCTAAAAAGAGAACAAAAAAAGTAACAAAGGTACACACACACGCACGCACACGTACATTCAAACACTAGTAGTTCCACAACAAAGATTCAAAACTACTTGAAACAACACTCTCCGGCGACGACATCTGATCGGAAAAGCACCCACTTTCATCCACACACTTCAACCATGGAGGAGGATAATGCCACCCATCAACAGGGTCAACATAGACAAAGTCACTATTCAACTCCAGCGAGTCAAAACTCGTCCCTAGACTAGGCAACACAACGATTTCACTCAATTCCTCCGAACTTGACAAATCATTAGCCGAAACCAGTGATGACAGTGAAGAAGACGAGAATGGAGAGTCGAACTTGTCCATTGCAGCTGCTTTAGCCGCAGCGGCTTGAACGTCACGAGGAGAGAGAGTGACAGGCCGAGGTAAAGACGCAGCGAGTTCAGGAAAGTTCAGAATCGCTGAGTTTCCCTTGATGTTCAATGCAGCTACGTCATGAGCTCGAGCTGCCATTTCTGGCGTAGGGAAAGTACCGAGCCATATACGAGATTTCTTGCGAGGTTCACGAATTTCAGAAACCCATTTGCCCCAGTTTCTCATCCGGACACCGCGATAAACTGGGTTTTTGCTACTGTCTCGGAGTTTCTTGATCTTCTTGGCTTCAGGGTTTAGTGGGTTTCGTTGGTTTAACGACTTTGAGACTGAGTTTGGAAGTGACTGAGTTAACCCCGATGAGGATGGTGAGGATGAAGATGAGGAGAATGAGCTCTCTGATTCGGATTGGTGAGGTTCAGAACCCATTGTTGAAGTTGACCCAGGTGATAATTCGTCAGGACAACCAAACCCAGTTATGATTTATATGTACAGGGGTGTCAATAAGTAGGTTTTTACTAAATTGACAACGGTAGTAACGCTATGAGAACTACTGGAATGTTTGGTTAGCGGGCTCGGAGAGAGATTTGGTTATTTTGGGGCTGAGGGGGATGTATTTTGAAGCAAAATGGAGGAAGTAAGCTATGAGAACTACTGGAATGTTTGTGAGAGCAATGAAGGGAGATTGGTGTTGAGGAGATGGAGAGAGACATGCACATTCAGAGCTACCCTTGATCAACCAGGCTTTTTCCCCTCGTTTCCCAATGACTCATACAACACTTATAAGAGAGAGAGGGAGAGCCGGAGAGAGAGAGATGGGTCACTCTGCTAGACCCTATGATACAATGGGGTCCCTTTCGCTAGTACCACACAACCCCTGTTGATTTCAACTTCGATACCTTTCTAGTTTCACCCAAGGTAATACTGTGCATTCCTACATTATCATGGCAGCAGCCCCATTCTCTTTCCTACCTGCACTAATATAAATATATATATATATATTGTGTGTAGGTTTGTATATATGCAATTGTTTAGTTTGGTGATCACCCTCTCTTGTCCTTTCTAATTATCTATAGACCTTCATAATCAAGTTTTGTTTTGGTCTTGTTTGGTGGGTTAGTCTTTATTTTATCTTTTGTATGAGGTGACAGCCATGGAGTAACAGTAACTTCATGCTCCCTAATGGATCTAGCATCATAATATTAATCTTTTGTGTTGATATCTTGAGGATATTAACGGGGGTTTAAATTCTAATTCACAATTTTGTGGTCGAAAATGATTTGGTCCCAATATGAAGCAAGAGAAGAACTTGGAAGATTTCAGCAAATGGACCCTTTTGGGGAAAAATCTGCAATGTTACAGATAATATTTCTGTATTTTTGTGTCTGACAAGATTCTTTGTCTTGAAAGGGACTTTTTTTTTTTTTTTTTGGCAAGTAAAAGAATTTTATTTCGGAGAAAAAAATAAGATATATAATAAAATTCACATACCCACCTTAAAGTCAGACTGCGCATGCATTTAACGATGATGGGTATAAGGTGAGAGGTCCAACATCTCCATAAAAATCATGTTTGATTAAATTTGTTAAGTGCTGGATTAAAATCCCGGCCCGAAAGTTTAAACCCATTCATGATTGATTATAAACTTGTTAATTGCTGGATTAAACTCTCGCCCGTAGTTGACTCGAAAGTTTAAACTCATTGACATGTGGTTTTCAGTAAACCCACATGGGGGTTTTATATATCTAAATTAGGATAGTTATGTCAAATAATCTTCTTATCACTAATAAAATATTTTATTTATCAAGTATGAAATTTATATGACAATAAAAAAAATTGTATACTTAAATAAACATGAATATGAATTGAATTAACTTGTAAAAATTTTAGTCAATTACACGAGAATTTTTTAATTATAATTGTGATTAGTCCAGAAATCCTACACATGTATATTATATTCACCAAACAAATGATTGTAAATAACTTGTGTGAATCCCAATGCACGAAAAGAGGGGTAGGTTTGGGAAGATTTAATAAAATCAATCCAATCCTCCGGCATCAATATCATCCAAACATGCTCTAAAAGAGTTATTCATGACATACCCTCTTTCTATGGGTGTCTTTGGTTAATGGGTTGAAGTAGGATAACACCAATAAGAACAACTTAATAAGATAATTGGTCTCACATATCTCTTATTTGGGAAGACAAAATAGAAGTGGGATAGAAATTCTGGGTCTAATCTTGACCCGATTGTTACAGTACATTTTAACCCTCCTAGACGGGTTAAAATTAATCCACCTCCCTCATAGATTATAAACCCAACCAATGAGATATATTACATAATTACTATAATATTTTTTTTACATTTTACCCCTAGAGTTTGTAGTAGATATATAATACTTAGATCCCTTAAATTTAAAATATTATAGGTAGACAAAAAATACTCCAATCAATGATAAAATATCAAATATTTTAAATTTTACAATTAAAATTCATATTCTATTATATTATTTATTAAT
>CM042186.1:38774361-38861314 GCA_023539305.1 Ilex asprella | reverse complement strand
GTATATAATTATACTATCTATTGAAATAAAATTAAAAATAAATAAATAAGGGGTCTAAATCATACATAATTTTTATATGTTTTTATGTATATGTGAAAAATATATAATTTTATTAGGATAATCCACCTGTCAAAATATAGCAGAATATGATTAGTTTGGATTAAAATGGATAGAATCATGGGTAAAATGGTAAACTATTACAAAATTATTTGTATAATTTATGAGACCCACTGAATTACATATTTGTTTCCCAAATAAAGGTTGAGATTGGTTATATTCAAAGATTATGGTTTTAAAGTGGATTTGACTTAGATGAGTTATGATATAAAAAAAACAAATTCTATCTTATTCAATCGCATTACCCAAACACACCCTAGCTATAAACATCTAAAAGAGTTGTTGGAATAAACCCTTGCTTTTTCTAATAAAAAGAATAATATGATCCGGGCAAAAAAAAACCCAAATTCTCTTACAACTTGAGGGATTAAGTAAATCTACTAAGAAGGTTTTGTCTTCCTAAGCCTTGGTTTGATCTTTTATTGTTAACATTATCACGTGATGTCATCGATTAATAATAAATTTGTTTAAAATTAGTTTAAATAGATAGATTTTAAGAGTGTTTAAGTAAAATAAGTCAGACTCATTTAGACCTTAATTTTTTTATCCACTCATGTAACAATTTTTTGGATCCAAAAAAATTACTTAGGCTGATTTAAGAAGTTGATTTTATGAGTTTTTTCTTCTGACTTTTTAGAACTTTGTCGTGAGTCCCACATAATTTTTAGTTTATTATATTCATAAATATTATTAGTGAGTCAAATAATTTCAAATTCATATTTTAAAAACTATAATGCATAATCTATACATATTTAAAGAACACCCCAAACGATTTTGGAGGATTTTTTTAACTCTAATTTTTTTACTAAAATTTTTAAACCACAACTTTTCATCTAAAAATGTTAGTTTCAAACAAGCCCAATATAGAAATAAGATAATGGACCCATATAAATTAATATCTATCCGTCCATGTAAATCAATAACATAGAAATTTGGTATTAATTTAATTATTACAATGAAATTATTCGCATATTTCTCTAGACATTCACCGACGAAGAAAAGAACGGTCCACTATAAGAAATGGATGCACACCATGGAAAACAGTTATCAATCCACAAAAAGACAAAATAGTTGAACTCCATATGATTTTGCATATGCCAGATAACTAACTGGGATTAATGATGAGACATTTTCAACCAAATGATCTGGCAACTATGTGGTTTTAATTGATTTGCGAAGAAATTAATGCTAAAGTCCTATAATTGTACAAAAATAGAAAGAGACATAAAGATTGATAGTGTAATTATGATATAATTTGAGAAATTAATACGTTCAAACTATTAGATATGGGTGGTTCCAACGAATTTGAGACCTACATCGGAAACATTAAAAAAAAAGCTTTTTTTTTTAGTATTATTTTTTTTAAAAATAATTTATTTTTAATTTTTTATGTGAAAGGAAGACAAAAAAAAAATATAATGAACCCGAATTTAATTGTGTCAGACCCGATAAAAATGAGCCGAGAGAGAGCCCAAAAAGATGTCCAAGTTAACAAGTCAAGGAGAACTTAAGGGAAAAATCAAGGTAAAGGAGGAGTCCAAGGGGATACCCCAAGGGGCGCCACCCCAAGGAAACCCCTCGTCTCTTTTTTCATGATCTCTCTCTTTCACTTTATCACTCCTACTCAAGTCCAAGCCACAACCTCTCAAGACAAGTTCGAGCTCAAGACGAGGATCAAATCCAATCTAGTTGAAAGTCCTCCTCCGAAAGAATAGAAGCACGAGGGAGAAAATATCGAGATAGGCGTGGAGATCTCCTATCATAACTACACTTACCAAAGTAATAGAAGTCTTTTCCTTCACGTCACCGTCTTACCCCTAGCTATATAATGTAAGCCCTCTCAACATTGAGGGCACGCCTCTGACGCCTCTGAAACCTATACACATCCCCTACACTCATCACTCTTTCTTTCTCCCTCCCTCAAAGCACTGTAACTCTCTGAAGTATCACCATTCATTAATAAAATACCATAGGCCACCATCGTCATTCTCGAGAGTGGACGTAGGTCATTCGGACCGAACCACTATAAATCTTTGTGTTTATCCTTTATTTAATGTTTTGCCATTGATCTGCCGTTAATTATTTGTTAATTTCTTATTAATTACACCGTTACGTATACTTGACTGTTAATCTTGCACGAATACCGATTTATGCATCATCAAGATATGTTAATGTTGTCAAGAAAGAGATTTTAACTTTTGTTTTTGTTTTTACCGCAGAGAGTGAGAAAGAGTGTTTAATTTCAACTTTTTTTTATTTTTTATTTTTTTTTACCTGAGAGAGAGTAAATATAATTTGATTTTTGAGTATTTTTTTATTTTTTTAATTTCTATGTTTTTAATGTTAAGAATTGAATTATAAGTCCAAATTATTGCAATAAAAATTTTAATTGAATTTAATTTTTGAGGATTTTTTTGTAGGGATTAAAATTTAATACATTTAATTTTTTTGTGGGCTAATAATATACCTAAAATTATGAAACTTTCTAAAAATTTGAGGCCTACAACTCATATTTTTTTTTCTATACTTTTGGGCCGACCTTGCTATTAGATTAATAATAGAATTTATTTAATATTGAGAGTCACCTATAATCTAATAGTCACAATTAATAAATTTCAAAATTATGTTCGAGTAAGATTGTCCATTTGTTTTTTGTTTTTTAATCATTTAGAAAACTTGTACTATGAAAAACATCAAAATTTGAAGAATTTCTCATAAAACCAGTGGCGTGGAGCTAATTTCGGCAGCTCCATATACCCGGAAAACTTAGGTTGGTCTCTCATTGGTGTCTCTTGAACTTAACCTATACTTGTGGATTGTTGGGAAGGTTGATAATCGAACAAGCTCGAGTTAAGTCTGTTGCACTCGTTTTTTTAAACGAGCTTAAAAATTTGTTTTCTAAAAAAATTGAACTTAAAACGAGTCGAGCCTGTTGAGTACAAGTCGAGTTTGTCAAACTCGTATTTTAAATAAGTCTAACAAAATATTCAAGTTCAATTCATTTAAAAAATGAGTCAAACCTAAATGAGTCCAAAAAATATTCAAATCCAAGCTGAACTTATTCAATTCGATTATCAGATCCAATTATGAATAATTGTAATTTATTGAGATTTAAACTCATAGGGATGGTTTCAAAAGAGCTTTATAAAAGTTCCTCCTCATAAAATGATTAAAAAAATATTTCTCAATAAATTATAAATTAGATGGGGTCGGTGCGGTAGTTGCATTGATCTCCAACCCTCAGCCACGTAGCTAGCTAGCTAGCATTGGTCACATCTCCTCTGGGTCCCAACCCTTGTGCACCGGTGGTGCACCCAATTACGTGTTGGTGGCTCAACCCAACCCAACTCACCTCACCATCCTTTGACAACATTGTGGACCCTAACAATTTATTCCTAGAGTGGTTTGATTATTAATTATAATAAATGACCTTACCCTACGTGTTAAACGTTACTTTCCTCAAGCAAAATCAAGGGTCCCTTCTTGCCCAATAATCTTAAAATCCGTATCAATACGGATCTTGATACATCATATCATCATCATTGCTTTCGATTTTATTTTCAAAACGGAGAGTTAAAACAAAAACAAATTCAATCGAACAACGTATATAATAAATAGAAGTGAAGGAGTCTTTTGTTTTAACTCGCGAAAGGAGTGACCATAGCTGTATGCACAATGATTACTACAAATTCACATAAAACCAAAAATATAAGTGGATATTCTATCATAATATGATGAGTAAATCTATAATAAGTGAAACTGATGAAGAGAAACATTATAGAGACGAGATTTCTATCCATCATCGTTCTACTACAAACGATCAAAAAAAAAAAATTCCTATTCAACTATCTAGTTACGTTCTAGGAAATTCGATCTCAACTTTTTCTATGAAGTTTGTTCGACATAGCATTTTGAAATTAGTGTACGCATAAACTACATTTCTTCTTCAATTCTTGGTTCAAAACAAACGGCTATTATATATTTTTTCATTGTATAGCCAACAAATATCGTTTTATGCTTCAATTTCAAAATGTTAATCATAGGAAGAAGTTCATATTAAAATTTGTTTTTCATCGCCAATTATCAAATTTCTCCAGTTATTCAGCATTTTAGTAGAGTTAAATCTCATCCATTACGTTCTTTTTTCGAGTTTCTTTAATTGTACAACATCCATCCATGTTCTAATGTCACCTACAATATATAGTTGGATCCCAAGAATATACGATAAATGGTCTACAAAAAGAGTTTATGCATATTAGCGGTGATTAAATCTATTCTTATAGTAGTTCAAGGTATATATAAATTGATCTGAATACCAATAATCACTAAACTCAAAAAAAAAAAAAAATCCTAGATTATTATACTATAAAATAAATGAAGTAAACATGAAATGATGTGTAATATTCCTACCTTTCTTTCTTCTTCCACGTTAGTGTTGTCCTTCAGAAGAAGATGACTTTGTACATCAAACACAAACAAAATGAGCACTTGGAAGGACATAAATTTGGACTCTCAAATTGAATTTCAGGAGGCAGGGTGGCCCGAGATATTTTAAGACCAAATGAGAAAATAATAATGTCTTTTTATTTTTAATATTAATAATAAATTTAATTTTTAATTTTTTTAAATACAAAAATATTAACTAAAATTTTATATTCAAGTTTTTGTTACCTTATTTGAACTTAATAGTAAGACAAAAAAAGAATTATTAAAAAATTATGATGGTAAGTTTAAACTTGATTTTTTTAGGGTTAAAATTATATTTTTTAGTAGTTTTAGTTTTACGGTTAATTTTTTTTTTTTTATTTGAAAAAATAAATTTTAGATCATTTTAATTTTACGGCTAAATTAATAAGTTCAATTTACTTAAGTTGAAATTTTTTGTTTAAATTATTATTGAACGCCCATAAATTATGGGTCTTTCCTTGAAGTGAGATCTTAATTTTTTTTTTATTGAACTTATGTTTTTTATAAAAAATTTTTGTAGGGCTTAAAATATTTATGAATTTAAATTTTTTTATGAACTATTTATTATATCTAAAAATTTAAGACTTTCTCTAAAAATGGAGTTTAAAATTCAATTTTTTTTTATCACATTACTGAGCCGCCCCTGTCGGGAACGAGTGGTACAATCATTAGTCTTACGGAACTGCTCCAGAACTTCAATCCATGCCCACCGCACGTTTTAATCTTAAGTGGGGAGTTATCCACTGTACCAACCCCCCCAAAAAAAAAAACAAATATCGTTTTAATATTTATTATATTTTTTAGTATTTTTATTATTTTTTATAAATATTTTTATCATTGTTATTATACTTAAAAAAAGAGTGATATAAACAGTTATCGCAACGGTAGTAAAAATAATTATAACAGTTGTAAAAATACCTATAAATATAATAAATCACTCATAAAAATAATATTTTTTTGTACCAAAAAAAAGTTATAACAGTAATAATAAAAACACTCACAAAAGTAGTAAAGCACCCACAAAAGTAATATATATTTTTTTATTAAAAAAAGTGGTAAAAATAGTTACGACATCAACGATAAAAATACTCATAAAAATGATAAATCACTCATAAAAATAATAATTTTATTTATATGTAAAAAAAAATGATAAAAATAGTTACAACACCACTGTTATTTTCAATGTGTGTGTAGTAGTGTCTTAAGTTGCCTTTTAAACGTCTTGTTTCTCAACAACGGATGATATCCACTGTTTTTGTCTAGAATCACCCGTGTCATGTACATTTAATAATCCAACAAGCTTGAATGAGTTTAAGTCGAATTTAAAAAATTTAATTTTTTAATTGAATCTAACAAATTATTCAAGTTGAGCTCGTTTAGAAAACAAAATGAGCCGAATCCAAGCTGAATTCGAGTATTTACGTATAAACAAGTTAAGTCAATTGAATATGAACGAGTCAAAACAAGCGGAACTCGAATAGCTCGGTTTGATTAACAACTATTTTACATCATTGTTTGGGATCAATACAAAACATTTTACCTTCCGAAAAGTGAAAAAAAAAAAGATGAAATTCTAAGATCCATCCTTAAGACAAATACTTTTATGCATACCTCTTCTAATTGATCGACACCGCATTCTATTCTAATAAGATGGTTTTAAGTAAATATTTAATATTACAATGGTATTATCAAGTCTTTACTAACTGATGAGACATTTTTGAAAAAGAAGATCTCGACACGTGTCCTCAATCCCCAAAGATCGCAACTATCTTAAATAAATCCAGGAGTCACAAAGGGCTACCAATAACCCTCGGCACCAAGGATCCACCTTTGTTGTGATACCACTTACTCTCGGCTCTGATGTCATATTCTCCTCGGAAAAAGCCTATGCATTTCAACACGATGACAAAATCCCGAGTTGCGTGTCCTCGACGTCGAAGGCACCTTTTGCGGTTGTAAGCCTCGACCTCGAAATCTGTCTACTTTAGGCTGATGATTGCGGCTGTAGGCCTCGAAACTTGCCTACTTAATCAGTGACTTGTCTTCCCAATGAGGTGTCAGGGTGGCAAAATCAACAACACTCTGTTAAGGAGGAATCGACACGTGGCAACAAGTACAGGTCAGGGGCTCCAACAGGCAGAGAAGCCCATGCTGCCATATGACTGTTGTCAAGAAGCATTTAATGAAGTCCCCAATGATGGGACGTGAATGAAGACCTGGGTAAATCAAAAACATAGTGCATTTAATACCCTAAGAGCCGAGTATTTAACGCATCCACGCCGAGGAATGGACATTAATCACTCGGCGCTTCGATCAATTAATGTTGGGACGTTCCTCACAAAAAAGGTAAAGGGCACACTGCTCCATCTCTGACGACTACCTACTACCTAGGCTATCAACAATGACGGGCCTTGGAAGGTATAAATAGTCTCCAAAAATACTTACACAAAGGACAAGAAGGATGAGCCTTACAAGAATAGTGTTTTCTTCTTCCTCTCTCTCTAAAAGTACTGACTTGAACGTTGGAGAAAATACTCGGGAGAACACTCCGGCTCCCTTCTAACTTCTTTTCTGTGATCCAGACTCCATCGGAGATTCGCTGGAATTGATCGATCGACCATTGGGACAATTCATCACCATTCTTTAGTGCGCCTTTGGTCCTCTCAACCTATTCAAGGCGGTGAGAACTATCACCGGATCCACAGACAAACTACCAAATGAGAGTCGTCACTATCCGATTGGGTCCTGAGCCCACATCTTTTTTACCTTTCACCACCATTCTCGACTGTTTCGTGTTCACCACGGAAGAAATCTGTTCTCAAACATATTGTGCAAAAATTCGCTCACACACTAACACTTGTTATCACTATTCACTAATAAACCAACTCTGATCTAGTGAACTTGACATAGCGTGGTATTACAGTTATAATATATATTCATTCGGTTTTTTTGAAGGGCTATATTTGATCATCTGCAATATTGACTGACGTCTGTGCCACACCACACTTTCCCTTATGGGAGATTACAAAAGAACCTACCTTGAATCCAGTGAGCCACAGACAGAATGCACATGTAGTTGCAAGTACATGACATTGGATTCTCTCTCCTATTAGGGCCATAAGTTGCACATCACAAGGCCTACAGCCTGCTGGTGGGGTGGCAATTGTGTTTGTGTCATCTTCGTGTATGTGTCTTTAATTTCCTATCGAGTATTAATTAATTTTAATTTAACACGTTAATTAATTGTATCGTGTTAACTTATTTATTTTCGTATCATGTTTGTGTTAACGCACCTTGAATAAAGATTTAACTCTCAATTTTATGTGTAAAATTTTATTATCACTTAATTGAACATTAGCTCATATTTTTTTTATAAACTAAAAATTAACTTAATAAATATAATAATAAAAATGAGTAAAAATGTCTTTTTTTCACAAGAATTTGATCACTACTTGATAAAATATGATAAAACATTAATATTTTATTCTTATAGTATTATTTAAACATGTTAATCAAGTTCGTGTTGAGAAATAATCAATTCTAACCCGATAATTCTGTGTTAATTTTGAGTCTTATTTTCGTGTTGTGTCAAAAATTATCACCCATAACCTCTGGGAACATCTTCAAATTCCCCCGTACATTGAATGGTCATTTGCTTCTTTGGACACCCAGGGCTGTCAGTACCACTACTCAAAATGTTCAAATTTTCTTACCCTATACACGAAAAAAATTTGTTCTTCTTAACCAGAATCTCCATTTTCATGTAAACAACGCATTTTTCAAATCAAAAGTTCAAAAATCTCAGTTCTTTTGCATCAAACGCAGGGGTAATTTACTCGATTGGTCTGATCTCTTGGTATGTACAAACAATACAACCACCTTTTCTGCTTGGCTAACTCGTCGTGGTATTTTTTTTTTTTTTGTTTTGTTTTCTGAATCGGCTGATCAATCGAACATATTTCACAGGGCGTAGAATGAATACCATCTAAGTGCAAGCTTCAAATAAAAGCTGAATGAAGTTCCCCAATGATCATGCATAGAGCAGAGCCCTAAAAAAACCTTCAGAAGATCAAAAGGCAATAAGGATGAGACAGGATTATCCAAAAGACAGTAAAAACCTGCCCTATTTTGGTTGAGATTCTTCTCCCCTTTGTACCACAGACAGTGATTAATTGCTCTACCAGAACCCTCTATTGCAGTTGAGCATTTATGACTGACTACCATATGTTCCCTTGCATGGATCCACTTATTGATCAGAGGAATAAAAACATACACACACAAAAGTTACAACCTTCAAATCATATATCATTTCAAGATCTTTCAGTAGCATAATGAGTAACTTTGCTTATTGAACAGTAGGAACTAGGAACACACCATATATCTCCAGTACGGATCAAAATTTCGCCCACTATATAATTTCAATCAATTTGAAAACGAAAACGTTTTGAATACAAAAAACAAACAAAGAAACAAAGAAAATTTCTACCTCGTGCTACAAACAGCTTGTGGACAGCGTTTCACAGGCATCGCATATGAAGACTACAGCAGAAGAAATGAATGACAAGCCCAGAGTACAATAACGTGGGAACTCATGTTTATATAATCTCCCATGATGATGATCACAATAAAGTAATTTGGTAGCTAATCCAGCCGGTGGGATTTGTGGATCCGGATCAGAGGGGATAAGTGCCCAAAAAACCTACGGCCCGATTAATTCACCACAACAAAAATCCAATCCCATGTGGAGTATCCAAAGCTGGGTTTTGTGGGGCCCCAGCTAATTTTATCCAATCCAACAGGTCCAATCCGCCTTTATCCCTCAAAACAAATGTAGTACTTAGATATAACCACAACTTTTAAGTTCTGATCTGAATCAAGACAAGAGTTCTGCAATTCTGCATGCAGGAACACAAAGATATATGTGGTTTTACCTTTTGTACAAAAGCTCCATAACACTGTCATGATAGACTACATGTTCCTCCTTTTTTAGTGCAGCAATTTCTATCCATTGTCTTGATCAGTATTTAAAGGAAGGCCAGGACTCTTTATGAAAAGACTGTCACATATTCATACAGGTGGGGACTTACTATTCTTTTTTTCTTTTGTTTTTTTGATTTTTTTTTTAGTATTCAATAGGTAGTCTCCTGGTCATTGAAATTTTACTAATTTTGACCGGTAAAAGTGAAGCTAAATGGATGACCAAAACCTAAACCTCTAATTATAGGTACAACCGATTCTCTAATAACAAATAACTCAAGTAGTGAGTTCCTATATTTTTTTGGTAATGAAAGATCGCTCGGTTTTATAAGCCTTTCTTCCTAAAATAAGTGTTGAACCTATTTCTGAAGTCCATGGACCTTTTTCGCCAAAAACTGGAAGCTTAAAGCTCCTAAACAATTTCTTTGTTACTAATGAACTGTGTTCCTAAGGTCATTTGTATAATATACACACATTAATAGACATTTACGTTCTTTAGTAACTACTATTACAAGAGAAATTGAAAAAAAAATTAGTTGTTAATTATTTAACACGGAACAAAGTTGGTTTGCCAAAAGCTTAATTACTAGTGGAGATTTTTCAGCTATTAATATTGATTATTAAAGACCAACTGTTTAAGAAGGGACATGAACATCAACTTGACTAATATAGATGATTATGGATATTATCAGTTTTTTATTGTATTATATCAAAATGAGATTACGACATCTTTAAATCATGACATGGTAGAAGGAAAAGGTGAAAACCTTGTAATCTTATTTTCTTAATTTTACAGAATTTAAGCCTATAATAAGAAAAGAAAAAAAACTTCATCATTTGAATGGGTAGTTTTGTTTCCTAGTTAAGAAAATAGATAATTGAAAAATGGGAGGATATTAACAAATTTTCAGATAGAGAAAAACTCAGCAGAATCTTTGTGAAAAGAAAGAATTCTCAGGCAATGTTCTATGTTCTACAATAATTGAACAATGAGACACTTTCACGATCAGCAGTAGAATATTATGCAAAGGACAAATTACACATTGACGCCCTCAACTATACCGCCAGTCTCACTTTGCTCCTTAAACTATCAAATTTCTCACTTTGTTTGTCCCTTCAATTATTAAAAGACTGATATAATACCACACAATCAAATGCCTAAAAAATTTTGTATAGAAAATGTACAAATTTTTAGCAACGTCTATAATTAAGGTAATGTGAAATTAAGAACTATAGTTGAATGTGCAATATGAAAAACATGATAGTTGTGGGATCAATGTAAAGTCAATAACTAAAGTTAGAGGTACAATGTGAGAAATGTGATCATTGAGGGGGCAATTTGGGAGAGGCCACACGATTGAGGGGGTCAAAGTGTAATTTTTCCTTGTGTAAAATATAATCCAACGCTAAGAGGCTATACTCTTTTCTTGTACTACCTCACCTGCAGATGGTAAGCATCCAAGTTGCCCAAATTACCTTGATGTTAATGGTCTTGCCAAAATCCTCGTTACACGTCGTTTTACCAGTCCTGTATCCTTGTTAGAGCCTGAAAAAAGGGAGGGTAAACGTTAAATTGAGGAGAGTATGCCTCAACCAAAACCATTAGAATTGGAAGAACATGAACCATTTGGTACAAAGATTACCCGAAACACTTTACGGGAAGTGCCCATGTTCTGTACTAGCATCCAAAAAGATTTCCCAGATTATTTTGGAAGCTGCTGTACCTGCTCTAGGCGTTCAATCTAATTTCAGTGAGCAGATAAGTACATTTTTACGTGTATCATTTGGTTTAGGTGGATTTTATTCGGAAAACTCTATTGTACCAAACAGAGTGAAGAATCATGTGAAACATATCATATTTCACAGGCTCAGTATGCCAAAGAAAATGTTCTTGTACCATTTTCACTCTCTTATGCATCTCGAGGTACTTATCCTCAGAAATAGAAAGGAGAGTTTTCTTCAAATTGGGAATGTCTTTCTCTAAGATAAAAACAGCAAAGGATTCCCAATTCAAAACCTCAAGAAAAGGAGGCACGTAGTTGTCGGATATGATGACAGGGACGCATTCGTAGTAGAAGGACTCCACAACTCGTGGGCTGTGGACTGCGTAACCTCTTGCGCAGATGCAATACTTGCTTCTCTTCATGTGCTGGATGTAGTTCTTATTGCCCTTGACGTGGGCCATTTTACCGAAGATTTTCATGTCAGGATCTTTTCCCCAGTACTTCAACAAAATTGGTCGGACATAACCATGCATATTGCCAGCAAAGAAAGCGAGAATTGACCTCTGCGAAGGAGGCTCACCTCCAATATCTTTGAGAGGATTTTGGGCTGAGCGTACATATGTTGTTGGAATAGAAACATCCTTGCCAATGTCAAAACCTATTCTGATATCTGCATGGCAGAGGGCCCTGATTGAATTGAGCATACGCCCTCTTGTTTCAGCCGGGGCCTGAGCAAATGGCAATTTGTTAGAAATTTCCAGCTAAAGATACTGCCAAATAGGCAAATACAAATGTACAGCCTGATTTGTATATGATACACTGGGATTAAATCATCCCATTTTGCTTTTCAATTGTTTGAGTTCAGAGACAGTGACTTTGCAAATCGTTGTAAAATAACAAGTCAGCTGTTCCACGATTCAATCAGTGCCCTTCAACCAAATTGAAATTAGATTTGAATGGAATATCGTCATTCAATAGCCAAATGGGTCATGTTTAGTTTCAAGGTCAAAAATAGAAACTCTTTTGTGAGAAGTCCGGTGTTTTCAGGAAAAATATGTAAAAGCACAAGAAAAATACAATACTTTAACATAGTGAAATGATCCAATAAATTTGATACAATAGACACAGACACGGAAATTATGTACATCCCCTGTGACGTACATATGCCCTTGGTAGATACAACGGCTTGTAACTCTTTGAAAATAAAGTACATACCCAGTCATGGCAAGCAGCAAGAAAATGATCTGCTCCACCAGTTCTGTTCCAGAAAGGATATTTCACTGCAAGTGTGTCCACATAATTCTTCATGTATTGAATTAGGTTATCACGACTGTGTGAATTACGGACATATAGTGTTAACTGTAGCAACCGTGAACTGAAAGGTAAGTAAAATAAGTGAGCTTCTCTGGGGTCCTCAGTAACAAATTGTTTATTTGCTTCCAACAGCTTCAAGAACCATCCCTCAGATGCATATATTCCTTCAAGAATTGATTGATGGAAGATTGGTTTCTCTCCTTCCTTGTAGATATAGACTTTGAGCCTTTTATTCATTATCTCGTAGCTCCTGAAAAATTGATGATGACGAACAAAAATGAAAACAAATATTTGATGAGCAATGTTGTAAGTAAGTAGATTAGAATTTTTTTCCTGGCACACATCCGCACTAGTGTGGAAGAAATCAGAACAGTTGATCTAAGGCCAAATAATGCATGTTATAAGAAAGTAAAGGTTTCTAAACATATAAATATAGTCGTTTGTTGTTTCTTTGGAGCATGAGAAGAACATAGGTGTGAAAGTGATTTTACAATGTTATCACAAGACACAAGTATGTTTTAGGTGGATCCTTCATATCCCACAGCACAAACCAGCACAACATGAAAAACATGTGGAAAATGACTCTTCATAAAAGACGATTTAGACTAGATTTATGAAACAGGGCACAGTAAAATTGCGATGTTAAGACATTCATCCCAAAACCACTTGAAAATGAATGGAAAGCCCCCACAAAGTTGATATGCTAGTTTGGGATGTGTTATTATACCAATGTAGGGAAGCTCTAACGCTCCTCCCATGTGGAGGACCCCGTTGTCATGTGGAGAGGTAGACTAAAGTCAGAAGACACAATTAATGGCATAATAAGGTGCACTTACGACACGAAGAAAGGGTGAACCAATAATCGTACTAGTGTAACCGAAATAAGGAAGCTTGCCCAAAGCCTTCCAACTCCATATTAAAGATCCAACTCAAAATTGACAATACGTAGACACGCCCAGAAAGCATCCAACTACGTGTTTTTTTCTTACCCATCCAATTCGCAGGCACAATATTCATTAACTATAGATTCCTGTCAAATAAATTAACACTCAAGTCTGTCGAACAGTTGAGTTGACCAAATCTCAACTCTCAAGGGGTCCTCTTTTCTTTTAGTACATCCCCCGAAACTACTTGCCCCAAAATTTTGAACTCTAAGCAAACTACTATAGTCATGCTATTGAAATGCTGGTAAGTCGAGCATGGTCTACTTCAGTTACAGAACCTCCCTTACTGTAAGTAGCTCATATGGTTTGGTACAAGTGAAAATGTCGTTAAGTACATCAAAAGAACAAGCTATTCAATCAAATGCATGGATTGTACCTTATAAACATCGAAACGTTCTGATAAAGGGGTGCATAAAGTCTTGTATCATTATTCTTCCTGATGGGTGCAATCTCGATCTCTGATTTTGCATACAGTAGTTCTTGGTCTACTGTCGAAGACCATTGTGGCGGCTGAAGGATAAAAAAAAGCAATAGAAATTTGAAATTATGTTTCACATATCATCCTCTCTGACCAATTTTTACATAATCCATATACACACCAGCGAGCGAGGTGAAGAGTGGCTCTGCAGCAACAACCCCTTCATCTGAGCAATTGACATTACCAGCATTTCAGACTTGTTGCTCACTGCACTAAGAGCAGTCAAAGAAGAATTACTGTTTGACGTAGCAAGACTACTCTGCCCAGGTCCCTTTACGTCTTTAGTAAGCATATCTGTTTCATCTTTGTGCACTGAATATGTGTTGAGGTCTACAGACATAACAGGAGGTATTAAGTTGTGGTCCCAATTGTGAGGAGAGGCTGTGCTGACTGATGAAATTGTTGGAGGTAGTGCATATGTATAAGTTAAGTTTAAACCATTTAACAGTGTGGTGTTACCAACCCTATCAGAGTTAGATGGTATATTTTTAGCTGGGGAGTTGCTTTCCCCAGCGAATGAGGCTTTCCCAGCAGAAAGTATAGATGACAAAACACTACCATATGGAATTTCAGAATACTGAACAACCATAATTACAGCAAATATCGTCCCAAGTAGCCATATCAATCTCCTAGTTTCCATCTGACATACAAATTTAAATCCATGATTCATATTGCAATGCACGCACTTGATGCCCAAACCCTAGGAATCACTCAAAATTGAAACTTCAGCAACTTCCATGAACCCTGACAGATTTCCCAATTCAAGATTAAAGTCAGAAACAGAGTTTTAACTGTCAAACAAAAAAAGAAAAGAAAAATCAGTCATTAAGGCCAGTGAGAGCAGGCTATATAGGTTTTTGCTTTTCGTCCTTTCAGAAGTTGTCCTTTAAGGCCTCTCTGAAGGCTTTATTTAAGCCACAGTTTATAGAGATTTACTTGCACCCTAAATTCACTAACCTACCACTACCAGCTTATCATATTATTTAACAACATCATTATAGCAATATTATCCTTTTTTTTATCATAAAAAAACACTTAAACAATGTATTTATGAAACAACTTAAACAGTCCATATAATCTTTTCAAATGATGTAATGAGCTTCCTTGCAGTTGAATGACTAAACCATTCTCCTGTTATTCTTGAATGTTTTTTTACAACTAAGTACTTATAAACTTTCACCATAAAATTAAAAAACTTAAACAAGCAGAGCCACTTGATTGAATGGGTACACTGCCAAATTCATGGATGAATAATATATCATAGAACCAAGCATCTCTTTAATCTACCTTTTGAAAGATTTTTTCTCCAAACAGCCTCAACATTTGACATTTTAACATGTAAATCTTAGCATATCAATCCAACATATCAAAATTTTTCAATAATTTGAGAAATTGAATGTAGAATTTGTTCATGCAATGTTTATCTTGGGAATCTATAATGAGAAGTGAGCAATCACTTTGTTTGTAGAAGCTTATAGAGAAGAAAGTGGGCACAAAGTAAAAGGCGGGCGCCAATGATACATAACTTGTACAAACAATATATCTACAACTCACAGTTTAGTGTATTCATTGAATCCAATTATATTACTGTTACGTATAGCCTAATGTATGACCATCAGTTAGTGGTTTGGAAAGAAGCCCCTTTACTTCAAATTATTCAGGAAATTCGGGTTCACTTCATTCAGTTCTCAATATTAGTGGTATATATTTTAAAACAAGTTTTTGCAATGCTAAGGAAAATAGGGAGACTGATTTGGTTTCATAACATGCAATTACAATAGAAGTTTTGAATGCTTGCAATCCACAACACGTCTCAACAAGCAAGCTAGAGCTTAAACAATCCACATTTGAGAAAAAAGCTATTAGAGTTCAAACCCCAACCAAAAGAGAATGATGAGGCCTCAAATAATGCCTCGGAGGCTATGACCGAACATATGCTGACAATTTTCGGTGTATGTGGAAAGTGGAAACGTTGTAACACCCTGTCACGATATTGAATAACAACTAAAAATCATCAAAGATTAGCTTAGAGCAAACAATGATCCACCCCAATTTTAAATAGACAATTATTATGGGACCTGAGGTATGGTAATGAGCCCAATCTAACGTGACTACAACATTTCCATTCCCAAACATTATCAATGTCGATGCATTCATCAACATAGATAAAGGAGACCTGATGCCACAACCAATCAGAAGGGATGCAGTGGCCAAGGTTCGTATTCGTTGACAAATTCTTTCTTGATTTTCAAAACATTTCCCAGAAACATTCAGAAATATTTTACTATTGTGAAGTATGTTATAATAAATTTTCACCATTCAATAGAATACAGAGACATGAGGTTCGATTTCACAACAATGCACTAACTTCGCAGAAGTTGAAGCACATGAAATACAAAATCCAGATCTCGATAATTATACACAAAATGCAACTCCTACAAGGACACCAAAAGTCAGTTTGGCTGCTAAGAAAATGCAGGAAAGACAAAGAAACCAAATATTTTTGACTGTTCGAACCCAATAATCTCCATTTTTAGGGAAGGAGAAAAGGGGATAAAAAAAACGACAATTGGATGCTGAATTGATGGAGATCACAAAGGGTCAGACTACTTTCTTATCACTATTTTCTTTGGAACCAAACAGATTGTTAGAAATAATAATGGAGCAAATGCAAAGAAACAAACAGACAATAGAAATGTACAAATGAACGAAGCCCATTACAGCTAAACTGATATTTTCATACCTTAATTGATCTTGTTCATGAAAGATAACATCACTTACTGGTGATAATTACCATGGATTAAGCTTCCATTTCTCGGAGGAAACAGAACGTAGAGTTAGATCTGATTAGCGACTGCTTAGAGCTGAGATACCGCCACGTCGGCGTTTTTTTTTCCATTTGTTTAGGGTCGAATCATACTTTATACCCCCAAAAGATTTCAAAACTCTCGATTATAATCAAAACTTTCAATATTGTAAAATAGTTTCAATATGGCCCCACACTAAATGCAGACGTTAGTGTGAGAATCATATGATGATCATCTTATAGCATCAAAGGTACGATGAGAAAAAAATTAATTTTATAATTTAAATAATCTCGTGTCATGACATATAGAGTGGTAGTCATTAATAAAACAAAAAGACTTGCACAAATTATCGATGTAATCCCATCCCGACGGTCCAAAGATGAATTTTTTTTTTTTTTTTGTAAAATTATGAACCATTCATGAACATTAAAACAAAAATGACTAAAATATTTATAGCTCCTACATAAATAAGGAGTTGCATAGTAGCTACAAAATGAGAGTTCGATAGAATATAGAATATTGATATTCAAACAAAAACCAATTCCAATAAAAAAGCAAAATAAATTGAATTGGGAAGTAAAACTACTCCTAAACCTTTTGATATAAGAGTCGATCCCAAAAAGACAAATAACCATGCATCGGTTTATAGAAATCCATTAAATATAAAATAAGAGATAAATAAATCAAAATATTTTTATGACTTTATTGACCTAACCAAGAAAAAGAAGTTACTATTTTTTATGATATTTTTTAATTATTCGTTTAATTATGCATTCAATTTTAAATGGAATTCAATTTGAATTGGTATGAGCTGATGTAGATATAATTAGTAGTAGTTATTGATCAAGTAAAAATCTTATTGTTATAGATAAAAATAAAGATGTCGTTTGATAACGTTTTTGCTTATGTGTTTTCAAAAAAATAAAAAAAAATTGTTTTATTTTGTGATAAACGATGAAAACAGAAAACATATTTGACAGTCACTTGTGTTTACCGAATTACGAAAATAAAATAAAAAACATGTTTGATAATCACTTCAAATTATATCCTAATTATTAGTTTTATAATATTTGATACTATAAAATACAAATCAAAATTTATTATGTGGTTTTCCCCAAACCCAGCCCCCCTCAAAACTTATCTCTCTAACCCAGTCACTTTTCAACTTATTTCCCAAAACTAGCTTCTTTTTAAAGGTGTCATTCCAAATGATGACTTCAGGTGTAAAAACATCATTTAGAATGACAATTTGAAGTTTAATTTTTTTTTATGAAAACGTCATTCCAAATGATGTTTTTAAAGTCATCATTTGTCATGACGTTTTATAGCATGACTAAATTTAACGGCAGTTAACAGAGTTAAACAAAAAATAAAGGGATGAAAATGTTATTTGAAATGACGTCTTTAAAGACGTCATTCCAAATGACAATTTACACGTTCAGTAACTCCCTTTTTTTTCCCAGATCAGTCAAAATTTTTCAAACATCGCTTTCCTCCACCTCCAACGAGTCTTAGCTCCCTCCTCCTCATCCACTCTCAGCCAACCTCCGACGAGCGACCATAGTCTCTGACAAGGACATCCACCAGCGACCACAGCCTCCACCAACGAGCCCTTCCTCCACTTGCGAGCTCAGCCTCCACCTGCGTGCACAGCCTCCACCATTGACTTTAACTAAGAGATCCACCACCGACTGCCCTAAATCGATTTTTGCCCCAAATTGATTCTGAGAAAAAAGCTCCTCAGGTAATTTGTTCTTGCTTGGGACATCAAAAATTTGCATCCATCTATTTTGGATTTGTGTGCTTATGATCAATGCATTTCATTTTTTAGTCTATCTTAAATGAGATGTTTGTCCATTTAAGATCAATGGTTTCAAGCTTGAAAATGTTGTTAATGGTGCAGTTCCATTATGACCCACGACCCTTAATACATCACAGGACCCAACATTTCCTAGTTTCTTACAGTAGTAGTTTGTTAAGTGAACTGCACCTTAGGATTGGATGTATTTTGGATTGCGATTGGGTTGGAATGTTATGGTTTGGGTTTGTTAAGGTTGTTATGAAATTGAAATATTATCGTTTTTTTTATGCAAATTGGGTGTTAATTTTATAACATAGGGTTTTGGTGCTTAATATTTGTGAAATTGGAAGTTGGGTTTTAAAATTGAATGTTAGGGTATTTTGATTGAAATATGGTTTTAGTTTTTTGATTGAATGAATTATTTTGATTGAGATTTGGTGTTACTTTCATGAAATAGCGTTAGAGTTTTGTTAATCATATGAAATGGAATGTTAATTAATTTGAAATGTTATTGTTTTGGTTTTTATGAAATTGGAATATTTTGGTTTTTTGGGGTTTTTATGAAATTAAAATGATATGGTTTTGTTTTTTTTTTTGTTTTTCCAAATTCCAATTGGGTTCTAATTTTATAACATGGGGTTTTGGTGATTAATGTTTGTGAACTTGGAAGTTGGGTTTGTTATTGAACTTTAGGGTTTAAAAATTGAATGTTAGGATCACTTTGATTGAAATTGAGTGTTACTTTCATACTTTAATGAAATAAGGTTTTCTTAGTCGCGTGAAATAGAATGGTGCGTTGATGACTTTTTAGGGTTAGATTGAATGTTATTGTTATTTTGATTGAAATTATAAGTTGCATCAACCAGTCCACCAACGACCCTCTACCACCCTAAGAACACCGGCAATGTCTAGCATCCTATGAGGTATTTATCTCTCTCTTTTCCCTACACAAACCCTCTTCGATCTCTCAGCCCCAAACCCTTTGTTGCCACCCACCCACACACTAACTCACGTATCAATCCATAATTGATGCAAAAACCCAACACGCAAGCCACCCCTCTTTAATTGGGTTTGCCTTTTGTTGAATTTAGTCATTTTCGCTTAATTACAATGAATTTATGTTGTGTGTTGCTCGGTGGTTGATCTTCGCATGAGATGTTTCCTAACACTCTTCTAGTTCAATGTTTGGTTAATTATATAGAATGAAAATGATTTTTCAAGATTTGATTAGTGATAATTTGGTATCACTGAGATGAAATTTTGCCTGAGATGAAATTTGTATCTTTTCCCTGAGATGAAATTTTGCATGAATCCAAGGTTTAATCCAAATGGTGGTTATATTGGCTTCAAGTTTATCCGTATTAATGATGACAACAATTTTTTTTTTGATTTTACAAAGTGAAACAACAATGATGTTCAACCAATTCCAACTTTTATATACGGGTATGTTTTTCTATAGACAGTTTATGTGCATGGTTGTAAAGTGGGGTTTTCGGGTGACGTCGTACGGAGACAAAACTAAAATTTTATTTTAAGGGGACCAAATAATAGACAACCAAAACGACACTCTGTTGAAGAACAAAAAAATGTCTCGGGCCAAATTTTTAAATGTTGTTTAAACTTTTGGCGAAATGAAATTTTTGAACCTTGATTTGTATTTTAATTTAGCGCTTGCTTAATTTTGGTTTGAATATTTTGTTTAGTCATTATAGTCACAATAGTTCTACCTTAGTTTGTTACTTAATATGATGCAATTTTTATCAACCTAATAATTCTTTAACAATGACCCTAAAAATAAAAAATTAAAAACCCTAACAATACTCTTTGATGTAATCCACATTTTTAACCCAAGTTTGCAGTAGTTTTTTTTTTCTTCGGTCATTGATCTCATTTAAGCAAGTGCGTTCGTTTGCAAAAGTAACACTTATGTATGTGATTAAATCTCCATTTGATAATTAATTATCTTGGAGCAATAAGTTGCATCACATAAAAATGATTAGAGAATATGCTTATAATGAGAAAACTATTATCAAAATTCTTGTGATCCATATTGCATTAGGAAATTTCTATATTTCTCTTTATTTATTAGAATAAATAATCTCTTAAACTTAGCTCCACAACTAAACTTTGTGCATTCAACTTTAAACCGCAAATTTAAATGTAAAAAATTTTCAATAATGGTTTTCAAAGTTAAATACTTTTCTTTTGTCATTTTCAATAAAATTTTCAATAATTAGGTTTTCAAAGTTAAATACTTGTTGTTTTACTTTGCGTGTTGTTTTTATTGACGTTGGTTGGGCTGGTTAATTAGGTTTTCAAACTTACATGCGACGGGCACTGGGGCAGTGCCGCCCTTTCATGGTTATATCGGAAGATGTGTTTGGCTATTAAGCGGGACACAAAAAATATTAGCGGTCCACTTGTTCTACTGCAGGTAATTGTTTGCACTCTTCACTTAATTGCTTAATTTATGTTCTTGTAATTATACATATGTAAAATCAATGTATTGGTGATGTAGTTGTGGGCATGGGAGTGTCTGGTACACATTGTTCTACAACGTGTGTTACCACGACAACGGGTTGTTCATGGTGCAGCGAAGCATGGTGTACATGATGGTCCACTTGGTGGTGGTTCAGAGTTAGATGAAGTCGGTGTAGATGTCGATCCTGTATGTAATGCTGCTAATGCGCACAGTGTACATGATGGTCCACTGGGTTATAGGTGCGTAATAAATATAAAATGTACTTAAATTAATAATTTACGTATTAATTATTAATTTAATACGTAATTTGAATGTATAGATGGGATGTTATACTTTCGGAGCAGCACACGCCTACACATGTACTATGTCACTATCGAGACTAGTTGGACCAAATGCGCGACGATCAGGTATATCAGCTTGACCATATCTTAAAAACTTGAATGTTCGGTTTTAAAGTTTGTAAGAGTGTGTAGTTTATTGTATTAAATTTACATGTGAAGTAAGTGACTGTTGTGATGGTTGAATTGAATGTTTGTATTTTGGGTTGATTCCATTCTGTTGGGTTTTGTATTTTGTTATGACTGTCATTGAGTTGAGTGTGTTGAATACAAGTTAAATTTTTTTGGAAATGTCTAATTTTCAAAGGAAACTCTGCCCAATTTTTTTAAAAATACATTTATATTTATTAATGAGTGCTCGAAATTTGTATTGCAGATGATATGGGAGCCGTATACAACTGATGTAATGGGTGCCTTGCCAGATTATTGTCTTATTGGGCAAGATATTTGGCGCACACAAGCCCCATTAATTTGCTTTGACGTTGTGGAATGGCATTTTCTAGATCGATTTACTCGACAGTTTGGTCTGATTCAGCACATACCACAGCCATGTGATACTAGTTGGGCCCTGCATGCTATCAACCATCGAGGTAGATCTAGTCGGGATTGGTCTGTAGTTCATCAGGTGTATACGGAGATGTGGGCACATCGTAGAGATACCGTTGTTACCGCAGACCTGAGTACTGCATTGATGGATTCGACCGACGCATGCATGCAATGGTATCGTCGCATCACTCGACGTCTAGTTGGTCCACCAATCGCTAGGCCTACTATCGGATTTCAGCCAGTTGGGAGCATTATAGAGCTTCTGGTAATATGTTGTTAAATATTGTACTATTTAACAACATATTAAGTGTTTAATACACTAATTAATCTGGGTTGAATGTTTTTTTGTAGGAAGATACACTGACACAGATATATCACACTACACGTGGTACATATGAGGGCAGTCCGGACTTGACACGTTGTATGGAGACCATTGGACGTATCATAGATATGAACTCTTCATGTTTGACATCTATCCGTGAGCACCGACGACTTGTCCAAGCTTCAGTCCCGGATGCTGATGTACCGTCTACATTTGCACAACCACATCCTCATCTTCACCATGGTTGGCCTATTCATTTATCTTCACTATCAGCATCGGCACAAACTCATGCACCCATATCGACCACAGCGCCTACACCGACGGCGGTAGTTTCTGATGCACAGGCACATGCACTTGAGCCAACACAGACACCGACCCCGGCATCTGCATCACCATCATCACCAGCACCGACTCATGCATTGACACTCACACATGCATAGACATAGACACCGACACTCTCATCTGCACTTGAGCCAACACCGGCACGGACACTGACACTGACACCGGCCCCGACACCTACAACACCATCATCACCAACACTGACTCATGCATCGACCCCCGCACATCCGCATACACCCACACTACCACTGACACCGGCAGCAGCACATGGACCTACATCAGCCCTGGCAATGATACCCATGCCGACCCCAACATCTACCCCAAGACCTACTACAGTTGCTTCAACACCGACACCAACTGCAGTTATATCCACACCGATACCAGCACCAGCACCTCCATCTGGCCAGCCTTCTATACCAGATTCATTGTTACATTAGTAGGGAATGCCACTGGATGCTATAGTTGTAGGTGTAGGCCGTGTGCGAGTCGGTCTGCTGGTTAGAGGTGGACGACAAGGTCGGGGACGGGGGCGAGGTTGTGCACAGTATGCATATCATCACGATGATGTCGGTGTGTCACAAGTGATACAGACTGCATCACAGGATGCAGAGTAGGAGGTTCGCAGATAGCCAAAGAGACGTAGGCGACCACTTGCATGTAGGACATGATGATCTATTTGTTAGATTTTTTTTAACAATGTTCAAAGTTTTTATTTTGTAAATATATTGTCACAACACATTTAACTCATTTCAACATTACACGTACATTACACTTCACACGTACATCTCAACACAACACTAACACTTGTTCCCATAACATTACCACGGGTCAACACAAATACTAACATAACACTTGTTCCCACAACACTACCATAACACTTGTCCACAGAACACTCACTTAATACTGGTCCACACAATGTCGAGTTGACAGTTTACCACACAACACTAACATTACAGTTCACCACATAACACTAACATTATAGTTCACCACACAACACTAACATTACAGGTGTCCACATAACATCATGGGTCAACATCTTCGTCGGACATCTCGACACCAGAAATACATCCAACTTCTCCACTTAGAAGGAAACTTAAATGTGCTTTTTCTATTAACCCTTCTTCAGCACGTTCTCGTGCGATACGACGGAGATTGTAACGATTTAGATGGATTGACATGCGATTGTTCTCAGCCCGAAAACGATACAATGCTCGCTCCAATTGTTGAGGTGTCTCAACTGGCATATGAATGACAATTTGTCAAGGTTGTCGTAAATTGCAAGTTTGGATATCTCTAATAAAATTTTCTCGCTCCGTTAAACGATATTACAATTCAGCCCGCATGGTTCTTACCGACTTGCTTGCATAAAGTAAACGAGGATTCATTGGATAGAAGAATTCATCATCTAAAGCCCAATGATAACCCATATTTTTATATAAAGTTGTAACACTATAATTCATGTTGGAAATGAGTTTTCTTCACTTACACCACAAAAGATGGTGAATATATAGTAAATACACAAATCTCTCACACTGACCATATCAATACAAATATAGTCTTGAAGTGACAACTAACTGCTCTTTAATAATGTTATAGAAGAAAAAGTAATTACTCGTGAGTACTTAATATCATGTGATGAAATGACCAAACCCTGAATAGGTTTCTGCATATTCTGTGTTGAAGTGACTAAACCTTGAATGGGTTTCAGCAGACCATGTGCTAAAGTGACAAAACCTTAAATGTGTTTTAGCCTACCATGTGCTGAAGTGACAATACCCTGAATTTTAACATACCAAGTGTTGAACTAACTTAACTCTGAATGGGTTTCTGCATTTTTTTTGGGTTGAAGTGAGAACACACATTTCATAAGGGAAGACTGAAATGACCTTACACTAGTCTGATGAATGATTATATGACCTCTAATCACTATACTGTTTCACTATTGACTGATATGACATGTCAACACAGTAGACTTGGGCCACTACTATTTAAACACCATTTTGTCGTTGATATCACAAACATAACATTATGTCTAACCATTGCAGACGTGAACGGGTTTGGTTGTTACAAGAGCGGAACGATGATTACAAGAATGAGAAATTTTTGATCCAAAAGAGTATTATGTAGGAGTATGACGAGAGTGAGCTTTTCATGCTAAAGAATCAGACGAACTATTTACACAACTAAGAAAACTTGGCATACCAGTGCCTCGTAGACAATCACTAATAATGAAATGCTGGAACAGAGAAGACTACGAATTAGCAGTAGAACAAGTTCGAAGAGAGAATAATAGAATGCTGGTTCGTAGGTCTCGCTATTATATGTTCCAACAAGAAAAAGACATGATCATAGCTACACATAGAAAAGAGTTGACACCAGTTGAGCAAAATAATATATTGTATAATGCACAATACATGTCAAATGATTATATGTCTGATGAAGCTTAACAAAGTCTACATTTATTCATTAGTGAGATAGCAAGACTATCTAACTTGTGTAGTGTCAAGTTATGTCAGTCCTTTATATTTGAATTGTTATCTATTTACCTTTTTCATTGTTAACTCATATCATTGCTTTGTTAGTGAAGTCAGTCTATTAACAAGTCATGTCAGTCATGCTTTATCAGTGTAGTCAGTCTTGTAACAAGTTATGTCAGTCCTTTTGTCATTCACAAGATATGTCAATACTTTTCAGTGTGGAGTCATATCATTACTTTAACAATGTGTCGTTAGTCTAGTGACAACTCATGTCAATCTTTTTGTCATTCACGAGTTATTTTATTACTTTATCAGTGTGGAATCATATCATTACTTTACCTGTGTTAAGTCATGTTCCTCGTACCCAGTAATTGTCCTGTCAAATTTATATATAATTATATTTCGTGTCTATATAAACCATCCTTATTAACTGTGTACATCAGAACCCAAAATATGTCTAAGTGCACATCTAACAGACAATTCAGTTAAACCATCCAAGGTTCTTCTTCACGCAATGAACAACAAAGTTCATCTTTACCCTACGAACGTTAACACTCGACTGGCCGAGCAACATGTGGTGTAAACGTAGTTCGTTAAATTGAATCCTACACAGATTTTACCAGTGTAACTTGGTATGGACAAAATCATGAGTTTTGTAATGAGCCCATCGACCCTTATCACTCATTCGGTCAAGTTGGACACGCATTTGTGGGACATGCGACCGACTTTCCGCCTCCGAGTGTTCGTATCGAACCCACGCCAAGATGGTGACATTATATGACAAACGTTGTGAGCTTCAAGTATACTTTCGTTGGCATGGATTAATGGTACCAAAGGTTTGAACGATCTTTAGAGGCTTATATAGATCATAGCAATAATGAGATCATAGCAAGGCTTGAACGTGAAAATGATCAGATGCAGCGTAGACTTGATCGTTTGCATGCAATCTACAATGCAAAAATTGAGCATTTCGATCTTCATTATGTTGCGATTCAAATTTTGGAGAATCCGTTACTTGTTTCAGATACAGAAATTTTTAATTATTCCGATATAAGTGATGATGCGTCTGACACTTTTATTCCATCGAATTTATGTGTATTGGGCAACCCGCTATATTGTTTTCTACATTAACCAAAATATTGACAGATTGTATTTCTTATAGTGTCATGTAATAACTTGGTTTTATTTTAATGTATAAATATATTTTTCTATATTTTTTAGTTTTGCACACTTTTGTAGGTCAACTCTAAATGTTCAATGAACTAATAACATAAAATTGGAATACATTATTTTTTAACAAATACAAAACAAATTTCTAAAAAAAATGTTTTTTAAAATATCATTTAAAGTGACATTTTTTAAAAAAAATACAGAGTTTAGGAAATCAAGTTTTAGGACCGCCTAGGTTTGGAGAAAAGCTCCTCTAGATTGGGATGCTTTTATGACATGGGAAGTGGGATTATAATATTGAGATTTTTTTTTAATCAATTTAGTAAAGCATGGGTTAAATACATACTTTTTGATATAGAAGTTTGCTTTTAAAATACGCTTTTAAGTTTTTTTTTATTAAATATATGTTTTACAAATATATTATTATATTGAAATATATGAAATTAAATTATGTTTTTATGATTTTTATTTTCAATTATATAATTAGTTCAAAATTATTATAAAAAGGGAATTAAATTCTAAAATTTATTTAATTTTTTTTATCTGGTGAATCATTATGTGAGACATAAAATGATGTTATTAGTTTTTATAAAATTTATTTATAAGTTGGTGGTTGGAGACTATTGACTAAGAAAACATCATTGTAAAAGGCTAAGGGGTAGAAAACGTCATTCTGTATAAGAGGAGATGAAGACGTCATTTCAAATGATGTTTTTATCTTTTTATTTTTTGTTTAACTCTGTTAACTGCCGTTAAATTTAGTCATGTTATAAAACGTCATTACGAATGACGACTTTAAAAACGTCATTTGGAATGATGTTTTCATAAAAAAATAAATTAAACTTCAAATCGTCATTCCAAATGACGTTTTTGCACCCGAAGACGTCATTTGGAATGACGTCTTTAAAAAGAAGCTGAGTTTGATAAATAAGTTGGAAAATGACTGGGTTGAGGAAATAAGGTTTTAGGGGGTGAGTTTGGTGAAAACCTCAATTTATTATCCCAATGCATCCACTAATTCATTAAATTAAAACTTAAAAGGAAGATAATTGGATTACATTAGACTTCTACAATCTGACCAAAATTGACTTAAACCTAGAAGATCAACAAATGCATAATCTGATACACACACAACACATTCACACCCACACAATACATTCACACTCATACACTAACACAGATCCACACACTCACACTCACATAGAACATACACACACAACACACAACACAATTAATCAAACATATTATGCTCAATTTTTCACATGGGTACAATCTGTTCACTTACACAATTAATCAAGCATATTACCCACACCTAACGGTTTGAATATATATGTGTATAGATCTATATAAAAAAAACACCATTTGCATCAATGTTGACTAGGAGATCGATTGATTGATGGCGAGATCGAGGGTTAGGATTTTAGAAAGAGAAGATGTCGGATGAGAGAGAGAGACCGGAATCGAGCAAAGAGAAACAAAAAGGAGATTTGACAATCGGATGTCCGTGAGGAGCATCAGAGAAGACCTTTGGTCTTTGTTGGATGGAGAGAGACGATAGTGGGATGAAAGAGAGAGAATGAAATGGGTTTAAATAACATAATCTATAAAATAAAATAACTCATAGTTTGAATTTTATCTTATTTATATTTTTTCCCAAAAAACCTTCCCATCTAACCCAAGTCAACCCAACCATCACATTCAACCCGACCCAACGGTTTCCCCCCAAAACCATCAGCCCCTTCTCTCTCAATTTCTTCACTTCCCCAAATCCATGTAGGACACTCTCCCCCTCCCTCTTGTGCGCAGACACCCTCCCCCCCATCCCTCCTCTGCGCAAACACCTATAGGTTTGTTTTTTGGTTTAGCTTTTAATTCAATCCTCCAGTGCACTTCAAGAGCAATCAATCTCGGCGACTCATAGGAGTTATCAGAGGTACCCTCTTGCAATAAGAAGGTAAACCATAGATCTGCTAGATCTGGGTCTTTTTTGTTGTTTCTTTTTACCTTGATTTATGGTGGGTTGGCTTTTCTTCAAATTTTGCTTATACTGGCTAAATCTTAGTTATCGATGTGTACAAGGTTACTCTCTCTCTCTCTCTCTCTCTCACACACACACACACACACACACACACATTTTCTAGTGTTAATGATGCCATACAATAAAATGGCTATGTTGTAGCTTTATTCCCTTAAATCATGTGTTAGGGATTTTGTGCAAATTCAAACCAAAAATGAAGCTTTGCTTAAGGTTTGAATCCGTCAAGTTTCAAAAATGATGCTCTATATTGTCTTTTATTTTCATCTTTCTTTTTATTTTTTGGGTACAAACCCTCTAATTTTTGAAGTGGACCTCTACTAGGCTTCTGGGTCTTTGAAATTTTCTGGCTAATCACAGAGATTTATGAATTCAATAGATATATAGATCTATCATACTGTATAGTTTTTTTTTTCCAAAATTTTCTGCGAGATGGGTTGGGGATTAGCTGTTTGCTCCATGATATTATCTTACTGTTTTCAACCCTGGTAACTGATATTAAGCAATTGTTGTTAAAATAAATATCATAATTTAGTTCAAGTTGTGTGAAAGTGTGTTCGGTTTTTATTCTTATATATTGAATTGAATATTTATATTACACGATCAGTATTTGATTTTTGACATGCGTGTAATGCAGGGTCTATATTTCAACAATTTTGTTGGAGATATTCCCCCTTTCTTCAGTTCATTGTCCAATCTTTCTACTCTGTGAGTATAATAAAGTGCTAATGTTTTAGAATTTTGTTTTTCTCATATTATGTGTGTTCATGACAGCCATTAGTAGAACAATCAATTAAGTGGTTCTCTAAATGTGCTAGCTGGTTTGCCTTTGACTGATCTGTTTAGTTTAGTCCACCTTTCTTTTTTTTTTTTTTTTTGCGAATTCATCGCACATTTTATGATACCAGCAAAATTGAACATTCACAGTGAAATTAGGCGCAAACACACCGTATGTATTAGCATCATGGAACCAACAATGTGCTACTCAAAGAGGTACTCATTTTTGTTATGACTACAAATTCTATTTATGGTTTCTGTATAATATGAACGCTCACTTATGTGTAATTTCGAGTTTTGCAAGTTCGTTTGTTGAATTGTCAGTGGCAGTTTGGTTATGGGTTGCGAACGTCAATAATGGTTTGAGGTATTTTATTTGTTTAGATTCACTAGACACCATGGTTTCAAATTGTGAGTGGAAAAATGCTTTTATATTTATTATTTTTAGGAAAGACTTTACTTTCATTGTATATGTCTCAGTTAAATTTTTCGAAATTAAGTCACTTTTTTCATGCGAGTGACTTGGTTTTTTTTATTTTTGGGCATCTCTTGACTAGTGATCTAATGAATAATCAGAGTTTTCTTTAATTGGTTGGACCTTGTACAAATTGCTGACGACCTAGTATTTACAACTCTTAGTCTTATTGAGTAGCTTGGGTGTGTTGCAAGTTTGTGAACATACTTGTATGTGTCTCTTGAACCGATTTTCTAATTTTCTCTAGGAAAATGAGATGATTTTCGGCATGAAATTTTCATCTATGTTTTTTTTTTTGCTGCAGATTAATTTGTTACTTAGTTGGTTTTAGTTTGGTGTGTGAAATTTCAATGTTTCACATGAGTTTTATATAACAACTTTGAGTTTGATTGATTTGAGTGTCATGGTTGCTTATTATTTTAATGAGCAATGTTACATGGACTTCAAAAAATGTGGACTTAATAATCACTCTCATTGATTTGACTGTGGGTCTCAAGACCAATTATGTATTCAATTCAATGATTATAATTGATTAAGTTTACATTTTAAGTCCAAATAACATTTTTCTATTTCAATTTCTCTTTCTGTTTTTGTACTTCCATAAGGTAAGGGTCTAATTTGGAGTTGAAGAACAGCTGAAATACCATAGTACGTGCATGCTATCTTGATATGTTATATTTCCAAATTTGATGGGAAGTAGTTTGCTGAATCATGGAGACCTTTAGTGCAATGCTTTGCAAATTATGCAGTGTTCTATGTGCTTTTTCGGTCTTTTGGCAATGAACTGGTTTGAAGGCCTCAGTTCTTTTTCTTCTCACATAAATACATTGGATTGCAAATATTAATCTGTCCAATGGAGTGTGAACAAAGTGTTTATTGATAATCTGCACTTGCCTTTTAGATTTACATCTACTTATTATTTGCCTTTCATTGGGAATTTATTTGAAGAATCTGACAGAACTTAGTCAAAAATTTGAGGAGAATGTTTTGGATGCTACAAAGAAATTTGAAAAATTACTAACAGACAAGAGAGAGATTGTAGGACTGCCAGCTACTGCTCTTGGATTAGCTACACAAATCGCTATGTCTAAGGTGTTTGATTGGATGCTAATTCCGAAATTGTTTGAATGTGGTTTGATTATGTTCAATTTGAATTTTATGTTTACCCAAATCTATTATGATATGTGGCAATTGGATTGTAGTTGGATTTCAGTGTGCATATGACATGATTTAATGCATGGTTATATTCATTTTTTGATTAGTTCGTGTTTAAGAACTATGTACAGTGCCTTCAGACATGTGATTTAGGGCGAGTTTAGGTTTTCAATTTAGTATGTGTCCGAGTTCAGTATTTTGATTATATTTCGCGTTCAGACACGTGATATAAGACGAAATTGTTCAATTTTTTTTAGTTGCACTGTGCCTTCAGGTACAGGTTATTCCTATTGTTTTATATAACATAATTGTTTGAAATATTTGACCGTTAAAAAGCTTTCTGCCAAAGGTACGACATGGGCTTCTAGAAATAATGATCTTTTGCACAATGTATGATTTAATGATTAAATTCTCCTTTTACCCTTTTAGGTGATTTCCATATTGAATACTAGACTTAGGTGGTATTTGATAAAATTAAATGCTGAATTTTAAGTGTTGAATGTTGAATTGAATTAAATTGTTTAACAAATATAAGGAGTTGAAATCTAAAAATTATTATTATTCTAATTTTGTCAGTTTTTAACTATATATTCGTTAACTACCTAATTCCTACAACCACCATCACATTGGTGGTGGTGATGGTGATGGTGGTGGTGACGACGATGATGGTGGCGGCGGTGGTGGTGATGATGATAGTAACGATGGCACAATGGTTGTAGTGGTGGCAACGACAGTGGTGGTGGTGGCAGCGACATAATGGTGATAATGATGGCGACGACAGTGGTAGTGATGACGATGACACAATGATAGTCGCAGCAGCGACACAATAACGGTGATGGCATTATGTTCCAAAATAATGTTCCATAATGACGGTGGTGGCACAATGACGACACAAAAAAGACTATATTTGCAGCATAATATTCAATTTTAAGTATTTTCATTTCCAATTTTCTTAAAATGCAGCATATTGCTCTCTTTTATTTGATTAACAATAAAAATTTAAATTTTATTCTTACCTTTTGAGATACAAAGTGTCATTTACCTTAGACCTAGAAAATGGTGAATTTTATTTTGTACCTTAAAAATTTAAAACTGTCAATTTAAAAATTAATATTTAATTTTTTTATATTGTATCATCAATGTCATAAAATTGTTACAACGTGGTTTTTACACTAACTTTTGCTGTCATTTTCATCCACGATAATATATTTAAACTTAATTTACTGACCAAATCCACTACAACTATTGAATTAACAATGGACCTTTATTAAAAAGTAGAACTTGTTGCAAGTCCAACTATTACAACAGATTAATAAATTAGGTCTAAATAACATTAGTCAGTCAAATCTCATTGCATTTGGCATGGAGACTACATAATAGAGCCTATGTGTGATGTCATGTATTTGTTATGGCTTTGTTGAGCTGCAGCATTCTGTAAGAGATTATTGTTATCAAATAGATATGTATTTCAATAACAATTGATACTTGATTTGTATTCAACTGAAGTTCTTGCCCATTCTGAGGAAGATTCACTAGGCTATAGCATTTATATTATGCTACTGAAATCATTATCTACCAAAAGAGTGATTGTGCACTTTGAGCATATTAAGAGGTTACCATTTAAAGTCTTAAATAAAAGATTTGAAATCTTATACACAATTTTAGTTACCCTTAAGAAGGCTGTGTGGATGAGAGATAGGATTGTATCTGCTGGAATGGTCTCTTACATATACAAAGAAAAGTTTTAGTTTTAATCATAATGCAGCCTTGGCTTCTCTCTCTCTCTCTCTCTCTCAATAATAGTAGTCATAAAATTAGTTTCTACTTCCTTTTTGAACCACCAGTATGAAGTTCTATAAAAGGTTTCAAGCTCAATTAGGAATAAATTCCTCTCATCTCATTCTTTTATCTTACAGGTGAATTGATTGCAAAAATGATGGTTACTATGGAGGCGTGCATTTGTTATGGCAATTTGCAAAATTTTTCATAATTATTGCAAAGAAAACCAAATCAACCTTCATAATGGAATTTTTCCTTTGTCATACGATACTAACATCCCTAGATAGGTAAAGATTTAGTTGCTATGTTAATATCATTTTAGTTGATATAGCCCTGCACACTTTTCATTTCGAGATAAACCAACTTGCTGTGATGGAGCAATGTTAATGGCATTTTGTGTTACCTTCATGTTTTTACGTGAAATTTAGGAGTTACATGCAAAAATTCCATAGATTGATTATTTGTGACACATAAAAATTATTATTTCCAGTTTGTATAATGTCGCCTGTGAGAAAGTTGGACCTTAGGATTGTCAGTTCTTGATCTGTGGAGCAAATCACTATTAAAATGATTTTTAGAGGCTTATACATACAATTCTCTCCCAGTTTTGATATTCTTTGTTATTGGTCAACACCTCTTCCTTGCAAAGGTTGTGGTTGGCCTTGACCCTCATTTCTGTGGCGTTTTGTATATTGGTTCCAAGACGCCTTATTTTACCTTAGACAAAAAAGATGTTAAAGTTTGCTACATTCATTACCCTCCAAATTGCTCCCAAACATGTTCCTTTATAGAGAACACTAATTTGCAAAATAAGTTATCCTAAAACAGTTGTTACTAAAAGGTCATAAAAAGAAACACATTATAGTACGGAAATGAAATTCATTCTAACGAAACAAAAAATGTGACTGAATGCTCCTTAAAAGTCATAGGGCTTGCCTACTCGCATAGTCGTATTTGTCAAAAAAACAGTAACTCTTCACTATGCTAATGGTTCTACACTATGTACAATAATGGTAGATAGTTTGTACTATTACTATTGTTGTTGTTGCTGCTACTATTACTATGATATACCTAGATTACTTTTTATAGAAATGGAGTTGAGAGTTGGCAAGCAAAGCAGTATGTTGAGATCAAATTCAGGTTTTCGCTGTGGTAAAGACCAATCTTGGTTCACCAAAAAAAAGTTCATCTCAATTTTCTAATCTCTCTGAGAGGTACAAGAGTCATAGCCATCTGAGCTAACTTGAGGTGGTTAAAATTTGTTAATTATGTGGACATACAGTAAAAGAAATGAAATTGAGTGGTTTTCTTTGTAAAAGCTAATGAAATTTGTTGGGTTAGTCAAATTGCTTTTGACTAATTTCTCTCCTAACTTTTTAATTCTGAATCGAAATTCCCTCATTGAATGGTCTTCAAAATAAGTAAGAATTGAATTGTTAGTAATAAAAGATAATTTTGTAGGGGCATTAAGGAACTACAATGTTTGGATAAAAAGGAAAATGCAATTATATTTTGGCTTATCAGTTAGTGGCGAAGGACAATTTATGAAAGAGCCATGTTGTTAAACATAGTATTTACTAAGAAATGGTGAAGTTCAGTAAACTACCGATTTTTTCTATAACTACACAAGTTTTATATACAATTATTTATATTAATAGTCTATGAGCTCGTTTAGTAGACGTATTATGAGGGGATTAAATATTGGATTATACTATTTTTTATTTAATCAGGCCTAATATTTTATTTGGTAAGCAATTTTGAGTTTGTATTAATTTTAAAAATGTATACTAATCATATACTTATTGTATATTTTGTATATAAGAGACGTGCATTATGGAGGTATTTTAATACCACCAGAAGAGGTGGTATTATAATCCAGATCAATGTATTATTTTACAAAATTACTATTATAACTCCCATAACTAACAAAATCAAGTTATCTTTAACGTAAAATACACTTTGTCAGACTCACGCTTTTCACTCCCATGGTTCTTCATCAGCTGCTATCAACAGGAGGCCTTTGCCTCTGCAAGGTCGACAAAACCATAGGACTAAGGTAAGAGATGCATCACTTTTCGAATTTGAATTAGGTCTGATTGTATGATATTCTATTTGGATTTATTAAGTATCAGATTTTTTTTTTGTGTTTTGTTTTTTGTTATTTTGATCTTCTAATGGTTCATCCTTTTTGGACCAAAAAAATTAAAAACATGCTTCGGCTAGTCGAATATACAATCTCTTTAGAAAAAAATTTGGTGTATGGTCTCTCGGTTATGCTTTGAATTTTTGGTCATGCTTTGTCTTTTCTCATCATGCTTCATCTTTTTGTTCATGCAATCTTTTCAAAAAATAAAAAATAAAATCATGCAACATCTACATATGTTTTGGTGTCCTGAGTGTTGTTGTAAAACTTTCCGGATGGGATCATAAAATTATCACTTTTTTGCTTTGGAGGAAAACTAGATAAGATGTTAGCAATTAATCCTACCTATTATTTAATTAGATTGTTTGTTTATTATAGTTAGTTATTTCTCCCATGGGATTGTAGTTGTTGTATAGTATGCTCATAGATTGTGGTGTTGTCTTGTACTAGAATTCTTCTAGTATAATTTGAATAGAAGTATCTTGTTGGTAATGGGGAATTATCTCAAGCACACATAATTTGGACGGATAACTAAAACACAAATTACAGATGTACGCAATCATATGCAAATCACACCATCAGTTGAACTTGAATTTATATGGCTAAGGGGACTCGATCATATTCCCAATTAACAATGATGACATTTGGAGGGGATCATGATATCATTCATGTTGTTGGCAGTGTCAAACACTATAATTGATTGATGGTATTTTTGTTAATTTAACATTAATACGAAGAAATAATTCTCTAACCAAACAACGGATTGGACTAAATAACTACTATCCAACGCTTATATAGTGTATGTCAAACACTAGATAAAATTACACATTATTCTAATACCGCATTTAATTTTGTATTTTATCCATCTGTATTATATTAGCTTGTATTACTTTATCTAATTCGTCCATTTCTAATACAACAACCAAATGAGCACTATTTTATTTTCCTTTCTTTAGTATATTTCGCCAAAGATTGTATCTTGTCATCACTATGTGTCCTTGATTGACAATGGGAGGTGTGTTAAGACAAATGATGATTCATTAAGGTTTGGATGCCCATGACAACACTAAAGGCCAAAATAAAATAAGCAATGCAATGTAGGGGCCTGTTTGAATATGTTTTCAAAAACTGTTTTTTGTTCTCCAAACTCTAAAAACAAGGAGATGCTGTTTTCTTAGCATTTTTATTCTCAATTTTTTAAAAAAAGATGAGAATTGAAACACAAAATCAGAAAACAAGCCCAGCTTGTTTTCTGAGAAGTTCCCAGGAAATTTTGAAAACACGGAGTTAATATCACTGTTTATTACTATTCATTAATGGTCCAAGTATAAATTGGTGCTTTTTTTTTGTTCAGCCTCTCCCATCATTTGCCCTGCTCAGCCCTCTTCTTCACTGAGCTCTGGTGAAACACAAACGATACATCCACCGAATCACCGACGTAACTTCGACGAATCAAAGGTCTGGCTTCTCCGACTACAGGTAACCAATAGATCTATTTTTTTGCCTTTATTTGTTAATAGGGTTTGTATTTGTTAGATTTATTTGCATTTCTCCTTTTTACCTTCAAATCTATAACAGATCTGTTGTCTAACAACTCCGACGAATCGATCATGATGTTCCAGTGACTCATATCTCCTAGATATGTTATTATTATTATTTTTTGCCTTGAAACTATTTGGGTGACTGCCTGTTTGGGTGACTGTCTATTTTATTATACCTTCAGAGCTGTGGTGTTTGGTTGGGTTTTTTTGCCTTGAAATTATTTCCGGTGACTGCCTATTTTCGATGACTGTTATGGTGCTTGGTCTGGTACTTTTCATGGGCATTCTGTTTTCGGTGATTGCTTGGTCTGGCTTGGGCATTCTGTTTTCTGTTTTTTCATGGGCATTCTGTTTTCTGTTTTTTCATGGGCATTCTCTGTTTTCTGTTTTCGGTGACTGCTTGGTCTGGCTTGGTTAGCTATTTTCGGTGACTGCTTGGTCTGCTATTTTCAGTGACTGCTATTTTCGGTGACTCATTTATCTTCTTTTATTTGAAATTAGTGTTGAATTTTTTTATTGATTTGGGTCTTAGTTTTATGCACACAAAAAAATCTCTAGTTTTATAAAGTAATACCAACGAAGGGTGAATCCACTAGTTTGTTTCCCATTAACCCGAAAAAACATAAGGGAAGGGAAAAGTCTGAGGTTTAAGCATGTTGCCAAGATAATTAAACATCAATAGTATACTACTGGTTAAGCATATTCACATTGCATGAAGTTCTACTATGTATTCAAGTGACAGAATTTTCAAGGTTTTCCAACAGAAATTAATAATTTTGCTGCGTTTAACTTAGCAATTTACTGATAACAATCTTAACAGTAAATAAGATACTCACTTAGTAAACCTATACTGCTATGCCTACAATCCATAACATATGATATTTGTTCTTTTGCTCTTGTTCTCCCCCTATTTATCTCTTTATTAAATTTACAAATGATACTTTTGTGTATTGATTGTTTTCCAATGGTGTATTGAGGTTTTGTTTTACAAATTCTGGGCACTTATTTGTTTGGTTATAGGGAAAGAAGATACCCAGTACCAATTAGCAATCATTTTGTGCATGGAGTCTTGAGTATTCAAGGTTATTTTCTCTGTAAATTGATGTAATGATGTTGCGTGATTCCTTCTCAATGGAGCAAATACATTACTTTTTGAAGATTCAACAAGTGGCTTAATAGACATTGCCAATGGCCCCTTGATCCTTTCTTTATCACAATGATGGTCTCTCTTATTTTTCTAAGATATTTGTGTGCTCTATATAATTATTGGTGTTGATATTAAATATAGCAGATCAGTTGGCTGTTCAGCAGGAAGCATCAACCCTTATCAAATCCTCAATTGGCGAAAACGACATTATCGATTTGTCAGATGTATCATCTGACTAGGTATATCGTATTCCTTAAAAAATCAGAGCAATGTGGAATGTTACAACATGTATGGTATTATTTTTTACAAGCATTATCGAGTTGTATGTTTTTCATTTATTTAATGTATGAGTTATGTATGATTTGTGCAACATAATTTGAGTAATTCCTTTTATATATGATTAATTATTGTATGATGTATATTATCTTAGATGTCAACCCAAGGTTATGACGATGATATGGCCACTTGGCCACCGAGGGTTGAGGAGTTAGTTATTAAACTCCTGGTCACTGAGTTAGAGAAGGACAACCCGAATGATACGAACATTCGAGCAAAGACTTGGAATAAATTGTCTGTTCTGATGACCGAAAAATGAGTCGTACTTACAATGTTACAAACCTGAAGGGAAAGTACAATAGGTTGAGGACTAAATATCGGACTTTCAAAAAATTCCTGACCACTACTAGATTTGGTTAGGACCCAGAAACCAACACCGTGACAACTGAGGAAGATGTCTGGGCCCGATATATTGCGGTATGCATAGTCTGACATAGGTGTATATACTTTTTAGGGTAGTTATTTATTATTACCCTTAATGATAATTTTTATTTTTTAGGCGAACCCGCAAGCAAAAGCTTTTCGTAAGAAAGGGTGTGAGCACTTCAACTTATTGAGACTTATCTTTTTAAAATCGACAGCCACAGGCCTTTTAGCCCGTGCTTCGACCCAAGTCCCGCCGAATTCTGATGAGGAGAGAGAGTTGGAGGAGGAGTTCATCATTGGTCTAAAAAGATCTTCTGCTACTCTTGACGATGATCTTGAAGGTCCATTTCCCTTTTCACCTAAAAAAATAGGAAGTAGTTCAAGACATAAGAAATGGAGTAAGAGTTCAAAGATGGACAATGCTATGGATGCATGAGCTGCATTTTCACTGGCTAGGACGGAGAAATACAAGCGTACTTATCAAGTGAACACTGTGAATGAGGCTTACAACATTGACACTTGCATGGATGTGTTAGAGGGTATGGAGGGTATTGGATCCCAACAATTTTTTCGTGCTTGTGCAAAGTTCAAGGACCCTGAGTGGCGTCTAATGTTTCTTAAGATATCTACGCAGCATAGGAAGGAGTGGCTTGACACGCTAGATTAAGTTTCATTTTATTTGCTTTGGGTTGTATGATACTATTTGGGCATGGATGTCCAAAGTTGACTTAACTTTTTTGTGTGTTTCTACTGAGACACTTGGGCATGTAACTGGTTTTTTGTTTCTACTTCCATTCAACAATTCCATAACTCATTCATGGCCAGTTAATTCAGATGTCATACATGGTGTTTTGAACAAACGGTTTTTAGCATATGGACAAATTATATTGGCAAAAAACACATTGTCCAATTCATCATCTAAACTGCTTGACGAGCTTAGTGAGTCATCACTTGATTGGGCAACTGTATTTTCTATTGTAACTACAAACATAATACGAACTCATGATTACAATGCATAAATACGACAAATTCAAAACATACAAAATTAAGCATGTAGCTCATGCACCACATCATACGACTATATTAATAATATTGTTCCATAATAATTGTCTACGCATGGATGCCGATACTTTCCTTGCATTGTGTAAAACACTGTGCGATGGTGGTCACATACAAGAGGACTACCATAGTCATTTGACAACTGAGGAGTTCGTGGCTATTTTCTTACTCACAGTTTCACATAGTGTTAGACAAAGACTTGTTGCTGAGATGTTTCAACACTCAACTGAAACTATCAATCGCCCATTCAAGAAGGTTATGCATGCATTAGTCAGTCTGGGGGTGTCAATAATTCGGCCACAACTTCCATACGAAACTCCACCTGAAATATTATATGATAAAAGATACTATCCATGATTTAAGGTAACGATATTATCCATGTTGTTTAAGGTAACGATACTATCAATGTTATATATATTTTATTGTACTAGTAAAAACACACTTTATAAATGTAGGATTGTATTGGTGCAATTGATGGTACTCATGTAGCTGCATGAGCCCCTGCTTCTAAGCATGAGGCCTACCCTAGTCGAAAAACAACAATTACAAAAAATGTGATGGCAACTTATTCTTTTGACATGAGGTTTGTATTTGTCATGCCTGGTTGGGAAGGTAGTGCACATGATTCACGTGTTTTTATGGATGCTATAACAAAAGGTGAAGTCAACTTTCCTATGCCGCCTAAAAGTTGGTGTGTAGATTGATTTAATTCCTATAATCAAAGCAATGATGTTAAGTATCTAATGTTGACAATGTGTTTTTGGATTAGGGATGTACTACATGGTAGATGCCGGCTACACAAACATGCTTGGATTTCTCTCGCTATATCGTGGCGAGAGATATCACAATCTTGATCATAGTGGTAACAAACGTGCACCTCGTGGACCCAGAGAGCTATTCAACTATCGCTATTCTTCCTTGAGAGATGTTTTGGCGTGTTGAAAGCGAGATTTCTTATTTTAAATACAATGCCAAAATACAAACCTGCACGCCAACCAACCATTGTAACAGCATGTTGTGCAGTTCATAATTTTGTTCGTATGCATTCAGCAGGTGATATTTACTTTCAGCGGTTTCTAAGTGAAGACGTCCCTTTAGATAATGAACAGAGTTCCAACCATCATCGATTGACTGAATTGGACATGTCATCATCACAACTCAATGCTATGTCGCACTTGAGGGATACAAATGACTACGAATATGTAGGCTGCTGTTTCTAGTGGTCGTTGAGCTTTTATGTTGTTTAAGTGTTATTGCTAGTACATGGTTGGTATGTAATATTATTTGTATTATGTTGGATATCATATTTATGTGTTATGACATAAATTACGTGGTTGTGTTTCATTTATGTAATTTGTTGATTGGAATACATTTTAATGGTATTTCAATTTTATTTTATAAATTGCAGAGCACATGGATAATACTACAGGTCCTTTATGCGCATGTGGAGCTGGCCACATGAGAGTTTTCAGAGCTCGTACATTGAGAAATGATGGCCGTTATTTTTATAGATGTCCATTTGGTAGAGACCATAGGAATGCATTTATTTGGGTTGATGAATACCAACACCACTTGCAGCCAGTTGTCTATCATAAGGGTTGGCTCATTTGTTTATATTATGGGTGTAATGTCATTTTGTGTTTTGTCGTGTTATTTTTATTGTTTTTAATTGTGATCAGTATGGTGAAGAAGTGATTAGCTCTTTCATTATAATATAATGTGAAGCTTATATGTACGAACAATGGTTTGTATTATATTATAATTTATAATATAATATTATGCCAGTGAAACATTCAATCCAAACATTATCTCTGTTTTCATTATTTTTTGTCTTACTGTCCAAACATATTTTTTGTTTTTTCTATCTGAAAACAGTTTTTATAATTATATAACCAAACAAGTTCTGCGACACAAAAAACACTAAAACCAATTTTTGAAAATTTATTTTCGAAAACTATTTTCAGATACTGTTTTTTGAAAACATATCCAAACAGGCCCTAAAGGTCTCAAGTTATTATGTGAATATGTATTGAGAAATTGATTTAAAGTTTTAACCTACTTTCTTTCATTCCTTCTGACTATATTGATCTAATGTCTGGTACTAAGACATGTCAGAGGTAGAGTCTACAACATATCAAATCAAAGATTTGAACTTGAAAGTGGTTTACATGCAACGCATGTATGCACCAACTAATTCTTTAAAAAGATGTCGAACTGGGTTGTGACTATTTTGGTTTTTTTTTTTTATAGATGTTTTCTTTCTCTGATGACCTTGGACTTGAGTCCAGTGTTTTAAAATCCGGTCCGGCCCAACAGGTTGGTCCAATGAACCGGTGTTCAAACCTTTGAGCAAAAAATCGTTTGTACATGAAAATCGGGATTAAACCGTTGAACCGGTAAAAAATGGGTAAATCCATGAGAACCCGGACGAGTTGAACCAAACGGTTTAATTAAATTTGGATAAATGTCACTTTTTTTTTTACACTTTTTGGGCATTTTGTGTTTTTGCCCTAAATCGCTTCAGACGGACCAGACCAGGCTGCCTCCCGCCAGCGACTTCAGCCTCCACCCCCAGCAGGCAGCACTGCAGCGATTCAGTCCAGTCTCCACCCCTAGCACGCAGCAGCGACCCAGTCCAGCCTCCAACAGCACGCAGGCAGCATCGACTGCAGTCCACCCTCCAGCCAGCACCAGTGGTGTAATCGTGTCCTCCATCTATCAGATCAGACTCCACCGACTGACCATCATCGACTCGCATTGAGCAGCAAGGTCCACTAACGTTTTGCTGCTTTTTCTTATATATTGTGCTGCAATTGCCACGATTCATCAACCTCTTTTAGCTAGACTGAAGAAATTAAAATATTAGTGATGTGGTAGTTTGTGAAAAAGACTTTAGGCTTCTTCTAATTTAATTTAGTGCGAACGTGTTGTGGATGCTTGACTATTGACTCCACCATAGAAAACACTCTCTATCTCTCTCACTTTTTCCTTTTCTTATTTTCTGGGGAAGTTCTTCACCACTTAGGTTGGGACTTTTGTAAAGACGAGATAAGGCGTCAAGTAGTAATCATAACTAATTTCTATTTGTTGAGAGATCTCATTTAGAAAGAGAAAGACGATCTCAATTAATGAAATATGTCTATTTGGTCCCTAACACTCTTAATTTGTATCTATTTGATTAGCAGAATTCTGAATTGAGTTTTTGATTATTTTACTAGCTGTGATGCAATTTGATTTGTAGAAGCTATTATCTTTTAAAATAAGCTGCAAGATTGTGAACTTGTGGATTGTTTATTGCAGGAAGAGCATTATGAATTGTGGTATTGAACTTGTGGCTTGTTTGGGATTCTTATTGTTCATTATATATAATTGGGTTGTAGATTAGTTAATCACTAGATTGATAACAGTGGTAATATTTGTATATTCAAGTGGAACTATGCCGTGGTTGAATAATTTATTTATTTTCAGTTTCATTTATTTGAGTCCTTATGTTATGCTCATGTGTTTCATTTTGTTTTCATGTGCCTTGCTTACTATAGTTTGAACTTTAAAGAGTGCAAATTACACGGATTATGCTTAGATTCATGCATTGTTGAAGGGTTGGACTTCAACTTGGAGCCTTGAATTCAGTTGAACTTCGATTGTCACGCCCCAACTCCAAGGGCATGACTGGCCGTGAACCATAGATTTATAACCTATGGAACACGTAAGCCTAACAATAAACTAACATTAACACTAAATTGATCTCATGTCACTATGTCAATGTTAACATACCTAAACTTGTTTGCCCCAATTATCCAAAGAAGTAAAGATGGCTATATGATGAATGCTATGGAGGTCACAACACTATTAGTCCCCAATCAATTCCCTGAGTCCGCTATTGACACTCCAATCATTTACTTGAAAAATTTTATTTTGAAAGCATGAGCTAAATAGCCCAGTGAATGGAAAGACATGCATATTCAAAGTAGCTGAAAAATATTTTTGGCATACGATATGTAAATCAAATATTTGAAAAAATAACTTCACCAAGATAACTAATTTTTCAAGAGTAACACAATCGGGTTTCAACCAAAAATTATACAACGATGAATTATATCATAATGGTGGAGACTGTACGATATCTAATAATCGATGGGAACCAATATCAAATACCAAAAGATCTCAAAGTTGGATTCAACATCGTACTTAGGGTCACCACAGCCTCACCCGAGTCTGTTCCCTAAGACGATCTGGTGAAGGTCATCAGAACGCACCAGGTACTGTTCCTTCAACCGTTGAGCACTAGGGTCACCTCAGCCTCCCCCGGGTCTGTTCCCTAGTGGCCAGAGTCACTTGCATACAGAAGAATAATTTCCCTGGACTTTTAATTTTTGGTCCCATTTACCATCACAAAGTCTCACCATATAAACAAGTGATTGAATCATAATACTTCACAAAAGAATTCATCGTATGCCACAAGTATTTAGACACACAGTAAAATATTTGGTAAAAGTAATAATGAACAAACATGATGTATCGTTTTTAAAATGTTTAGGGATACGGAGAATTCTTGAAAATATGTAGCATGCCAAACCACTCACTTCAAGTCCAAATGATATGCTTTTTGAGTGTTCCTTGTTATCCGAAGTAGAGTGAGATGCTATCGATGTCTTTCCTCTTTTCTCATAATTTTCTTTCTCCTTTGTTGAGGTGCTCTTCCTCTCTTCTTTTCTCTCTTTTACTCTCTATTTTTTCTTGAAGTAGAGGACTACTTGTGTCCTTTCTATCTTAATCCAATCTCAAATGTCCTATTTACAGGCATCTTGAGATTATTCTAGAATGTGACATTGTTAGGGGACATTCCCTAGAATATTCTATCATCTCTCCTTTTCTAGATCTTTCTAGGTTTCAAGCTCATTTTGCACATGGTAATTCCACAAGTATCTAGAATCTTCTAAAGTCTTCTCCAATCTTCTAAGCCCTTTTGGTACTTTCCGGGACATTCTAAATCTCTCTAGAATCTTCTAGTATTTTCTTGAACCTTCTAAAATATTCTAGACTTCTCTAGATTTTTCTAGAACTTTTCGGATTCTTCTACAATGCTCTAGGTTCCTCGATGTTCTAGAACCTTCCAGATCTTTCTAGAATCTTCTCCAACATTCTAGATTCTCCTAGACTGTTCAAGATTATTCTTGAACTTTCTAGAATCTTCTCCAATATTCTAGATTTTTCTAGAAACTTCTCAAATATTCTAGACTATTCTAAATTTATCTGTAAAATTTTTCTTATGCTTTAAGATAATATTCTCTAACAAATTCCTTGCCAAAATAGAACGGGGTATTACATCGATAGAGGTATTTTTCTCTACTTAACTTTACAAGTTGTATTGAAAATTGAATACATTTAAATTGGATACATGTTTGATGATTTTTTGTACTTAACTTTACATGTTTGATGTTATTTTTATAATTATTATGATTTTTTAGCTTATTTATTAGTATTTATAATTATTTTTTTAATTTTTTATTATATTACCAGTCCAACCAGTGACCCAATGGTTAAACCAGTGATCCATTGACCCGGTTCTTTTATTGGGTTGATGTTCGGGGCGGGTTTTAAAACTATGCTTGGGGCTATTCTCTCTCTCTCACACACACACACCCCCATAGTCTAGCCCCTCCGTCTCTCTCAAAGGAGCAACCCCTGATTTACTCTAATCGTCTCTCCTTTACGACTTTTTAGATCTGGTTTTTCTCCCACTTTTTAGTTTTCACTGACCATTCAGAACTCTATAATTTTGTAAACCAGAGTTGTAAAATAAATGTATAGTTTTTTTTATGTTTTATTATTTATTTTACTTTTAAGATTAATGGTTACAAATAAATTAAGACAAGATTTACTACTCGTAAAAAAATTCAGTATACCACCGAATAGAGTAATGTAGTGCTACTAATCGTTTCTATTATAACAACAATTCGAGATTTTTAGACTAGGCTCATTTTTAATTTGAACTTAGGTCAAGTTCGATATTAAATAAGGTATGATACAAAAATTTATAATTTTTGAAAGACTTAGTTATAATAGAAAAGTTAGGATTGGATCAATTTAAAAAAATTAAAACTTTTTAAGGTTTTTGGTATAACCTTTAAGATTCAAGTTACAACTGTGGTGTTTGGGATTTATATAACAATTTTAGGATCAATCTTAGCATGTAGAATTAGAATCGATCCTAAATTATTAGGATTAATTGCAGAAGCTCTAAAAAACTGTAGATATTTTAAAGAAAAACCTAAAAATTTCTAGTACTTAAAAAAGCACAACTTTTTCTCTTTTTTATCTATAAATACCCTCCTCTTCCTCTTGCTAGGCTGCCATTCAAAACAGTTTTCACTATCAAACTTTTCTAGTCTCGGTGTAGCGAAAAATTATTTGAACTATTTCTTGTAATAAAGGGTTCATTGTTGTACATTAAAATTTTGCTTTGCTTCTTTACTTGATTTTTCATAATGTTTGGGTTGTTTCTTTACAATATTGTTGCTGACACATAACAGTGGAGAAAAAATCTCTTCTTTTTTATATGTTAATTTAGTATCAATTCTCTCTTTTTTGTGATTTTATTACTTAAGTTCCATCATGAGATTAATTATATTTTTACTCCAAATATAGGTTTACTTTTACTGTTTGAAAAGGAATTCTGATTTGTATGGGTTTTCACTATTGCCTTTCTAGTTGAAAATAAAGGGGCTCTTCCGCTAAACAGAACACAACGTTTCAAAAGTGGCACTTTCGAAAGTTGTCTCAGCTTCTAGCTTTTCACCCTGTAACTGATAACTGAAGGTTTTGATGTACAAACCTCAACTACAACCACCTCTTCATTAGTGAATTAAACCCTGAAGCTAGAAGATAGCAGCGTGAAATATTCTTCAGCAGTTGGGGGCTGTGTGTGCGTTCAGAGGATGGAAATTGATAGAGCGGATGGGCGTACTCCGAATCAGTTGAGAAAACTGGCTTGTTCTCGGAACATTCTCAACCGTGCCCACGGCTCTGCTAGTTGGTCTCAAGGTGGTACTTTCCTTTTGTTCTTTTTCTCCCCCCATTTTTTTTATAACTTGAAAGTTTATGATTATTACTTGGGTATGTAAATTTAGTTATTTTCTATATTGGGTTGGTCATCTTTTGGGTTGTTTGGTTTCTATTGCGGTAATTTTGAACAATTTGCATATGGTTTTGGGTTTTCGACCAATTATCGTTTAATGTGAGTAGAGTTTGTGGCCCTTTTTTTTTTTTTCTTTCTTGATCTTATTTTACTTGATTTTGGAAAAGGAAAACATTATGCATGTTGTTAGGCATTGTTAGTTTATTGTTATCTGGGAATTTTCACTCTTTCGCATGGGGTTTTATTTTAATTATGAAGTTATTGTCCTTGGTTTTAGGGGAGACTAAAGTTCTTGCTGCAGTGTATGGACCAAAAGTTGGAACAAAGAAAAATGAAAATCCTGAAAAGGCTTGCATTGAAGTCATTTGGAAGCCCAAAACAGGGCAGATTGGTGAGATTTTTTCCTTCTATTTATTTTCTTTCTATCAAATCAGTATACTGATTCTAGGTGTACCCTAAAATTTGTAAAGTGAGAAATGTCCCTTAACTGGATCACGAAAATCAGATAGATTAACCTTAGCAGCTCTTTATGATAATATAAACATTCTATTTCGAAAAGAAATTTATTAACTGGTCACACAGGGGAGTCATTTCTCACCACCAAAATTAATTGGCACGTGTGGTTGGAACTTTAGTGTTCAGCATCCCATTTTTGGCTTATGAATTGTCAAAGTTCCACTGTTTGATGTATCTTTTAGCTTCTCCAATTTACTCAAAATGGAGTCTGTTCACTGCCCTTTGTATGCAGATTGAGTTTATTATAGTAATGCTGGTTTTAGGAAGACTAAAGGCAGCCTATTTAAAATGTAGCTTAATTGATTCTCATATTTGCTAACTCTGTGGAGTTCAGGTAAAGAGGAAAAGGAGTATGAGATGGTACTGAAGAGGACTTTACAAAACATGTGTCTTTTGACTGTCCATCCAAATACCACGACTTCAATCATAATTCAGGTGAGGCTGTTTGATTATGTGGAAAATGTAATTCCAACTACATACGGATGTTGGTTTTGAAGGTCTTTATCAACCCTAACAGCCGCCAGTTTATATGATAATTATGAAAAGAACACCAAAGTGCTATTATAGATCTCCCCATCTCTCTCTCCTCTTCTCTTTTCCCCACCTCACTAATGCTTGAAACTTTGGAGACTATGAAGGGTAGCCCATGATACAAGACTCTCACCATTGCTGGGTTTGGAAACAGTCCACATGCAGAGAAGTTGACTCTGCAAACTTGAATTTCTGAAACTCTAAATTTTAATCATGCGAACTTGCGAAGTAACAATTCTTTCAGGACATCAAATCTCTGACCCACTCTTACAATTCTAGTGAGTCTTTGTCAATTTGGTAAATGACCTTTTTTGATCATGTCTTTGAAATTATGTAGGAATGGTGAGCACATATTTAGGAATGCCTCAGAAGTGTTACATCACATCTCCTTTTTAGGAAAGTTTGTTTTTCTTAGAACTAGGGCATAACTTTGGTGAGTTGTAACAGTTGTGCATAAATTGTAGCCTGGGTGTCAGTTTCCTGTAACGCCGTCTCATAGGTCTTTGCGTTAGTATGCCTGACCTGAACCTAAAACCATGGCATTGGGAGGATTTTTGTCGGTTATACAAGTATACACCTGATTGAACATTAAGATCAGGGACTCCATCAGGCTTTCGTTTGTACCATTTGTTTAGCTGGCATTAATGGCATTACTTTGACAAGCATGGTCGCTATGTTTCTATTGCAGGTTGTCAATGATGATGGTGCTGTATCCTTAAACATCGTAGTTCTTCCTTTACTAGAGTAGTGGTAATGTTTGCTCGAGTAATCCCTTTTCCCCCCTACCTTAACTAGACTAGTAGTCTGTTGTGCTTAGCTGGTTTCTGCATCGAAATCCTCATTAGACCTGCATTTGGGGGCATTCGGATAATCATGAAAAGTATATGTAACAGATTCATTGTATATTGCATGCAGATTCTTAGGCTTTCCTGTGAACTTTTCTGTCCCATGCATTGACTTCTATTTAGTGTTCATCGTTTTTCTGAGATAGATTTCTGTGTCTGAATGTATTGGTGACAAGATAGTCTGATTATGTGTTTGTGGGACGACCAAATTCTCCCTTACTACATGAAGGTCAGGATATATCTTCTCTCTGATTCTGACACGTTATACACAAAGTTTCCTTGACCTTTAGCTTCTTCCATGTGCCATAAATGCAGCATGTGCTGCCCTTGTAGATGCTGGAATTCCTTTGAAGCATCTTGCTGGTAAACAAGACCTTATGGTTGCTCACCCAATTTTGACCTGATTTTGTTTGAGGAATTGTTTTTAACACTGATTTAGATGATTTTTCTAGTTGCAATATGCTGTTGTCTGGCAGAAAGTGGGCATGTTATACTGGACCCAAGCAAGACAGAAGAGCAGGTTATTTAATTTCCCGGTTTGAATTGTAATGTTTTGGTTGTGATCACATTTATGCACTTATGGAAGCCAGTACATAATGATTTATGTGAGAGTTTGTTTGTGTTATAAGAGAATAGCTGTCCATATTCCGTATCATTGTTTTTACCCTTCACATGACACTATGTCTCGTGTGAAAATATCTGTGTGTAAGAAAGGGGAAACTTGAAAATCCAATAAAAAGGCTTCCTATTCTCTTACTAGCTGCATTTGTGCAGCATGTATAGATTGATTATTTGTCGCTTTTATTTGTGTGTCAATTCTGTAGTTCATGGCACGGTAACACATGAATGTACAACCATTCGTTTAATTGTTTCTACCATTATTTACATGTCTGATATCCTCAATTTGGGTCAAATCTAAATTGCTCATGTCCAAATACTGGTTTCTTAACTTGCTTGTCTCTTTGTATTGGCAGCAATTGAAGGCATTCGTATATTTAGTTTTTCCAAATTCGATTCACTCTGTACTTCCTGAAGGAGCATTACAGGTGGGAGGAGAGCCTTATGAACATGGGATAATTACATCCGTTACACATGGTCTAATGTCAGGTAACTGTCATGCTTAGATTTATTTTATCTTGTGCATGTTCATGTCATACCACCTATTATGATGATGCACTTCTTGTAGAAGTTTTTATAATTACTACGACTGTTGTGCTCCACTCCAATTAGGGAAGCCTTTCGATAGATGGGGAATTTGAATTCCATCACCAATACAACACAGCTATGTGATTTCTTGTACTAGGAGTATTTTGTATCAAATGGTTTTATATTTACTGCAAGTTCCTGTTCTCGGAACAAATGGAAGTGATTTATTGATAAGAAATGCTGAATTACGGGCCGTGATAGTGTTCATTTATTCTTCATTTTGGAGATTGGAGCATAGTTGGTTGAATGCACTGGATAATGGCTCTCATTAATTGCATCTGTGCCGAAGTGTGTGCATTTGTTTGTTGAAGATTGTACTTGTTGCCCCTAGATGGGTGCCTTTAATTTCAGTAAAAATTACTACCTCTTTTCTGCGGGGCTGGGGAAAGAAAGGGGGGGAGTTGGGGTTGTCTGCAATGTGTAAGTAGACATGCATGTGCATAAAGGTGTTCAATCCATTTGTTCTGAGCCAAGATGTTATATTGTCGGCATTAAATTGATTTATTGATGAGGGATACTGAATGCTTTAATATGGTTTGGGTTTTTTTTTTCCCTTTGATTGGAGCATATGTATGGCCTCACGATCTGAAAAAGATGGTAAGGTAAATAGCATGACTGTCTATAGATGGACTTTTGATGGCTATTAGTTGATCTATTCGCATATATAGCTTGTTGGAATTTCTTAATTGGATAAAAAATAGTTGAAGTATCAAAACCAAATATTTGGATCGTCGTTTCTGGTGAGAAACAATATAGGTTCCTGATTATTCGAAACACTATATAATCTCATATGTAGTGGTAAATGTAATCTCATTTGTTTGGCCAGTCTCGAAGAAACTTCTGATTTAGTAGCAAAGAGGTGAAGAAATTGGTATATTCTCCTATCAAGACATGCAAATGTATTGATTGCCATGATCATTATGATTGGAATAGCTGTAGTTGTATCTTTGTATAAATACATAGTCCTCCGCCTTCCCAACTTCTTCTATACTCATTATTATCAACTATATATCAAATGGGTCTTCCTAGATGATAGTGTTTAATGACCATAGAAGTCTTGATCATTTGGTATCATTTTCAATTATAGTTTGTATTCTTTTCTTCGTGGAGGAACCCAATTGAGGCACGAACTTGTGTATCAAAATACTTGGTACTTACCCGTTGGCTGTTACTTTGTTCTTATCTGGTGGTTTGGCCTGTTGTTATTTGAATTGGTTTATGTTGGTTTTGTTATGATAACAAAAATGTCTTGACTGGGTTTGTGTGTATCTGTTTTCAGTGGATGAGTATTTTTTCTGTCTAGAACGAGGACGTGCTGCGAGTGCAAAGCTATCTGATTTTCTCAGGAAAAGCTTGCAGTTACAAGTCCCGAGTGAGTCGTCTAAGACGGCCTAATTTGTGACATGGTTGCTAGAAGTGTAGAATCTCATGCTAGAAATCAATAGATACCGTTTTGTTTGGCATTGGCAGCCTTCTAGATATTCAACAAATTTATATATGTTGGAGTTCAGCTTTCTAAGTTTTGAGCGTTGTATATCTGAATTTATAGTTGATCCATATTTTCACTGAACTAACGTTTGGATTATACTTCAAGGTAATTCGGCATGAGTTGTTCTATATTTCCATTTGACATTCAAGTTGTGGAAGACCTTCCACTCCAGCAACTGTGTTTTTGTTTTGAGTCCCTTTGCTTCAGAAAAATGAACAAGTTAGACGAATACATCCAATTGTGAAAATTGGGGCCGAGTCTCTGTTAAAGGACTTATAATAAGTTTAGTTAGTCAAAAAAAATTATTTGAGAGTAAGCCCATTTTTTATCGTTTTAGTAAGTAATTACAAAGAGAAAGAGACAGAGGGAATGACCACTCTTCCGAAGCCATGAAAGGCGCCTTGCAAGACATGCAAGAACAACATTGATAAGGAGAAGTTCTGGCAAGTTTGTCCAAGCCGACCAATTTGATGGCTTATAGCCTATGCGTAACATAATCCCCACGGTTTTTCTCCACTTAATCCTTTGATTTGCACTCTCTCTTTAGTCTTTATGTCGGTTCCACACTTTGCAATGCCTTTGTTGCACTGTCAAACTATGGCATAGTCTGGTTAAAGTTCTTGGAGAAACATGCCCCAAAGGTGTTCGAGGAAATGCCCCTAAGTATGTTATTATTTTTTAATTCTTGTAATACCATGTTACTATTTTTTTAACTCTTGTAATACCATGTTACTATTTTTTTATATGAAATTATTTGTTCCATGTTACTATTTTTTTCTATGATACAATTTTTTTCATATAACTATTTTTCTTGTTGAGTATGTTACTATTTTCTTATTGAACATGTTACAAATGTTAATATGCTATGTTACTACTTTTTGTTTGAATGTTACTATTTTCTTGTTTTTGAATGCTATTATTTTTTGTTTTTAATGTTACTATATGAGAGAGAGAGAGAGAGAGAGAGAGAGAAATAATCATAATCTATATATGAATGTGGATAGATATGAGAGAGAATTTTAATGTTAGTCAAACTTCTAAAATTTATAAATTATTAATTTTCAAATTTATTTTATATAAATATAATTACTGAGGGTATGTTAGACAGTGGAGATTAAAATAGACTTAATTTATTTCTATATGTATGCTAAGTGTCAGCATGTGTGAAAAATTTTTAATTTTTTATTTTATCCTTAATTATTATAATAAAATCAATTATACCCATTATATACTTTCATCTCATTTTTATTTTTCACACCTATTTGATTTTAACTTGTTTTAGACTCTTTTATAAAGACTTCTAAATTCTTTTGAACTCATTTATAAATGAAAAATGCTATTTGGACCTAAAAATCTGACATAATTTGCTGACTTAATGACGTGGTTTCATTGGAACCATTGGATTAACACCAAGTTTTAATGTTTGATGGAGTCCACAGTTAATCCAAAGGTCATAGTGAATTAGGTCAACAAATTAGGTCCCAATTGTATTGCTCTTTATAAATAGTGCATGTACATATAATTTTCTATATCTATAGGAAGAAATAAAATCATATACGGTCAAATAGATGTGCAAATATTTAAAGGGATCGACGAAATACCTAAATAAATGACAAATTAGGTACTCAAAAACTTAGAAAATAAATTAATAATTAAAATACGAATTAATTACTCAGAACCTAATTTATTATTGAATTTAATTACACATATAATTCACATTTTATATAAACATAACATTATTTAAATTTATTGACGTGCAATACACGTCGTGCATTGTTAGTATTAAATAAATCTTTTTTGATAGACTTATTATCAAATAAGTTCACAAAAGGAGATTTTTTTTTTGTCAGACCATCCGGTATTCGAAAGTCACTTTGGATTTCGACTAATTCGGATTTGAGCCGAGTAGAACCACATGAACGGTAAAACTTTTTCTACCGAACGCAACTGCGTTCCCACGACTCGAATTCGAAACTTTGATCAAGCTAAAACAGTCTCTCAACAATTTGATCTAACCGCTCAATAGTACAAAAAGAGACCAACTTCTAAATTTCTCTTGTTGAAAAAGATTGCATGTGGGTGTGGATGCTCACTGTCCATTACTTCATTGAATAATTATCTCCCACTTTTCCACCGATAGGGTTGAAGTTTGCCTATAAGAACTGAGAAGGCCTCAAAATGTTGAAGTAAAAGTGACTAATATATATATATATATATATATATATATGTGTGTGTGTGTGTGTGTGTATTTCCATCCTCTCTCTCTATCTTTCAGTATTATTTTTATTACTTAATTTGTTTGTTTGTTTTTTGTACTAATTATTTGTATATACATTAATTTATTAGTTTTATAACACGTCATCAGCACGAGAGCTAACCAAGTGAGTCATTACAAAATAATTTTTTATACCTGGCTGAAAGGTAAACTCAGGTATTTGAATTGATCAATTTTAATATAACACCATACATTTTATGAGAAAACATGGTGCGGGTGTTTGCTTTTAAATTGTTATTATAGTTTAAATGATGCCTAAAGTACATAAATTGTGTACTTGTAGTACATAAAGAAATTTATATAAATTATACTTCTGAAGAACATAATAGAAGAGTCTAATACTAAAAGTACACAAAAATATTATTATGATAGAAAAGATATATAAATTAACTTTATAAATTAAGAAAGAATTACATTCAAATCCCTTGATATTTGAAATATTACAGACATACCCCCTAAAGTTTACGCGGGTAATATTTAAGCCCCTGTAGTTAATGTCTGTTAGAATATCCGTTAGTAAATTATACTTAGTTTCCTTAAAGTTTATAGACGTGTAATACTTAGACTCTTCAAGTTTAAAATATTATATTTAAATATAAAATAATCTAATCAAACTTAGAATATTAAATATTTTAAATTTTACAATCAAAATTCATGTTTTATTATGTCATTTATTGATATAAAAACAAAAATAAAAATATATTTTTTTCTTAAAACAATTTAGACCCATGTTGCCCAAATTTTAATACTTGAAAAATTATAATTTTTAATCAATTCGAATTTTAATACGTAAAAAAAAAAATTAATTATCTCAGATCGAATTTTAATCGGTCCAAATTTTATTACATAATAAAATTTAAAAAATAAAGGAGGGTCTTATTGAAGATATGCTTATTTAGAGGGGATGTGAATAAAGTTTTCTTAATATACTATCTGATATACATAAGGGCATTTATGTAAAGTAGCCTTCTCCGTTAACGTCGTTAGCCGACAACCTGTGATGAGGGTGTCAGTGAAATTTTAGAAGAAGCAGGGGGTGTCACTAAATTTAGAACTAACTATCGGTGGTGTGAATGAAGTTTACCCAACAAAAAAAGAAAAATAAAATCCTGTGAAACTAATTTGCGTCAAATCCTCCAACCCATTAAAAAAACTCGGGGAGGTGAGTAATCAATAGATGCCGTTTTGTTTTGGTATTGGCAGCTTCTAAGAATTCAACAACTCTCTCTCTCTCTCTCTCTCTCTCTCAAATAGTCTATTAAATTTTTTAATGAAAGTGATCACATAATATTATCTGAAGGAATAACACGTCATTACTTCACTTTCATTAAAACACTTAGTAGATTGTCCATATAGAGACCATTATTTAAACATAAATTAGATATTTTTAGAGACCAAATTAACAAAAGCGAGACAATAGAACGAGATTGACAAAAGTCGCAAACTTTAGCGATCAAAAGTGCACTCTTTTTTTTTTTTTAACTAAAAGGGCTAATTTGTGCACATACCTTGTACGTCACATTAGGGATGAACAATTACTGAGACTAAATAGGATTATCATTTTGGTAAGCAAATCACCGCCCTTGACGTTTTTTATAGCTTTAATTAGGGCTGACAATGAACCGAGCTGTTTATATCTCATGCATGCACATAACTGGTAGATAAAAAATAATTATTTGTTATATTAAAATTATTTTTTACTTGCATTTTTTTTATTAAATTGCTTGTTCAAAATTTAAATTTATTAAATATCATTTACGTTCAACTAAAGATTAAATGAATTAACTATATTATCTATTGAGAAAGATTTATTATCGAAAACTTGGTCAATATTTTATTTTTTAAAGAATAAAAAAATATTTTTAAATAAATAATAAATAATATATTGATAAACAAAGTATTAATAAAGCCTCGTATAAAAATCTAAGGCGGCCCACTTTACCTTGGCCCGCCCCTGCCTTCAAGTTGTGGCAGGGCTCCCACTCCAACAACTCTCTTTTTGTTTGAACTCTTTCTTTCGTTACAAAAATGAACCAGTCATATATGTGTGTGTGTGTGTGTGTGTTTGTCTATCCTATAATCTTCCTATAGGCTTCTGCTTATCTGAACAACCACAGGCTTGTCTTGAAGCATTGAGAGGCAACCCAAAAATACTTTAAAATTTTTTTAAAAAATTAAAAAAAGAAGACAAAGGTTACATCACATGATTAACGCGTCATTTGTCATTACAAACACGACACCTATTTTTACTTAAATGAATCAATACCATTTTGAAAATTAAAGGAAAAACACAGTGAAAACACATATAATCATGTGTCAATACAACTTTGATTGAAACCTCTAAACCGGAGGTTTCAACCACGGTTGGTCTTTCGTTTAGTACATTTTGTACTTTCAATGTAAATTCAATATTCAATCACCCATTTTCTCATGCATTCGTTGCTTCATTTAGAGTTGTTTGATTACATCTAATATTTACTTGAAATCGTAGGCCTTATCACCATTAATTCGATTATTTTGCAAGGTTCTAATTCTTATTATTTGTTTTCATTTATCAACGTAACATTGCCTTGCCATGGATAGTGTGATCTTGTTGGGTACGTGTTTGTTTTCAGCACATGCCCTGCAAGTTTGAAATAAGCTTCCCTAGCTAGCAACTAGTCCTCTATCTGGCCTCCTTTTACCTACCAGTCATTGATACAACAGCCACGACTGTTGAGTCTTTATTTTTCTCTCCGATACTGTTTCACATTTTTTTGAAACGATTAATATTACTCGACTCATAACCTTGGTCGACTCGACCGAGTTATTAGAGTCATCATCATCAACTGCGACGCTTTGAAATGAATTAAATTTCTCACCATCTTAGCCATATATTACGACCCTCAACCATGCCACTATTATTGGACAATTGAATAACGGAATAGTATACTATATCTTTCTTGTAATGACAACGTAGCTAGGGGAGGACACACCCGACTCTGGAATATTCCAAACGCAGTATTGGCCTTTGAGCTGCTCATTGGTTTTCGTCTTGATTCGGATTTAAGATCAACTATAGGGTATTGTTGTAATTAATAATATTTAAAAATATAAAGGTATCGAAAAACTTTGTGATATTATTGGTTCCAACTACAAGAGGCCAAGTAAAATTATCCAAGCTGCTCATATAAAAACACATCATAATCAAGATGATGTGAGCAGTTTGATGTCAGTTGAATTTGTTGACTAATTATCAAAATCTCAATTGGTTATATCATTTCTTCATGGATTTAAATCTTATTATAACTCGATTCGAATTTTATTTCTACACCATGTTATTTGATGATTATTTGATGTGTAATTTGCTACAATCAACTGTAATTATCATTGTATTCTAGTATTGATTGAAGTCAATTATCTTTTTTCGATTTTTTTTTTGGTATTATGGTTAGGGGTGTCCAAGTTAATTTACGCATACCTCAATTAGAGTAATACTATTTGGACATAAAACATTGACCTAATTTGCTGGCATAATGATGTGGTTGTAGTAGAACTATTGGATCAACACTAAGTTCCAATACTTGATTGCCCCCACAGCCAATCCAAAAGTCATAGTGAATTAAGTCAGCAAATTATGTCAGTAAATTAGGTCCCAATAGCATTGCTCCCTCAATTAATACCATCTCTAGCGGACCATTCATATCAGGATTAGTGAATTTATAAGGATAAATCTTTCGTAGTTTGTCCCAACTAGCTTTAGAACTGAGGATGTATAAATTTAAAGTTTGTCCCTATCTTCACGGGACTACCTCTGGCTAGGGGTTAATGAAATCCACTATCAATATACTTGGGCACAACCACCCCAATATTAATTTCCAAAATAGGGTTAAGTAATTTTTTTTTTTTTACTCACTTGGATAGAACCCCCCTTTCCTCCAGATATGCATGTAAGGTAGCTGATTTATTTCTGCATATTAAAATAAATAAATAAATTATTAGCATGGCTCTCTATTTATATGACCTTCGCATGAATGTGGAAGCACACACAACAAATAGGTCAAAGAGGAAAGAAGAAGAATAGAAGATGGCAGTCTCTTCCTTTGTTTTACAAGTAAATGGGCCTCTTCACAAGCCTTCCATCTCTCCTAACCTTGATCACCTCAAAACTTCACTGTCCTCCAGCATAAAGGTACATCTCTCTAAAGATAAATAACAGTACGAAAATGTCATTCAGACCTAATCAACTACAATCGTTAGATTGGAACTGTGTTTCACCTAATATTGAAACTAACAACTTATCCAACGATTGTGTTGAATTAAATCATTATAACATTGTTTATATATCTTTATTGCTTGGACGATTAGAAATATACCATAACATTCAAAAGACGTTTAAAAATACACACGAGTACATCATTGTCTCTTTAAACACTGGGAATTTTCAACTTGTTAGAGAGCCATTCTTAGTGAGTATGAACAAAATTAATTGTCAATATACATGTAGAAAAACAGTAATTAATGATGAGTTAAACTGACTTATTTGAGAAAATATTGGACAGCCTTTGTGGAACGCGTTGAAACAGGTGTCAATGAAGATTGATGTTTGGAATAACATCAAGAAAACTACTACAACAACGTTGGATGCAGTTGTGGATACACTGTTTGATTTTGTGGATCTGCCATATCCTCCATCTCAGGTGTGAGTTGTTTTAATTAGCTAAGTGATGTAAGAGATTGATTCCATGGCATTTGCATGGAAAAATACTTACGCAAAGTTTGTTTTGGGGGTGGAAATGTTGGAGTCAACCCCAATCATACATCCCCACCAACCCCAATACACGCAAACACACACTCATTTCTCTAACATATATACAAACACACACATGCGATTTGTTTTGGTGGGTGGGTGGTGCTTCTTGTTGCGATCGCCTTGGCTTTGTATGGAAGGTGCATGGTTTGATTGCTTTGAATCATTCTTCTTCTTCTTCTCTCTCTCTCTCTCTCACACACACACACACATGGGAACATAACCATCATGCACATGTCCTCCTAGGATGTTCAAAGATCTACAGTTATTTCGATGTGGTGAGTTTTCAATATGACACGAGTTTTGACTCGATGTCGGAGAGTAATACTATTCTCACCTAAAAAATTGACATGAGTTATTGATCTAATGATATGAAAATAATATATTTTGAAACTCTATCACTTAAAATATTGTAATAGAGTTTTGATATTGTGAATATATTTTGAAATTTTTTTATTGTAACTCTATCACTTAAAATATCATTATGTCTTTTTAGGTCTTAACAAGGGTCGGGATACTAGGGTGGGAGAGAGAAAAAAAATTATAATACCTCACAAATGAATTTGCAAAAAAGATGAAAATTCATTAAAATAATTTGTATAATAAATGTGTATTTCACTTAATTATTTTATTCGATATATATATATATATTATGGGTTTAGCAGGGCAAGACAGGGATGAGTTTTAGTCTATTCTCATCTCTATCCCAGCACAAGTTTATACGTGTATTCCTGTATACATTCACCATCGAATATATATTGTCTATTTTCGGTCCAAATAGAACGAATTTGGACGAATACGCATTTTCCTTTTTCTTGTCCTCCGTCATCCCTAATAATTAGCAACCATTTAAATGACAACAACAGCGAAGGGAGCAATTATCCTAATTTAAGAATAATGAACTACGACTATTGGATTTGTAGTTGGTTTAGCACAAGATGGAATTTACAATCAACCAGATGACAACATGTTAAATTTTCAAAATAGATTTCTAAATTATACCAAAATTATAACATAATATCACTATTTTCTGATATGATGTAATAATAACGACATAATATTGCTTTTATGCACAATTTTTTCTCCAAACGACTTTGGATATTTGAGTCTGTTTGATTAGCATGAGAATGCTACAAAATTTAGGAAAGATAATTTTTTTGAATTTTTCCTAGTGTTTAGTTAGTTGGAAATGAAAATTCTTTAAGCCAGAAATAATTATTCTTGACCTAAAATGGTAGTTTATGTGGTAACAGAGACGAGTTATAAATTCAGACGTTCTGAGTTCGAATATTGACAATCTTTTGGGGGTCAGGGTATAAGAGATTTATCCCTCATGAATATCCTAATTACAGCGTGGATAAACTTCTTTTAACTGAACTGATAAGGGAATTAATTGAAGTGACCGTATATTAGTTCGATTATGGTTGACCGTTAAAAAAATAACTAACCTTTTTTTCTGCATATAAGAAAGTTAAAAAAATTTCCATGCCAGTGGCTTTGAACAATTTGAGACCCCACTTTACCCCCTCTCTTTTCTTTAATTTGAATTTCCAACATGTATATATATTATAAATTCCATAACTATTTACTGTCTACATAATCTTATTTCCCGTGGAATGATTAAAGTTTACAGGTGTTAAAATGATTTTTATTAATGGAATTTCAACTAAGCATGGTTTCAAAATATCTGGGGCCAATTTAGGTAATTTGAAAAAAGGGATAATTATAATGACACTCCCTATTGTTTTTTGACTTTTTCACTGCACCCCCTCTTCTTGTTAAAATTACACTGGACTCCTTAGGATATGGTAAATAGTAACATTTCATTCTCCCTTCTGTCAAATTATTGACTTCAATTACCCATTTTACCCTCAAATAGGAAAATCAATAATAACTGTTGTACTTTTACTCTTTAAGACAAAATTGGATAATCAGATTTTTTTAATATAAATGATAAAAATAGTCAGTCAAAAATTTGTTCCTGTAGACAAAATTTGGTAATTTGATATATAGCAATTTTGATAAAAAAAAAAATCTATAAGATTACTTCTTCATTCGGTCGATCTGCAAAATTTGCCAAAATAAATAAATAAATAAAGTTTTTCATAAATTTGTCCCCTTGATGACCTGAATTTTTTTTCAATAAATTTATCAAAATTTTGGTGTCGGATAAATTTATAAAAAAAATGAGCAAAAAAATTTTGTCTCATGAGCAAAAAAATGAGTAGTTCAAGTTATTAAGTTGATAACAATTGACCAAATGGGCATTTTATTATAAACTTATAATAAGGATTTATATTTTGAATATTAATAAAAATTATATATAATTTATTCCTCTCGCAAAAAAAAAAATAATTAAACTTTTATATTCAAATTTTGCTGTTATATATTTTTTATTTCATAGTATTTTTAATTTACTTAATCTTTATTGTGATATAGATGATAAAGATTTTCATGTTCTTCTAATATTTTTTTCTTTGTTCTTCTAATACTTTTTTGATTGCACTATTACATATTTGATTATGATTGTGAATATTTTCATTGGTATCTAGTCGTATAGTTACATTCTTTTTTAATTCGATTCGGTTTGATCATCAACCCTAGTTCTAATATCGTTGCCATCTGCATTCTTTTTAGAGTTGTAGAACTATATCTAGCTTAGCAATTATGTTCATAGATTCCTCATTTGAAAACCGTGAAAGTGACATCAACTATAAGAAGGTTTTGCACCAATGTCGGGGATTTTGGAGCCGGCTTGTCGTTGCATACCCATATGATGGTGTTTCATTCTGATGGGTTTTTGTCTGTCTCTAACTCTGTGGAACAAGCTGTTAAATCTTGATTGTCAGTCTTGGCGTTTTAGATTTGGCTATAAGTTGTTTGAGACAATGCCTGAAAGAAATGGCATCTTATATAATGTCATGATTCTTGACTGTTTTCGTAATGGTTACGGCATTGAAGCGGTCTTTCTTTATACCAAGATTGTGAGAGAATCTAGAGGGTGAGAATGATTGGTCTTTATGGAGAAAATGAATACAAAGACAAGTAACGCCGTGAATATTGGATTTGCAGTATACGCCAAATCTAGTTGACTTGATTTTTTTTTTTCCAGATTACCCGCGAACCTCTCAGGTGAGGACCACATTTGGTAATTTTGCTATTAATTTAAACGGTTGTTAACTTTTGGATCATTTAAATACCATTTTAAACGGTGCGGATGCAATTGGCAGCATTGGTAATTGACGGATCAAATTGATAATTCGTGCACACTTTAACGACATAGGTGTATTTAATCCTAGAAAAAAATGGGCTACATTGACTAATGATTTTATGTTATGCATTTGTAGAGAAATTTTGAACCCGTTGAAGAGATTGGTGGAGCTATTGAAGTTGATTGCACTGATGGGAAAGTTCCAGAAGATTTTCCAGAGGGCATTTACATAAGAAATGGTAAGCAATACACCCTAACGTTGGTCATTTCAAGTTTGTTTGGTACTTATTTTTCCGGATAGGGTGATGTATGCAAGATGTTGATGTGCATATGTAATCATGTAATCCTATTGAGAGTGGTGTTTTAGAACTGAACTTAGATTATTTTTCGTGATTAGAAGATTAAGTAGACAACGTAGGTTGTTGGAAATAATGTTTCTGTTGAAAACTGAGATGCATTTCATTTCTCTTTGATGAAAATATATATTTTTTGGTAGGCCCGAATCCTCAATTTGGAGGTCCAAAGTCGGCAGTTTCAATTTTTGGGAGAACCAACCACATTTGGGTTGAAGGAGAAGGAATGCTTCATGCTCTATATTTCAAAAAGAATGCCACTGGAGATTGGACCTTGGCCTACAACAACAGGCAGGTTGTATCTGAAACAGTGAAGTTAGAAAAAGAAAGAAACAAACTTGCTTTTATTCCTGCGGTAGATGGAGATGCACTTGGGATCTTAGCAGCTTATTTTTTCAATCTGGTAATGCTATCATTTCCATTAGATTTGGCTTAGTAGAAGTCACTTGAGATTAAGCCCATGTTATACCTTGTTGCTTTGTTAGTTGAGATTTGGGTCAGTCAATAAAGACTTGAACAACACTAATGTATTTGAGCATTCGGGGAAGCTCTTCACAATTACGGAGAATCACATGCCCCATGAGATTGACAGATTTACTCTCCATACTCTTAATTCTTGGGATATGAAGGAAGCTTGGGATCGGCCTTTCACCAGCCATCCAAAGGTTTTTCATTTATGTTTGGTTTCAAATGTAGTAACGCCTCACACTTATAATATTAACACTAGTTACCATTCAATTCATCACTTGTATGTGATGCAGAAAGCTCCAGGAACAGGGGAACTAGTTATAATGGGGGTGGATGGTGTAAAACCATTCTATGTAGTTGGAGTTCTATCCGGTACATTATTTTTTATTGTACGGTTTTATGTCAATTCTAGCTTGTCAACAAATTGCCAAGAAAGGGGTAGAATTAATTGTTAGCATGTTGACAAAATTTTTGATGATTTGGTTTTTCAGCTGATGGAAAGAAACTAGCTCACAAGGTAGATCTCAACCTTGATAGAGGTGTCCTCAGCCATGAGATAGGGGTTACCCAGAAGTAAGTTTGTATTTCCTTGTATCTTTAGAAATCGGAAGCCTTCATAGTAAATATGTTCACTAGAAAAATATGGAGTAAAATATGTTTGTTTAATCATCAGGTATAATGTTATCATGGATCATCCTCTGCTACTAGACATCAGCAGACCCTTCAAGGGAAGCGCGTGAGTGAATTTTTCTAGCTACTAATTGAAGGAAAATTTTGTAAGCGTCAACAGACCACTAATATTCTTCTGCCGGGCCATTTATCCCCTTCTGCAGATTGATCCATTATGAGACGGGTGGACATGCAAGGATTGGAGTTATGCCCCGTTATGGTGATGCTGATTCAGTTAAGTGGTTTGACGTGGCTACACATTGTACATTTCATCTTATAAACAGTTTTGAGGATGGGGACGAGGTAACTAGAATCAACTGGAAGCTCATTCATCTCTTTCTCATATTCCCATGGTGGTGTTTAGTAACAAACCTTTAATGGACTCAAATTTTGGTACTGAAATTTTTGTATTTCTAAAAAATAGGTGGTGGTGAGGGGATGCAGGGCGTTCAATTCTGTCATTCCAGGCCCCGATCTTGGAGAAGATAAGTTGGAGTGGTTCTCAAGGGGATTTAAACCTCTAAAGTCAATTGAAGACAATGTTGATGGTTCAACAGAAGATGGATTTCTTTTTTGTCGTGTATGTGAATGGAGACTAAACATGGTAACTGGGGAGGTTAAGGAGAAAAATCTCACTGGAATCGACTTCTCTATGGATATGCCTGCAATCAATGAAAATTTTACTGGTCTTAAACATAAATATGGGTACACTCAAGTCGTTGATTCCATGGCTAGCTCTAGTTGTGGTAAAAAACTAACGTTCATATGGAAAAGCTATATTATGTCAAAGCATAAGATTCTACACATCTAACATTGGTCAGTTTTTTGTTTACCAGGCCTGCCTAAATACGGAAGTCTGGGAAAACTACACTTCGAGGAAGGATGCTCTGAGCAATCTATGGTAAGACATCCATAATCCTCATTTTCTTTGCCATTTTTCTGGTTTAATTTAACACCTTTGAACTTGAACAACTGTTGGGATTTTCAATCCTATGTTGGTACATACATGTTTACAATTTACGTGGTCTTACTTCTAAATCAGGGGGAGGGACAGAATGAGCAGTTTATAAAAGTGGAATATCATAGGTCTGCTGAAAACAACTTCTACACTGGAATGTTGTTTGTCCCTAAGCAGGGAGGTACTAAAGAAGATGATGGTTGGATTGTCTCTTTTGTACACAATGAGGAGACTGATGTGTCCCAAGTAAGTCTGCTATCTTCAAGCCTCAAAGAAATCTGGCATTTCTCTCAATGATCAATGTCTTGTCCAGAAAAACACTATTCTTTAGCATGAGCTTTCAGTCAGTGTGTCAGTGTGTGTGTGGGTTGTGTGCATGTATGTGGATGAGTAGTTATAAATTGCTTCTTGCAGGTCCACATAATCGATGCAAAGAATTTTGAGGGCGAGCCTGTCGCCAAAATAACAATGCCGCAGAGGGTGCCATATGGTTTTCATGGAACTTTTGTACTGACTCCTATCGGGCATCAACTCAATATTGTGTAATGATGAAAATAACTAACACTCCTTGGATCAAATTTGTTGATCTAATCTACTATTACTGTTGGATTATGGTGTATATGTGTAATGATGACCCACTACTAATCCAACAATAATAATAAATTAAATCAGCAAATTGAATTAGTAAATAAGATTCATCTTAAGATGTGTATATGTTTGATATGTGTGATGTTTCTTTTTGTTCTCCTGTTCACTTCGTTGTGTAGGACTGTCCTATAGTGATAGTGGTAGCGGCTTCTTGTTGAATAAAAGTAATTGTTGAACTGCAATATTGCTGGCGAAGTGTATTAAGGGGTTATTCATAAAATGTTGTGAGATTTTGTTGGATAAAAGCTCATTCGAGATCGTTAATCATAATTAGCATTATTGATGTTAAAATTTGAATGACCTCCATGTTAATTTGTTGGGTTTCGATCACCTAAAAAAGAAGTCAAATGCCAAAGGTCCGATGCCTAAGTTAGTAAGTACTCAAAAGTATGAATTGCATTTAGAAACTAGAAGTAACAGCCTTGAAGCATCAATGGGGCTCTTTTTATAGAAGTTCTGGCAGTTTGAATTGTTAGGGATAATTATTGAAGATCTAGTGAATTATAGAAAGATAATGATTAGGTCCTTATATTTATATGCTGATTTGATGTTATCAGTCAAATTTTGCTTATCAAGTACAAACATATGAAATAAGTCTAATCAACATATCTGCATATTCCATTATATCATCCATTGACAAAAAAATAAAGCAAAATTCTAATTTTTTAAGAAAAAATAGTAATCGGTATAAATACATCAAAGAACTCAATTCAACATTCATTTACATATAATTATCCTTTCTATTGGAATAAAATTAAAATATCAAACAAGGGGTTAAACTGTAATAGATACAACATCTTTTATATTTAATTGGGATAATTTGATTGTTTAATGGATTATGTTAGTTCTGTAACTAATAAGGAATTTAAGTGTAATATTTTAATCTTGAAGGTCCAAGTGTTATAACCTCTAAATTGTAATATTTTAAGTGTATAATTTTAATCTTGAGAGGTGTAAGTGTTACAGCCTCTGAATTTCAGAGAGTCTAGATGTAATTTATTAATGGATATACTAATACATGTATAAGTGGTATGCATGTATAAACTTCAAGGAGTCTGTATATAATATTTTAAATATAAAAAATTTAAGTAATTAAATGACAAATCTTAAGAAATTTGGGTGTAATTTTTCCTTAACTTTTTCTCGTTGGTAAGTGTAATGTTATACGTAAGTTAAATGAACTTCTTTTAATATCTTATTTAATCTTGTTTTTTATTCATTTATATTGTATTAAACTGAATTATTATATTTAATCTATTTATTTCTAATACAGCAACCAAATGAGCCCAGAGTGTATATGTTTTGCTTGATTTTGATAACTAATTGCCATTAAACATACTGATAATCGCTTATCATAAGTAATGTAAGTGGTTTTTTTTCTACCTCTCTAGGAACTTTGAACACACGACGTCGTGTGGGAGGAAAGAGAGAACTTTTGCAAGCCACCTTGGCTAAACTCGCGAGGACTGCCTACTTGGTCAGGCAAGGCCAAAGTCCATTTGTGCAGCTTGATAAACTTCCATACAAATTATTCCCAAGTTTGAGCTGGTTGAGTTCGGATATAATTTTAAACCCAAATTGTAATTCGAGCTAAGTTTGAGAAGATAAAAGTTTAGCCCATTTGAGATCTGACTTGTTCAAATAGAGAAATTTACGTAATTTTGTCCCAAATTTGTAATTTTGTCATTGGATGTCTATTCCCAACTCCTCAATTCAATTCAAATTGGATCTCCTCGCTAATTGAGAACCCTATTTGTTGGCTTCTTATAGTGCATAGCCATGCCCTAAGCTCTTTTTTCCTAAGGCTCCCTCCGAGAAAGTAAAGTTTCTTTGAAAAAACTGATCAACTGATTGTGTTTTTTTTTTCTTATTTAAGCCAAATAAGTCGTAAAATAAAGCACTCAAATAGGACGCACTCAAAACAACCACCTGAGCATCAGTATATTGGCTATGTATGTCATAGCCGATTAAGAGGTTAGAGGGTCAAATCACGTCAAAAGTCAAGTCTCTCTCGTAATCATTTTTGAGTACTTTCTCTCTTGCTTTTCTATGTAAGTTTTTTCTTAGGCCTTATTGGGTGCCCTAAGTAAAATCAATTGTAATATTAGTATATCTTCGTATTATCATAATATGTATATTTTTTGTATTTTTGAAAAAATTCACACTCAACATCTGTCAAAAAAAGAAAAATTTATGCATGATGATAGCGAGAAGATTTTAAGTATGTGTTCGGATATAGAGCTCAGGTTGAGAGCCCAACCAAGAGATTTGGAGCTCGACAATCCAGAGTTGGGGTCCCCTCGGTCTGCGTTTCAAGAGTGAGCCCACGAAAGACAACTGACAATCATGAGGCATCCCCAAACGAGAACTAGCTCCCATTTAGGCCCAAAACTCTCAACTAACCAAAATTCTCTCCTGGAATCTAGGATAATATTGCAAACGCGAGGCAAAGATCCTGTTGAAAATCCCATGAAATTAAGAGCTAGGGCTATAATATTGTATAACGCCTCCATGGGTGGGAAAGGGGAGGAACCCTAGTGATACCAAAAACATTCTGTAAACCACATACACGATCAATACAGACCCAATAAACAAGATCTTCCGTTAAAGAGTGGATTAATCAAGCTTTTGAGCTTGGTGAACCATTATACATTCACTGTGTCATTTTCCCCCTCCATTTTTTATCAATGCACTAACACCTCAAGCATGGAAGCATAGATCCAATTTTGCACATAGAAACTTAAGTTCAGCTCATTCTCGTTATAACACCGTTAGTGCACAATACATATGAAGAAAATAGTCAAGATCGTTAAATCACCAAAATGTTATTGATAAAGTTACAAAAGGATGAAGAAGAAATACAATAAACACACATGGTTATAACACAAAGTTTATAGAAAGCACATAAATCACATGGCACATTGGATATCTAGAAATCTTCTTCCTCTCCTCTAAGTGGCACATGAGACCTAACAACGAAGAAGTTCTCATATACAAGTCCTGCAAGCCCACCTCCGATGAGTGGCCCAACCCAATAAACCCAATGATCGGTCCAGTCTCCGCTCACCAACGCTGGCCCAAAAGACCTTGCCGGGTTCATTGAAGCCCCGGAGAAAGCCCCACCAGCCATGATGTTGGCCCCAACAACCAACCCAACTAGTAGTGGGCCCAGTCCATCAAGAAAGCCCTTCTTGGGGTCCACAATAGTAGCGTAGACAGTGAACAAGAGAGAGAATGTAAGAACAACTTCCATTATCACACCTTGTAAGTAGTCCACTCCACTTGCAAGTGTATGTACTGGTGTTGTCTGCACAAACATAACCACAAAAACCCAAATTCTTTAAAAAAAAAAAAAAAGAATCTCATAGGAAAATGACAGAAAAAAATAGGTACAATAATTATTCTAGGCTGTGAATTGCCAAAAAAAAAAAAAATTGTTTCCAACTATGGAAACAATTTTAGAGTCGATAACACCGAAACTAAAATTTTTTAAACAAACACTATTTTCCTGTGCATCCAAGGAAAGATATAGGCGACCCTTGCGATCTCTATCTAAGTAAAGTGGAAAAAGAAAAGATACAAAATATTTTAAACGATTTGTAAATCTCGTTTTAATGAAAAATGAACGTTTGGTATTGCATCTTAGAATCTCAAAAGACGATAAATTTCATCACAAAAAATGACAAGTTTTACCCAAAAAAATGGTAAGTGAATTTCAAAGGTGATTGTACCTTAAAAATTGATGAACTCCGGTTAAAAAATAGTATAAATACTAAAAAAAAAATGATAAATGGTATACTATTGAAAAAAAATTTAGGCACTATTGTTAAACTCCTTCCATCATACATCACTATCCACCAATTACAACGACGCATTTACAATAGTGTAAAGGTACCCAATAATATTTTCTTTTTCTGTCATCCATTGAATATAATTTTTTGTAACATGCTTGCACACCCAAATAATAAACAATATACGTCAAAGTACTAGGTAATATTTTTATGACTGAGAGTTGAAGTCCTGATAAAACCCCACCAGTCCCCACCACCCCTCACCACCACCATCACACACCGTGTGTGTGTGAGTGAGAAAAATCCGACTTCATGGACAAGAAAATAAAATATCAAGGGCATACCCGACACGAACTACTATGTTAGGGCCGAAGGAGAGAAACTATTTCAAGGAAGAATGTTTGGCCTTAGACTTGAGACTGATTAAAGATATAGGAACGAATAAATCCAATATCATCTATACCGTGTTTTTGGCTCTCATAATCCGACAAGGAAATGTCAAAATTAAATGAGCTTGAATGAATATGAGACTAAATGAAATACACTGTTCAACCCCACTGTGTAAATGTTTGTCCCCCAGTATGGTTTTGAGTTACGATAACAAGAAACGCTGACTATAAAACCTGATAAACCAACACATTGGATTGGACTTACCAATCCTCCTGTAAGATAATTCAACAGAGCACAAGCAGCAACAGAAGCCAAGCACTGATCAACAAAGTACAGGATTGATCGGAAAACTGTGATGTAACCACCGACGCAGAGGGCAAGCGTGACGGCCGGATTAAGATGACCACCGGAAATTCGGAAACCGGCCGATATCATCACCGCCACAACCAGTGCATGTGCCATGGCCACAAAAAATAGGCCCGACAGAGCACTTCCACTAAGCTTTTCTGCACAAAAAAGAAAACATTTATCAAAACTTTCAGCACAGTTCTTCTTTTTCATAACTTGTATTGCCTTCGATAGAAAGTTTTGTTGAGTTGAGTTGAGTTGAATTTAGTTTTTTTTTTTTATAACGAAACCAAATTGGTGCACTGTGGCAAGTGATCTCTTCCATTCTAGCAACCCACCGGCGCCCATGGCGGCTCCGACTCCGGCAAACACGAAGAGGAATGTGCAGATAAACTCAACAATAAGGGCTTGGAGACAGTCCAGCTGAACGACCTCCCGGAAGGTTCCTAATGCGATCTTCGCCATTGCCGATGAAAAAATGATCTGTCACCGGTAATTGAGAGGATATGGGGATCTCAAGCTTTGCCTGAAGGCCAAGTACTATGGGTAGCTAATATAAAGGAAAGAACCCATATATATAAGCATAAATTTATAATATAAAATAAGATAAATTTAAATAAATTTAGTGAAGATCTCAAATCTATATAATAAAATAGTTTATAATTTAAATCTCAAAAGATAAATAAAATGACTTGTGTTATTCGCGGTTGAGATCACTTTAAATTTTATTTTAAAATTAATCTAACGGCTAATATTAACACCCTAAATTTAATAAGAAAAATATGTCCCTAAGGGCATGTTTGAAGTGATTTTTTAAAATTACTTCTACAAAATATTTTTCATAAATACTTTAAAAAAACTAATAGTGCTTAAAATTGTCTTACTATTACCTCTACCATCGCCGCCGTCATTGTCGCCGTCGCCGCCATCACCACCATAGTCGCTGCTGCCGCTGTCGCTGTCGCCACTACCACCATTGCACCGCTCTTGCCGTCACCACGATCATTGCCACCCATTGCCATCTCCTACTACTATCACTGTCGCCCACCACCTCTTACCCCCCACTATAAACTGATACTTAAATTTCTTTATTTCTTATTTATGTTTATGAATTGATTTTGAATATGAAAAACAAATATATTTATTGTTCATTATTTTTTATTACAATGTGTATTCAGGCACAAACAATAATTAATAAATTTATATAACAACCACTAAAATTCTTCTCAAAATTATTCATATTACACTGTATCTTCAAGCACGATTATCCCTAGTATACATATATGACCAGTGAGATTCCATTGTAACATTGGACCATGGGGTGGCACATTTTTGGTGGAGAAATTATTTGAGTGAATGAATGATCATTTTACCTGTTGACCTTCAATGAAATTTCTATTTTGCCCTTATAGGGGGGAAAACTAGTGGGTAATATAACTTTTTTTTTTTTTTTTGGGTCAGAATGAAATCATCATTCCTTTTTTTATTTCAAAAAACAAGGTAATTAAGGGGTAATAGGGGACAAGATGTAATCTCAAATGTCTTGAGTTTGAATTTTGATAACACTTTAATGTCAGATTATGAGGAATTTATCCTTCATAAATATTCTTGTTCGAATGTAGTTGGTCTGTCTTTAACCGAATTAAAAAAAATAAATAATCAAAGTGCGCATAAACTAACTTTAAGACTCCCGCCCTTAAAAAAGAAAAAGAAAAAGAAAAAGAAAAGACACTTAGATTTAAGTAAAACAAATGAATATTTCAAAGCTGCTATGATTCTTTTTGGTGGTAACATAAGTGAGTACTTTTGTTAGTTTTTTTTTTCTTTTGCGTTTATTTTTGTATGTTTGTATTCTTTTTCTTTGCAGGAGTCTACTATATTTCACTAAATATAATCAATAGATGGTAATATAAAATAACTAGCGTTCAACTCCGTGAGATGCACGGACCATTCCAAAATTAATAGCAAATAACAAATGTGTTAAATTTTTACTTAAACTCTCCAATTGTTATGGAGGAGAATTTGTCGGATAATTAATGTGAGAATCTTAAATGGAAAAAAAAATATATTGAAAATTCCTAATAAAACATAGAGAGATTTATCAATAACCTGATATAAAACATAGAGAGTTAGTCGTATCTAGGTTATAGTATTTTATCTTTTTTAATAAGATTGAATATTATGTAATTAATTATCAGATGATCAATTTTTTAATGAATAACACATATTTTTTATCTGTCGATGTAGATACGGTGTACCGGGAAGGTATGCTCTATCTAGCCACGTTATATCTTTGTATTTTGTTTTAGGGTTAATTATAAATTACACCCCGAAAGATCTCTTGAATTTCAATTTATACTCTTAAAAATAAAAATAAAAATTAATTGCATCCTCAAAGATATAAATTTATATTAATGTGCACCTAAAGCTGGCAACCGTCAATTTACCGTCTAAAATTAATTAGGTAAGTTATACTTAGATCCCCTCAAATTTGTCACCTAATTATTTGGACCCCTTCACATTTAGAATATTATTTTACACATGCTGATGTTGTACACGTGTAAAGCATAATTACTTATCGTTGATATATGTCAATATAACCATTAAAAAATATGATTTCATCCTAATAAAAAATTATAATTTTTATATTATTATATATTTTGTGAGTTCGTTATACTCTAAAGTTTAAAATTAAGCTTACTATTTGAATATTCAATATAATGCAGATATTTATATATAGTTCTTTATATTTAATGCAGTATATCACTTGAACATAAATATTTGAATACCCAATTGAGAGTATATTTTTAGTTATATTTGAATTTTTAGGAGATACAAGTGTAATATTTCAAATGTGAAGGGTATAGGTGATTAAGTGATAAACATGAGAGAGTCTAAGTATAATTTATCTATTTAGTTTCAGACGACTATTAACTTTATGTACTCATTAATACAAATTTATATCTTTGAAAGTGCAAATTAATATTTTTGATCTTCGAGAATACAAATTTAAATTCAAATGATCTTTTAGGATGAAAGTTACAATTAACCCCGCTTTATTGTTTGCTATCTTTAAATTCTTTATCCGTCCCCCACAAAATCAACAAAACGCAGGTTTTTTTTTTCCGATATCAGCTCAGTAGTGATTGTCCAAGTTAATTTAAAAAGAAAAGTTTTTGTTCCATCAAACATTATTCCACCCCCCCAACAAAAGTTGAGTTGTTACTGATAGAAAGGAGTCATATGCCAATGAGTATGCTTGGTGGGTGAGTCATCTGGCGTCGTCTTCTTCATCTCTCTCTCTCTCTGCATGCTGACAGCTTTACGCCCATTTGACATTTAAATAGTAGAGATTCTTTATCATTTGAAAACTTACTTCCATTGACTTCAAGCCTAGACAACCTCCTTTTGTAAAGGAAAAAATTGATGGAGGTGTAAATGATTTGTTTTTAATTATATCGGAGATGAAATTTGTTGAGGTATGCGTAAGTTGATTCAAACGCTCATGCCTATTGAACTAAAAAACAAAGAGATACATAATTGCAGGTTGAATGGCTATAATTTTTCATGCATATGAACAAAATAATAGCAATGACTTTCCAATAAATCTTATCGTAGATTAATGAAATTTAGTAATTAAAATCATAGCTCAAATAAGAAGGCTTTAGTGGTGTAATCTTTCAAACTTATAAATGCTAGTCCAATCAACCTGGTGACGCGTAGTTTTTGTTGGGGAAATGATGGTGTAATTTCCCGTGAGTGAGCAGTGTCTGTGAGTGTAACGACTAGAACCGATCAGAAATGTAAGACTCATGAGTTGAAAGGTGGATGTAACAGTTATATGAGGCGTGATGCATATAACACAGAGGAAATATAGTGGTTCATCGGCTTGGGAACTCGGCTAATCCACTCTTCAATGAAGACTCTTGCTCCTGGGGTGTATATTCCTTCAAAAAACGTTTACAGTTGCTTTGTGATACCATTAGAATTCTTTTTTTTCTTTCTCTCTCTCTCTTTTTTTTTTTGTTTTAGAGGTAATGTATAGTATATATAGAGCTACTCCTTGTTCTAAGGGATTTGTATCGACATACTTGTCTTTCATCTGTGAAATCCTCTTTATTTTTGGAGAGAATATTGATTGGTTGAGAGTTCTATACCTTGAATATAGTTTGACTGTTGCTTCGAGAGCGCCCTCTGTCATCCAGTTGTTTCCTTCTTGTTTCTTTGATTGCTCGCTCTGATGGAGCTCAAGGTCTGGACCATTGAGCTTTTAACATCTTGTTTGACCTTCATATCTGAGCTTGTACTTAAAATTTATTCTAGGTATCATGAAATATACACAATAATATAAATTTTTTATTTACAAATTAAGATATAAAATAATATTAATTTAAATTTACATTTAATCTAAATAACAGAATACATAGAAGATATAATAAAATACACATGATTATAACAGTAAAATTAGCAATATAAAAGCAGGTTTGTAAAATTATGAGATGTGTAATTAATCCCTCTCTTAAAGCAAATGTGTCTCCTCATGTAAAGGTTCTAACGGACATCAGTAACTCTAAGATCCAACCCAAATTCTAGGCCATAGATCCTCAGAATTTACGCATATTGAGGAGAAAGAGTGAACTTGACACAAATCGAGTTGCCTGAAAAAACAAGATAATAGAAATTAGGACTAAATACAACGGTGGTCTCTAATGTTTTCATTTTGTGTCATTTTAGTCTCTAATTTATCAATTGCAACACTTTAATCTCCGACATTTCGAATTTAATCTTAAATGGTCCCCACGACTAATGGTGTTCAATTTTGTAACATATTTTAAACAAGTGCAACTCACATGACAAAGCAATTAATATTGACCACCCCAAACATTGGGGACCACTAATGTATGTAGTCTGAGAAATTATGTGTAGAAACATGAATGACAAGAAAACAAGGTGGAATATTGAAGGTGGACGTTGGCTAAGAAGTGTGATTCTTAAATCTTAATACTAGAATCTGTATAATGCATTGTCCTTTGCTATTTAATTTGCTTGCTTATATAGCATGTGGAAAAAGCTTAAGAACTGTAGGCTTTATAACTCCAACTCTCCAACAGCTAGTGACAGCCTAGTCACTTATGATAACCTAATTCGGATGTGTGTCATTTGTAATCGATCGTGTACATCTAAATAAAATTGTATTAGTCTCGAATCCAAATGGCATATAGATAGGGGTGATAATTTTTGACACGACACGATAATTCGATACGAACACAACACGAATAAATAGGTTTGAGTTGACTATTTCTTGACACGAACTCGTGTATGACACGACCCGTCAACACGAAATGTTAATGGGTCGTGTTCGGGTTCAACCCGCTTAACCCGTCAACACGAAATTTTTAACTCGAAAGAGATTATCCTGGCCTTTTCGTTGTATGTATGAGTTTTCATGTTTTGATAGCTTTTTTTTTCATTACTTCTAATGTTTAATTTGGTTGCGCAATATACGATTAACATATTTAATTAGTATTATAGAAATAAAATATTAATTATTTGTAACTGTTTATCAAGCACCAACATAATTATTGTATAAAAAAAGATATTATTACTCATTATTATTATTAGGTTAATTTTTATTTTGTAGAAAAAATATGAGGACAGATTCAATTAAGTAAAAATAAAATCTTAGAGTTAAATTTTTTATTTAAAGTTTATGTGGGTTAACACGATTAAAAACACGAACACGACACGAAAATAAACAGGTCAACTCGACACGACACGATTAGTTAAATGAGTTGGGTTAGGGTTGACTAATGTTCGACACAATTAATTTTCGACACGACACGAACCTGATACAACACGACTCGATTGTCACCCCTACATATAGATGAGGGGGGAGAGAGAGAGAGAGAGAGATTCATGTAAAAATAAACAAGAAATCAGTGATGAGCCATTTTTTTAAAAAAAAAGAAAGACAAGTAAACTCTCTTGGAGCAAACAAAGCCAACCTTGCATTATTGCTGAAGGTAGCTGACACACCACTTTTATCATCTAGCTAACCATGTCTCCACCACAATCATATTATTCTACAATTAAGTGAGACAATGCACAGGTCAGTCACATGTCATTTCACTTTTTATATATAATCCAATGAGCTAGATTGGTGTCATATGGTCTTGCTGGTATCTACTTGGGCAGGACTTTATTGTTTACTAATTGTCATCTATTTAAAAGATTATGCTTACCTATATATCTAGTTGCTGGTAACTACTTGCAAGGGTTGACATTGTCATTATGTAATGCCGGGTGGTGCACTATCTATCTTTTACTATCATTCACCACCCTGCATTTGATGGACAGACCACTGACTAGCATGCCTGTCAACCCGGCTTTGAAGGCCGAGAGGCCGGGATGGTATGATCCACTACCTGCCTGCTCAGCCGCAGAAGCCGCCACTCTCTAAGCCCTTCCCACGAAGGGCACATAATTGGCTGGGAATGACCAAAATTATTTGAGGCCTAAAATGATAATTAAAAATTAAAAATTTATTTTTAATATTAAATTTTTTTTATTTTTTTTAGATTAAAAGTATTATTGTTTTTTATGTTTAATTAAAAGATCTTTTTTATATTAATATTATCTCTAGTCCACCTAATATTTCTTATGATAATCAATCTTAGAAAATATTTTATCAATTTAATTAAACAATCATGGTCTACTGATTTTAATTTTCAAGTTTAATAAAAAAATAAAAAATATTTAGATATATTTTTCTCAATAGAAATAAAAAAATTCATAACAAAAAAAAAAGTAGAGGATTTGTGCTTAGTAGAGAGTGAGAGAGAGTACATATAAGCTTTAAAGTGGGGATGTTGATATCTTTTTTTAATAAAAGCGGAATTATTGACTGTGTTTTTAAAAAATACTGTAGTTTAATAAATAAGTTTTAAAGTGTCATATTTTGATAAATTTATTTTAAAACTTAAAATTTTGCATTAGAATTGAAAAATTAAAATGGAATTCAGTAGTAGACCAAATTGAGCCTGAAATTGGGCCAGCCTAGGCCCGTTTCAGTACTGATGGACTTGGGTTCGGTAGTGGATCAACCCATGATCATTAACAGCCCCTTGCAAATTAGTTCCACATTCTCTCTCTCTCTCGATAACATTTGTATCAACAGATATCCAAACAGAGCATCTAGTGCACAACATAGCTATCGCTACATAGAGTGTGTGGGTGAGCAGGAGAGATTGTGTGTGGGTGTGGGTGTGGGTGTGGGTGTGAGTGTGAGTGTGGTGTGAGTGTGAGTGTGAGTGTGAGAAGGAGAGAGAGAGTGTGTGTGTGTGTGTGTGAGCAGGAGAGATTGTGTGTGGGTGTGGGTTTGAGTGTGAGTGTGAGAAGGAGAGAGAGAGAGTGTGTGTGTGTGTGAATACCAAGACTTTATTGTTAAGTTACAGAGAGAAAATTGGTGGGTTTCTATTACAATGTTTTCGGTTCGACCTACTCTTTCTCCCGCCAAACTATCTTTTTTTTCTCGACGTGGTTTTTGTATCTCTTCTGCTTATAACCCATCTCGTAGACTCGCTCTCTTCCACCTCAGCAGCGGTATGTTCTCCAAAATTCCCTAGAATTTTACAATATGTGTGCGCGTAGTACAAAATTCTTTTTTTCATGTGTATTTGTGTATGTTATAGTTCGAAATCACACTATCTTTTTGGGTTTTCACAGAAAAAACAAAAAGATAACTGGAAATAACAGAAGGTTGGGTATTACATTTTGTGGTTCTTTTAGTTTTGTGTGTCTGCGTGGGCGTTGTTTAGTGTGTGTGTGTGTGTGAGAGAGAGAGAGAGAGGACTTGGATAAATATTTGTGGTTCCTATTACGATTAAAAAATAGTGGGGATGCTGACTAATGTGCATGTTGAAGTTTTGATTAGGACCCAGAAAGACGGGAGGTACGAAAATGAGGTTAAGACAAGCATGTTCCTTCATTGGTTTGTGCTAAAATTTTCTTTTGGTGGTCAAGGAAAAAAGAGTCTCTCTTTTGCTTTTAATTAATTACTCTGCTTTCTAAGCAATCAAACAGGGTTCATTTGATGAATTCATCATAAAAATGCAGTATTTCTGGCATAAAGATGTCAGCTTTGTGATATTAGCCAGAACAATACTAAAATCGAGTTCCGTTAATCGGAGCAAATTGGTATTACTGGCCAAGGGAATATATGTGGATCATATGTGAAAACAGAGGACTGATGTTGCTAGCAGTGATCTTGGTAGGGTAGTTGCTCCTCCAATTTTGTTTTCAATTGGAAGATTGCTAATTCCTCCACGTGAGGTATCTTTAGGATTTACAAAATGTGGAACCCCTTTGGACTTTGGTAGCCATTGCTGCACTTCAACACTGTTTGTTGAAGATTATTGAACTCCCATGTTGTTCTTTCTTGACTGGTGATGCTTTTAAATAGTTTTGAGACCAGCTTCCACTATTTGAATTTGTCTTCCCTATACTAAATACCCATCTTTGGTTCTTCCTTCTAGCCAAACATGTTTTTTGAGCCGTGTTTTTTATGTAGAAAGTCCAGATTGCTGAATATACGTATATACATACACATTTGGAGAGTGGGTGTGGGGTTGGGGAATGACAAATCTATGACCATGTTACTTTGAATTTGAAAGTGTAACGATTGGATAGAAGATTGGTTTCTTTTGGAATAAACTTAGTGGACTTTAATTTGTTATGCAGTGATTCCCCAGTCACAGTTGTTGGACGTAAAAGCATCTCCATGGCTGAGAGTGGATGGGAACAAAATAGAGACCAGCCCAACTGCAAATAAGACGCAACCAAGCCCTGCTGTAACTGAGGAGAATATGGTAGAGTGGGCCAACAAAGACCACCGAAGATTGCTTCATGTTGTTTATCGTGTTGGGGATTTGGGGAAGACCATAAAGTACAGCTTCAGTAATTGAATTTATGCTTATTCACTGAGCTGCGCTTCTGTATGCATCTTTTATGTTGAAGCTGATTTAGTCTGACATGATCTCAGATTTTACACCGAGTACCTGGGCATGAAGCTGTTGAGAAGACGGGACATACCAGAGGAACAATATGCAAATGCTTTTCTAGCATATGGGCCTGAAGATTCTCATTTTGCTGTTGAACTTACTTACAGTAAACCATCCGATTAATTAGTGTCTTTGTCACATTTTTCCTGGAAACTTGAATTCTCAATGCCACTTATTTTTTAAGTTGACTTTTCACTGGTTTTGGTTGGTTACAGATTATGGAGTTGACAAGTATGACATTGGAACTGGTTTTGGACATTTTGGTGTTGCAGTTGAGGATGTGAGTTTCATCATAATTGGAAAAGTTACATGCTTCATAATTTCCTGTCACTTTAAATTAATAAACTTTGATAGCCATCGAAGTATCTAGTATAATTATCACACATTTTTCAGCCTAGTTGTTTATTACTCCATCTCCATGTGTCTTACTTGAAAATCTAATGTTGGAAGGGGATAGAATCAATTGTATTTGATGAAGTGTTCCATTGTGGTCGTGAGATTTGTTTTCTATGCTGTTGAAGATAATCCATAATATGATATGCATGAGAGGCAAGAACCAACTTATCTCTTGGAAAATATCCTCCTGAAGTTAAAATATATATATATGCAGAATATTATGTGCACAAAATATGTCGGTCTATTCTAGCTAAATGAGACTAAATCAAGTCTAATGCTAACAATTCTCGAAGGTGCCTACAATACGGCTTGGACCATATAATAATTGCTCATCAGGTTCCTAGGTGCTGTTGAGCTCTTTCATGAGTAATTTGCTTTCCCGGTAGCTCCTATGACTTGAATAAACATGAATTCTCGAACCCCGATGATGTCCACCAAATGGGTCTGATGGAGCTAGGAATTTCCTTTAGTAAGGTCGGTTATCAGCAACTAAAATGAGATTGAATTTTAAGTGTATGAAATGTTCAAACATCAACTAGGTCATGGACTCTTCTATTCTACAATATCTTAACATAAATATTCCATAACAGCTCGAATTAACAAATTTTTAAAGGTAATTGAATTAATAAAAAAGAATTAAGTAAGAATTTTTTTCCTATAAGAAATTATGTTAGTTGTCAGCTAATAAAAACCCTAATTCTTAATTATTTTTTTATTTAATCCCAAATAATTAGATGAATGATTACAATATTCTGGAATGGCTAAAAATTAACAGTTGAATAGGAATTCGTGGAAATTGAAAAAACTTTAAGAAAATATTACAATAAACTAAGGAATAAATTCACGAAAATTATAAAAACAGCTTACTGCAAGTGAATTTTCTTTTTCCTCATTTAAGTATTATTTCTACTTAAAATAAATGTCAGGTTCAGGCCATGGTTGCTTTAAATGACTTAGCGGTCATCTTTGAATCAATTTTCAATAGTTTAATTCATTTATGGAACTTTCCTGCCACCTTTGATACTTGAGATTGGACTACCACCTTGTAATTTTTGAAGAGCTTAGGAGGTTCAAGGACAAATATAAGTTAAAAAAAAAATTAAGTCTCTGAATAGGTGCTTTTTCCAAATTTCAGTAGAGTCACTCCATAGCAGTTTGCAAACCTGCCCCAATTTTACTTCTTTATTGACCTTGAATGTATTCTTTAATTCTGAATATCATTATGGAATTGTTTTTCACTAATAACTCTGTCCTTAAGTCATTCTGGTGCTATATATTTGACTTATCATATTTTCCTTCTTCTTAACAAATGTTTGTATGAAGATGTTCATGTGTGTGGATATATTTACTTATGAATTTGTATATAATCTGTCTACTTAGGTTGCGAAAACTGTAGATCTTGTAAAAGCTAAGGGTGGCAAAGTTACCAGAGAACCTGGTCCTGTCAAAGGTGGTAGTACGGTAATTGCCTTCATTGAAGATCCAGATGGTTATAAGTTTGAGCTTTTGGAGAGAGGTCCTACTCCTGAACCCCTATGTCAAGTAATGCTGCGAGTGGGTGATCTTGACTGCTCGATAAATTTCTATAAGAAGGTAAATTGTGATCTAATCTACACAAAGCTGCTTTCTTCAATGAAATTTAAGCTACATTTCTTGCATGTTTTGCTGTCTACATAGGTTGTGTAATGTTTTAAATCCCTCTCTTTCCTGAATTTAAAGGCTTTTGGCATGAAGCTTCTCCGGAAAAGAGATAACCCTGAGTATAAGGTGAGTTCTTCTTACCTTCTGGTTCTCAATGAGATTCTTGAATCCTGAATACAATGTGAGTTTTTACCTTCTGACTTCTGATTTTCGATGATTATAAAGAATCTTGAATCCCTGGTGCTCGTGGAATGCTGCTCATTTGTTTTTATATGAATATCTATACAAAACCATGTATCATGCATACTTGGTGCTCTGGTTCTTTTTTGTTGCTTCCAAAGTGCATTACAGCCAAATTCAATATGACCCTCCAAAAACTAAAGCTTAGGCTTTGCTTTCATGCCATCCTAATTGTGCATATGGATGTCACATACTTGTAGGTGGATATGCTGAAGTATGTGGGGCCCTTAAATCTTTTAAACCTGATGACTTGTTCTTTTATGCTTTTCATTTCTGTATTGATCTTGTTATTTTGCTTGCCATTCATACTTTTTTTGTGTGAGTATTACTTTGTGTCTCAGTATGTTTGACACTACTAATGTTCTTATATATAGTACACAATAGCCATGATGGGCTATGGTCCTGAAGACAAAAATGCAGTTCTTGAATTGACGTATAACTATGGGGTCAAAGAATATGACAAAGGAAATGGTTATGCACAGGTGAATGCTTTACCTTATGTTAGAACATATGTCACTGAGAGTTCAAGTAGAATAGCAATATTTTTGTTCAAAATGACAGTATGGTCATCAAGTCCTGTACAACACTTCAATTACGATTAATCTATGTTTATCATTTAATGGAGACTTGGTGTTCATATTTTACCAGATTGCGATAGGTACAGATGATGTCTATAAAACTGCAGAAGTAGTCAAACGGAGTGGAGGGACTATTACCCGTGAACCTGGGCCGTTGCCTGTTATCAACACCAAGATTACAGCCTGCTTGGATCCTGATGGTTGGAAATCGGTATGTCTTTGAACCACATAATCGTAGTATAGGAGGGTAATTTACCAGCCTTCTCCAGCACATTGTTCCTAGCTCTTGCTACTGTGAAGGTTTATGAGTTATGTTTGCTTCTCACAATTGTATAACATGTCCGTTAGAGAATGCAAGAATGAATTTGATATTAGTAGCTTATATTAGTCTTTTTTTTTTAAATCTCAACCGATTTAGTGAGTTGTTAGTTAATAGTAAGAAGGTAGAGATAGGTGATTTTAGTCCTGCCACTTTGAGTGGTTGAAATGCAACTTTTGCATAGGCTTTCTCAACTTGGTTTTCATTTGAAAGGTCTCAGTTTCAAGTAATCTCATGGTCACCAAACTTTCTAAAAATAGATGCACATATTGTGTTTATTGGGTACCAATCATAATTGAATGTTCAATTCATCCTGATAAAGACCATCTAACCAACTACTTGGTTTGGGTTGTGGTGTCAGCTCTATGTAGAACCATATCCTTCGTTCGTAGGTCCAAATTTAATTTCAACAAATTTTTGGATCTTCCTCATCACACCTTCTATTTATGGTCTGTATCCCATTGACATATGTGTGCTCTACGCCTATATCCGTCCATTCTCTGGACCCAAAGGTATGATGGGAAAAATATGATGCCCATGCGCCACACTCTTCTCTGTTTTTAGGCTCTGCTTTCAAAATTGGTTGATGAGAACTTTTGAAAATGTGGAAGTTGGATAAGGTACTTTCAAATCTGCCCGAGTCCATTCAACTCCATGTGCCATTTTTTTTGGGCAAACATTTTTTTTTTCCACTTTTAGGATGATGGGGGTTGTCGGCTGTGTGTGTGGGTGTGGGTTGGATGGAGGTGTATTGTGTACTTTGATTCTGGCTGACGGTAATTGTATTCATTGAGTTGTTCTCCATCTTAATTATTGAAATCAAGCAGTTTAATCATAGTTTTGAACAGTTAAATCATAACTGATCATTCTTATGTCTACAAGCTTTTACGTATTTGTTTTTTACCTGGGCAGACTTTCTTAATAGCTGCACAACAAAAATTTTTAATTTAGGAAAAATTAACTTATCTTGCCAAATATGTTCTCCGTAAAAGTCAAATTGTGATGATTATGGAAAGCCAGTTAGCTACCACGTGGTAGATTTCCAGCCTCAATGTTAGCTCCCAGATTATAAGTTCTGAATGAGTAGCACCCTCGATTCTGTGCAAAATTTGCACTGTGCCATCTTTTCTGTTAGCAACGAGTGTAAGATTGATGCTTTGTTTTGTAAGGTTGCAATTTGAAATTAACATGGTTTGACATTTGTTCTTTTTCCTTTTTGTTCTCTTATGCAGGTCTTTGTCGATAATATTGATTTTCAGAAGGAACTAGAGTGACAGGGCATTATTGTCATTATAGTAGCCACATCTCTTGTTTGAATCTATGGAAAGACCCATAATTATGCCCAGTAGAATTCTGCCAAAAGTGCCCAGAGAGAGATAATGTATATTTCCTTTGTGTAGCTGCAATTCAATATGTACACAATCATAGCAGATGGAGTTTGATGTACATATCATGACAGCTGCTTGGGGAAAATGTAAATCTAGTTTTCTGCCAATTGAAATATAAGCTCGCTCTCAAAATCAAGTCATATTTGCACGGCAATGCAACATATGCTGGATCCCCTCAATCCACATCTGTTTGTCACCTTTGTTTCTGCATTCAAATTCAATCACCCTGTCTGCTGTTTTTATCCCAAAGTAGGCCCTCTGTTCATTGCTATCCTCCCACTCTCCTCTGGGCCATGCTGGGATGTCTCTATAGACTCCAGAGACTACACCTGCAGACATACCAAGGCTCGATTCAGCGGACAGGGCCAGATGAGCAAGGTAAATACATGCTAATGTGTGGTGCTTTTCTTACACTTCTTTTTCTTTGTGAATGTTCCTGCCATGTGCTTGCTTTTCATTTTAGCTACCACCTGTTTCATCCCACTTTGAGTACAGATTCAAAAATTTTAGGACAGTAGAACAAGACAATATGCACATGGGTTCGCCAAAAAAACATTTTTTTTTGTGATTCTGTTACAGAACTACCAATGGATGAAATTAATTTTAACTGGAATGAAAATGTTTCAACTGTGTGCAGATTGTTGAAACTTCCAAAGCAATTTTGAAATATATTAATTTTATTCCACATCTGTTTTGTCCAATTATTGATTTGTCTAGTGTGTTTATGCCTTTTACCTGGCAATTTGAATTTATGTTGAAAGACACTTGCTTCCAGTGGAGATCTCCTGCATCAACATTTATGCGAAAATAAAACCATGGGTAATACTTCTTACAATGTTGTTAGATGTAGTTCCACAAACAAAATTATCTAAAATTACCTTTTCTTGTGCGTTTAATAATTTCTCCACCTTTGGAGACAAAGTTCAATGCTGTCAAGACATTCAATTCTTTGCCTTCTTCAGTTTGCTGCTCAGCCAGAGCAATGGTGGAAGCTCCGTACCCCTTCTGCAACCTTGCCCTTAACGTGGCAGCCCCTCTCAAGGCTGCATTAATGATTTGATAAAGTTGAGAACTGTTTTTAAGTCACCTTGCTTGGTGAAATAATGTATGAGCTGATTTAATGGTTTTATCTCTGAAAAATGTATCCAGATATGAGGATATCAAACTGGACTTTGGAAACACATTCACTTTGCACATAAGTAACTTGATCCTACTGGATTATTTGAGGTCAATCATTCGAAACTAGGTTGTGTTTAGATCAGTTGAATCATGACATTTGGATCTTCACCAAGATGCAGTTTTTGTAGTACCCAGACATACACAAAGAGCAGTAAACCTGTTGAACTATTGATGTGGTTAGTTTCGAGATGTAGACCATTTTGCATCTTGAGAGCAGACAGATACCTGTGGCTGCTCCAGCAGTGAGGGTCATGATATCGCCATTGGTCCTCGCGTTAATTGCAGAACCAACAACTGATAGGATTTGCTCATGATCAGCTCCCATGTCCTCTGCAATCTCAATGCAATGCGAAGCTACCAGAGCAGCCGCAGATGCCATTGCAGCAGAAGTTTTTGAGGGTGCCTTATTTTGGGAAGTTGCCTTTTCAGGACCAGTTGCTAATGAGGCCGCAAGAGCAGCGACAGCAGCAGCAACTCCTGCCACAGATACAGCTGCATGCAATTGGGCACTCTGGGTTCTTATCTCCTGCTTCTTCCTTTCTTTTTGATCTTTCAGGACTCTACTCACTGTCTTTCCCCTCATGATGCTCCTATAGAGCTGTAAAACGAGAGCAATGAATAGGATGGTGGTGATGACAAGAATAATCAGGTTGGAAAAATAGATACCCCATTTTTTAGCAACTGTTGATTAGATAGGAATTCTGGGTTGAGGGCTTGATGGAGTAAAAAGAGTTCCTGCACATGTGAGACTTGTTAGAGGGATATTTAGTAGGATGAAGCATTCAGTTAATGGTTTACCAATCAGGACTTGTTTTTTGTCGTGTTTTTTAAACATGGGTGTTTTCTAATCAGTTGCTCATTATTTGTTGGCCTCGAGTGTCCCAACTAGGCATGCTCTAATGATTAAATGTCATGACCATGTCTCACAATTACTTGAGGTTTGCGATACATGTAACAATAAAAGAAAATGTTTGTTTACAAGCATTCTTTTATTACTTCCCCAAGAGTCACTACTACTACAGAGATTAGGCACGCAAAATTCAACTATTTGGTGCACAGTGCTCGCTTGCGCACATTCGCCCCCCCCCCCCCCCACACACACAAAAACTTTGAAATACCTTTGTATCATCCCTTCCTCTTGGAGAAATTGGAGGGCTTTCAGCTTTTGGTAATTCTTTAGGTTGCTGTAATACATGAAAATTATGTGAACAATAAAACTGGGACTTAGTTAAGAAGATAAATTATAAGATCCTTTTTTCTGGAAGAATGATCATCAGTGGCTCGGTTCTAAAAGAACCCTCGTTTTTACTGCAGGAGTAAAGGTCAGAGAAGGGATCTTACAAATTCCTTTGAAACCGCAGAGCTTCCAAGTTGGGTTTGATCAGCACCAACTGAACATAGAGGGGACTTCTCAACATGGTTACCTGCAATCTGTGTGTGGGAAAGAGCTTTTGAAAGTTCCACAGCCGGGAGACTCCATGATCTAGCAAGAAACTCCATGGATTCAGTAGGCGTTTCTGGTGTGGGGCAAGTCACTTGTAGGCAACTTAATGGACTGTCTTCCTCAATGTTTTCCAGCCTATTTGGTGTGTATTTGGAACCAGGCAAGCTCGCGGACACTGTAATAAGCATACAAGGTGAAAAAAACTGACTAATTTCTTTTCATTTCAGGGTACGGAAGCTCATTATCATAAAACTTACTTGTGGTATTATTAATTTCAGAATTTCACTCAGTTAATTATATAGCTGGAGATGAACATGACTGCAACTTCTCGTGCAAAGTGGAGCAAACAGGAGGAAGATAGGTGATGATAAACAGGAGAAAGGATGTGATATGTAACATGGATTCTGCACTGGGGTCCAAGTTTTCTTTAGTGACTAAAACATAAAGGAAGATTAAACCGCATGGGTTTGGTTCCGTGATCAAATGACAGGTGAGGTGTAAACTGGCACATCCAAATTGTGAGTCTCGTGACTACATGAAACACATCACAGGATTTCTCAATACATGTGATTTATAGGTGATTGCATACATTCAAAATCTACATTATAGCCCGAAGGGTCCAAAACATACGTGATTGAGACGATTCTCCAATTATTTTTTTTAAAAAAATGGTAAGTGGGGTTATGAAGTCCATATTGCTACATGAAAGGTCCCAATTAAAGTGTAATAAATTTTGTCTCCACCTTCCATGTTTTCCTCTTGTTCTTCCAAACTTTTTGTGCTTTATTCAACCGGAGCTAAACAGCAATTTTTTGAGCGGCGGGCTTCATCATGACTGGGGCCTCTATTGTCACCACTGCTACTGCCTAAAAGCAAGAAATGGGAGCCTCATGCATACAATATAAACCCTCTGGTTTGTAATTAAACCTTGCCAAGGACAATATTTCTTGACTTGGTTGGGACTCTGTTGACTCTTCCTACATTCCAAAAAGAATAAAAAAAAAAAGGAGTTTGCAATGTTGTGACTTCAAGATTTAACAGTCAATCTTAATCCAATATGTTTAATTAGCGATGGGTGATTTGATACTAATTTGATCTATTTATTAGTAGTGTCGTGTTTGGGTTGTCATTATGCATAGCCTACGATCTACAAATATACCTTTCTCAATTAAATCAATTACTTAAAAACTAGTCTTAAGTTAAAATTTGCTCAATTTCGATTTTCACAAATCTAAAATAAGAAATTCTTTAATTTATAATGATTTAAATAATACATAGATCAAGATGGGAAAAAAATGAAAAAAATACAATTAATGTGTTGATTGTGTCAAAATTTAGTTACTCTTAATTGATATTAACTTGTTTTATTCATTATTTTGTCTTAGCATATCGTTTTATTTTTAACTTTGCGTTGAGCCCGATGATCTAATTTTGTGTTGAGTTTATAATGTGTCCTATTTGTCTACTTCAACAGCGACTAGAATGAAATTTTAGCCTACGGAATGTCTATTGTGATAATTAAATATTTTTTTTATTCAAATATTATTATAGGGTGGAGAACGACGAGTCGAGACGGCTAATCTCGTGGTATTCAAGTTCAAGGCACTCATCCAAAGCAAATGGTATCTCTGTCTTTTTGTTTACTCTTCATCATTGCTTGAACTGTAATCATGTGAAAGAGATAGAAATGCTGCACTAAGCTTCCAATGACCCACATCCCACTTCCCAGATTTAATCATGATTTTCTATATTCTTTTCCAATAACGAAATACGAGGCTATTACATGGTACCTCGTCTCCTCAAGACCTTTGGAGGCTGTGGCTTTTTCGATGCAAACACAAATCGTGGAAAAACAGTAATGTTTCTGGGCAGACTTAAGTTGAGAACAGTGTTTTCCCATTGAACGGACAATATTATCGTTGCCAGCAAATTCACTATCACTACTGTCACGGGGTAACTTTCCTCACA